>OX101816.2:32215939-32815939 GCA_944452925.2 Chrysolina oricalcia
ATATTTCAAAAAAAAAATTTCAAAAAAAATTTTCGTAAAAAAATTTTTCAAAAAAATGAAATTTCGAAAAAAAATTTTTTTAAAAAAAATTTTCAAAAAAAAATATTACAAAAAAAATCAAAAAAAATTGAAAAAAAAAATTTCAAAAAAAAAAATTCAAAAAAAATAAAAAAAAAAAAAATTTCAAAAAAAAAATTTCGAAAAAAAATTTAAAAAAAATTTTAGAAAAAATTTTAAAAAAATTCACAAAAAAAATAAAAAAAAAAAGATTAAAAAAAAATTAAAAAAAAAATCAAAAAAAAAAAATTAAAAAAAAAAATTCAAAAAAAAAATTCAAAAAAAAATTTATAAAAAAAATCAAAAAAAAAATTTAAAAAAAATTACAAAAAAAAATTCGAAAAAAACAATTTAAAAAAAATTTTTAAAAAATTACAAACAAAAATTCAAAAAAAATTGAAAAAAAAAATTAAAAAAAAAAATTTCAAAAAAAATTTTCGGAAAAAAAAAATTTCAAAAAAAAAAATTTCGAAAAAAAATTAAAAAAGAATTTTTTCAAAAAAAAATTAAAAAAATTTAAAAAAAATTTACAAAAAAAAAATTCAAAAAAAAATAAAAAAAAAGATTCAAAAAAAAATTTAAAAAAAATTCAAAAAAAATTTCAAAAAAAAATTCAAAAAAAATTATAAAAAAAAATCAAAAAAAAAATTTAAAAAAATTACAAAAAAAAATTCAAAAAAAATTTTAAAAAAATAAATTTCACAAAAAATTTTCGTAAAAAAAAAATTTCAAAAAAATAAAATTTCGAAAAAAAATACAAAAAAAAATACAAAAAAAAACAAAAAAAATGTAAAAAAAAATTTTAAAAAAATTTACAAAAAAAATTCAAAAAAAAATAAAAAAAAACTCAAAAAAAAATTTTAAAAAAAATTTCAAAAAAAAATTTCAAAAAAAAATTTATAAAAAAAATCAAAAAAAAAATTTAGAAAAAATTACAAAAAAAAATTTCGAAAAAACGATTTTAAAAAAAAAAATTGGAAAAAAAATATTTAAAAAAATTCAAAAAAAATTTCAAAAAAAAATTTTTAAAAAAATTCAAATAAAAATTAAAAAAAAAATTTAAAAAAAAATTCGAAAAAAAAAATTTCGAAAAAAAAATTTCAAAAAAAAAATTTCAAATAAAAAATTTTAAAAAAAACTTCAAAAAAAATTTCAAAAAAAAATTCGAAAAAAATTGAAAAAAAAATTTAAAAAAATTCCAAAAAAAAATTCAAAAAAAATTGAAAAAAAAAATTAAAAAAAAAATTTCAAAAAAAATTTTCGTAAAAAAAATTTTCAAAAAAAAATTAAAAAGAATTTTTCAAAAAAAAATTAAAAAAATTTTAAAAAAATTAAAAAAAATTTACAAAAAAAAAATTTAAAAAAAAATAAAAAAAAAAGATTCAAAAAAAATTCAAAAAAAAATTTCAAAAAAAAATTCAAAAAAAAATTTATAAAAAAAATCGAAAAAAACAATTTAAAAAAAAATTTAAAAAAAATTACAAAAAAAAATTCAAAAAAAATTGAAAAAAAAAATTTCAAAAACAATTTTCGTAAAAAAAATTTTCAAAAAAATAAAATTTCGAAAAAAAATTTTAAAAAAAATTCAAAAAAAATTTCAAAAAAAATTTTAAAAAAATTCAAAAAATTTTTAAAAAAAAAAATTCGAAAAAAAATTTCAAAAAAAAATTTTCAAAAAAAAAATCGAAAAAAAAATTATAAAAAAAAATCACAAAAAAAAAAATCAAAAAAAACTTCAAAAAAAATTTCAAAAAAAATTTCGAAAAAAATTACAAAAGAAAATTTTAAAAAATATTACAAAAAAAATCAAAAAAAATTGAAAAAAAAAATTCAAAAAAATTAAAAAAAAAAAATAAAAAAAATTTCGTAAAAAAAAATAAAAAAAAAATTAAAAAAAAATCGAAAAAAAAAATTTCGAAAAAAATTTCAAAAAAAAATTCAAAAAAAAATTTCAAGAAAAAAAAAATTCAAAAAAAACAAAAAAAAATTTTAAAAAAAAATAAAAAAAAATTTACAAAAAAAAAATAAAAAAAATAAAAAAAAAAAATTTTTAAAAAATTTAAAAAAAATTCACAAAAAAAAAATTCAAAGAAAAAATAAAAAAAAAATATTCAAAAAAAAAATTTCGAAAAAAAATTTTAAAAAAAATTTTCAAAAAAAAATAAAAAAAATAAAAAAAAAAACAAAAAAATTTTAGAAAAAATTTAAAAAAAATTTACAAAAAAAAAATAAAAAAAAAGATTCAAAAAAACAATAAAAAAAAAATTTTGGAAAAAATTTTTTTAAAAAAATTCAAAAAAAATTTCAAAAAAAAATTTCAAAAAAAAATTTTCAAAAAAAACTTCAAAAAAAATTTCAAAAAAAATTTCGAAAAAAATTACAAAGGAAAATTTAAAAAAAAATTACAAAAAAAATTCAAAAAAAAATTGAAAAAAAAAATTTCAAAAAAAAATAATTTTCAAAAAAAAAAATTTCAAAAAAAATAAAAAAAAATAAAAAAAATAAAAAAAAAATTTCAAAAAAAAAATTTCGAAAAAAAATTTTAAAAAAAATTTTCAAAAAAAAATTAAAAAAATAATAAAAAAAACAAAAAAAAAATTTTTGAAAAAATTTTTAAAAAATTTACAAAAAAAAAAAAATAAAAAAAAAAGATTAAAATAAAATTAAAAAAAAAAATTCAAAAAAAATTATAAAAAAAAATCAAAAAAAAAATTTAAAAAAATTACAAAAAAAAATTCAAAAAAAATTTTAAAAAAATAAATTTCACAAAAAATTTTCGTAAAAAAAAAATTTCAAAAAAATAAAATTTCGAAAAAAAATAAAAAAAAAATTAAAAAAAAAACAAAAAATGTAAAAAAAAATTTTAAAAAAATTTACAAAAAAAATTCAAAAAAAAATAAAAATAAAACTCAAAAAAAAATTTTAAAAAAAATTTCAAAAAAAAATTTCAAAAAAAAATTTATAAAAAAAATCAAAAAAAAAATTTAGAAAAAATTACAAAAAAAAAATTCGAAAAAACAATTTAAAAAAAAAAATTTGGAAAAAAAATATTTAAAAAAATTCAAAAAAATTTTTGAAAAAATTTTTTTAAAAAAATTCAAATAAAAATTAAAAAAAAAATTAAAAAAAAAATTCGAAAAAAAAAATTTCGAAAAAAAAATTTCAAAAAAAAAATTTCAAATAAAAAATTTTAAAAAAAACTTCAAAAAAAATTTCAAAAAAAAATTCGAAAAAAATTGAAAAAAAAATTTAAAAAAATTACAAAAAAAAATTCAAAAAAAATTGAAAAAAAAAATTAAAAAAAAAAAATTTCAAAAAAAATTTTCGTAAAAAAAATTTTCAAAAAAAAAATTAAAAAGAATTTTTCAAAAAAAAATTAAAAAAATTTAAAAAAAATTAAAAAAAATTTACAAAAAAAAAATTCAAAAAAAAATAAAAAAAAAGATTCAAAAAAAATTTTAAAAAAAATTCAAAAAAAAATTTCAAAAAAAAATTCAAAAAAAAATTTATAAAAAAAATCGAAAAAAAAATTTTAAAAAAAATTACAAAAAAAATTCGAAAAAAACAATTTAAAAAAAAATTTAAAAATAATTACAAAAAAAAATTCAAAAAAAATTGAAAAAAAAAAATTTCAAAAAAAAAATTTCAAAAAAAATTTTCGTAAAAAAAATTTTCAAAAAAATAAAATTTCGAAAAAAAATTTTAAAAAAAATTAAAAAAAAATTTCAAAAAAAATTTTAAAAAAATTCAAAAAATTTTTAAAAAAAAAAATTCGAAAAAAAATTTCAAAAAAAAATTTTCAAAAAAAAAATTGAAAAAAAAAATTATAAAAAAAAATCACAAAAAAAAAAATTAAAAAAAATTTTCGTAAAAAAAATTTTCAAAAAAATGAAATTTCGAAAAAAAATTTTTTTAAAAAAAATTTTCAAAAAAAACTTCAAAAAAAATGTCAAAAAAAATTTCGAAAAAAATTACAAAAGAAAATTTTAAAAAATATTACAAAAAAAATCAAAAAAAAATTGAAAAAAAAAATTCAAAAAAATTAAAAAAAAAAAATAAAAAAAATTTCGTAAAAAAAAATAAAAAAAAAAATTAAAAAAAAATCGAAAAAAAAAAATTTCGAAAAAAATTTCAAAAAAAAAATTCAAAAAAAAATTTCAAGAAAAAAAAAATTCAAAAAAAAACAAAAAAAAATTTAAAAAAAAAAAAAAAAAAATTTACAAAAAAAAAATAAAAAAAAATAAAAAAAAAAAATTTTTAAAAAATTTAAAAAAAATTCACAAAAAAAAATTCAAAGAAAAAATAAAAAAAAAATATTCAAAAAAAAAAATTTCGAAAAAAAATTTTAAAAAAAATTTTCAAAAAAAAATAAAAAAAATAAAAAAAAAAAAAAAAATTTTAAAAAAAATTTTAAAAAAAATTTACAAAAAAAAAATAAAAAAAAAGATTCAAAAAAACAATAAAAAAAAAAATTTTGGAAAAAATTTTTTTAAAAAAATTCAAAAAAAATTTCAAAAAAAAATTTCAAAAAAAAATTTTCAAAAAAAACTTCAAAAAAAATTTCAAAAAAAATTTCGAAAAAAATTACAAAGGAAAATTTAAAAAAAAATTACAAAAAAAATTCAAAAAAAAATTTCAAAAAAAAATTCAAAAAAAAATTTATAAAAAAAAATCGAAAAAAAAATTTAAAAAAAAATTACAAAAAAAATTCGAAAAAAACAATTTAAAAAAAAATTTTAAAAAAAAAATAAAAAAAAAGATTCAAAAAAACAATAAAAAAAAAAATTTTGGAAAAAATTTTTTTAAAAAAATTCAAAAAAAATTTCAAAAAAAAATTTCAAAAAAAAATTTTCAAAAAAAACTTCAAAAAAAATTTCAAAAAAAATTTCGAAAAAAATTACAAAGGAAAATTTAAAAAAAAATTACAAAAAAAATTCAAAAAAAAATTTCAAAAAAAAATTCAAAAAAAAATTTATAAAAAAAAATCGAAAAAAAAATTTCGAAAAAAATTACAAAAGAAAATTTAAAAAAATATTACAAAAAAAATCAAAAAAAATTGAAAAAAAAAATTCAAAAAAATAAAAAAAAAAAAAAAAAAAAAATTTCGTAAAAAAAAATAAAAAAAAAATTCAAAAAAAATCGAAAAAAAAAAATTCGAAAAAAATTAAAAAAAAAAATTCTTAAAAAAATTTCAAAAAAAAAAATTCAAAAAAAACAAAAAAAATTAAAAAAAAAAAATTAAAAAAATTTACAAAAAAAAAAATAAAAAAAAATAAAAAAAAAAGATTCAAAAAAAATTTTAAAAAAAAATTCAGAAAAAAATTTCAAAAAAAAATTCGAAAAAAAATTTATAAAAAAAAATCGAAAAAAAAATTTAAAAAAAAATTACAAAAAAAATTCGAAAAAAACAATTTAAAAAAAAATTTAAAAAAAATTACAAAAAAAAATTCAAAAAAAATTGAAAAAAAAAATTTCAAAAAAAAATTTCAAAAAAAATTTTCGTAAAAAAAATTTTCAAAAAAATAAAATTTTGAAAAAAAATTTTAAAAAAAATTCAAAAAAAATTTCAAAAAAATTTTTTAAAAAATTCAAAAAATTAAAAAAAAAAAAATTCGAAAAAAAATTTCAAAAAAAAATTTTCAAAAAAAAAATTGAAAAAAAAATTATAAAAAAAATTCACAAAAAACAAAATTAAAAAAAAATTTCGTAAAAAAAATTTTAAAAAAATTTACAGAAAAAAACTCAAAAAAAAATAAAAAAAAAAGATTAAAAAAAAATTTAAAAAAAAATTCAAAAAAAAATTCAAAAAAAAAAATTCAAAAAAAATTTATAAAAAAAAATTCAAAAAAAATTTATAAAAAAAATCAAAAAAAACAATTTAAAAAAAAATTTAAAAAAAATTACAAAAAAAAATTCAAAAAAAATTGAAAAAAAAATTAAAAAAAAAAATTTCAAAAAAAATTTTCTTAAAAAAAATTTTCGTAAAAAAAATTTTCGTAAAAAAAATTTTCAAAAAAATAAAATTTCGAAAAAAAATTTTGAAAAAAAATTCAAAAAAAATTTCAAAAAAATAAAAAAAAAATTTATAAAAAAAAATCGAAAAAAAAATAAAAAAAAATTACAAAAAAAAATTCGAAAAAACAATTTCAAAAAAAAAAATTCAAAAAAAATTGAAAAAAAAATTTAAAAAAAAAATTTCAAAAAAAAATTTTCAAAAAAAAAAATTTCGATAAAAAATTTTTAAAAAAATTTTCAAAAAAAAATTAAAAAAATAAAAAAAAAACAAAAAAAAATTTTAGAAAAAATTTTAAAAAAATTTACAAAATAAAATAAAAAAAAAAAGATTCAAAAAAAATTTTAAAAAAAATTTCAAAAAAAAATTTAACAAAAAAAATTCAAAAAAAAATTTATAAAAAAAATCAAAAAAAAAATTTAAAAAAAATTACAAAAAAAAAATCGAAAAAAAAAATTTAAAAAAATTTAAAAAAAAATTCACAAAAAAAAAATTTCATAAAAAAATTTTAAAAAATTTTCAAAAAAAAAATTGAAAAAAAAAATAAAAAAAAAAAAAAATTCGTAAAAAAAATAAAAAAAATCGAAAAAAAAAATTTTCGAACAAAATTTCAAAAAAAAAATCAAAAAAAAAATTTTCAAAAAAAAAATTCAAAAAAATAAAAAAAGATTTAAAAAAAATTTTAAAAAAAATTTCAAAAAAAATTAAAAAAAAAATTAAAAAAAAAAATTAAAAAAATAAAAAAAAACAAAAAAAAAATTTTAGAAAAAAATTTTAGAAAAAAATTTAAAAAAAATTTACAAAAAAAAATTCAAAAAAAAATAAAAAAAAAAGATTAAAAAAAAATTTAAAAAAAAATTCAAAAAAGAAAAAAAAAAAGATTCAAAAAAAATTTTTAAAAAAATTTCCAAAAAAAACTTCAAAAAAAATTTCAAAAAAAATTTCGAAAAAAATTACAAAAGGAAATTTTAAAAAATATTACAAAAAAAAAAATCAAAAAAAATTGAAAAAAAAAATTTAAAAAAAAAATTCAAAAAAATTAAAAAAAAATAAAAAAAATTTCGTAAAAAAAAATTTAAAAAAAATCGAAAAAAAAAAATTTCGACAAAAATTTCAAAAAAAAATTCAAAAAAAAATTTAAAAAAAAAAAAAATTGAAAAAAAAAAACAAAAAAAATTTTTAAAAAAAATTTAAATAAATTTACAAAAAAAAAATAAAAAAAATAAAAAAAAAGATTCAAAAAAAATTTTAAAAAAAATTTCAGAAAAAAATTTCAAAAAAAAATTCAAAAAAAAATCGAAAAAAAAATAAAAAAAAAATTACAAAAAAAAATTCGAAAAAACAATTTCAAAAAAAAAAATTCAAAAAAAATTGAAAAAAAAATTAAAAAAAAAAATTTCAAAAAAAAATTTTCAAAAAAAAAAATTTCGAAAAAAAATTTTAGAAAAAATTTTAAAAAAATTTACAAAATAAAATAAAAAAAAAAGATTCAAAATAAATTTTAAAAAAAATTTCAAAAAAAAATTTAACAAAAAATATTCAAAAAAAAATTTATAAAAAAAATAAAAAAAAAATAGAAAAAAAATTACAAAAAAAAATAGAAAAAAAAATTTAAAAAAAATTTTTAAAAAAATTCACAAAAAAAAAATTTCATAAAAAAATTTTAAAAAATTTTCAAAAAAAAAATTGAAAAAAAAAATTAAAAAAGAAAATAAAAATTCGTAAAAAAAATTTAAAAAAATTTAAAAAAAATCGAAAAAAAAAATTTTCGAAAAAAATTTCAAAAAAAAAAATCAAAAAAAAAATTTTCAAAAAAAAAATTCAAAAAAAATAAAAAAAAGATTTAAAAAAAATTTAAAAAAAAATTTCAAAAAAAAATAAAAAAAAAAAAATTTTAAAAAATTTTAAAAAAATTCACAAAAAAAAAATTCAAAGAAAAAATAAAAAAAAAATATTCAAAAAAAAAATTTCGAAACAAAATTTTTAAAAAAATTTTCAAAAAAAAATAAAAAAAATAAAAAAAAAAACAAAAAAAAATTTTAGAAAAAATTTAAAAAAAATTTACAAAAAAAAAATAAAAAAAAGATTCAAAAAAACAATAAAAAAAAAATTTTGGAAAAAATTTTTTTAAAAAAATTCAAAAAAAATTTCAAAAAAAAATTTCAAAAAAAAATTTTCAAAAAAAACTTCAAAAAAAATTTCAAAAAAAATTTCGAAAAAAATTACAAAGGAAAATTTAAAAAAAAATTACAAAAAAAATTCAAAAAAAAATTTCAAAAAAAAATTCAAAAAAAAATTTATAAAAAAAATCGAAAGAAAAATTTAAAAAAAAATTACAAAAAAAATTCGAAAAAAACAATTTAAAAAAAAATTTAAAAAAACTTCAAAAAAAATTTCAAAAAAAATTTCGAAAAAAATTACAAAAGAAAATTTAAAAAAATATTACAAAAAAAATCAAAAAAAATTGAAAAAAAAAATTCAAAAAAATAAAAAAAAAAAATAAAAAAAATTTCGTAAAAAAAAATAAAAAAAAAATTCAAAAAAAATCGAAAAAAAAAAATTCGAAAAAAATTTTAAAAAAAAATTCTTAAAAAAATTTCAAAAAAAAAAATTCAAAAAAAACAAAAAAAATTAAAAAAAAAAAATTAAAAAAATTTACAAAAAAAAAATAAAAAAAAATAAAAAAAACAGATTCAAAAAAAATTTTAAAAAAAATTTCAGAAAAAAATTTCAAAAAAAAATTCGAAAAAAAATTTATAAAAAAAAATCGAAAAAAAAATTTAAAAAAAAATTACAAAAAAAATTCGAAAAAAACAATTTAAAAAAAAATTTAAAAAAAATTACAAAAAAAATTCAAAAAAAATTGAAAAAAAAAATTTCAAAAAAAAAATTAAAAAATTTTCGTAAAAAAAATTTTCAAAAAAATAAAATTTTGAAAAAAAATTTTAAAAAAAATTCAAAAAAAATTTCAAAAAAATTTTTTAAAAAATTCAAAAAATTAAAAAAAAAAAAATTCGAAAAAAAATTTCAAAAAAAAATTTTCAAAAAAAAAATTGAAAAAAAAATTATAAAAAAAATTCACAAAAAACAAAATTAAAAAAAAATTTCGTAAAAAAAATTTTAAAAAAATTTACAAAAAAAAACTCAAAAAAAAATAAAAAAAAAAGATTCAAAAAAATTTAAAAAAAAATTCAAAAAAAAATTCAAAAAAAAAAATTCAAAAAAAATTTATAAAAAAAAATTCAAAAAAAATTTATAAAAAAAATCAAAAAAAAAATTTAAAAAAAATTACAAAAAAAAATTCGAAAAAAACAATTTAAAAAAAAATTTTAAAAAAATTACAAAAAAAAATTCAAAAAAAATTGAAAAAAAAATTAAAAAAAAAAATTTCAAAAAAAATTTTCTTAAAAAAAATTTTCGTAAAAAAAATTTTCGTAAAAAAAATTTTCAAAAAAATAAAATTTCGAAAAAAAATTTTGAAAAAAAATTCAAAAAAAATTTCAAAAAAATAAAAAAAAAAATTTATAAAAAAAAATCGAAAAAAAAATAAAAAAAAATTACAAAAAAAAATTCGAAAAAACAATTTCAAAAAAAAAATTCAAAAAAAATTGAAAAAAAAATTTTAAAAAAAAATTTCAAAAAAAAATTTTCAAAAAAAAAAAATTTCGATAAAAAATTTTTAAAAAAATTTTCAAAAAAAAATTAAAAAAATAAAAAAAAAAACAAAAAAAAATTTTAGAAAAAATTTTAAAAAAATTTACAAAATAAAATAAAAAAAAAGATTCAAAAAAAATTTTTAAAAAAATTTCAAAAAAAAATTTAACAAAAAAAATTCAAAAAAAAATTTATAAAAAAAATCAAAAAAAAAATTAAAAAAAAATTACAAAAAAAAAATCGAAAAAAAAAATTTAAAAAAATTTAAAAAAAAATTCACAAAAAAAAAATTTCATAAAAAAATTTTAAAAAATTTTCAAAAAAAAAATTGAAAAAAAAAATAAAAAAAAAAAAAAATTCGTAAAAAAAATAAAAAAAATCGAAAAAAAAAATTTTCGAAAAAAATTTCAAAAAAAAAAATCAAAAAAAAAATTTTCAAAAAAAAAATTCAAAAAAATAAAAAAAGATTTAAAAAAAATTTTTAAAAAAATTTCAAAAAAATTAAAAAAAAAAATTTAAAAAAAAAATTTAAAAAATTAAAAAAAAACAAAAAAAAAATTTTAGAAAAAAATTTTAGAAAAAAATTTAAAAAAAATTTACAAATAAAAATTCAAAAAAAAATAAAAAAAAAAGATTAAAAAAAAATTTTAAAAAAAATTCAAAAAAGAAAAAAAAAAAGATTCAAAAAAAATTTTAAAAAAAATTTCCAAAAAAAACTTCAAAAAAAATTTCAAAAAAAATTTCGAAAAAAATTACAAAAGAAAATTTTAAAAAATATTACAAAAAAAAAATCAAAAAAAATTGAAAAAAAAAATTGAAAAAAAAAATTCAAAAAAATTTTAAAAAAATAAAAAAAATTTCGTAAAAAAAAATTAAAAAAAAATCGAAAAAAAAAAATTTCGACAAAAATTTCAAAAAAAAATTCAAAAAAAAATTTCAAAAAAAAAAATTCAAAAAAAAAACAAAAAAAATTTTTAAAAAAAATTTAAATAAATTTACAAAAAAAAAATAAAAAAAATAAAAAAAAAGATTCAAAAAAAATTTTAAAAAAAATTTCAGAAAAAAATTTCAAAAAAAAATTCAAAAAAAAATTTATAAAAAAAAATCGAAAAAAAAATAAAAAAAAAAATTACAAAAAAAAATTCGATAAAACAATTTCAAAAAAAAAAATTCAAAAAAAATTGAAAAAAAAAATTAAAAAAAAAATTTATAAAAAAATCAAAACAAAAATTAAAAAAAAATTACAAAAAAAAAATCGAAAAAAAAATTTTAAAAAAATTTACAAAAAAAATTAAAAAAAAAAAAAAAAAAAAAATTCAAAAAAAATTTTAAAAAAAATTTCAAAAAAAAATTAAAAAAAAATTTTCAAAAAAAAATAAAAAAAAACAAAAAAAAAATTTTTGAAAAAATTTTTAAAAAATTAAAAAAAAAAAAAAAAAAGATTCAAAAAAAATTTTTAAAAAAATTTCAAAAAAAAATTTAAAAAAAAAATTCAAAAAAAAATTTATAAAAAAATCAAAACAAAAATTAAAAAAAAATTACAAAAAAAAAATCGAAAAAAAAATTTTAAAAAAATTTACAAAAAAAATTAAAAAAAAAAAAAAAAAAAAAAGATTCAAAAAAAATTTTAAAAAAAATTTCAAAAAAAAATTTAAAAAAAATTTTCAAAAAAAAAATAAAAAAAAACAAAAAAAAAATTTTTGAAAAAATTTTTAAAAAATTTACAAAAAAAAAATAAAAAAAAAAATAAAATAAAAGATTCAAAAAAATTTCAAAAAAAAAATTTTCAAAAAAAAAATTTTCAAAGAAAATTTTAAAAAAAATTTTCAAAAAAAAATAAAAAAAAATAAAAAAAAATTTAAAAAAAAAACAAAAAAAAATTTAAAAAAATTTACAAAAAAAATTCAAAAAAAAAAAGATTCAAAAAAAATTTACAAAAAAAAAATTCAAAAAAACAATAAAAAAAAAATTTTGGAAAAATTTTTTTTTAAAAAATTCAAAAAAAAATTCAAAAAAAAAATTTCAAAAAAAAATTTTCAAAAAAAACTTCAAAAAAAATTTCAAAAAAAATTTCGAAAAAAATTACAAAAAAAATTAAAAAAAAAATTACAAAAAAAATTCAAAAAAAAATTGAAAAAAAAAATTTCAAAAAAAAAAATTTTCAAAAAAAAAATTTCAAAAAAAATTAAAAAAAAAATAAAAAAAATAAAAAAAAAAATTTCAAAAAAAAAAATTTCGAAAAAAAATTAAAAAAAAATTTTCAAAAAAAAATTAAAAAAAAACAAAAAACAAATTTTTGAAAAAATTTTAAAAAAATTTACAAATAAAAATAAAAAAAAATTCAAAAAAAAATTTAAAAAAAAAATCAAAAAAAAATTTATAAAAAAAATTACTAAAAAAATTCGAAAAAAATAATTAAAAAAAAATTTTAAAAAAAATTACAAAAAAAAATTCAAAAAAAATTGAAAAAAAAAATTTCAAAAAAAAAATTTCAAAAAAAATTTTCGTAAAAAAAATTTTCAAAAAAATAAAATTTCGAAAAAAAATTTTAAAAAAAATTCAAAAAAAATTTCAAAAAAAAATTTAAAAAAAATTCAAAAAAATTTTTGAAAAAAATAAAAAAAAATTCGAAAAAAAATTTCAAAAAAAAATTTTCAAAAAAAAAATTTAAAAAAAAATTCACAAAAAAAAAATTTAAAAAAAATGAAAAAAAAATATTTCAAAAAAAAAATTTCAAAAAAAATTTTCGTAAAAAAATTTTTCAAAAAAATGAAATTTCGAAAAAAAAATTTTTTTAAAAAAATTTTCAAAAAAAAATTTTCAAAAAAAACTTCAAAAAAAATTTCAAAAAAAATTTCGAAAAAAATTACAAAAGAAAATTTTAAAAAATATTACAAAAAAAATCAAAAAAAATTGAAAAAAAAAAAATCAAAAAAAAAAATTCAAAAAAAATAAAAAATAAAAAAAATTTCAAAAAAAAAATTTCGAAAAAAAATTAAAAAAAAATTTTAGAAAAAATTTTAAAAAAATTCACAAAAAAAATAAAAAAAAATAGATTCAAAAATAATTTAAAAAAAAATCAAAAAAAAAAATTAAAAAAAAAAATTCAAAAAAAAAAATTCAAAAAAAAATTTATAAAAAAAATCAAAAAAAAAAATTAAAAAAAATTACAAAAAAAAATTCGAAAAAAACAATTTAAAAAAAAATTTTAAAAAATTACAAAAAAAAATTCAAAAAAAATTGAAAAAAAAAATTAAAAAAAAAAAAATTCAAAAAAAATTTTCGTAAAAAAAAATTTCAAAAAAAAAATTTCGAAAAAAAATTAAAAAAGAATTTTTTCAAAAAAAAATTTAAAAAATTTAAAAAAAATTTATAAAAAAAAATTCAAAAAAAAATAAAAAAAAAGATTCAAAAAAAATTAAAAAAAAAATTCAAAAAAAATTTCAAAAAAAAATTCAAAAAAAATTATAAAAAAAAATCAAAAAAAAAATTTAAAAAAATTACAAAAAAAAATTCAAAAAAAATTTTAAAAAAATAAATTTCACAAAAAATTTTCGTAAAAAAAAAATTTCAAAAAAATAAAATTTCGAAAAAAAATAAAAAAAAAATTCAAAAAAAACAAAAAAAATGTAAAAAAAAATTTTAAAAAAATTTACAAAAAAAATTCAAAAAAAAATAAAAAAAAAACTCAAAAAAAAATTTTAAAAAAAATTTCAAAAAAAAATTTCAAAAAAAAATTTATAAAAAAAATCAAAAAAAAAAATTAGAAAAAATTACAAAAAAAAAATTCGAAAAAACAATTTTAAAAAAAAAATTTGGAAAAAAAATATTTAAAAAAATTCGAAAAAAATTTCAAAAAAAAATTTTTTAAAAAATTCAAATAAAAATAAAAAAAAAAATTAAAAAAAAAATTCGAAAAAAAAAATTTCGAAAAAAAAATTTCAAAAAAAAAATTTCAAATAAAAAATTTTAAAAAAAACTTCAAAAAAAATTTCAAAAAAAAATTCGAAAAAAATTGAAAAAAAAATTTAAAAAAATTACAAAAAAAAAATTCAAAAAAAATTGAAAAAAAAATTAAAAAAAAAAATTTCAAAAAAAATTTTTGCAAAAAAAATTTTCGTAAAAAAAATTTTCGTAAAAAAAATTTTCAAAAAAATAAAATTTCGAAAAAAAATTTTGAAAAAAAATTCAAAAAAAATTTCAAAAAAATAAAAAAAAAAATTCGAAAAAAAATTTCAAAAAAAAATTTTAAAAAATCAAAAAAAATTCAAATTTCAAAAAAAAATTCAAAAAAAAAATTGAAAAAAAAATTTTAAAAAAAAGTTTTAAAAAAATTCACAAAAAAAATGTAAAAAAAAATGAAAAAAAAAATTTTCGTAAAAAAAATTTTCAAAAAAATAAAATTTCGAAAAAAATTAAAAAAAAAAAAAAAGATTCAAAAAAAATTTTAAAAAAATTTACAAAAAAAAAATTCAAAAAAACAATAAAAAAAAAAATTTTGGAAAAAATTTTTTTTAAAAAATTCAAAAAAAATTTCAAAAAAAAATTTCAAAAAAAAATTTTCAAAAAAAACTTCAAAAAAAATTTCAAAAAAAATTTCGAAAAAAATTACAAAGGAAAATTTAAAAAAAAATTACAAAAAAAATTCAAAAAATAATTGAAAAAAAAAATTCAAAAAAAAAAATTTTCAAAAAAAAAAATTTCAAAAAAAGTAAAAAAAAATTTCAAAAAAAAAATTTCGAAAAAAAATTTTAAAAAAAATTTTCAAAAAAAAATTAAAAAAATAATAAAAAAAACAAAAAAAAATTTTTGAAAAAATTTTTAAAAAATTTACAAAAAAAATAAAAAAAAAATAAAAAAAAAGATTCAAAAAAAATTTAAAAAAAAAATTCAAAAAAAAAATTAAAAAAAAAAAATCAATAAAAAATTTATAAAAAAAATCAAAAAAAAAATTTAAAAAAAAATTACAAAAAAAATTCGAAAAAACAATATAAAAAAAAATTTAAAAAAATTACAAAAAAAAATTCAAAAAAATTGAAAAAAAAAATTTCAAAAAAAAAATTTCAAAAAAAATTTTCGTAAAAAAAATTTTCAAAAAAATAAAATTTCGAAAAAAAATTTTAAAAAAAATTGAAAAAAAATTTTAAAAAAATTCAAAAAATTTAAAAAAAAAAATTCGAAAAAAAATTTCAAAAAAAAATTTTCAAAAAAAAAATTGAAAAAAAAATTATAAAAAAAATTCACAAAAAAAAATTAAAAAAAATTTTCGTAAAAAAAATTTTCAAAAAAATTTCAAAAAAAAATTTTCAAAAAAAAAATTGAAAAAAAAATTTCAAAAAAAATTTTTAAAAAAAATCGAAAAAAAAATTTTTCGAAAAAATAAAAAAAAAATTTCAAAAAAAATTCAAAAAAAAAATCAAAAAAAAAATTTAGAAAAAATTACAAAAAAAAAATTCGAAAAAACAATTTTAAAAAAAAAATTTGGAAAAAAAATATTTAAAAAAATTCAAAAAAAATTTCAAAAAAAAATTTTTAAAAAAATTCAAATAAAAATTAAAAAAAAAATTAAAAAAAAAATTCGAAAAAAAAAATTTCGAAAAAAAAAATTCAAAAAAAAAATTTCAAAAAAAAAATTTCAAAAAAAATTTTCGTAAAAAAAATTTTCAAAAAAATAAAATTTCGAAAAAAAATTTTTAAAAAAATTCAAAAAAAATTTTAAAAAATTCAAAAAATTAAAAAAAAAAAAATTCGAAAAAAAATTTCAAAAAAAAATTTTCAAAAAAAAAATTGAAAAAAAAATTATAAAAAAAATTAAAAAAAATTTTCGTAAAAAAAATTTTCAAAAAAATGAAATTTCGAAAAAAAATTTTTAAAAAAAAAATTTTCAAAAAAAACTTCAAAAAAAATTTCAAAAAAAATTTCGAAAAAAATTACAAAAGAAAATTTTAAAAAATATTACAAAAAAAATCAAAAAAAATTGAAAAAAAAAATTCAAAAAAATAAAAAAAAAAAAATAAAAAAAAATTCGTAAAAAAAAATAAAAAAAAAATTTAAAAAAAATCGAAAAAAAAAAATTTCGAAAAAAATTTCAAAAAAAAAATTCAAAAAAAAATTTCAAGAAAAAAAAAATTTAAAAAAAAACAAAAAAAAATTTAAAAAAAAAATAAAAAAAATTTACAAAAAAAAAATAAAAAAAAATAAAAAAAAAAATTTTTAAAAAATTTAAAAAAAATTCACAAAAAAAAATTCAAAGAAAAAATAAAAAAAAAATATTCAAAAAAAAAATTTCGAAAAAAAATTTTAAAAAAAATTTTCAAAAAAAAATAAAAAAAAATAAAAAAAAAAACAAAAAAAAATTTTAGAAAAAATTTAAAAAAAATTTACAAAAAAAAAATAAAAAAAAAGATTCAAAAAAAAATTTTAAAAAAAATTTCAAAAAAAAATTTAAAAAAAAAAATTCAAAAAAAAATTTATAAAAAAAATTTTAAAAAAATTTTTAAAAAAATTCACAAAAAAAAAAATTTCATAAAAAAATTTTAAAAAAATTTCAAAAAAAAAATTGAAAAAAAAAATTAAAAAAAAAAAAAAAATTCGTAAAAAAAATAAAAAAAAATTTTAAAAAAATCGAAAAAAAAAAATTTCGAAAAAAATTTCAAAAAAAAAATCAAAAAAAAAATTTTCAAAAAAAAAATTCAAAAAAAATAAAAAAAAGATTAAAAAAAAATTTTAAAAAAAAATTTCAAAAAAAAATTAGAAAAATAAAAAAAAAACAAAAAAAAAATTTTAGAAAAAAATTTTAAAAAAATTTACAAAAAAAAATTCAAAAAAAATAAAAAAAAAGATTAAAAAAAAATTAAAAAAAAAATTCAAAAAAAAATTCAAAAAAAAAATTCAAAAAAAATTTATAAAAAAAAAATCAAAAAAAATTTATAAAAAAATTCAAAAAAAAAATTTAAAAAAAATTACAAAAAAAAATTCGAAAAAAACAATTTAAAAAAAAATTTTAAAAAAATTTACAAAAAAAAACTCAAAAAAAAATAAAAAAAAAAGATTCAAAAAAAATTTAAAAAAAAATTCAAAAAAAAATTCAAAAAAAAAAATTCAAAAAAAATTTATAAAAAAAAATTCAAAAAAAATTTATAAAAAAAATCAAAAAAAAAATTTAAAAAAAATTACAAAAAAAAATTCGAAAAAAACAATTTAAAAAAAAATTTTAAAAAAATTACAAAAAAAAATTCAAAAAAAATTGAAAAAAAAATTTAAAAAAAAAATTTCAAAAAAAATTTTCTTAAAAAAAATTTTCGTAAAAAAAATTTTCGTAAAAAAAATTTTCAAAAAAATAAAATTTCGAAAAAAAATTTTGAAAAAAAATTCAAAAAAAATTTCAAAAAAATAAAAAAAAAAATTTATAAAAAAAAATCGAAAAAAAAATAAAAAAAAATTACAAAAAAAAATTCGAAAAAACAATTTCAAAAAAAAAATTCAAAAAAAATTGAAAAAAAAATTTTAAAAAAAAATTTCAAAAAAAAATTTTCAAAAAAAAAAAATTTCGATAAAAAATTTTTAAAAAAATTTTCAAAAAAAAATTAAAAAAATAAAAAAAAAACAAAAAAAAATTTTAGAAAAAATTTTAAAAAAATTTACAAAATAAAATAAAAAAAAAGACTCAAAAAAAATTTTTAAAAAAATTTCAAAAAAAAATTTAACAAAAAAAATTCAAAAAAAAATTTATAAAAAAAATCAAAAAAAAAATTAAAAAAAAATTACAAAAAAAAAATCGAAAAAAAAAATTTAAAAAAATTTTAAAAAAAATTCACAAAAAAAAAATTTCATAAAAAAATTTTAAAAAATTTTCAAAAAAAAAATTGAAAAAAAAAATAAAAAAAAAAAAAAATTCGTAAAAAAAATAAAAAAAATCGAAAAAAAAAATTTTCGAAAAAAATTTCAAAAAAAAAAATCAAAAAAAAAATTTTCAAAAAAAAAATTCAAAAAAATAAAAAAAGATTTTAAAAAAATTTTAAAAAAAATTTCAAAAAAATTTAAAAAAAAAATTTAAAAAAAAAATTTAAAAAATTAAAAAAAAACAAAAAAAAAATTTTAGAAAAAAATTTTAGAAAAAAATTTAAAAAAAATTTACAAATAAAAATTCAAAAAAAAAAATAAAAAAAAAAGATTAAAAAAAAATTTTAAAAAAAATTCAAAAAAGAAAAAAAAAAAAGATTCAAAAAAAATTTTAAAAAAAATTTCCAAAAAAAACTTCAAAAAAAATTTCAAAAAAAATTTCGAAAAAAATTACAAAAGAAAATTTTAAAAAATATTACAAAAAAAAAATCAAAAAAAATTGAAAAAAAAAATTTAAAAAAAAAATTCAAAAAAATTTAAAAAAAATAAAAAAAATTTCGTAAAAAAAAATTTAAAAAAAATCGAAAAAAAAAAATTTCGACAAAAATTTCAAAAAAAAATTCAAAAAAAAATTTCAAAAAAAAAAATTCAAAAAAAAAACAAAAAAAATTTTTAAAAAAAATTTAAATAAATTTACAAAAAAAAAATAAAAAAAATAAAAAAAAAGATTCAAAAAAAATTTTAAAAAAAATTTCAGAAAAAAATTTCAAAAAAAAATTCAAAAAAAAATTTATAAAAAAAAATCGAAAAAAAAATAAAAAAAAAAATTACAAAAAAAAATTCGATAAAACAATTTCAAAAAAAAAATTGAAAAAAAAAATTAAAAAAAAAATTTCAAAAAAAAATTTTCAAAAAAAAAAATTTCGAAAAAAAATTTTAGAAAAAATTTTAAAAAAATTTACAAAATAAAATAAAAAAAAAAGATTCAAAATAAATTTTAAAAAAAATTTCAAAAAAAAATTTAACAAAAAATATTCAAAAAAAAATTTATAAAAAAAATAAAAAAAAAATAGAAAAAAAATTACAAAAAAAAATCGAGAAAAAAATTTAAAAAAAATTTTTTAAAAAATTCACAAAAAAAAAATTTCATAAAAAAATTTTAAAAAATTTTCAAAAAAAAAATTGAAAAAAAAAATTAAAAAAGAAAATAAAAATTCGTAAAAAAAATTAAAAAAAATTTAAAAAAAATCGAAAAAAAAATTTTTCGAAAAAAATTTCAAAAAAAAAAATCAAAAAAAAAATTTTCAAAAAAAAAATTCAAAAAAAATAAAAAAAAGATTTAAAAAAAATTTAAAAAAAAATTTCAAAAAAAAATAAAAAAAAAAAAATTTTAGAAAAAATTTTAAAAAAATTTACAAAAAAAATTAAAAAAAAAAAAAAAAAAGATTCAAAAAAAATTTTTAAAAAAATTTCAAAAAAAAATTTAAAAAAAAAATTCAAAAAAAAATTTATAAAAAAATCAAAACAAAAATTAAAAAAAAATTACAAAAAAAAAATCGAAAAAAAAATTTTAAAAAAATTTACAAAAAAAATTAAAAAAAAAAAAAAAAAAGATTCAAAAAAAATTTTAAAAAAAATTTCAAAAAAAAATTTAAAAAAAATTTTCAAAAAAAAAATAAAAAAAAACAAAAAAAAAATTTTTGAAAAAATTTTTAAAAAATTTACAAAAAAAAATAAAAAAAAAATAAAATAAAAGATTCAAAAAAATTTCAAAAAAAAAATTTTCAAAAAAAAAATTTTCAAAGAAAATTTTAAAAAAAATTTTCAAAAAAAAATTTAAAAAAATAAAAAAAAATTTAAAAAAAAAAACAAAAAAAAATTTAAAAAAATTTACAAAAAAAATTCAAAAAAAAAAAGATTCAAAAAAAATTTACAAAAAAAAAATTCAAAAAAACAATAAAAAAAAAATTTTGGAAAAAATTTTTTTAAAAAAATTCAAAAAAAATTTCAAAAAAAAAATTTCAAAAAAAAATTTTCAAAAAAAACTTCAAAAAAAATTTCAAAAAAAATTTCGAAAAAAATTACAAAAAAAATTAAAAAAAAAATTACAAAAAAAATTCAAAAAAAAATTGAAAAAAAAAATTTCAAAAAAAAAAATTTTCAAAAAAAAAATTTCAAAAAAAATTAAAAAAAAAATAAAAAAAATAAAAAAAAAAATTTCAAAAAAAAAAATTTCGAAAAAAAATTAAAAAAAAATTTTCAAAAAAAAATTAAAAAAAAACAAAAAACAAATTTTTGAAAAAATTTTAAAAAAATTTACAAATAAAAATAAAAAAAAAATTCAAAAAAAAATTAAAAAAAAAAATCAAAAAAAAATTTATAAAAAAAATTACTAAAAAAATTCGAAAAAAATAATTTAAAAAAAATTTTAAAAAAAATTACAAAAAAAAATTCAAAAAAAATTGAAAAAAAAAATTTCAAAAAAAAAATTTCAAAAAAAATTTTCGTAAAAAAAATTTTCAAAAAAATAAAATTTCGAAAAAAAATTTTAAAAAAAATTCAAAAAAAATTTCAAAAAAAAATTTAAAAAAAATTCAAAAAAATTTTTGAAAAAAATAAAAAAAAATTCGAAAAAAAATTTCAAAAAAAAATTTTCAAAAAAAAAATTGAAAAAAAAATTTAAAAAAAAATTCACAAAAAAAAAATTTAAAAAAAATGAAAAAAAAATATTTCAAAAAAAAAATTTCAAAAAAAATTTTCGTAAAAAAATTTTTCAAAAAAATGAAATTTCGAAAAAAAATTTTTTTAAAAAAAATTTTCAAAAAAAAATTTTCAAAAAAAACTTCAAAAAAAATTTCAAAAAAAATTTCGAAAAAAATTACAAAAGAAAATTTTAAAAAATATTACAAAAAAAATCAAAAAAAATTGAAAAAAAAAAATTCAAAAAAAAAAATTCAAAAAAAATAAAAAATAAAAAAAATTTCAAAAAAAAAATTTCGAAAAAAAATTAAAAAAAAATTTTAGAAAAAATTTTAAAAAAATTCACAAAAAAAATAAAAAAAAATAGATTCAAAAATAATTTTAAAAAAAATCAAAAAAAAAAAATTAAAAAAAAAAATTCAAAAAAAAAAATTCAAAAAAAAATTTATAAAAAAAATCAAAAAAAAAAATTAAAAAAAATTACAAAAAAAAATTCGAAAAAAACAATTTGAAAAAAAATTTTAAAAAATTACAAAAAAAAATTCAAAAAAAATTGAAAAAAAAAATTAAAAAAAAAAAAATTCAAAAAAAATTTTCGTAAAAAAAAATTTCAAAAAAAAAAATTTCGAAAAAAAATTAAAAAAGAATTTTTTCAAAAAAAAATTTAAAAAATTAAAAAAAAATTTATAAAAAAAAAATTCAAAAAAAAATAAAAAAAAAGATTCAAAAAAAATTTAAAAAAAAATTCAAAAAAAATTTCAAAAAAAAATTCAAAAAAAATTATAAAAAAAAATCAAAAAAAAAATTTAAAAAAATTACAAAAAAAAATTCAAAAAAAATTTTAAAAAAATAAATTTCACAAAAAATTTTCGTAAAAAAAAAATTTCAAAAAAATAAAATTTCGAAAAAAAATAAAAAAAAAATTCAAAAAAAACAAAAAAAATGTAAAAAAAAATTTTAAAAAAATTTACAAAAAAAATTCAAAAAAAAATAAAAAAAAAACTCAAAAAAAAATTTTAAAAAAAATTTCAAAAAAAAATTTCAAAAAAAAATTTATAAAAAAAATCAAAAAAAAAAAATTAGAAAAAATTACAAAAAAAAAATTCGAAAAAACAATTTTAAAAAAAAAATTTGGAAAAAAAATATTTAAAAAAATTCAAAAAAAATTTCAAAAAAAAATTTTTTAAAAAATTCAAATAAAAATAAAAAAAAAATTAAAAAAAAAATTCGAAAAAAAAAATTTCGAAAAAAAAATTTCAAAAAAAAAATTTCAAATAAAAAATTTTAAAAAAAACTTCAAAAAAAATTTCAAAAAAAAATTCGAAAAAAATTGAAAAAAAAATTTAAAAAAATTACAAAAAAAAATTCAAAAAAAATTGAAAAAAAAATTAAAAAAAAAAATTTCAAAAAAAATTTTTGCAAAAAAAATTTTCGTAAAAAAAATTTTCGTAAAAAAAATTTTCAAAAAAATAAAATTTCGAAAAAAAATTTTGAAAAAAAATTCAAAAAAAATTTCAAAAAAATAAAAAAAAAAAATTCGAAAAAAAATTTCAAAAAAAAATTTAAAAAAATCAAAAAAAATTCAAATTTCAAAAAAAATTTCAAAAAAAAAATTGAAAAAAAAATTTTAAAAAAAAGTTTTAAAAAAATTCACAAAAAAAATGTAAAAAAAAATGAAAAAAAAAATTTTCGTAAAAAAAATTTTCAAAAAAATGAAATTTCGAAAAAAATTAAAAAAAAAAAAAAAAAGATTCAAAAAAAATTTTAAAAAAATTTACAAAAAAAAAATTCAAAAAAACAATAAAAAAAAAAATTTTGGAAAAAATTTTTTTTAAAAAATTCAAAAAAAATTTCAAAAAAAAATTTCAAAAAAAAATTTTCAAAAAAAACTTCAAAAAAAATTTCAAAAAAAATTTCGAAAAAAATTACAAAGGAAAATTTTAAAAAAAATTACAAAAAAAATTCAAAAAATAATTGAAAAAAAAAATTCAAAAAAAAAAATTTTCAAAAAAAAAAATTTCAAAAAAAGTAAAAAAAAATAAAAAAAATAAAAAAAAAATTTCAAAAAAAAAATTTCGAAAAAAAATTTTAAAAAAAATTTTCAAAAAAAAATTAAAAAAATAATAAAAAAAACAAAAAAAAATTTTTGAAAAAATTTTTAAAAAATTTACAAAAAAAATAAAAAAAAAATAAAAAAAAAGATTCAAAAAAAATTTAAAAAAAAAATTCAAAAAAAAAATTTAAAAAAAAAATCAATAAAAAATTTATAAAAAAAATCAAAAAAAAAATTTAAAAAAAAATTACAAAAAAAATTCGAAAAAACAATTTAAAAAAAATTTTAAAAAAATTACAAAAAAAAATTCAAAAAAATTGAAAAAAAAAATTTCAAAAAAAAAATTTCAAAAAAAATTTTCGTAAAAAAAATTTTCAAAAAAATAAAATTTCGAAAAAAAATTTAAAAAAAAATTGAAAAAAAATTTTAAAAAAATTCAAAAAATTAAAAAAAAAAAATTCGAAAAAAAATTTCAAAAAAAAATTTTCAAAAAAAAAATTGAAAAAAAAATTATAAAAAAAATTCACAAAAAAAAAATTAAAAAAAATTTTCGTAAAAAAAATTTTCAAAAAAATTTCAAAAAAAAATTGAAAAAAAAAAATTGAAAAAAAAATTTCAAAAAAAATTTTTAAAAAAAATCGAAAAAAAAAATTTTCAAAAAAAAAAAATTTCGATAAAAAATTTTTAAAAAAATTTTCAAAAAAAAATTAAAAAAATAAAAAAAAAACAAAAAAAAATTTTAGAAAAAATTTTAAAAAAATTTACAAAATAAAATAAAAAAAAAGATTCAAAAAAAATTTTTAAAAAAATTTCAAAAAAAAATTTAACAAAAAAAATTCAAAAAAAAATTTATAAAAAAAATCAAAAAAAAAATTAAAAAAAAATTACAAAAAAAAAATCGAAAAAAAAAATTTAAAAAAATTTTAAAAAAAATTCACAAAAAAAAAATTTCATAAAAAAATTTTAAAAAATTTTCAAAAAAAAAATTGAAAAAAAAAATAAAAAAAAAAAAAAATTCGTAAAAAAAATAAAAAAAATCGAAAAAAAAAATTTTCGAAAAAAATTTCAAAAAAAAAAATCAAAAAAAAAATTTTCAAAAAAAAAATTCAAAAAAATAAAAAAAGATTTTAAAAAAAATTTAAAAAAAATTTCAAAAAAATTTAAAAAAAAAATTAAAAAAAAAAATTTAAAAAATTAAAAAAAAACAAAAAAAAAATTTTAGAAAAAAATTTTAGAAAAAAATTTAAAAAAAATTTACAAATAAAAATTCAAAAAAAAATAAAAAAAAAAGATTAAAAAAAAATTTAAAAAAAAATTCAAAAAAGAAAAAAAAAAAGATTCAAAAAAAATTTTAAAAAAAATTTCCAAAAAAAACTTCAAAAAAAATTTCAAAAAAAATTTCGAAAAAAATTACAAAAGAAAATTTTAAAAAATATTACAAAAAAAAAATCAAAAAAAATTGAAAAAAAAAATTTAAAAAAAAAATTCAAAAAAATTTAAAAAAAATAAAAAAAATTTCGTAAAAAAAAATTAAAAAAAAAATCGAAAAAAAAAAATTTCGACAAAAATTTCAAAAAAAAATTCAAAAAAAAATTTCAAAAAAAAAAATTCAAAAAAAAAACAAAAAAAATTTTTAAAAAAAATTTAAATAAATTTACAAAAAAAAAATAAAAAAAATAAAAAAAAAGATTCAAAAAAAATTTTAAAAAAAATTTCAGAAAAAAATTTCAAAAAAAAATTCAAAAAAAAATTTATAAAAAAAAATCGAAAAAAAAATAAAAAAAAAAATTACAAAAAAAAATTCGATAAAACAATTTCAAAAAAAAAAATTCAAAAAAAATTGAAAAAAAAAATTAAAAAAAAAATTTCAAAAAAAAATTTTCAAAAAAAAAAATTTCGAAAAAAAATTTTAGAAAAAATTTTAAAAAAATTTACAAAATAAAATAAAAAAAAAAGATTCAAAATAAATTTTAAAAAAAATTTCAAAAAAAAATTTAACAAAAAATATTCAAAAAAAAATTTATAAAAAAAATAAAAAAAAAATAGAAAAAAAATTACAAAAAAAAATCGAAAAAAAAATTTAAAAAAAATTTTTTAAAAAATTCACAAAAAAAAAATTTCATAAAAAAATTTTAAAAAATTTTCAAAAAAAAAATTGAAAAAAAAAATTAAAAAAGAAAATAAAAATTCGTAAAAAAAATTAAAAAAAATTTAAAAAAAATCGAAAAAAAAAATTTTCGAAAAAAATTTCAAAAAAAAAAATCAAAAAAAAAATTTTCAAAAAAAAAATTCAAAAAAAATAAAAAAAAGATTTAAAAAAAATTTTAAAAAAAATTTCAAAAAAAAATAAAAAAAAAAAAATTTTAGAAAAAATTTTAAAAAAATTTACAAAAAAAATTAAAAAAAAAAAAAAAAAAGATTCAAAAAAAATTTTTAAAAAAATTTCAAAAAAAAATTTAAAAAAAAAATTCAAAAAAAAATTTATAAAAAAATCAAAACAAAAATTAAAAAAAAATTACAAAAAAAAAATCGAAAAAAAAATTTTAAAAAAATTTACAAAAAAAATTAAAAAAAAAAAAAAAAAAAGATTCAAAAAAAATTTTAAAAAAAATTTCAAAAAAAAATTTAAAAAAAATTTTCAAAAAAAAATAAAAAAAAACAAAAAAAAAATTTTTGAAAAAATTTTTAAAAAATTTACAAAAAAAAATAAAAAAAAAAATAAAATAAAAGATTCAAAAAAATTTCAAAAAAAAAATTTTCAAAAAAAAAATTTTCAAAGAAAATTTTAAAAAAAATTTTCAAAAAAAAATAAAAAAAAATAAAAAAAAATTTAAAAAAAAAAACAAAAAAAAATTTAAAAAAATTTACAAAAAAAATTCAAAAAAAAAAAGATTCAAAAAAAATTTACAAAAAAAAAATTCAAAAAAACAATAAAAAAAAAATTTTGGAAAAATTTTTTTTTAAAAAATTCAAAAAAAATTTCAAAAAAAAAATTTCAAAAAAAAATTTTCAAAAAAAACTTCAAAAAAAATTTCAAAAAAAATTTCGAAAAAAATTACAAAAAAAATTAAAAAAAAAATTACAAAAAAAATTCAAAAAAAAATTGAAAAAAAAAATTTCAAAAAAAAAAATTTTCAAAAAAAAAATTTCAAAAAAAATTAAAAAAAAAATAAAAAAAATAAAAAAAAAAATTTCAAAAAAAAAAATTTCGAAAAAAAATTAAAAAAAAATTTTCAAAAAAAAATTAAAAAAAAACAAAAAACAAATTTTTGAAAAAATTTTAAAAAAATTTACAAATAAAAATAAAAAAAAAATTCAAAAAAAAATTTAAAAAAAAAATCAAAAAAAAATTTATAAAAAAAATTACTAAAAAAATTCGAAAAAAATAATTAAAAAAAAATTTTAAAAAAAATTACAAAAAAAAATTCAAAAAAAATTGAAAAAAAAAATTTCAAAAAAAAAATTTCAAAAAAAATTTTCGTAAAAAAAATTTTCAAAAAAATAAAATTTCGAAAAAAAATATTAAAAAAAATTCAAAAAAAATTTCAAAAAAAAATTTAAAAAAAATTCAAAAAAATTTTTGAAAAAAATAAAAAAAAATTCGAAAAAAAATTTCAAAAAAAAATTTTCAAAAAAAAAATTGAAAAAAAAATTTAAAAAAAAATTCACAAAAAAAAAATTTAAAAAAAATGAAAAAAAATATTTCAAAAAAAAAATTTCAAAAAAAATTTTCGTAAAAAAATTTTTCAAAAAAATGAAATTTCGAAAAAAAATTTTTTTAAAAAAAATTTTCAAAAAAAAATTTTCAAAAAAAACTTCAAAAAAAATTTCAAAAAAAATTTCGAAAAAAATTACAAAAGAAAATTTTAAAAAATATTACAAAAAAAATCAAAAAAAATTGAAAAAAAAAAATTCAAAAAAAAAAAATTCAAAAAAAATAAAAAATAAAAAAAATTTCAAAAAAAAAATTTCGAAAAAAAATTAAAAAAAAATTTTAGAAAAAATTTTAAAAAAATTCACAAAAAAAATAAAAAAAAATAGATTCAAAAATAATTTTAAAAAAAATCAAAAAAAAAAAATTAAAAAAAAAAATTCAAAAAAAAAAATTCAAAAAAAAATTTATAAAAAAAATCAAAAAAAAAAATTAAAAAAAATTACAAAAAAAAATTCGAAAAAAACAATTTAAAAAAAAATTTTAAAAAATTACAAAAAAAAATTCAAAAAAAATTGAAAAAAAAAATTAAAAAAAAAAAAATTCAAAAAAAATTTTCGTAAAAAAAAATTTCAAAAAAAAAAATTTCGAAAAAAAATTAAAAAAGAATTTTTTCAAAAAAAAATTTAAAAAATTTAAAAAAAATTTATAAAAAAAAAATTCAAAAAAAAATAAAAAAAAAGATTCAAAAAAAATTTAAAAAAAAATTCAAAAAAAATTTCAAAAAAAAATTCAAAAAAAATTATAAAAAAAAATCAAAAAAAAAATTTAAAAAAATTACAAAAAAAAATTCAAAAAAAATTTTAAAAAAATAAATTTCACAAAAAATTTTCGTAAAAAAAAAATTTCAAAAAAATAAAATTTCGAAAAAAAATAAAAAAAAAATTCAAAAAAAACAAAAAAAATGTAAAAAAAAATTTTAAAAAAATTTACAAAAAAAATTCAAAAAAAAATAAAAAAAAAACTCAAAAAAAAATTTTAAAAAAAATTTCAAAAAAAAATTTCAAAAAAAAATTTATAAAAAAAATCAAAAAAAAAATTAGAAAAAATTACAAAAAAAAAATTCGAAAAAACAATTTTAAAAAAAAAATTTGGAAAAAAAATATTTAAAAAAATTCAAAAAAAATTTCAAAAAAAAATTTTTTAAAAAATTCAAATAAAAATAAAAAAAAAAATTAAAAAAAAAATTCGAAAAAAAAAATTTCGAAAAAAAAATTTCAAAAAAAAAATTTCAAATAAAAAATTTTAAAAAAAACTTCAAAAAAAATTTCAAAAAAAAATTCGAAAAAAATTGAAAAAAAAATTTTAAAAAATTACAAAAAAAAATTCAAAAAAAATTGAAAAAAAAATTAAAAAAAAAAATTTCAAAAAAAATTTTTGCAAAAAAAATTTTCGTAAAAAAAATTTTCGTAAAAAAAATTTTCAAAAAAATAAAATTTCGAAAAAAAATTTTGAAAAAAAATTCAAAAAAAATTTCAAAAAAATAAAAAAAAAAAATTCGAAAAAAAATTTCAAAAAAAAATTTAAAAAAATCAAAAAAAATTCAAATTTCAAAAAAAAATTCAAAAAAAAAATTGAAAAAAAAATTTTAAAAAAAAGTTTTAAAAAAATTCACAAAAAATATGTAAAAAAAAATGAAAAAAAAAATTTTCGTAAAAAAAATTTTCAAAAAAATAAAATTTCGAAAAAAATTAAAAAAAAAAAAAAAAAGATTCAAAAAAAATTTTAAAAAAATTTACAAAAAAAAATTCAAAAAAACAATAAAAAAAAAAATTTTGGAAAAAATTTTTTTTAAAAAATTCAAAAAAAATTTCAAAAAAAAATTTTCAAAAAAAACTTCAAAAAAAATTTCAAAAAAAATTTCGAAAAAAATTACAAAGGAAAATTTTAAAAAAAATTACAAAAAAAATTCAAAAAATAATTGAAAAAAAAAATTAAAAAAAAAAAATTTTCAAAAAAAAAATTTCAAAAAAAGTAAAAAAAAATTTCAAAAAAAAAATTTCGAAAAAAAATTTTAAAAAAAATTTTCAAAAAAAAATTAAAAAAATAATAAAAAAAAACAAAAAAAAATTTTTGAAAAAATTTTTAAAAAATTTACAAAAAAAATAAAAAAAAAATAAAAAAAAAGATTCAAAAAAAATTTAAAAAAAAAATTCAAAAAAAAAATTAAAAAAAAAAAATCAATAAAAAATTTATAAAAAAAATCAAAAAAAAATTTAAAAAAAAATTACAAAAAAAATTCGAAAAAACAATATAAAAAAAATTTTAAAAAAATTACAAAAAAAAATTCAAGAAAATTGAAAAAAAAAATTTCAAAAAAAAAATTTCAAAAAAAATTTTCGTAAAAAAAATTTTCAAAAAAATAAAATTTCGAAAAAAAATTTTAAAAAAAATTGAAAAAAAATTTTAAAAAAATTCAAAAAATTTAAAAAAAAAAATTCGAAAAATAATTTCAAAAAAAAATTTTCAAAAAAAAAATTGAAAAAAAAATTATAAAAAAAATTCACAAAAAAAAAATTTAAAAAAATTTTCGTAAAAAAAATTTTCAAAAAAATTTCAAAAAAAAATTTTCAAAAAAAAAATTGAAAAAAAAAATTCAAAAAAAATTTTTAAAAAAAATCGAAAAAAAAATTTTTCGAAAAAATAAAAAAAAAATTTCAAAAAAAATTCAAAAAAAAAATCAAAAAAAAAATTTAGAAAAAATTACAAAAAAAAAATTCGAAAAAACAATTTAAAAAAAAAAATTTGGAAAAAAAATATTTAAAAAAATTCAAAAAAAATTTCAAAAAAAAATTTTTAAAAAAATTCAAATAAAAATTAAAAAAAAAATTAAAAAAAAAATTCGAAAAAAAAAATTTCGAAAAAAAAAATTCAAAAAAAAAATTTCAAAAAAAAAATTTCAAAAAAAATTTTCGTAAAAAAAATTTTCAAAAAAATAAAATTTCGAAAAAAAATTTTTAAAAAAATTCAAAAAAAATTTTAAAAAAATTCAAAAAATTAAAAAAAAAAAAATTCGAAAAAAAATTTCAAAAAAAAATTTTCAAAAAAAAAATTGAAAAAAAAATTATAAAAAAAATTAAAAAAAATTTTCGTAAAAAAAATTTTCAAAAAAATGAAATTTCGAAAAAAAATTTTTAAAAAAAAAATTTTCAAAAAAAACTTCAAAAAAAATTTCAAAAAAAATTTCGAAAAAAATTACAAAAGAAAATTTTAAAAAATATTACAAAAAAAATCAAAAAAAATTGAAAAAAAAAATTCAAAAAAATTAAAAAAAAAAAATAAAAAAAAATTCGTAAAAAAAAAATAAAAAAAATTTACAAAAAAAAAATAAAAAAAAATAAAAAAAAAAATTTTTAAAAAATTTAAAAAAAATTCACAAAAAAAAAATTCAAAGAAAAAAAAAAAAAAAAATATTCAAAAAAAAAATTTCGAAAAAAAATTTTAAAAAAAATTTTCAAAAAAAAATAAAAAAAAATAAAAAAAAAAACAAAAAAAAATTTTAGAAAAAATTTAAAAAAAATTTACAAAAAAAAAATAAAAAAAAAGATTCAAAAAAAAATTTTAAAAAAAATTTCAAAAAAAAATTTAAAAAAAAAAATTCAAAAAAAAATTTATAAAAAAAATTTTAAAAAAATTTTTAAAAAAATTCACAAAAAAAAAATTTCATAAAAAAATTTTAAAAAAATTTCAAAAAAAAAATTGAAAAAAAAAATTAAAAAAAAAAAAAAAATTCGTAAAAAAAATAAAAAAAAATTTTAAAAAAATCGAAAAAAAAAAATTTCGAAAAAAATTTCAAAAAAAAAATCAAAAAAAAAATTTTCAAAAAAAAAATTCAAAAAAAATAAAAAAAAGATTAAAAAAAAATTTTAAAAAAAAATTTCAAAAAAAAATTAGAAAAATAAAAAAAAAACAAAAAAAAAATTTTAGAAAAAAATTTTAAAAAAATTTACAAAAAAAAATTCAAAAAAAATAAAAAAAAAAGATTAAAAAAAAATTAAAAAAAAAATTCAAAAAAAAATTCAAAAAAAAAATTCAAAAAAAATTTATAAAAAAAAAATCAAAAAAAATTTATAAAAAAATTCAAAAAAAAAATTTAAAAAAAATTACAAAAAAAAATTCGAAAAAAACAATTTAAAAAAAATTTTTAAAAAAATTACAAAAAAAATTCAAAAAAAATTGAAAAAAAAATTAAAAAAAAAATTTCAAAAAAAATTTTCGCAAAAAAATTTTCGTAAAAAAAATTTTCGTAAAAAAAATTTTCAAAAAAATAAAATTTCGAAAAAAAATTTTGAAAAAAAATTCAAAAAAAATTTCAAAAAAATAAAAAAAAAAAATTCGAAAAAAAATTTTAAAAAATCAAAAAAAATTCAAATTTCAAAAAAAATTTCAAAAAAAAATTGAAAAAAAAATTTTAAAAAAAAGTTTTAAAAAAATTCACAAAAAAAATGTAAAAAAAAATGAAAAAAAAATTTTCGTAAAAAAAATTTTCAAAAAAATAAAGTTTCGAAAAAAATTCAAAAAAAAAAAAAAAGATTCAAAAAAAATTTTAAAAAAATTTACAAAAAAAAAATTCAAAAAAACAATAAAAAAAAAATTTTGGAAAAAATTTTTTTAAAAAAATTCAAAAAAAATTTCAATAAAAAATTCCAAAAAAAAATTTTCAAAAAAAACTTCAAAAAAAATTTCAAAAAAAATTTCGAAAAAAATTACAAAGGAAAATTTAAAAAAAAATTACAAAAAAAATTCAAAAAAAAATTGAAAAAAAAAAATTGAAAAAAAAAATTTTCAAAAAAAAAAATTTCAAAAAAAGTAAAAAAAAATAAAAAAAATAAAAAAAAAATTTCAAAAAAAAATTTCGAAAAAAAATTTTAAAAAAAATTTTCAAAAAAAAATTAAAAAAATAATAAAAAAAACAAAAAAAAATTTTTGAAAAAATTTTTAAAAAATTTACAAAAAAAATAAAAAAAAAATAAAAAAAAAGATTCAAAAAAAATTTAAAAAAAAAATTCAAAAAAAAAATTTAAAAAAAAATCAATGAAAAATTTATAAAAAAAATCAAAAAAAAAATTTAAAAAAAAATTTAAAAAAAATTACAAAAAAAAATTCAAAAAAATTGAAAAAAAAAAATTTCAAAAAAAAAATTTCAAAAAAAATTTTCGTAAAGAAAATTTTCAAAAAAATAAAATTTCGAAAAAAAATTTTAAAAAAAATTCAAAAAAAATTTCAAACAAAATTTTAAAAAAATTAAAAAAATTAAAAAAAAAAAAATTCGAAAAAAAATTTCAAAAAAAAATTTTCAAAAAAAAAATTGAAAAAAAAATTATAAAAAAAATTCACAAAAAAAAAATTAAAAAAAATTTTCGTAAAAAAAATTTTCAAAAAAATGAAATTTCGAAAAAAAAATTTTTACAAATAAAAATTCAAAAAAAAATAAAAAAAAAAGATTAAAAAAAAATTTAAAAAAAAATTCAAAAAAGAAAAAAAAAAAGATTCAAAAAAAATTTTAAAAAAAATTTCCAAAAAAAACTTCAAAAAAAATTTCAAAAAAAATTTCGAAAAAAATTACAAAAGAAAATTTAAAAAAATATTACAAAAAAAAAATCAAAAAAAATTGAAAAAAAAAATTTAAAAAAAAAATTCAAAAAAATTTAAAAAAAATAAAAAAAATTTCGTAAAAAAAAATTAAAAAAAAAATCGAAAAAAAAAAATTTCGACAAAAATTTCAAAAAAAAATTCAAAAAAAAATTTCAAAAAAAAAAATTCAAAAAAAAAACAAAAAAAATTTTTAAAAAAAATTTAAATAAATTTACAAAAAAAAAATAAAAAAAATAAAAAAAAAGATTCAAAAAAAATTTTAAAAAAAATTTCAGAAAAAAATTTCAAAAAAAAATTCAAAAAAAAATTTATAAAAAAAAATCGAAAAAAAAATAAAAAAAAAAATTACAAAAAAAAATTCGATAAAACAATTTCAAAAAAAAAAATTCAAAAAAAATTGAAAAAAAAAATTAAAAAAAAAATTTCAAAAAAAAATTTTCAAAAAAAAAAATTTCGAAAAAAAATTTTAGAAAAAATTTTAAAAAAATTTACAAAATAAAATAAAAAAAAAAGATTCAAAATAAATTTTAAAAAAAATTTCAAAAAAAAATTTAACAAAAAATATTCAAAAAAAAATTTATAAAAAAAATAAAAAAAAAATAGAAAAAAAATTACAAAAAAAAATCGAAAAAAAAATTTAAAAAAAATTTTTTAAAAAATTCACAAAAAAAAAATTTCATAAAAAAATTTTAAAAAATTTTCAAAAAAAAAATTGAAAAAAAAAATTAAAAAAGAAAATAAAAATTCGTAAAAAAAATTTAAAAAAATTTAAAAAAAATCGAAAAAAAAAATTTTCGAAAAAAATTTCAAAAAAAAAAATCAAAAAAAAAATTTTCAAAAAAAAAATTCAAAAAAAATAAAAAAAAGATTTAAAAAAAATTTTAAAAAAAATTTCAAAAAAAAATAAAAAAAAAAAAATTTTAGAAAAAATTTTAAAAAAATTTACAAAAAAAATTAAAAAAAAAAAAAAAAAAGATTCAAAAAAAATTTTTAAAAAAATTTCAAAAAAAAATTTAAAAAAAAAATTCAAAAAAAAATTTATAAAAAAATCAAAACAAAAATTAAAAAAAAATTACAAAAAAAAAATCGAAAAAAAAATTTTAAAAAAATTTACAAAAAAAATTAAAAAAAAAAAAAAAAAAAAAGATTCAAAAAAAATTTTAAAAAAAATTTCAAAAAAAAATTTAAAAAAAATTTTCAAAAAAAAATAAAAAAAAACAAAAAAAAAATTTTTGAAAAAATTTTTAAAAAATTTACAAAAAAAAAAAAAAAAAAAAATAAAATAAAAGATTCAAAAAAATTTCAAAAAAAAAATTTTCAAAAAAAAAATTTTCAAAGAAAATTTTAAAAAAAATTTTCAAAAAAAAATAAAAAAAAATAAAAAAAAATTTAAAAAAAAAAACAAAAAAAAATTTAAAAAAATTTACAAAAAAAATTCAAAAAAAAAAAGATTCAAAAAAAATTTACAAAAAAAAAATTCAAAAAAACAATAAAAAAAAAATTTTGGAAAAATTTTTTTTTAAAAAATTCAAAAAAAATTTCAAAAAAAAAATTTCAAAAAAAAATTTTCAAAAAAAACTTCAAAAAAAATTTCAAAAAAAATTTCGAAAAAAATTACAAAAAAAATTAAAAAAAAAATTACAAAAAAAATTCAAAAAAAAATTGAAAAAAAAAATTTCAAAAAAAAAAATTTTCAAAAAAAAAATTTCAAAAAAAATTAAAAAAAAAATAAAAAAAATAAAAAAAAAAATTTCAAAAAAAAAAATTTCGAAAAAAAATTAAAAAAAAATTTTCAAAAAAAAATTAAAAAAAAACAAAAAACAAATTTTTGAAAAAATTTTAAAAAAATTTACAAATAAAAATAAAAAAAAAATTCAAAAAAAAATTTAAAAAAAAAATCAAAAAAAAATTTATAAAAAAAATTACTAAAAAAATTCGAAAAAAATAATTAAAAAAAAATTTTAAAAAAAATTACAAAAAAAAATTCAAAAAAAATTGAAAAAAAAAATTTCAAAAAAAAAATTTCAAAAAAAATTTTCGTAAAAAAAATTTTCAAAAAAATAAAATTTCGAAAAAAAATATTAAAAAAAATTCAAAAAAAATTTCAAAAAAAAATTTAAAAAAAATTCAAAAAAATTTTTGAAAAAAATAAAAAAAAATTCGAAAAAAAATTTCAAAAAAAAATTTTCAAAAAAAAAATTGAAAAAAAAATTTAAAAAAAAATTCACAAAAAAAAAATTTAAAAAAAATGAAAAAAAATATTTCAAAAAAAAAATTTCAAAAAAAATTTTCGTAAAAAAATTTTTCAAAAAAATGAAATTTCGAAAAAAAATTTTTTTAAAAAAAATTTTCAAAAAAAAATTTTCAAAAAAAACTTCAAAAAAAATTTCAAAAAAAATTTCGAAAAAAATTACAAAAGAAAATTTTAAAAAATATTACAAAAAAAATCAAAAAAAATTGAAAAAAAAAAATTCAAAAAAAAAAAATTCAAAAAAAATAAAAAATAAAAAAAATTTCAAAAAAAAAATTTCGAAAAAAAATTAAAAAAAAATTTTAGAAAAAATTTTAAAAAAATTCACAAAAAAAATAAAAAAAAATAGATTCAAAAATAATTTTAAAAAAAATCAAAAAAAAAAAATTAAAAAAAAAAATTCAAAAAAAAAAATTCAAAAAAAAATTTATAAAAAAAATCAAAAAAAAAAATTAAAAAAAATTACAAAAAAAAATTCGAAAAAAACAATTTAAAAAAAAATTTTAAAAAATTACAAAAAAAAATTCAAAAAAAATTGAAAAAAAAAATTAAAAAAAAAAAAATTCAAAAAAAATTTTCGTAAAAAAAAATTTCAAAAAAAAAAATTTCGAAAAAAAATTAAAAAAGAATTTTTTCAAAAAAAAATTTAAAAAATTTAAAAAAAATTTATAAAAAAAAAATTCAAAAAAAAATAAAAAAAAAGATTCAAAAAAAATTTAAAAAAAAATTCAAAAAAAATTTCAAAAAAAAATTCAAAAAAAATTATAAAAAAAAATCAAAAAAAAAATTTAAAAAAATTACAAAAAAAAATTCAAAAAAAATTTTAAAAAAATAAATTTCACAAAAAATTTTCGTAAAAAAAAAATTTCAAAAAAATAAAATTTCGAAAAAAAATAAAAAAAAAATTCAAAAAAAACAAAAAAAATGTAAAAAAAAATTTTAAAAAAATTTACAAAAAAAATTCAAAAAAAAATAAAAAAAAAACTCAAAAAAAAATTTTAAAAAAAATTTCAAAAAAAAATTTCAAAAAAAAATTTATAAAAAAAATCAAAAAAAAAAATTAGAAAAAATTACAAAAAAAAAATTCGAAAAAACAATTTTAAAAAAAAAATTTGGAAAAAAAATATTTAAAAAAATTCAAAAAAAATTTCAAAAAAAAATTTTTTAAAAAATTCAAATAAAAATAAAAAAAAAAATTAAAAAAAAAATTCGAAAAAAAAAATTTCGAAAAAAAAATTTCAAAAAAAAAATTTCAAATAAAAAATTTTAAAAAAAACTTCAAAAAAAATTTCAAAAAAAAATTCGAAAAAAATTGAAAAAAAAATTTTAAAAAATTACAAAAAAAAATTCAAAAAAAATTGAAAAAAAAATTAAAAAAAAAAATTTCAAAAAAAATTTTTGCAAAAAAAATTTTCGTAAAAAAAATTTTCGTAAAAAAAATTTTCAAAAAAATAAAATTTCGAAAAAAAATTTTGAAAAAAAATTCAAAAAAAATTTCAAAAAAATAAAAAAAAAAAATTCGAAAAAAAATTTCAAAAAAAAATTTAAAAAAATCAAAAAAAATTCAAATTTCAAGAAAAAATTCAAAAAAAAAATTGAAAAAAAAATTTTAAAAAAAAGTTTTAAAAAAATTCACAAAAAATATGTAAAAAAAAATGAAAAAAAAAATTTTCGTAAAAAAAATTTTCAAAAAAATAAAATTTCGAAAAAAATTAAAAAAAAAAAAAAAAAGATTCAAAAAAAATTTTAAAAAAATTTACAAAAAAAAATTCAAAAAAACAATAAAAAAAAAAATTTTGGAAAAAATTTTTTTTAAAAAATTCAAAAAAAATTTCAAAAAAAAATTTTCAAAAAAAACTTCAAAAAAAATTTCAAAAAAAATTTCGAAAAAAATTACAAAGGAAAATTTTAAAAAAAATTACAAAAAAAATTCAAAAAATAATTGAAAAAAAAAATTAAAAAAAAAAAATTTTCAAAAAAAAAATTTCAAAAAAAGTAAAAAAAAATTTCAAAAAAAAAATTTCGAAAAAAAATTTTAAAAAAAATTTTCAAAAAAAAATTAAAAAAATAATAAAAAAAAACAAAAAAAAATTTTTGAAAAAATTTTTAAAAAATTTACAAAAAAAATAAAAAAAAAATAAAAAAAAAGATTCAAAAAAAATTTAAAAAAAAAATTCAAAAAAAAAATTAAAAAAAAAAAATCAATAAAAAATTTATAAAAAAAATCAAAAAAAAATTTAAAAAAAAATTACAAAAAAAATTCGAAAAAACAATATAAAAAAAATTTTAAAAAAATTACAAAAAAAAATTCAAGAAAATTGAAAAAAAAAATTTCAAAAAAAAAATTTCAAAAAAAATTTTCGTAAAAAAAATTTTCAAAAAAATAAAATTTCGAAAAAAAATTTTAAAAAAAATTGAAAAAAAATTTTAAAAAAATTCAAAAAATTTAAAAAAAAAAATTCGAAAAATAATTTCAAAAAAAAATTTTCAAAAAAAAAATTGAAAAAAAAATTATAAAAAAAATTCACAAAAAAAAAATTTAAAAAAATTTTCGTAAAAAAAATTTTCAAAAAAATTTCAAAAAAAAATTTTCAAAAAAAAAATTGAAAAAAAAAATTCAAAAAAAATTTTTAAAAAAAATCGAAAAAAAAATTTTTCGAAAAAATAAAAAAAAAATTTCAAAAAAAATTCAAAAAAAAAATCAAAAAAAAAATTTAGAAAAAATTACAAAAAAAAAATTCGAAAAAACAATTTAAAAAAAAAAATTTGGAAAAAAAATATTTAAAAAAATTCAAAAAAAATTTCAAAAAAAAATTTTTAAAAAAATTCAAATAAAAATTAAAAAAAAAATTAAAAAAAAAATTCGAAAAAAAAAATTTCGAAAAAAAAAATTCAAAAAAAAAATTTCAAAAAAAAAATTTCAAAAAAAATTTTCGTAAAAAAAATTTTCAAAAAAATAAAATTTCGAAAAAAAATTTTTAAAAAAATTCAAAAAAAATTTTAAAAAAATTCAAAAAATTAAAAAAAAAAAAATTCGAAAAAAAATTTCAAAAAAAAATTTTCAAAAAAAAAATTGAAAAAAAAATTATAAAAAAAATTAAAAAAAATTTTCGTAAAAAAAATTTTCAAAAAAATGAAATTTCGAAAAAAAATTTTTAAAAAAAAAATTTTCAAAAAAAACTTCAAAAAAAATTTCAAAAAAAATTTCGAAAAAAATTACAAAAGAAAATTTTAAAAAATATTACAAAAAAAATCAAAAAAAATTGAAAAAAAAAATTCAAAAAAATTAAAAAAAAAAAATAAAAAAAAATTCGTAAAAAAAAAATAAAAAAAATTTACAAAAAAAAAATAAAAAAAAATAAAAAAAAAAATTTTTAAAAAATTTAAAAAAAATTCACAAAAAAAAAATTCAAAGAAAAAATAAAAAAAAAATATTCAAAAAAAAAATTTCGAAAAAAAATTTTAAAAAAAATTTTCAAAAAAAAATAAAAAAAAATAAAAAAAAAAACAAAAAAAAATTTTAGAAAAAATTTAAAAAAAATTTACAAAAAAAAAATAAAAAAAAAGATTCAAAAAAAAATTTTAAAAAAAATTTCAAAAAAAAATTTAAAAAAAAAAATTCAAAAAAAAATTTATAAAAAAAATTTTAAAAAAATTTTTAAAAAAATTCACAAAAAAAAAAATTTCATAAAAAAATTTTAAAAAAATTTCAAAAAAAAAATTGAAAAAAAAAATTAAAAAAAAAAAAAAAATTCGTAAAAAAAATAAAAAAAAATTTTAAAAAAATCGAAAAAAAAAAATTTCGAAAAAAATTTCAAAAAAAAAATCAAAAAAAAAATTTTCAAAAAAAAAATTCAAAAAAAATAAAAAAAAGATTAAAAAAAAATTTTAAAAAAAAATTTCAAAAAAAAATTAGAAAAATAAAAAAAAAACAAAAAAAAAATTTTAGAAAAAAATTTTAAAAAAATTTACAAAAAAAAATTCAAAAAAAATAAAAAAAAAAGATTAAAAAAAAATTAAAAAAAAAATTCAAAAAAAAATTCAAAAAAAAAATTCAAAAAAAATTTATAAAAAAAAAATCAAAAAAAATTATAAAAAAATTCAAAAAAAAAATTTAAAAAAAATTACAAAAAAAAATTCGAAAAAAACAATTTAAAAAAAATTTTTAAAAAAATTACAAAAAAAATTCAAAAAAAATTGAAAAAAAAATTAAAAAAAAAATTTCAAAAAAAATTTTCGCAAAAAAATTTTCGTAAAAAAAATTTTCGTAAAAAAAATTTTCAAAAAAATAAAATTTCGAAAAAAAATTTTGAAAAAAAATTCAAAAAAAATTTCAAAAAAATAAAAAAAAAAAATTCGAAAAAAAATTTTAAAAAATCAAAAAAAATTCAAATTTCAAAAAAAATTTCAAAAAAAAATTGAAAAAAAAATTTTAAAAAAAAGTTTTAAAAAAATTCACAAAAAAATGTAAAAAAAAATGAAAAAAAAATTTTCGTAAAAAAAATTTTCAAAAAAATAAAGTTTCGAAAAAAATTCAAAAAAAAAAAAAAAGATTCAAAAAAAATTTTAAAAAAATTTACAAAAAAAAAATTCAAAAAAACAATAAAAAAAAAATTTTGGAAAAAATTTTTTTAAAAAAATTCAAAAAAAATTTCAATAAAAAATTCCAAAAAAAAATTTTCAAAAAAAACTTCAAAAAAAATTTCAAAAAAAATTTCGAAAAAAATTACAAAGGAAAATTTAAAAAAAAATTACAAAAAAAATTCAAAAAAAAATTGAAAAAAAAAAATTCAAAAAAAAAATTTTCAAAAAAAAAAATTTCAAAAAAAGTAAAAAAAAATAAAAAAAATAAAAAAAAAATTTCAAAAAAAAATTTCGAAAAAAAATTTTAAAAAAAATTTTCAAAAAAAAATTAAAAAAATAATAAAAAAAACAAAAAAAAATTTTTGAAAAAATTTTTAAAAAATTTACAAAAAAAATAAAAAAAAAATAAAAAAAAAGATTCAAAAAAAATTTAAAAAAAAAATTCAAAAAAAAAATTTAAAAAAAAATCAATGAAAAATTTATAAAAAAAATCAAAAAAAAAATTTAAAAAAAAATTTAAAAAAAATTACAAAAAAAAATTCAAAAAAATTGAAAAAAAAAAATTTCAAAAAAAAAATTTCAAAAAAAATTTTCGTAAAGAAAATTTTCAAAAAAATAAAATTTCGAAAAAAAATTTTAAAAAAAATTCAAAAAAAATTTCAAACAAAATTTTAAAAAAATTAAAAAAATTAAAAAAAAAAAAATTCGAAAAAAAATTTCAAAAAAAAATTTTCAAAAAAAAAATTGAAAAAAAAATTATAAAAAAAATTCACAAAAAAAAAATTAAAAAAAATTTTCGTAAAAAAAATTTTCAAAAAAATGAAATTTCGAAAAAAAAATTTTTAAAAAAAAATTTTCAAAAAAAACTTCAAAAAAAATTTCAAAAAAAATTTCGAAAAAAATTACAAAAGAAAATTTTAAAAAATATTACAAAAAAAAATCAAAAAAAATTGAAAAAAAAATTCAAAAAAATAAAAAAAAAAATAAATAAAAAAAATTTCGTAAAAAAAAATAAAAAAAAATTTTTAAAAAAATCGAAAAAAAAAATTTCGAAAAAAATTTCAAAAAAAAAATTCAAAAAAAAATTTCAAAAAAAAAAAATTCAAAAAAAAAACAAAAAAAAAATTTAAAAAAAAATTTAAAAAATTTACAAAAAAAAAATAAAAAAAAATAAAAAAAAAAGATTCAAAAAAAATTTTAAAAAAAATTTCAGAAAAAAATTTCAAAAAAAAATTCAAAAAAAAATTTATAAAAAAAAATCGAAAAAAAAATAAAAAAAATTACAAAAAAAAATTCCAAAAAACAATTTCAAAAAAAAAAATTCAAAAAAAATTGAAAAAAAATTTTAAAAAAAAAATTTCAAAAAAAAAATTTCAAAAAAAAATTTTCAAAAAAAAAAAAATTCGATAAAAAATTTTTAAAAAAATTTTCAAAAAAAAATTAAAAAAATAAAAAAAAACAAAAAAAAAATTTTAGAAAAAATTTTAAAAAAATTTACAAAATAAAATAAAAAAAAAAGATTCAAAAAAAATTTTTAAAAAAATTTCAAAAAAAAATTTAACAAAAAAAATTCAAAAAAAAATTTATAAAAAAAATCAAAAAAAAAATTAAAAAAAAATTACAAAAAAAAATCGAAAAAAAAAATTTAAAAAAATTAAAAAAAAAATTCACAAAAAAAAAATTTCATAAAAAAATTTTAAAAAATTTTCAAAAAAAAAATTGAAAAAAAAAATTTAAAAAAAAAAAAAAAATTCGTAAAAAAAATAAAAAAAATCGAAAAAAAAATCGAAAAAAAAATTTTCGAAAAAAATTTCAAAAAAAAAAAATCAAAAAAAAAATTTTCAAAAAAATAATTCAAAAAAATAAAAAAAAGATTTAAAAAAAATTTTAAAAAAAATTTCAAAAAAAATTAAAAAAAAAAATTTAAAAAAAAAAATTAAAAAAATAAAAAAAAACAAAAAAAAAATTTTAGAAAAAAATTTTAGAAAAAAATTTTAAAGAAATTTACAAAAAAAAATTCAAAAAAAAATAAAAAAAAAAGATTAAAAAAAAATTTAAAAAAAAAATCAAAAAAAAAATTAAAAAAAAAATTCAAAAAAAAAATTTCATAAAAAAATTTTAAAAAATTTTCAAAAAAAAATTGAAAAAAAAAATTAAAAAAAAAAAAAAAAATCGTAAAAAAAATATAAAAAAATTTTAAAAAAATCGAAAAAAAAAATTTTCGAAAAAAATTTCAAAAAAAAAATCAAAAAAAAAAATTTCAAAAAAAAAATTCAAAAAAATAAAAAAAAGATTTAAAAAAAATTTTAAAAAAAATTTCAAAAAAAAATTTAAAAAAAAAATTTCAAAAAAAATTAAAAAAATAAAAAAAAACAAAAAAAAATTTTAGAATAAAATTTTAAAAAAATTTACAAAAAAAAAATTCAAAAAAAAATAAAAAAAAAGATTAAAAAAAATAAAAAAAAAATTCAAAAAAAAATTAAAAAAAAATTTATAAAAAAATCAAAAAAAAAATTTAAAAAAAATTACAAAAAAAAAATTTCAAAAAAAATTTTCGTAAAAAAATTTTTAAAAAAAATTTAAAAAAATCAAAAAAAATTCAAATTTCAAAAAAAATTTCAAAAAAAAAATTGAAAAAAAAATTTTAAAAAAAAGTTTTAAAAAAATTCACAAAAAAAAATTCAAAAAAAATGAAAAAAAAAATTTTCGTAAAAAAAATTTTCAAAAAAATAAAATTTCGAAAAAAAATTTAAAAAAAAAAATTTTCAAAAAAAAAAATTTCGAAAAAAAATTTAAAAAAAAGTTTCAAAAAAAAATAAAAAAAATAAAAAAACAATTTTAGAAAAAATCGAATAAAAAAATTTACAAAAAAAAATTCAAAAAAAAATAAAAAACAAAGATTAAAAAAAACGTTAAAGAAATTTACAAAAAAAAATTCAAAAAAACAATAAAAAAAAAATTTTGGAAAAAATTTTTTTAAAAAAATTCAAAAAAAATTTCAAAAAAAAATTTCAAAAAAAAATTTTCAAAAAAAACTTCAAAAAAAATTTCAAAAAAAATTTCGAAAAAAATTACAAAGGAAAATTTAAAAAAAAATTACAAAAAAAATTCAAAAAAAAATTGAAAAAAAAATTTCAAAAAAAAATAATTTTCAAAAAAAAAATTTAAAAAAAAATAAAAAAAAAATAAAAAAATAAAAAAAAAAATTTCAAAAAAAAAATTTCGAAAAAAAATTTTAAAAAAAATTTTCAAAAAAAAATTAAAAAAATAATAAAAAAAACAAAAAAAAATTTTTGAAAAAATTTTTAAAAAATTTACAAAAAAAAAATAAAAAAAAAAAAAAAGGATTAAAAAAAAATTTAAAAAAAAAATTCAAAAAAAAATTTAAAAAAAAAATCAAAAAAAAATTTATAAAAAAAATCAAAAAAAAAATTTAAAAAAAAATTACAAAAAAAATTCGAAAAAAACAATTTAAAAAAAAATTTAAAAAAAATTACAAAAAAAAATTCAAAAAAAATTGAAAAAAAAAATTTCAAAAAAAAATTTCAAAAAAAATTTTCGTAAAAAAAATTTTCAAAAAAATAAAATTTCGAAAAAAAATTTTAAAAAAAATTCAAAAAAAATTTCAAAAAAAATTTTAAAAAAATTCAAAAAATTTTTAAAAAAAAAAATTCGAAAAAAAATTTCAAAAAAAAATTTTCAAATAAAAAATTGAAAAAAAATTATAAAAAAAATCACAAAAAAAAAATTAAAAAAAATTTTCGTAAAAAAAATTTTCAAAAAAATGAAATTTCGAAAAAAAAATTTTTAAAAAAAATTTTCAAAAAAAACTTCAAAAAAAATTTCAAAAAAAATTTCGAAAAAAATTACAAAAGAAAATTATAAAAAATATTACAAAAAAATCAAAAAAAATTGAAAAAAAAAATTCAAAAAAATTTAAAAAAAAAAATAAAAAAAATTTCGTAAAAAAAAATAAAAAAAAAAATTCAAAAAAAATCGAAAAAAAAAATTCGAAAAAAATTTAAAAAAAAATTCTTAAAAAAATTTCAAAAAAAAAAAATTCAAAAAAAACAAAAAAAATTTAAAAAAAAAATTAAAAAAATTTACAAAAAAAAAATAAAAAAAAATAAAAAAAAAAGATTCAAAAAAAATTTTAAAAAAAATTTCAGAAAAAAATTTCAAAAAAAAATTCAAAAAAAAATTTATAAAAAAAAATCGAAAAAAAATGTAAAAGAAATTACAAAAAAAATTCGAAAAAAACAATTTAAAAAAAAATTTAAAAAAAATTACAAAAAAAATTCAAAAAAAATTGAAAAAAAAAATTTCAAAAAAAAAATTTCAAAAAAAATTTTCGTAAAAAAAATTTTCAAAAAAATAAAATTTTGAAAAAAAATTTAAAAAAAAATTCAAAAAAAATTTCAAAAAAAATTTTTAAAAAATTCAAAAAATTAAAAAAAAAAAATTCGAAAAAAAATTTCAAAAAAAAATTTTCAAAAAAAAAATTGAAAAAAAAATTATAAAAAAAATTCACAAAAAACAAAATTAAAAAAAAATTTCGAAAAAAAAATTTTAAAAAAATTTACAAAAAAAACTCAAAAAAAAATAAAAAAAAAAGATTAAAAAAAAAATTAAAAAAAAAATTCAAAAAAAAATTCAAAAAAAAAAATTCAAAAAAAATTTATAAAAAAAAAATCAAAAAAAATTTATAAAAAAATTCAAAAAAAAAATTTAAAAAAAATTACAAAAAAAAATTCGAAAAAAACAATTTAAAAAAAAATTTTAAAAAAATTACAAAAAAAATTCAAAAAAAATTGAAAAAAAAATTAAAAAAAAAATTTCAAAAAAAATTTTCGCAAAAAAAATTTTCGTAAAAAAAATTTTCGTAAAAAAAATTTTCAAAAAAATAAAATTTCGAAAAAAAATTTTGAAGAAAAATTCAAAAAAAATTTCAAAAAAATAAAAAAAAAAAATTCGAAAAAAAATTTCAAAAAAAAATTTAAAAAAATCAAAAAAAATTCAAATTTCAAAAAAAATTTCAAAAAAAAAATTGAAAAAAAAATTTTAAAAAAAAGTTTTAAAAAAATTCACAAAAAAAATGAAAAAAAAAATTTTCGTAAAAAAAATTTTCAAAAAAATAAAATTTCGAAAAAAATTCAAAAAAAAAAAAAAAGATTCAAAAAAAATTTTAAAAAAATTTACAAAAAAAAAATTCAAAAAAACAATAAAAAAAAAAATTTTGGAAAAAATTTTTTTAAAAAAATTTCAAAAAAAAATTTCAAAAAAAAATTTTCAAAAAAAACTTCAAAAAAAATTTCAAAAAAAATTTCGAAAAAAATTACAAAGGAAAATTTAAAAAAAAATTACAAAAAAAATTCAAAAAAAAATTGAAAAAAAAAATTCAAAAAAAAAAATTTTCAAAAAAAAAAATTTCAAAAAAAGTAAAAAAAAATAAAAAAAATAAAAAAAAAATTTCAAAAAAAAATTTCGAAAAAAAATTTTAAAAAAAAATTTCAAAAAAAAATTAAAAAAATAATAAAAAAAACAAAAAAAAATTTTTGAAAAAATTTTGAAAAAAATTACAAAAAAAATAAAAAAAAAATAAAAAAAAAGATTCAAAAAAAATTTTAAAAAAAAATTCAAAAAAAAAATTTAAAAAAAAAATCAATAAAAAATTTATAAAAAAAATCAAAAAAAAAATTTAAAAAAAAATTTAAAAAAAATTACAAAAAAAAATTCAAAAAAATTGAAAAAAAAAAATTGAAAAAAAAAAAATTCAAAAAAAATTTTCGTAAAGAAAATTTTCAAAAAAATCGAAAAAAAATTTAAAAAAAAATTCAAAAAAAATTTCAAACAAAATTTTAAAAAAATTCAAAAAATTTAAAAAAAAAAATTCGAAAAAAAATTTCAAAAAAAAATTTTCAAAAAAAAAATTGAAAAAAAAATTATAAAAAAAATTCACAAAAAAAAAATTAAAAAAAATTTTCGTAAAAAAAATTTTCAAAAAAATGAAATTTCGAAAAAAAAATTTTTAAAAAAAAATTTTCAAAAAAAACTTCAAAAAAAATTTCAAAAAAAATTTCGAAAAAAATTACAAAAGAAAATTTTAAAAAATATTACAAAAAAAAATCAAAAAAAATTGAAAAAAAAAATTCAAAAAAATTAAAAAAAAAATAAATAAAAAAAATTTCGTAAAAAAAAATAAAAAAAAATTTTTTAAAAAATCGAAAAAAAAAATTTCGAAAAAAATTTCAAAAAAAAAATTCAAAAAAAAATTTCAAAAAAAAAACAAAAAAAAAATTAAAAAAAAAATTTAAAAAATTTACAAAAAAAAAATAAAAAAAAATAAAAAAAAAAGATTCAAAAAAAATTTTAAAAAAAATTTCAGAAAAAAATTTCAAAAAAAAATTCAAAAAAAAATTTATAAAAAAAAATCGAAAAAAAAATAAAAAAAAATTACAAAAAAAAATTCCAAAAAACAATTTCAAAAAAAAAAATTCAAAAAAAATTGAAAAAAAAATTTAAAAAAAAAATTTCAAAAAAAAATTTTCAAAAAAAAAAAATTTCGATAAAAAATTTTTAAAAAAATTTTCAAAAAAAAATTAAAAAAATAAAAAAAAACAAAAAAAAAATTTTAGAAAAAATTTTTAAAAAATTTACAAAATAAAATAAAAAAAAAAGATTCAAAAAAAATTTTTAAAAAAATTTATAAAAAAAATCAAAAAAAAAATTAAAAAAAAATTACAAAAAAAAAATCGAAAAAAAAATTTTAAAAAAATTTTAAAAAAAATTCACAAAAAAAAATTTCATAAAAAAATTTTAAAAAATTTTCAAAAAAAAAAATGAAAAAAAAAATTAAAAAAAAAAAAAAAAATTCGTAAAAAAAATAAAAAAAATCGAAAAAAAAAATTTTTGAAAAAAATTTCAAAAAAAAAAAATCAAAAAAAAAATTTTCAAAAAAATAATTCAAAAAAATAAAAAAAAGATTTAAAAAAAATTTAAAAAAAAATTTCAAAAAAAATTAAAAAAAAAATTAAAAAAAAAAATTAAAAAAATAAAAAAAAACAAAAAAAAAATTTTAGAAAAAAATTTTAGAAAAAAATTTTGAAGAAATTTACAAAAAAAAATTCAAAAAAAAATAAAAAAAAAAGATTAAAAAAAAATTTTAAAAAAAAATCAAAAAAAAAATTAAAAAAAAAATTCAAAAAAAAAAATTTCATAAAAAAATTTTAAAAAATTTTCAAAAAAAAATTGAAAAAAAAAATTAAAAAAAAAAAAAAAAATCGTAAAAAAAATATAAAAAAATTTTTAAAAAATCGAAAAAAATTTTCAAAAAAAATTTCAAAAAAAAAATCAAAAAAAAAAATTTCAAAAAAAAAATTCAAAAAAAAAATTTAAAAAAAAAATTTCAAAAAAAATTAAAAAAATAAAAAAAAAAACAAAAAAAAATTTTAGAATAAAATTTTAAAAAAATTTACAAAAAAAAAATTCAAAAAAAAATAAAAAAAAAGATTAAAAAAAATAAAAAAAAAAATTCAAAAAAAAATTAAAAAAAAAAATTAAAAAAAAATTTATAAAAAAATCAAAAAAAAAATTTAAAAAAAATTACAAAAAAAAAATTTCAAAAAAAATTTTCGTAAAAAAATTTTTAAAAAAAATTTAAAAAAATCAAAAAAAATTCAAATTTCAAAAAAAATTTCAAAAAAAAAATTGAAAAAAAAATTTTAAAAAAAAGTTTTAAAAAAATTCACAAAAAAAAATTCAAAAAAAATGAAAAAAAAAATTTTCGTAAAAAAAATTTTCAAAAAAATAAAATTTCGAAAAAAATTTAAAAAAAAAAAATTTTCAAAAAAAAAAATTTCGAAAAAAAATTAAAAAAAAAGTTTCAAAAAAAAATAAAAAAAATAAAAAAACAATTTTAGAAAAAATCGAATAAAAAAATTTACAAAAAAAAATTCAAAAAAAAATAAAAAACAAAGATTAAAAAAACGTTAAAGAAATTTACAAAAAAAAATTCAAAAAAACAATAAAAAAAAAAATTTTGGAAAAAATTTTTTTAAAAAAATTCAAAAAAAATTTCAAAAAAAAATTTCAAAAAAAAATTTTCAAAAAAAACTTCAAAAAAAATTTCAAAAAAAATTTCGAAAAAAATTACAAAGGAAAATTTAAAAAAAAATTACAAAAAAAATTCAAAAAAAAATTGAAAAAAAAATTTCAAAAAAAAATAATTTTCAAAAAAAAAAATTTAAAAAAAAATAAAAAAAAAATAAAAAAATAAAAAAAAAAATTTCAAAAAAAAAATTTCGAAAAAAAATTTTAAAAAAAATTTTCAAAAAAAAATTAAAAAAATAATAAAAAAAACAAAAAAAAATTTTTGAAAAAATTTTTAAAAAATTTACAAAAAAAAAAATAAAAAAAAAAAAAAGGATTAAAAAAAAATTTAAAAAAAAAATTCAAAAAAAAATTTAAAAAAAAAATCAAAAAAAAATTTATAAAAAAAATCAAAAAAAAAATTTAAAAAAAAATTACAAAAAAAATTCGAAAAAAACAATTTAAAAAAAAATTTAAAAAAAATTACAAAAAAAAATTCAAAAAAAATTGAAAAAAAAAATTTCAAAAAAAAATTTCAAAAAAAATTTTCGTAAAAAAAATTTTCAAAAAAATAAAATTTCGAAAAAAAATTTAAAAAAAAATTCAAAAAAAATTTCAAAAAAAATTTTAAAAAAATTCAAAAAATTTTTAAAAAAAAAAATTCGAAAAAAAATTTCAAAAAAAAATTTTCAAAAAAAAAATTGAAAAAAAAATTATAAAAAAAATCACAAAAAAAAAAAATTAAAAAAAATTTTCGTAAAAAAAATTTTCAAAAAAATGAAATTTCGAAAAAAAAATTTTTAAAAAAAAATTTTCAAAAAAAACTTCAAAAAAAATTTCAAAAAAAATTTCGAAAAAAATTACAAAAGAAAATTTTAAAAAATATTACAAAAAAAATCAAAAAAAATTGAAAAAAAAAATTCAAAAAAATTAAAAAAAAAAAATAAAAAAAATTTCTTAAAAAAAATAAAAAAAAAATTCAAAAAAAATCGAAAAAAAAAAATTCGAAAAAAATTTAAAAAAAAATTCTTAAAAAAATTTCAAAAAAAAAAAATTCAAAAAAAACAAAAAAAATTTAAAAAAAAAATTAAAAAAATTTACAAAAAAAAAATAAAAAAAAATAAAAAAAAAAGATTCAAAAAAAATTTTAAAAAAATTTTCAGAAAAAAATTTCAAAAAAAAATTCAAAAAAAAATTTATAAAAAAAAATCGAAAAAAAAATGTAAAAGAAATTACAAAAAAAATTCGAAAAAAACAATTTAAAAAAAAATTTTAAAAAAATTACAAAAAAAAATTCAAAAAAAATTGAAAAAAAAAATTTCAAAAAAAAAATTTCAAAAAAAATTTTCGTAAAAAAAATTTTCAAAAAAAGAAAATTTTGAAAAAAAATTTTAAAAAAAATTCAAAAAAAATTTCAAAAAAAATTTTTAAAAAATTCAAAAAATTAAAAAAAAAAAAATTCGAAAAAAAATTTCAAAAAAAAATTTTCAAAAAAAAAATTGAAAAAAAAATTATAAAAAAAATTCACAAAAAACAAAATTAAAAAAAAATTTCGTAAAAAAAATTTTAAAAAAATTTACAAAAAAAAACTCAAAAAAAAATAAAAAAAAAGATTCAAAAAAAATAAAAAAAAAAATTCAAAAAAAAATTCAAAAAAAAAAATTCAAAAAAAATTTATAAAAAAAAATTCAAAAAAAATTTATAAAAAAAATCAAAAAAAAAATTTAAAAAAAATTACAAAAAAAAATTCGAAAAAAACAATTTAAAAAAAAATTAAAAAAAAATTACAAAAAAAAATTCAAAAAAAATTGAAAAAAAAATTTAAAAAAAAATTTCAAAAAAAATTTTCTTAAAAAAAATTTTCGTAAAAAAAATTTTCGTAAAAAAAATTTTCAAAAAAATAAAATTTCGAAAAAAAATTTTGAAAAAAAATTCAAAAAAAATTTCAAAAAAATAAAAAAAAAATTCGAAAAAAAATTTCAAAAAAAAATTTTAAAAAAATTCCAAAAAAAAATTTCAAAAAAAATTTTCGTAAAAAAATTTCAAAAAAAAAATTGAAAAAAAAATTTTAAAAAAAAGTTTTAAAAAAATTCACAAAAAAAAATTTAAAAAAAAATGAAAAAAAAAATTTTCGTAAAAAAAATTTTCAAAAAAATATAATTTCGAAAAAAATTCAAAAAAAAAAAAAAAAGATTCAAAAAAAATTTTAAAAAAATTTACAAAAAAAAATTCAAAAAAACAATAAAAAAAAAATTTTTGGAAAAAATTTTTTTAAAAAAATTCAAAAAAAATTTCAAAAAAAAATTTCAAAAAAAAATTTTCAAAAAAAACTTCAAAAAAAATTTCAAAAAAAATTTCGAAAAAAATTACAAAGGAAAATTTAAAAAAAAATTACAAAAAAAAATTCAAAAAAAAATTGAAAAAAAAAATTTCAAAAAAAATAAAAAAAAAATAAAAAAAAAAATATTCAAAAAAAAAATTTACCAAAAAAATAAAAAAAAAAAAATTTCAAAAAAAAAATTTTAAAAAAATTTTAAAAAAAATTCACAAAAAAAATTTCAAAAAAAAAATTAAAAAAAAATATTCAAAAAAAAAATTTAAAAAAAAATTTCAAAAAAAAATTTTCAAAAAAAAAAAAATTTCGAAAAAAAATTTTCAAAAAAAAATTAAAAAAATAAAAAAAAACAAAAAAAAAAATTTAGAAAAAATTTTAAAAAAATTTACAAAAAAAAATTCAAAAAAAAATAAAAAAAAAAGATTCAAAAAAAATTTTAAAAAAATTTCAAAAAAAAATTTAAAAAAAAAAATTCAAAAAAAAATTTATAAAAAAAATCAAAAAAAAATTTAAAAAAAATTACAAAAAAAAAATCGAAAAAAAAATTTTAAAAAAAATTTAAAAAAAAATTTTTAAAAAAATTCACAAAAAAAAATTTCATAAAAAAATTTTAAAAAATTTTCAGAAAAAAAATTGAAAAAAAAAATAAATAAAAAAAAAAAATCGTAAAAAAAAATTTAAAAAAAATTTTAAAAAAAATCGAAAAAAAAAAATTTCGAAAAAAATTTCAAAAAAAAAAATTAAAAAAAAAAATTTCAAAAAAAAAATTCAAAAAAATAAAAAAAAGATTAAAAAAAAAATTTAAAAAAAAATTTCAGAAAAAAAATTAAAAAAAAAATTTTCAAAAAAAAAATTAAAAAAATAAAAAAAACAAAAAAAAAATTTTGAAAAAATTTTTAAAAAATTTACAAAAAAAAATAAAAAAAAAATAAAAAAAAAGATTCAAAAAAAATTAAAAAAAAAAAATTAAAAAAAAAATTAAAAAAAAAAATCAAAAAAAAATTTATAAAAAAAATCAAAAAAAAAATTTAAAAAAAAATTACAAAAAAAATTCGAAAAAAACAATTTAAAAAAAAATTTAAAAAAAATTACAAAAAAAATTCAAAAAAAATTTCAAAAAAAAAATTTCAAAAAAAATTTTCGTAAAAAAAATTTTCAAAAAAATAAAATTTCGAAAAAAAATTTTAAAAAAAATTCAAAAAAAATTTCAAAAAAAATTTTAAAAAAATTCAAAAAATAAAAAAAAAAAAAATTCGAAAAAAAATTTCAAAAAAAATTTTCAAAAAAAAAATTGAAAAAAAAATTATAAAAAAAATTCACAAAAAAAAAATTAAAAAAAATTTTCGTAAAAAAAATTTTCAAAAAAATGAAATTTCGAAAAAAAATTTTTTAAAAAAATATTTTCAAAAAAAACTTCAAAAAAAATTTCAAAAAAAATTTCGAAAAAAATTACAAAAGAAAATTTTAAAAAATATTACAAAAAAAAATCAAAAAAAAATTGAAAAAAAAATTCAAAAAAATAAAAAAAAAAAAAATAAAAAAAATTTCGTAAAAAAAAAATAAAAAAAATTTTTAAAAAAATCGAAAAAAAAAATTTCGAAAAAAATTTCAAAAAAAAAATTAAAAAAAAAATTTCAAAAAAAAAAAATTCAAAAAAAAAATAAAAAAAAAATTTAAAAAAAAATTAAAAAAATTTACAAAAAAAAAATAAAAAAAAATAAAAAAAAAAGATTCAAAAAAAATTTTAAAAAAAATTTCAGAAAAAAATTTCAAAAAAAAATTCAAAAAAAAATTTATAAAAAAAAATCGAAAAAAAAATAAAAAAAAATTACAAAAAAAAATTCGAAAAAACAATTTCAAAAAAAAAAATTCAAAAAAAATTGAGAAAAAAATTTAAAAAAAAAATTTCAAAAAAAAATTTTCAAAAAAAAAATTTCGATGAAAAATTTTTAAAAAAATTTTCAAAAAAAAATTAAAAAATAAAAAAAAACAAAAAAAAATTTTAGAAAAAATTTTAAAAAAATTTACAAAATAAAATAAAAAAAAAAGATTCAAAAAAAATTTTTAAAAAAATTTCAAAACAAAATTTAACAAAAAAAATTCAAAAAAAAATTTATAAAAAAAATCAAAAAAAAAATTAAAAAAAAATTACAAAAAAAAAATCGAAAAAAAAATTTTAAAAAAATTTTAAAAAAAATTCACAAAAAAAAAATTTCATAAAAAAATTTTAAAAAATTTTCAAAAAAAAATTGAAAAAAAAAAAAAAAAAAAAAAAATTCGTAAAAAAAATAAAAAAAATCGAAAAAAAAATCGAAAAAAAAAATTTTCGAAAAAAATTTCAAAAAAAAAATCAAAAAAAAAATTTTCAAAAAAAAAATTCAAAAAAATAAAAAAAAGATTTAAAAAAAATTTTAAAAAAAATTTCAAAAAAAATTAAAAAAAAAATGAAAAAAAAATTAAAAAAATAAAAAAAAACAAAAAAAAATTTTAGAAAAAAATTTTAGAAAAAAATTTTAAAAAAATTTACAAAAAAAAATTCAAAAAAAAATAAAAAAAAAGATTAAAAAAAAATTTAAAAAAAAATTCAAAAAAAAATTTAAAAAAAAATTCAAAAAAAAAAATTTCATAAAAAAATTTTAAAAAATTTTCAAAAAAAAATTGAAAAAAAAAATTAAAAAAATAAAAAAAAAACAAAAAAAAATTTTAGACAAAAATTTTAAAAAAATTTACAAAAAAAAAATTCAAAAAAAAATAAAAAAAAAAGATTAAAAAAAAATAAAAAAAAAAATTCAAAAAAAAATTTAAAAAAAAAAATTAAAAAAAAATTTATAAAAAAAATCAAAAAAAAATTTAAAAAAAATTACAAAAAAAAAATTTCAAAAAAAATTTTCGTAAAAAAATTTTTAAAAAAAATTTAAAAAAATCAAAAAAAATTCAAATTTCAAAAAAAATTTCAAAAAAAAAATTTAAAAAAAAAGTTTTAAAAAAATTCACAAAAAAAAATTCAAAAAAAATGAAAAAAAAAATTTTCGTAAAAAAAATTTTCAAAAAAATAAAATTTCGAAAAAAATTTAAAAAAAAAAAAAATTTTCAAAAAAAAAAAATTTCGAAAAAAAATTAAAAAAAAAGTTTCAAAAAAAAATTAAAAAAATAAAAAAACAATTTTAGAAAAAATCGAATAAAAAAATTTACAAAAAAAAATTCAAAAAAAAATAAAAAACAAAGATTAAAAAAAACGTTAAAGAAATTTACAAAAAAAAATTCAAAAAAACAATAAAAAAAAAATTTTGGAAAAAATTTTTTTAAAAAAATTCAAAAAAAATTTCAAAAAAAAATTTCAAAAAAAAATTTTCAAAAAAAACTTCAAAAAAAATTTCAAAAAAAATTTCGAAAAAAATTACAAAGGAAAATTTAAAAAAAAATTACAAAAAAAATTCAAAAAAAAATTGAAAAAAAAAATTTCAAAAAAAAATAATTTTCAAAAAAAAAAATTTCAAAAAAAATAAAAAAAAAATAAAAAAAATAAAAAAAAAATTTCAAAAAAAAAATTTCGAAAAAAAATTTTTAAAAAAATTTTCAAAAAAAAATTAAAAAAATAATAAAAAAAAACAAAAAAAAATTTTTGAAAAAATTTTTAAAAAATTTACAAAAAAAAAAAAAATAAAAAAAAAAAAAAAAGGTAAAAAAAAATTTAAAAAAAAAATTCAAAAAAAAATTTAAAAAAAAAATCAAAAAAAAATTTATAAAAAAAATCAAAAAAAAAATTTAAAAAAAAATTACAAAAAAAATTCGAAAAAAACAATTTAAAAAAAAATTTAAAAAAAATTACAAAAAAAATTCAAAAAAAATTGAAAAAAAAAATTTCAAAAAAAAATTTCAAAAAAAATTTTCGTAAAAAAAATTTTCAAAAAAATAAAATTTCGAAAAAAAATTTTAAAAAAAATTCAAAAAAAATTTCAAAAAAAATTTTAAAAAAATTCAAAAAATTTTAAAAAAAAAAAATTCGAAAAAAAATTTCAAAAAAAAATTTTCAAAAAAAAATTGAAAAAAAAATTATAAAAAAAATCACAAAAAAAAAAATTAAAAAAAATTTTCGTAAAAAAATTTTCAAAAAAATGAAATTTCGAAAAAAAAATTTTTAAAAAAAAATTTTCAAAAAAAACTTCAAAAAAAATTTCAAAAAAAATTTCGAAAAAAATTACAAAAGAAAATTTTAAAAAATATTACAAAAAAAATCAAAAAAAATTGAAAAAAAAAATTCAAAAAAATTAAAAAAAAAAAAATAAAAAAAATTTCGTAAAAAAATAAAAAAAAAATTCAAAAAAAATCGAAAAAAAAAAAATTCGAAAAAAATTAAAAAAAAAAATTCTTAAAAAAATTTCAAAAAAAAAAATTCAAAAAAAACAAAAAAAATTAAAAAAATTTACAAAAAAAAAAAAATAAAAAAAAAAGATTCAAAAAAAATTTTAAAAAAAATTTTAGAAAAAAATTTCAAAAAAAAATTCAAAAAAAAATTTATAAAAAAAAATCGAAAAAAAAATTTAAAAAAAAATTACAAAAAAAATTCGAAAAAAACAATTTAAAAAAAAATTTTAAAAAAATTACAAAAAAAAAATTTCAAAAAAAATTTTCGTAAAAAAAATTTTCAAAAAAATAAAATTTTGAAAAAAAATTTTAAAAAAAATTCAAAAAAAATTTCAAAAAAAATTTTTAAAAAATTCAAAAAATTAAAAAAAAAAAATTCGAAAAAAAATTTCAAAAAAAAATTTTCAAAAAAAAAAATTGAAAAAAAAATTATAAAAAAAATTCACAAAAAACAAAATTAAAAAAAAATTTCGTAAAAAAAATTTTAAAAAAATTTACAAAAAAAAACTCAAAAAAAATAAAAAAAAAGATTCAAAAAAAATTTTAAAAAAAATTCAAAAAAAAATTCAAAAAAAAAAATTCAAAAAAAATTTATAAAAAAAAATTCAAAAAAAATTTATAAAAAAAATCAAAAAAAAATTTATAAAAAAATTACAAAAAAAAATTCGAAAAAAACAATTTAAAAAAAAATTAAAAAAAAAATACAAAAAAAAATTCAAAAAAAATTGAAAAAAAAATTAAAAAAAAAAATTTCAAAAAAAATTTTCTTAAAAAAAATTTTCGTAAAAAAAATTTTCGTAAAAAAAATTTTGAAAAAAATAAAATTTCGAAAAAAAATTTTGAAAAAAAATTCAAAAAAAATTTCAAAAAAATAAAAAAAAAAATTCGAAAAAAAATTTCAAAAAAAAATTTTAAAAAAATTCCAAAAAAAAATTTCAAAAAAAATTTTCGTAAAAAAATTTCAAAAAAAAAATTGAAAAAAAAATTTTAAAAAAAAGTTTTAAAAAAATTCACAAAAAAAAATTTTAAAAAAAATGAAAAAAAAAAATTTCGTAAAAAAAATTTTCAAAAAAATATAATTTCGAAAAAAATTAAAAAAAAAAAAAGATTCAAAAAAAATTTTAAAAAAATTTACAAAAAAAAAATTCAAAAAAACAATAAAAAAAAAATTTTGGAAAAATTTTTTTTTAAAAAATTCGAAAAAAATTTCAAAAAAAAATTTCAAAAAAAAATTTTCAAAAAAAACTTCAAAAAAAATTTCAAAAAAAATTTCGAAAAAAATTACAAAGGAAAATTTAAAAAAAAATTACAAAAAAAAATTCAAAAAAAATTGAAAAAAAAATTTCAAAAAAAAAAATTTTCAAAAAAAAAAATTTCAAAAAAAATAAAAAAAAATTAAAAAAAAATATTCAAAAAAAAAATTTACCAAAAAAATAAAAAAAAAAATTTCAAAAAAAAAATTTTAAAAAAATTTAAAAAAAAATCCACAAAAAAAATTTCAAAAAAAAAATTAAAAAAAAATATTCAAAAAAAAAATTAGAAAAAAAAATTAAAAAAAAAAATTTCAAAAAAAAATTTTCAAAAAAAAAAAATTTCGAAAAAAAATTTTCAAAAAAAAATTAAAAAAATAAAAAAAAACAAAAAAAAATTTTTGAAAAAATTTTAAAAAAATTTACAAAAAAAAATTCAAAAAAAAATAAAAAAAAAGATTCAAAAAAAATTTTAAAAAAAATTTCAAAAAAAAATTAAAAAAAAAATTCAAAAAAAAAGTTATAAAAAAAATCAAAAAAAAATTTAAAAAAAATTACAAAAAAAAAATCGAAAAAAAAATTTTAAAAAAAATTTTAAAAAAAATTTTTAAAAAAATTCACAAAAAAAAAATTTCATAAAAAAATTTTAAAAAATTTTCAAAAAAAAAATTGAAAAAAGAAATAAAAAAAAAAAAAAAATTCGTAAAAAAAAATTTTAAAAAAAATTAAAAAAAAATCGAAAAAAAAAAATTTCGAAAAAAATTTAAAAAAAAAAATTAAAAAAAAAAATTTCAAAAAAAAAAATTCAAAAAAAAATAAAAAAAAGATTAAAAAAAAATTTAAAAAAAAATTTCAGAAAAAAAATTAAAAAAAAAATTTTCAAAAAAAAAATTAAAAAAATAAAAAAAACAAAAAAAAATTTTGAAAAAATTTTTAAAAAATTTACAAAAAAAAATAAAAAAAAAATAAAAAAAAAGATTCAAAAAAAATTTTTAAAAAAAATTAAAAAAAAAATTTAAAAAAAAAATCAAAAAAAAATTTATAAAAAAAATCAAAAAAAAATTTAAAAAAAAAATTACAAAAAAAATTCGAAAAAAACAATTTAAAAAAAAATTTAAAAAAAATTACAAAAAAAAATTCAAAAAAAATTTCAAAAAAAAAATTTCAAAAAAAATTTTCGTAAAAAAAATTTTCAAAAAAATAAAATTTCGAAAAAAAATTTAAAAAAAAATTCAAAAAAAATTTCAAAAAAAATTTTTAAAAAATTCAAAAAATTAAAAAAAAAAAAATTCGAAAAAAAATTTCAAAAAAAATTTTCAAAAAAAAATTGAAAAAAAAATTATAAAAAAAATTCACAAAAAATTTTCGTAAAAAAAATTTTCAAAAAAATGAAATTTCGAAAAAAAATTTTTTTTAAAAAAATTTTCAAAAAAAACTTCAAAAAAAATTCCAAAAAAAATTTCGAAAAAAATTACAAAAGAAAATTTTAAAATATATTACAAAAAAAAATCAAGAAAAATTGAAAAAAAAAATTCAAAAAAATTAAAAAAAAAAAATAAAAAAAATTTCGTAAAAAAAAAAAATTAAAAAAAAATCGAAAAAAAAAATTTCGAAAAAAATTTCAAAAAAAAATTCAAAAAAAAATTTCAAAAAAAAAAAAATTCAAAAAAAAATTTCAAAAAAAAAAATTCAAAAAAAAAACAAAAAAAAATTTAAAAAAAAAATTAAAAAAATTTACAAAAAAAAAATTAAAAAAAAGATTCAAAAAAAATTTTAAAAAAAATTTCAGAAAAAAATTTCAAAAAAAAATTCAAAAAAAAATTTATAAAAAAAAAATCGAAAAAAAAAATAAAAAAAAATTACAAAAAAAAATTCGAAAAAACAATTTCAAAAAAAAATTCAAAAAAAATTGAAAAAAAAATTTCAAAAAAAAATTTCAAAAAAAAATTTTCAAAAAAAAAAAATTTCGATAAAAAATTTTTAAAAAAATTTTCAAAAAAAAATTAAAAAAATAAAAAAAAACAAAAAAAAAATTTTAGAAAAAATTTTAAAAAAATTTACAGAATAAAATAAAAAAAAAGATTCAAAAAAAATTTTTAAAAAAATTTCAAAAAAAAATTTAACAAAAAAAATTCAAAAAAAAATTTATAAAAAAAATCAAAAAAAAAATTAAAAAAAAATTACAAAAAAGGAATCGAAAATAAAATTTTAAAAAAATTTAAAAAAAAATCCACAAAAAAAAAATTTCATAAAAAAATTTTAAAAAATTTTCAAAAAAAAAATTGAAAAAAAAAATAAAAAAATTCGTAAAAAAAATTTAAAAAAATTTTAAAAAAATCGAAAAAAAAAATTTTCGAGAAAAATTTCAAAAAAAAAATCAAAAAAAAAATTTTCAAAAAAAAAATTCAAAAAAATAAAAAGAAGATTAAAAAGAAAATTTAAAAAAAAAATTAAAAAAAAATTCAAAAAAAAAATTAAAAAAAAAAATTAAAAAAAAAAAATTTCATAAAAAAATTTTAAAAAATTTTCAAAAAAAAATTGAAAAAAAGAATTAAAAAAAAAAAAAAAAATCGTAAAAAAAATAAAAAATTTTTTTTAAAAAATCGAAAAAAAAAATTTTCGAAAAAAATTTAAAAAAAAAATTAAAAAAAAATGTTCAAAAAAAATTAAAAAAATAAAAAAAAAACAAAAAAAAATTTTAGAAAAAAATTTTAAAAAAATTTACAAAAAAAAAATTCAAAAAAAAATAAAAAAAAAAGATTAAAAAAAAATTTAAAAAAAAATTCAAAAAAAAATTTTAAAAAAAAATTTTAAAAAAATTTATAAAAAAAATCAAAAAAAAAATTTAAAAAAAATTACAAAAAAAAATTCGATAAAAACAATTTTAAAAAAAATTTTAAAAAAATTACAAAAAAAATTCAAAAAAAAAATTTTAAAAAAAATTCAAAAAATTTAAAAAAAAAATAAAAAAAAAATTCGAAAAAAAATTTCAAAAAAAAATTTAAAAAAAATTCCAAAAAAAAAATTTCAAAAAAAATTTTCGTAAAAAAATTTTTAAAAAAAATTTAAAAAAATCAAAAAAAATTCAAATTTCAAAAAAAATTTCAAAAAAAAAATTGAAAAAAAAATTTAAAAAAAAAGTTTTAAAAAAATTCACAAAAAAAAAAAAATAAAAAAAAAAAAAAGTTAAAAAAAAATTTAAAAAAAAAATTCAAAAAAAAATTTTAAAAAAAATCAAAAAAAAATTTATAAAAAAAATCAAAAAAAAAATTAAAAAAAAAATTACAAAAAAAATTCGAAAAAAACAATTTAAAAAAAAATTTTAAAAAAAAAATGAAAAAAAGATTCAAAAAAACAATAAAAAAAAAAATTTTGGAAAAAATTTTTTTAAAAAAATTCAAAAAAAATTTCAAAAAAAAATTTCAAAAAAAAATTTTCAAAAAAAACTTCAAAAAAAATTTCAAAAAAAATTTCGAAAAAAATTACAAAGGAAAATTTAAAAAAAAATTACAAAAAAATTCAAAAAAAAATTTCAAAAAAAAATTCAAAAAAAAATTTATAAAAAAAAATCGAAAAAAAAATTTCGAAAAAAATTACAAAAGAAAATTTAAAAAAATATTACAAAAAAAATCAAAAAAAATTGAAAAAAAAAATTCAAAAAAATAAAAAAAAAAAAAAAAAAAAAAAAAATTTCGTAAAAAAAAATAAAAAAAAAAATTCAAAAAAAATCGAAAAAAAAAAATTCGAAAAAAATTAAAAAAAAAAATTCTTAAAAAAATTTCAAAAAAAAAATTCAAAAAAAACAAAAAAAATTAAAAAAAAAAATTAAAAAAATTTACAAAAAAAAAAATAAAAAAAAATAAAAAAAAAAGATTCAAAAAAAATTTTAAAAAAAATTTCAGAAAAAAATTTCAAAAAAAAATTCGAAAAAAAATTTATAAAAAAAAATCGAAAAAAAAATTTAAAAAAAAATTACAAAAAAAATTCGAAAAAAACAATTTAAAAAAAAATTTAAAAAAAATTACAAAAAAAAATTCAAAAAAAATTGAAAAAAAAATTTCAAAAAAAAATTTCAAAAAAAATTTTCGTAAAAAAAATTTTCAAAAAAATAAAATTTTGAAAAAAAATTTTAAAAAAAATTCAAAAAAAATTTCAAAAAAATTTTTTAAAAAATTCAAAAAATTAAAAAAAAAAAAATTCGAAAAAAAATTTCAAAAAAAAATTTTCAAAAAAAAAATTGAAAAAAAAATTATAAAAAAAATTCACAAAAAACAAAATTAAAAAAAAATTTCGTAAAAAAAATTTTAAAAAAATTTACAAAAAAAAACTCAAAAAAAAATAAAAAAAAAAGATTCAAAAAAAATTTAAAAAAAAATTCAAAAAAAAATTCAAAAAAAAAAATTCAAAAAAAATTTATAAAAAAAAATTCAAAAAAAATTTATAAAAAAAATCAAAAAAAAACAATTTAAAAAAAAATTTAAAAAAAATTACAAAAAAAAATTCAAAAAAAATTGAAAAAAAAATTAAAAAAAAAAATTTCAAAAAAAAATTTCTTAAAAAAAGTTTTCGTAAAAAAAATTTTCGTAAAAAAAATTTTCAAAAAAATAAAATTTCGAAAAAAAATTTTGAAAAAAAATTCAAAAAAAATTTCAAAAAAATAAAAAAAAAATTTATAAAAAAAATCGAAAAAAAATAAAAAAAAATTACAAAAAAAAATTCGAAAAAACAATTTCAAAAAAAAAATTCAAAAAAAATTGAAAAAAAAATTTTAAAAAAAAATTTCAAAAAAAAATTTTCAAAAAAAAAAAATTTCGATAAAAAATTTTTAAAAAAATTTTCAAAAAAAAATTAAAAAAATAAAAAAAAAACAAAAAAAAATTTTAGAAAAAATTTTAAAAAAATTTACAAAATAAAATAAAAAAAAAAGATTCAAAAAAAATTTTTAAAAAAATTTCAAAAAAAAATTTAACAAAAAAAATTCAAAAAAAAATTTATAAAAAAAATCAAAAAAAAATTTAAAAAAAATTACAAAAAAAAAATCGAAAAAAAAAATTTAAAAAAATTTAAAAAAAAATTCACAAAAAAAAATTTCATAAAAAAATTTTAAAAAATTTTCAAAAAAAAAATTGAAAAAAAAAATAAAAAAAAAAAAAAATTCGTAAAAAAAATAAAAAAAATCGAAAAAAAAAATTTTCGAAAAAAATTTCAAAAAAAAAATCAAAAAAAAAATTTTCAAAAAAAAAATTCAAAAAAATAAAAAAAGATTTAAAAAAAATTTTAAAAAAAATTTCAAAAAAAATTAAAAAAAAAATTTAAAAAAAAAATTAAAAAAATAAAAAAAAACAAAAAAAAAATTTTAGAAAAAAATTTTAGAAAAAAATTTAAAAAAAATTTACAAAAAAAAATTCAAAAAAAAATAAAAAAAAAAGATAAAAAAAAAATTTAAAAAAAAATTCAAAAAAGAAAAAAAAAAAAGATTCAAAAAAAATTTTAAAAAAAATTTCCAAAAAAAACTTCAAAAAAAATTTCAAAAAAAATTTCGAAAAAAATTACAAAAGAAAATTTTAAAAAATATTACAAAAAAAAAATAAAAAAAAATTGAAAAAAAAAATTTAAAAAAAAAATTCAAAAAAATTAAAAAAAAATAAAAAAAATTTCGTAAAAAAAAATTTAAAAAAAATCGAAAAAAAAAAATTTCGACAAAAATTTCAAAAAAAAATTCAAAAAAAAATTTCAAAAAAAAAAAAATTGAAAAAAAAAACAAAAAAAATTTTTAAAAAAAATTTAAATAAATTTACAAAAAAAAAATAAAAAAAATAAAAAAAAAGATTCAAAAAAAATTTTAAAAAAAATTTCAGAAAAAAATTTCAAAAAAAAATTCAAAAAAAAATCGAAAAAAAAATAAAAAAAAAATTACAAAAAAAAATTCGAAAAAACAATTTCAAAAAAAAAAATTAAAAAAAAATTGAAAAAAAAATTTAAAAAAAAAATTTCAAAAAAAAATTTTCAAAAAAAAAAATTTCGAAAAAAAATTTTAGAAAAAATTTTAAAAAAATTTACAAAATAAAATAAAAAAAAAAGATTCAAAATAAATTTTAAAAAAAATTTCAAAAAAAATTTAACAAAAAATATTCAAAAAAAAATTTATAAAAAAAATAAAAAAAAAATAGAAAAAAAATTACAAAAAAAAATCGAAAAAAAAATTTAAAAAAAATTTTTAAAAAAATTCACAAAAAAAAAATTTCATAAAAAAATTTTAAAAAATTTTCAAAAAAAAAATTGAAAAAAAAAATTAAAAAAGAAAATAAAAATTCGTAAAAAAAATTAAAAAAAATTTAAAAAAAATCGAAAAAAAAAATTTTCGAAAAAAATTTCAAAAAAAAAAATCAAAAAAAAATTTTCAAAAAAAAAATTCAAAAAAAATAAAAAAAAGATTTAAAAAAAATTTTAAAAAAAATTTCAAAAAAAAATAAAAAAAAAAAATTTTTAAAAAATTTAAAAAAAATTCACAAAAAAAAATTCAAAGAAAAAATAAAAAAAAAATATTCAAAAAAAAAATTTCAAAAAAAAATTTTTAAAAAAATTTTCAAAAAAAATTAAAAAAAATAAAAAAAAAAACAAAAAAAAAATTTAGAAAAAATTTTAAAAAAATTTACAAAAAAAAAATAAAAAAAAAGATTCAAAAAAACAATAAAAAAAAAAATTTTGGAAAAAATTTTTTTAAAAAAATTCAAAAAAAATTTCAAAAAAAAATTTCAAAAAAAAATTTTCAAAAAAAACTTCAAAAAAAATTTCAAAAAAAATTTCGAAAAAAATTACAAAGGAAAATTTAAAAAAAAAATAAAAAAAAATTCAAAAAAAAATTTCAAAAAAAAATTCAAAAAAAAATTTATAAAAAAAATCGAAAGAAAAATTTAAAAAAAAATTACAAAAAAAATTCGAAAAAAACAATTTAAAAAAAAATTTAAAAAAACTTCAAAAAAAATTTCAAAAAAAATTTCGAAAAAAATTACAAAAGAAAATTTAAAAAAATATTACAAAAAAAATCAAAAAAAATTGAAAAAAAAAATTCAAAAAAATAAAAAAAAAAAAATAAAAAAAATTTCGTAAAAAAAAATAAAAAAAAAATTCAAAAAAAATCGAAAAAAAAAAATTCGAAAAAAATTTAAAAAAAAAATTCTTAAAAAAATTTCAAAAAAAAAAATTCAAAAAAAACAAAAAAAATTTAAAAAAAAAAATAAAAAAAATTTACAAAAAAAAAATAAAAAAAAATAAAAAAAACAGATTCAAAAAAAATTTTAAAAAAAATTTCAGAAAAAAATTTCAAAAAAAAATTCGAAAAAAAATTTATAAAAAAAAATCGAAAAAAAAATTTAAAAAAAAATTACAAAAAAAATTCGAAAAAAACAATTTAAAAAAAAAATTTAAAAAAAATTACAAAAAAAATTCAAAAAAAATTGAAAAAAAAAATTTCAAAAAAAAAATTTCAAAAAAAATTTTCGTAAAAAAAATTTTCAAAAAAATAAAATTTTGAAAAAAAATTTTAAAAAAAATTCAAAAAAAATTTCAAAAAAATTTTTTAAAAAATTCAAAAAATTAAAAAAAAAAAAATTCGAAAAAAAATTTCAAAAAAAAATTTTCAAAAAAAAAATTGAAAAAAAAATTATAAAAAAAATTCACAAAAAACAAAATTAAAAAAAAATTTCGTAAAAAAAATTTTAAAAAAATTTACAAAAAAAAACTCAAAAAAAATAAAAAAAAAAGATTCAAAAAAAATTAAAAAAAAAATTCAAAAAAAATTCAAAAAAAAAATTCAAAAAAAATTTATAAAAAAAATTCAAAAAAAATTTATAAAAAAAATCAAAAAAAAAATTTAAAAAAAATTACAAAAAAAAATTCGAAAAAAACAATTTAAAAAAAAATTTTAAAAAAATTACAAAAAAAAATTCAAAAAAAATTGAAAAAAAAATTAAAAAAAAAAATTTCAAAAAAAATTTTCTTAAAAAAAATTTTCGTAAAAAAAATTTTCGTAAAAAAAATTTTCAAAAAAATAAAATTTCGAAAAAAAATTTTGAAAAAAAATTCAAAAAGAATTTCAAAAAAATAAAAAAAAAATTTATAAAAAAAAATCGAAAAAAAAATAAAAAAAAATTACAAAAAAAAATTCGAAAAAACAATTTCAAAAAAAAAATTCAAAAAAAATTGAAAAAAAAATTTTAAAAAAAAATTTCAAAAAAAAAATTTCAAAAAAAAAAAATTTCGATAAAAAATTTTTAAAAAAATTTTCAAAAAAAAATTAAAAAAATAAAAAAAAAACAAAAAAAAATTTTAGAAAAAATTTTAAAAAAATTTACAAAATAAAATAAAAAAAAAGATTCAAAAAAAATTTTTAAAAAAATTTCAAAAAAAAATTTAACAAAAAAAATTCAAAAAAAAATTTATAAAAAAAATCAAAAAAAAAATTAAAAAAAAATTACAAAAAAAAAATCGAAAAAAAAAATTTAAAAAAATTTTAAAAAAAATTCACAAAAAAAAAATTTCATAAAAAAATTTTAAAAAATTTTCAAAAAAAAAATTGAAAAAAAAAATAAAAAAAAAAAAAATTCGTAAAAAAAATAAAAAAAATCGAAAAAAAAAATTTTCGAAAAAAATTTCAAAAAAAAAAATCAAAAAAAAAATTTTCAAAAAAAAAATTCAAAAAAATAAAAAAAGATTTAAAAAAAATTTAAAAAAAAATTTCAAAAAAATTTAAAAAAAAATTTAAAAAAAAAATTTAAAAAATTAAAAAAAACAAAAAAAAAATTTTAGAAAAAAATTTTAGAAAAAAATTTAAAAAAAATTTACAAATAAAAATTAAAAAAAAAATAAAAAAAAAAGATTAAAAAAAAATTTAAAAAAAAATTCAAAAAAGAAAAAAAAAAAAGATTCAAAAAAAATTTTAAAAAAAATTTCCAAAAAAAACTTCAAAAAAAATTTCAAAAAAAATTTCGAAAAAAATTACAAAAGAAAATTTTAAAAAATATTACAAAAAAAAATCAAAAAAAATTGAAAAAAAAAATTTAAAAAAAAAATTCAAAAAAATTAAAAAAAAATAAAAAAAATTTCGTAAAAAAAAATTAAAAAAAAATCGAAAAAAAAAAATTTCGACAAAAATTTCAAAAAAAAATTCAAAAAAAAATTTCAAAAAAAAAAAATTCAAAAAAAAAACAAAAAAAATTTTTAAAAAAAATTTAAATAAATTTACAAAAAAAAAATAAAAAAAATAAAAAAAAAGATTCAAAAAAAATTTTAAAAAAAATTTCAGAAAAAAATTTCAAAAAAAAATTCAAAAAAAAATTTATAAAAAAAAATCGAAAAAAAAATAAAAAAAAAATTACAAAAAAAAATTCGATAAAACAATTTCAAAAAAAAAATTCAAAAAAAATTGAAAAAAAAAATTAAAAAAAAAATTTCAAAAAAAAATTTTCAAAAAAAAAAATTTCGAAAAAAAATTTTAGAAAAAATTTTAAAAAAATTTACAAAATAAAATAAAAAAAAAAGATTCAAAATAAATTTTAAAAAAAATTTCAAAAAAAAATTTAACAAAAAATATTCAAAAAAAAATTTATAAAAAAAATAAAAAAAAAATAGAAAAAAAATTACAAAAAAAAATCGAAAAAAAAATTTTAAAAAATTTTTTTAAAAAATTCACAAAAAAAAAATTTCATAAAAAAATTTTAAAAAATTTTCAAAAAAAAAATTGAAAAAAAAAATTAAAAAAGAAAATAAAAATTCGTAAAAAAAATTAAAAAAAATTTTTAAAAAATCGAAAAAAAAAATTTTCGAAAAAAATTTCAAAAAAAAAAATCAAAAAAAAAATTTTCAAAAAAAAAATTCAAAAAAAATAAAAAAAAGATTTAAAAAAAATTTTAAAAAAAATTTCAAAAAAAAATAAAAAAAAAAAAATTTTAGAAAAAATTTTAAAAAAATTTACAAAAAAAATTAAAAAAAAAAAAAAAAAGATTCAAAAAAAATTTTAAAAAAAATTTCAAAAAAAAATTTAAAAAAAAAATTCAAAAAAAAATTTATAAAAAAATCAAAACAAAAATTAAAAAAAAATTACAAAAAAAAATCGAAAAAAAAATTTTAAAAAAATTTACAAAAAAAATTAAAAAAAAAAAAAAAAAAAGATTCAAAAAAAATTTTAAAAAAAATTTCAAAAAAAAATTTAAAAAAAATTTTCAAAAAAAAATAAAAAAAACAAAAAAAAAATTTTTGAAAAAATTTTTAAAAAATTTACAAAAAAAAATAAAAAAAAAATAAAATAAAAGATTCAAAAAAATTTCAAAAAAAAAATTTTCAAAAAAAAAATTTTCAAAGAAAATTTTAAAAAAAAATTTCAAAAAAAAATTAAAAAAAATAAAAAAAAATTTAAAAAAAAAAACAAAAAAATATTTAAAAAAATTTACAAAAAAAATTCAAAAAAAAAAAGATTCAAAAAAAATTTACAAAAAAAAAATTCAAAAAAACAATAAAAAAAAAATTTTGGAAAAAATTTTGGAAAAAATTTTTTTAAAAAAATTCAAAAAAAATTTCAAAAAAAAAATTTCAAAAAAAAATTTTCAAAAAAAACTTCAAAAAAAATTTCAAAAAAAATTTCGAAAAAAATTACAAAAAAAATTAAAAAAAAAATTACAAAAAAAATTCAAAAAAAAATTGAAAAAAAAAATTTCAAAAAAAAAAATTAAAAAAAAAAAAATTTCAAAAAAAATTAAAAAAAAATAAAAAAAATAAAAAAAAAAATTTCAAAAAAAAAAATTTCGAAAAAAAATTAAAAAAAAATTTTCAAAAAAAAATTAAAAAAAAACAAAAAACAAATTTTTGAAAAAATTTTAAAAAAATTTACAAATAAAAATAAAAAAAAAATTCAAAAAAAAATTTAAAAAAAAATCAAAAAAAAATTTATGAAAAAAATTACTAAAAAAATTCGAAAAAAATAATTAAAAAAAAATTTTAAAAAAAATTACAAAAAAAAATTCAAAAAAAATTGAAAAAAAAAATTTCAAAAAAAAAATTTCAAAAAAAATTTTCGTAAAAAAAATTTTCAAAAAAATAAAATTTCGAAAAAAAATTTTAAAAAAAATTCAAAAAAAATTTCAAAAAAAAATTTAAAAAAAATTGAAAAAAATTTTTGAAAAAAATAAAAAAAAATTCGAAAAAAAATTTCAAAAAAAAATTTTCAAAAAAAAAATTGAAAAAAAAATTTAAAAAAAAATTCACAAAAAAAAAATTTAAAAAAAATGAAAAAAAAATTTTTCAAAAAAAAAATTTCAAAAAAAATTTTCGTAAAAAAATTTTTCAAAAAAATGAAATTTCGAAAAAAAATTTTTTTAAAAAAAATTTTCAAAAAAAAATTTTCAAAAAAAACTTCAAAAAAAATTTCAAAAAAAATTTCGAAAAAAATTACAAAAGAAAATTTTAAAAAATATTACAAAAAAAATCAAAAAAAATTGAAAAAAAAAAATTCAAAAAAAAAAATTCAAAAAAAATAAAAAATAAAAAAAATTTCAAAAAAAAAATTTCGAAAAAAAATTAAAAAAAAATTTTAGAAAAAATTTTTAAAAAATTCACAAAAAAAATAAAAAAAAATAGATTCAAAAATAATTTTAAAAAAAATCAAAAAAAAAAAATTAAAAAAAAAAATTCAAAAAAAAAAATTCAAAAAAAAATTTATAAAAAAAATCAAAAAAAAAATTTAAAAAAAATTACAAAAAAAAATTCGAAAAAAACAATTTAAAAAAAATTTTTTAAAAATTACAAAAAAAAATTCAAAAAAAATTGAAAAAAAAAATTAAAAAAAAAAAAATTCAAAAAAAATTTTCGTAAAAAAAAATTTCAAAAAAAAAAATTTCGAAAAAAAATTAAAAAAGAATTTTTTCAAAAAAAAATTTAAAAAATTAAAAAAAATTTATAAAAAAAAAATTCAAAAAAAAAGATTCAAAAAAAATTTTAAAAAAAATTCAAAAAAAATTTCAAAAAAAAATTCAAAAAAAATTATAAAAAAAAATCAAAAAAAAAATTTAAAAAAATTACAAAAAAAAATTCAAAAAAAATTTAAAAAAAATAAATTTCACAAAAAATTTTCGTAAAAAAAAAATTTCAAAAAAACAAAATTTCGAAAAAAAATAAAAAAAAAATTCAAAAAAAACAAAAAAAATGTAAAAAAAAATTTTAAAAAAATTTACAAAAAAAATTCAAAAAAAAATAAAAAAAAAACTCAAAAAAAAATTTTAAAAAAAATTTCAAAAAAAAATTTCAAAAAAAAATTTATAAAAAAAATCAAAAAAAAAAATTAGAAAAAATTACAAAAAAAAAATTCGAAAAAACAATTTTAAAAAAAAAATTTGGAAAAAAAATATTTAAAAAAATTCAAAAAAAATTTCAAAAAAAAATTTTTAAAAAAATTCAAATAAAAATAAAAAAAAAAATTAAAAAAAAAATTCGAAAAAAAAAATTTCGAAAAAAAAATTTCAAAAAAAAAATTTCAAATAAAAAATTTTAAAAAAAACTTCAAAAAAAATTTCAAAAAAAAATTCGAAAAAAATTGAAAAAAAAATTTAAAAAAATTACAAAAAAAAATTCAAAAAAAATTGAAAAAAAAATTAAAAAAAAAAATTTCAAAAAAAATTTTTGCAAAAAAAATTTTCGTAAAAAAAATTTTCGTAAAAAAAATTTTCAAAAAAATAAAATTTCGAAAAAAAATTTTGAAAAAAAATTCAAAAAAAATTTCAAAAAAATAAAAAAAAAAAATTCGAAAAAAAATTTCAAAAAAAAATTTAAAAAAATCAAAAAAAATTCAAATTTCAAAAAAAATTTCAAAAAAAAAATTGAAAAAAAAATTTTAAAAAAAAGTTTTAAAAAAATTCACAAAAAAAATGTAAAAAAAAATGAAAAAAAAAATTTTCGTAAAAAAAATTTTCAAAAAAATAAAATTTCGAAAAAAATTAAAAAAAAAAAAAAAGATTCAAAAAAAATTTTAAAAAAATTTACAAAAAAAAAATTCAAAAAAACAATAAAAAAAAAAATTTTGGAAAAAATTTTTTTTAAAAAATTCAAAAAAAATTTCAAAAAAAAATTTCAAAAAAAAATTTTCAAAAAAAACTTCAAAAAAAATTTCAAAAAAAATTTCGAAAAAAATTACAAAGGAAAATTTTAAAAAAAATTACAAAAAAAATTCAAAAAATAATTGAAAAAAAAAAACTCAAAAAAAAAAATTTTCAAAAAAAAAAATTTCAAAAAAAGTAAAAAAAAATTAAAAAAATAAAAAAAAAAATTTCAAAAAAAAAATTTCGAAAAAAAATTTTAAAAAAAATTTTCAAAAAAAAATTAAAAAAATAATAAAAAAAACAAAAAAAAATTTTTGAAAAAATTTTTAAAAAATTTACAAAAAAAATAAAAAAAAAATAAAAAAAAAGATTCAAAAAAAATTTAAAAAAAAAATTCAAAAAAAAAATTTAAAAAAAAAAATCAATAAAAAATTTATAAAAAAAATCAAAAAAAAAATTTAAAAAAAAATTACAAAAAAAATTCGAAAAAACAATTTAAAAAAAATTTTAAAAAAATTACAAAAAAAAATTCAAAAAAATTGAAAAAAAAAAATTTCAAAAAAAAAATTTCAAAAAAAATTTTCGTAAAAAAAATTTTCAAAAAAATAAAATTTCGAAAAAAAATTTTAAAAAAAATTCAAAAAAAATTTTAAAAAAATTCAAAAAATTTAAAAAAAAAAATTCGAAAAAAAATTTCAAAAAAAAATTTTCAAAAAAAAAATTGAAAAAAAAATTATAAAAAAAATTCACAAAAAAAAAATTTAAAAAAATTTTCGTAAAAAAAATTTTCAAAAAAATTTCAAAAAAAAAATTCAAAAAAAAATTTATAAAAAAAATCAAAAAAAAAATTTAGAAAAAATTACAAAAAAAAAATTCGAAAAAACAATTTTAAAAAAAAAATTTGGAAAAAAAATATTTAAAAAAATTCAAAAAAAATTTCAAAAAAAAATTTTTAAAAAAATTCAAATAAAAATTAAAAAAAAAATTAAAAAAAAAATTCGAAAAAAAAAATTTCGAAAAAAAAAATTCAAAAAAAAAATTTCAAATAAAAATTTCAAAAAAAATTTTCGTAAAAAAAATTTTCAAAAAAATTAAATTTCGAAAAAAAATTTTAAAAAAAATTCAAAAAAAATTTTAAAAAAATTCAAAAAATTAAAAAAAAAAAAATTCGAAAAAAAATTTCAAAAAAAAATTTTCAAAAAAAAAATTGAAAAAAAAATTATAAAAAAAATTCACAAAAAAAAAATTAAAAAAAATTTTCGTAAAAAAAATTTTCAAAAAAATGAAATTTCGAAAAAAAATTTTTAAAAAAAAATTTTCAAAAAAAACTTCAAAAAAAATTTCAAAAAAAATTTCGAAAAAAATTACAAAAGAAAATTTTAAAAAATATTACAAAAAAAATCAAAAAAAATTGAAAAAAAAATTCAAAAAAATTAAAAAAAAAAATAAAAAAAATTTCGTAAAAAAAAATAAAAAAAAAATTAAAAAAAAATCGAAAAAAAAAAATTTCGAAAAAAATTTCAAAAAAAAAATTCAAAAAAAAATTTCAAGAAAAAAAAAATTCAAAAAAAAACAAAAAAAAATTTTAAAAAAAAATAAAAAAAATTTACAAAAAAAAAATAAAAAAAAATAAAAAAAAAAATTTTTAAAAAATTTAAAAAAAATTCACAAAAAAAAAATTCAAAGAAAAAATAAAAAAAAAATATTCAAAAAAAAAATTTCGAAAAAAAATTTTAAAAAAAATTTTCAAAAAAAAATTAAAAAAAATAAAAAAAAAAACAAAAAAAAATTTTAGAAAAAATTTAAAAAAAATTTACAAAAAAAAAATAAAAAAAAAGATTCAAAAAAAAATTTTAAAAAAAATTTCAAAAAAAAATTTAAAAAAAAAAATTCAAAAAAAAATTTATAAAAAAAATTTTAAAAAAATTTTTAAAAAAATTCACAAAAAAAAAAATTTCATAAAAAAATTTTAAAAAAATTTCAAAAAAAAAATTGAAAAAAAAAATTAAAAAAAAAAAAAAAATTCGTAAAAAAAATAAAAAAAAATTTTAAAAAAATCGAAAAAAAAAAATTTCGAAAAAAATTTCAAAAAAAAAATCAAAAAAAAAATTTTCAAAAAAAAAATTCAAAAAAAATAAAAAAAAGATTAAAAAAAAATTTTAAAAAAAAATTTCAAAAAAAAATTAGAAAAATAAAAAAAAAACAAAAAAAAAATTTTAGAAAAAAATTTTAAAAAAATTTACAAAAAAAAATTCAAAAAAACATAAAAAAAAAAGATTAAAAAAAAATTAAAAAAAAAATTCAAAAAAAAATTCAAAAAAAAAATTCAAAAAAAATTTATAAAAAAAAAATCAAAAAAAATTTATAAAAAAATTCAAAAAAAAAATTTAAAAAAAATTACAAAAAAAAATTCGAAAAAAACAATTTAAAAAAAAATTTTAAAAAAATTACAAAAAAAATTCAAAAAAAATTGAAAAAAAAATTTAAAAAAAAATTTCAAAAAAAATTTTCGCAAAAAAAATTTTCGTAAAAAAAATTTTCGTAAAAAAAATTTTCAAAAAAATAAAATTTCGAAAAAAAATTTTGAAAAAAAATTCAAAAAAAATTTCAAAAAAATAAAAAAAAAAAATTCGAAAAAAAATTTCAAAAAAAAATTTAAAAAAATCAAAAAAAATTCAAATTTCAAAAAAAATTTCAAAAAAAAATTGAAAAAAAAATTTTAAAAAAAAGTTTTAAAAAAATTCACAAAAAAATGTAAAAAAAAATGAAAAAAAAAATTTTCGTAAAAAAAATTTTCAAAAAAATAAAATTTCGAAAAAAATTCAAAAAAAAAAAAAAAAGATTCAAAAAAAATTTTAAAAAAATTTACAAAAAAAAAATTCAAAAAAACAATAAAAAAAAAAATTTTGGAAAAAATTTTTTTAAAAAAATTCAAAAAAAATTTCAATAAAAAATTCCAAAAAAAAATTTTCAAAAAAAACTTCAAAAAAAATTTCAAAAAAAATTTCGAAAAAAATTACAAAGGAAAATTTAAAAAAAAATTACAAAAAAAATTCAAAAAAAAATTGAAAAAAAAAAATTCAAAAAAAAAAATTTTCAAAAAAAAAAATTTCAAAAAAAGTAAAAAAAAATAAAAAAAATAAAAAAAAAATTTCAAAAAAAAATTTCGAAAAAAAATTTTAAAAAAAATTTTCAAAAAAAAATTAAAAAAATAATAAAAAAAACAAAAAAAAATTTTTGAAAAAATTTTTAAAAAATTTACAAAAAAAATAAAAAAAAAATAAAAAAAAAGATTCAAAAAAAATTTTAAAAAAAAATTCAAAAAAAAAATTTAAAAAAAAATCAATAAAAAATTTATAAAAAAAATCAAAAAAAAAATTTAAAAAAAAATTTAAAAAAAATTACAAAAAAAATTCAAAAAAATTGAAAAAAAAAAATTTCAAAAAAAAAATTTCAAAAAAAATTTTCGTAAAGAAAATTTTCAAAAAAATAAAATTTCGAAAAAAAATTTTAAAAAAAATTCAAAAAAAATTTCAAACAAAATTTTAAAAAAATTCAAAAAATTAAAAAAAAAAAATTCGAAAAAAAATTTCAAAAAAAAATTTTCAAAAAAAAAATTGAAAAAAAAATTATAAAAAAAATTCACAAAAAAAAAATTAAAAAAAATTTTCGTAAAAAAAATTTTCAAAAAAATGAAATTTCGAAAAAAAAATTTTTAAAAAAAAATTTTCAAAAAAAACTTCAAAAAAAATTTCAAAAAAAATTTCGAAAAAAATTACAAAAGAAAATTTTAAAAAATATTACAAAAAAAAATCAAAAAAAATTGAAAAAAAAAATTCAAAAAAATTAAAAAAAAAATAAATAAAAAAAATTTCGTAAAAAAAAATAAAAAAAAATTTTTAAAAAAATCGAAAAAAAAAATTTCGAAAAAAATTTCAAAAAAAAAATTCAAAAAAAAATTTCAAAAAAAAAAAATTCAAAAAAAAACAAAAAAAAAATTTAAAAAAAAATTTAAAAAATTTACAAAAAAAAAATAAAAAAAAATAAAAAAAAAAGATTCAAAAAAAATTTTTAAAAAAATTTCAGAAAAAAATTTCAAAAAAAAATTCAAAAAAAAATTTATAAAAAAAAATCGAAAAAAAAATAAAAAAAAATTACAAAAAAAAATTCCAAAAAACAATTTCAAAAAAAAAAATTCAAAAAAAATTGAAAAAAAAATTTAAAAAAAAAATTTCAAAAAAAAAATTTCAAAAAAAAATTTTCAAAAAAAAAAAATTTCGATAAAAAATTTTTAAAAAAATTTTCAAAAAAAAATTAAAAAAATAAAAAAAACAAAAAAAAAATTTTAGAAAAAATTTTAAAAAAATTTACAAAATAAAATAAAAAAAAAAGATTCAAAAAAAATTTTTAAAAAAATTTCAAAAAAAAATTTAACAAAAAAAATTCAAAAAAAAATTTATAAAAAAAATCAAAAAAAAAATTAAAAAAAAATTACAAAAAAAAAATCGAAAAAAAAATTTTAAAAAAATTTTAAAAAAAATTCACAAAAAAAAAATTTCATAAAAAAATTTTAAAAAATTTTCAAAAAAAAAATTGAAAAAAAAAATTAAAAAAAAAAAAAAAAATTCGTAAAAAAAATAAAAAAAATCGAAAAAAAAATCGAAAAAAAAATTTTCGAAAAAAATTTCAAAAAAAAAAAATCAAAAAAAAAATTTTCAAAAAAATAATTCAAAAAAATAAAAAAAAGATTTAAAAAAAATTTAAAAAAAAATTTCAAAAAAAATTAAAAAAAAAATTTAAAAAAAAAAATTAAAAAAATAAAAAAAAACAAAAAAAAAATTTTAGAAAAAAATTTTAGAAAAAAATTTTAAAGAAATTTACAAAAAAAAATTCAAAAAAAAATAAAAAAAAAAGATTAAAAAAAAATTTAAAAAAAAAATCAAAAAAAAAATAAAAAAAAAAATTCAAAAAAAAAAATTTCATAAAAAAATTTTAAAAAATTTTCAAAAAAAAATTGAAAAAAAAAATTAAAAAAAAAAAAAAAAATCGTAAAAAAAATATAAAAAAATTTTTAAAAAATCGAAAAAAAAAATTTTCGAAAAAAATTTCAAAAAAAAAATCAAAAAAAAAAATTTCAAAAAAAAAATTCAAAAAAATAAAAAAAAGATTTAAAAAAAATTTTAAAAAAAATTTCAAAAAAAAAATTTAAAAAAAAAATTTCAAAAAAAATTAAAAAAATAAAAAAAAAACAAAAAAAAATTTTAGAATAAAATTTTAAAAAAATTTACAAAAAAAAAATTCAAAAAAAAATAAAAAAAAAGATTAAAAAAAATAAAAAAAAAAATTCAAAAAAAAATTAAAAAAAAAAATCAAAAAAAAATTTATAAAAAAATCAAAAAAAAAATTTAAAAAAAATTACAAAAAAAAAATTTCAAAAAAAATTTTCGTAAAAAAATTTTTAAAAAAAATTTAAAAAAATCAAAAAAAATTCAAATTTCAAAAAAAATTTCAAAAAAAAAAATTGAAAAAAAAATTTTAAAAAAAAGTTTTAAAAAAATTCACAAAAAAAAATTCAAAAAAAATGAAAAAAAAAATTTTCGTAAAAAAATTTTCAAAAAAATAAAATTTCGAAAAAAATTTAAAAAAAAAAAATTTTCAAAAAAAAAAATTTCGAAAAAAAATTAAAAAAAAAGTTTCAAAAAAAAATAAAAAAAATAAAAAAACAATTTTAGAAAAAATCGAATAAAAAAATTTACAAAAAAAAATTCAAAAAAAAATAAAAAACAAAGATTAAAAAAACGTTAAAGAAATTTACAAAAAAAAATTCAAAAAAACAATAAAAAAAAAAATTTTGGAAAAAATTTTTTTAAAAAAATTCAAAAAAAATTTCAAAAAAAAATTTCAAAAAAAAATTTTCAAAAAAAACTTCAAAAAAAATTTCAAAAAAAATTTCGAAAAAAATTACAAAGGAAAATTTAAAAAAAAATTACAAAAAAAATTCAAAAAAAAATTGAAAAAAAAAAATTCAAAAAAAAAAATTTTCAAAAAAAAAAATTTCAAAAAAAGTAAAAAAAAATAAAAAAAATAAAAAAAAAATTTCAAAAAAAAATTTCGAAAAAAAATTTTAAAAAAAATTTTCGTAAAAAAATTAAAAAAATAATAAAAAAAACAAAAAAAAATTTTTGAAAAAATTTTTAAAAAATTTACAAAAAAAATAAAAAAAAAATAAAAAAAAAGATTCAAAAAAAATTTTAAAAAAAAATTCAAAAAAAAAATTTAAAAAAAAAATCAATAAAAAATTTATAAAAAAAATCAAAAAAAAAATTAAAAAAAAAATTTTAAAAAAATTACAAAAAAAAATTCAAAAAAATTGAAAAAAAAAAATTGAAAAAAAAAAATTTCAAAAAAAATTTTCGTAAAGAAAATTTTCAAAAAAATAAAATTTCGAAAAAAAATTTTAAAAAAAATTCAAAAAAAATTTCAAACAAAATTTTAAAAAAATTCAAAAAATTTAAAAAAAAAAATTCGAAAAAAAATTTCAAAAAAAAATTTTCAAAAAAAAAATTGAAAAAAAAATTATAAAAAAAATTCACAAAAAAAAATTAAAAAAAATTTTCGTAAAAAAAATTTTCAAAAAAATGAAATTTCGAAAAAAAAATTTTTAAAAAAAAATTTTCAAAAAAAACTTCAAAAAAAATTTCAAAAAAAATTTCGAAAAAAATTACAAAAGAAAATTTTAAAAAATATTACAAAAAAAAATCAAAAAAAATTGAAAAAAAAAATTCAAAAAAATTAAAAAAAAAATAAATAAAAAAAATTTCGTAAAAAAAAATAAAAAAAAATTTTTAAAAAAATCGAAAAAAAAAATTTCGAAAAAAATTTCAAAAAAAAAATTCAAAAAAAAATTTCAAAAAAAAAACAAAAAAAAAATTAAAAAAAAAATTTAAAAAATTTACAAAAAAAAAATAAAAAAAAATAAAAAAAAAAGATTCAAAAAAAATTTTAAAAAAAATTTCAGAAAAAAATTTCAAAAAAAAATTCAAAAAAAAATTTATAAAAAAAAATCGAAAAAAAAATAAAAAAAAATTACAAAAAAAAATTCCAAAAAACAATTTCAAAAAAAAAAATTCAAAAAAAATTGAAAAAAAAATTTCAAAAAAAAATTTCAAAAAAAAATTTTCAAAAAAAAAAAATTTCGATAAAAAATTTTTAAAAAAATTTTCAAAAAAAAATTAAAAAAATAAAAAAAAACAAAAAAAAAATTTTAGAAAAAATTTTAAAAAAATTTACAAAATAAAATAAAAAAAAAAGATTCAAAAAAAATTTTTAAAAAAATTTCAAAAAAAAATTTAACAAAAAAAATTCAAAAAAAAATTTATAAAAAAAATCAAAAAAAAAATTAAAAAAAAATTACAAAAAAAAAATCGAAAAAAAAATTTTAAAAAAATTTAAAAAAAAATTCACAAAAAAAAAATTTCATAAAAAAATTTTAAAAAATTTTCAAAAAAAAAATTGAAAAAAAAAATTAAAAAAAAAAAAAAAAATTCGTAAAAAAAATAAAAAAAATCGAAAAAAAAATCGAAAAAAAAAATTTTTGAAAAAAATTTCAAAAAAAAAAATCAAAAAAAAAATTTTCAAAAAAATAATTCAAAAAAATAAAAAAAAGATTTTAAAAAATTTAAAAAAAAATTTCAAAAAAAATTAAAAAAAAAATTAAAAAAAAAAATTAAAAAAATAAAAAAAAACAAAAAAAAAATTTTAGAAAAAAATTTTAGAAAAAAATTTTAAAGAAATTTACAAAAAAAAATTCAAAAAAAAATAAAAAAAAAAGATTAAAAAAAAATTTTAAAAAAAAATCAAAAAAAAATTAAAAAAAAAATTCAAAAAAAAAAATTTCATAAAAAAATTTTAAAAAATTTTCAAAAAAAAATTGAAAAAAAAAAATTAAAAAAAAAAAAAAAAAATCGTAAAAAAAATATAAAAAATTTTTTAAAAAATCGAAAAAAAAAATTTTCGAAAAAAATTTCAAAAAAAAAAATCAAAAAAAAAAATTTCAAAAAAAAAATTCAAAAAAAAAATTTAAAAAAAAAATTTCAAAAAAAATTAAAAAAATAAAAAAAAAACAAAAAAAAATTTTAGAATAAAATTTTAAAAAAATTTACAAAAAAAAAATTCAAAAAAAAATAAAAAAAAAGATTAAAAAAAATAAAAAAAAAAATTCAAAAAAAAATTTTAAAAAAAAATTAAAAAAAAATTTATAAAAAAATCAAAAAAAAAATTTAAAAAAAATTACAAAAAAAAAATTTCAAAAAAAATTTTCGTAAAAAAATTTTTAAAAAAAATTTAAAAAAATCAAAAAAAATTCAAATTTCAAAAAAAATTTCAAAAAAAAAATTGAAAAAAAAATTTTAAAAAAAAGTTTTAAAAAAATTCACAAAAAAAATTCAAAAAAAATGAAAAAAAAAATTTTCGTAAAAAAAATTTTCAAAAAAATAAAATTTCGAAAAAAATTAAAAAAAAAAAAATTTTCAAAAAAAAAAATTTCGAAAAAAAATTTAAAAAAAAGTTTCAAAAAAAAATAAAAAAAATAAAAAAACAATTTTAGAAAAAATCGAATAAAAAAATTTACAAAAAAAAATTCAAAAAAAAATAAAAAACAAAGATTAAAAAAAACGTTAAAGAAATTTACAAAAAAAATTCAAAAAAACAATAAAAAAAAAAATTTTGGAAAAAATTTTTTTAAAAAAATTCAAAAAAAATTTCAAAAAAAAATTTCAAAAAAAAATTTTCAAAAAAAACTTCAAAAAAAATTTCAAAAAAAATTTCGAAAAAAATTACAAAGGAAAATTTAAAAAAAAATTACAAAAAAAATTCAAAAAAAAATTGAAAAAAAAATTTCAAAAAAAAATAATTTTCAAAAAAAAAAATTTTAAAAAAAATAAAAAAAAAATAAAAAAATAAAAAAAAAATTTCAAAAAAAAAATTTCGAAAAAAAATTTTAAAAAAAATTTTCAAAAAAAAATTACAAAAATAATAAAAAAAAACAAAAAAAAATTTTTGAAAAATTTTTTAAAAAATTTACAAAAAAAAATAATAAAAAAAAAGGATTAAAAAAAATTAAAAAAAAAAATTCAAAAAAAAATTTAAAAAAAAAATCAAAAAAAAATTTATAAAAAAAATCAAAAAAAAAATTTAAAAAAAAATTACAAAAAAAATTCGAAAAAAACAATTTAAAAAAAAATTTAAAAAAAATTACAAAAAAAAATTCAAAAAAAATTGAAAAAAAAAATTTCAAAAAAAAATTTCAAAAAAAATTTTTGAAAAAAAATTTTCAAAAAAATAAAATTTCGAAAAAAAATTTTAAAAAAAATTCAAAAAAAATTTCAAAAAAAATTTTAAAAAAATTCAAAAAATTTTTAAAAAAAAAAATTCGAAAAAAAATTTCAAAAAAAAATTTTCAAAAAAAAAATTGAAAAAAAAATTATAAAAAAAATCACAAAAAAAAAAAATTAAAAAAAATTTTCGTAAAAAAAATTTTCAAAAAAATGAAATTTCGAAAAAAAAATTTTTAAAAAAAAATTTTCAAAAAAAACTTCAAAAAAATTTCAAAAAAAATTTCGAAAAAAATTACAAAAGAAAATTTTAAAAAATATTACAAAAAAAATCAAAAAAAATTGAAAAAAAAAATTCAAAAAAATTTAAAAAAAAAAATAAAAAAAATTTCGTAAAAAAAAATAAAAAAAAAATTCAAAAAAAATCGAAAAAAAAAAATTCGAAAAAAATTAAAAAAAAAATTCTTAAAAAAATTTCAAAAAAAAAAAATTCAAAAAAAACAAAAAAAATTAAAAAAAAAAATTAAAAAAATTTACAAAAAAAAAATAAAAAAAAATAAAAAAAAAAGAGTCAAAAAAAATTTTAAAAAAAATTTCAGAAAAAAATTTCAAAAAAAAATTCAAAAAAAAATTTATAAAAAAAAATCGAAAAAAAAATGTAAAAGAAATTACAAAAAAAATTCGAAAAAAACAATTTAAAAAAAAATTTAAAAAAAATTACAAAAAAAAATTCAAAAAAAATTGAAAAAAAAAATTTCAAAAAAAAAATTTCAAAAAAAATTTTCGTAAAAAAAATTTTCAAAAAAATAAAATTTTGAAAAAAAATTTAAAAAAAAATTCAAAAAAAATTTCAAAAAAAATTTTTAAAAAATTCAAAAAATTAAAAAAAAAAAATTCGAAAAAAAATTTCAAAAAAAAATTTTCAAAAAAAAAATTGAAAAAAAAATTATAAAAAAAATTCACAAAAAACAAAATTAAAAAAAAATTTCGTAAAAAAAATTTTAAAAAAATTTACAAAAAAAAACTCAAAAAAAAATAAAAAAAAAAGATTCAAAAAAAATAAAAAAAAAAATTCAAAAAAAAATTCAAAAAAAAAAATTCAAAAAAAATTTATAAAAAAAAATTCAAAAAAAATTTATAAAAAAAATCAAAAAAAAAATTTAAAAAAAATTACAAAAAAAAATTCGAAAAAAACAATTTAAAAAAAAATTTAAAAAAAATTACAAAAAAAAATTCAAAAAAAATTGAAAAAAAAATTAAAAAAAAAAATTTCAAAAAAAATTTTCTTAAAAAAAATTTTCGTAAAAAAAATTTTCGTAAAAAAAATTTTCAAAAAAATAAAATTTCGAAAAAAAATTTTGAAAAAAAATTCAAAAAAAATTTCAAAAAAATAAAAAAAAAATTCGAAAAAAAATTTCAAAAAAAAATTTTAAAAAAATTCCAAAAAAAAATTTCAAAAAAAATTTTCGTAAAAAAATTTCAAAAAAAAAATTGAAAAAAAAATTTTAAAAAAAAGTTTTAAAAAAATTCACAAAAAAAATTTTAAAAAAAATGAAAAAAAAAAATTTTCGTAAAAAAAATTTTCAAAAAAATATAATTTCGAAAAAAATTCAAAAAAAAAAAAAAAGATTCAAAAAAAATTTTAAAAAAATTTACAAAAAAAAAATTCAAAAAAACAATTAAAAAAAAATTTTGGAAAAAATTTTTTTAAAAAAATTCAAAAAAAATTTCAAAAAAAAATTTCAAAAAAAAATTTTCAAAAAAAACTTCAAAAAAAATTTCAAAAAAAATTTCGAAAAAAATTACAAAGGAAAATTTAAAAAAAAATTAGAAAAAAAAATTCAAAAAAAAATTGAAAAAAAAAATTTCAAAAAAAATAAAAAAAAATAAAAAAAAAAATATTCAAAAAAAAAATTTACCAAAAAAATAAAAAAAAAAAAATTTCAAAAAAAAAATTTTAAAAAAATTTAAAAAAAAATTCACAAAAAAAATTTCAAAAAAAAAATTAAAAAAAAATATTCAAAAAAAAAATTTAAAAAAAAATTTCAAAAAAAAATTTTCAAAAAAAAAAAAATTTCGAAAAAAAATTTTCAAAAAAAAATTAAAAAAATAAAAAAAAACAAAAAAAAAATTTTAGAAAAAATTTTAAAAAAATTTACAAAAAAAAATTCAAAAAAAAATAAAAAAAAAAGATTCAAAAAAAATTTTAAAAAAAATTTCAAAAAAAATTAAAAAAAAAAAATTCAAAAAAAAATTTATAAAAAAAATCAAAAAAAAATTTAAAAAAAATTACAAAAAAAAAATCGAAAAAAAAATTTTAAAAAAAATTAAAAAAAAAATTTTTAAAAAAATTCACAAAAAAAAATTTCATAAAAAAATTTTAAAAAATTTTCAGAAAAAAAATTGAAAAAAAAAATAAAAAAAAAAAAAAAATCGTAAAAAAAAATTTAAAAAAAATTTTAAAAAAAATCGAAAAAAAAAAATTTCGAAAAAAATTTCAAAAAAAAAAATTAAAAAAAAAAAATTTCAAAAAAAAAATTCAAAAAAATAAAAAAAAGATTAAAAAAAAAATTTTAAAAAAAATTTCAGAAAAAAAATTTAAAAAAAAATTTTCAAAAAAAAAATTAAAAAAATAAAAAAAACAAAAAAAAATTTTGAAAAAATTTTTAAAAAATTTACAAAAAAAAATAAAAAAAAAATAAAAAAAAAGATTCAAAAAAAATTAAAAAAAAAAAAATTAAAAAAAAAATTAAAAAAAAAATCAAAAAAAAATTTATAAAAAAAATCAAAAAAAAAATTTAAAAAAAAATTACAAAAAAAATTCGAAAAAAACAATTTAAAAAAAAATTTAAAAAAAATTACAAAAAAAATTCAAAAAAAATTTCAAAAAAAAAATTTCAAAAAAAATTTTCGTAAAAAAAATTAACAAAAAAAATAAAATATCGAAAAAAAATTTTAAAAAAAATTCAAAAAAAATTTCAAAAAAAATTTTAAAAAAATTCAAAAAATAAAAAAAAAAAAAATTCGAAAAAAAATTTCAAAAAAAATTTTCAAAAAAAAAATTGAAAAAAAAATTATAAAAAAAATTCACAAAAAAAAAATTCACAAAAAATTTTCGTAAAAAAAATTTTCAAAAAAATAAAATTTCGAAAAAAAATTTTTAAAAAAATTCAAAAAAAATTTCAAAAAAAATTTTAAAAAAATTCAAAAAATTAAAAAAAAAAAATTCGAAAAAAAATTTCAAAAAAAAATTTTCAAAAAAAAAATTGAAAAAAAAATTATAAAAAAAATTCACAAAAAAAAAAATTAAAAAAAATTTTCGTAAAAAAAATTTTCAAAAAAATGAAATTTCGAAAAAAAATTTTTTAAAAAAATATTTTCAAAAAAAACTTCAAAAAAAATTTCAAAAAAAATTTCGAAAAAAATTACAAAAGAAAATTTTAAAAAATATTACAAAAAAAAATCAAAAAAAATTGAAAAAAAAATTCAAAAAAATAAAAAAAAAAAAAAATAAAAAAAATTTCGTAAAAAAAAAATAAAAAAAAAATTTTAAAAAAATCGAAAAAAAAAAATTTCGAAAAAAATTTCAAAAAAAAAATTAAAAAAAAAATTTCAAAAAAAAAAATTCAAAAAAAAAACAAAAAAAAAATTTAAAAAAAAATTAAAAAAATTTACAAAAAAAAAATAAAAAAAAATAAAAAAAAAAGATTCAAAAAAAATTTTTAAAAAAATTTCAGAAAAAAATTTCAAAAAAAAATTCAAAAAAAAATTTATAAAAAAAAATCGAAAAAAAAATAAAAAAAAATTACAAAAAAAAATTCTAAAAAACAATTTCAAAAAAAAAAATTCAAAAAAAATTGAGAAAAAAATTTAAAAAAAAAATTTTAAAAAAAAATTTTCAAAAAAAAAAAATTTCGATGAAAAATTTTTAAAAAAATTTTCAAAAAAAAATTAAAAAATAAAAAAAAACAAAAAAAAATTTTAGAAAAAATTTTAAAAAAATTTACAAAATAAAATAAAAAAAAAAGATTCAAAAAAAATTTTTAAAAAAATTTCAAAAAAAAATTTAACAAAAAAAATTAAAAAAAAATTTATAAAAAAAATCAAAAAAAAAATTAAAAAAAAATTACAAAAAAAAAATCGAAAAAAAAATTTTAAAAAAATTTTAAAAAAAATTCACAAAAAAAAAATTTCATAAAAAAATTTTAAAAAATTTTCAAAAAAAAAATTGAAAAAAAAAATTTAAAAAAAAAAAAAAATTCGTAAAAAAAATAAAAAAAATCGAAAAAAAAATCGAAAAAAAAAATTTTCGAAAAAAATTTCAAAAAAAAAATCAAAAAAAAAATTTTCAAAAAAAAAATTCAAAAAAATAAAAAAAAGATTTAAAAAAAATTTTAAAAAAAATTTCAAAAAAAATTAAAAAAAAAATGAAAAAAAAAATTAAAAAAATAAAAAAAAACAAAAAAAAATTTTAGAAAAAAATTTTAGAAAAAAATTTTAAAAAAATTTACAAAAAAAAATTCAAAAAAAAATAAAAAAAAAGATTAAAAAAAAAATTTAAAAAAAATTCAAAAAAAAAAAATTAAAAAAAAAATTCAAAAAAAAAAATTTCATAAAAAATTTTTAAAAAATTTTCAAAAAAAAATTGAAAAAAAAAATTAAAAAAATAAAAAAAAAACAAAAAAAAATTTTAGACAAAAATTTTAAAAAAATTTACAAAAAAAAAATTCAAAAAAAAATAAAAAAAAAAGATTAAAAAAAAATAAAAAAAAAAATTCAAAAAAAAATTTAAAAAAAAAATTAAAAAAAAATTTATAAAAAAAATCAAAAAAAAATTCAAATTTCAAAAAAAATTTCAAAAAAAAAATTGAAAAAAAAATTTAAAAAAAAAGTTTTAAAAAAATTCACAAAAAAAAATTCAAAAAAAATGAAAAAAAAAATTTTCGTAAAAAAAATTTTCAAAAAAATAAAATTTCGAAAAAAATTAAAAAAAAAAAAAAAATTTCAAAAAAAAAAAATTTCGAAAAAAAATTTAAAAAAAAGTTTCAAAAAAAAATTTAAAAAATAAAAAAACAATTTTAGAAAAAATCGAATAAAAAAATTTACAAAAAAAAATTCAAAAAAAAATAAAAAACAAAGATTAAAAAAAACGTTAAAGAAATTTACAAAAAAAAATTCAAAAAAACAATAAAAAAAAAATTTTGGAAAAAATTTTTTTAAAAAAATTCAAAAAAAATTTCAAAAAAAAATTTCAAAAAAAAATTTTCAAAAAAAACTTCAAAAAAAATTTCAAAAAAAATTTCGAAAAAAATTACAAAGGAAAATTTAAAAAAAAATTACAAAAAAAATTCAAAAAAAAATTGAAAAAAAAAATTTCAAAAAAAAATAATTTTCAAAAAAAAAAATTTCAAAAAAAATAAAAAAAAAATAAAAAAAATAAAAAAAAATTTCAAAAAAAAAATTTCGAAAAAAAATTTTAAAAAAAATTTTCAAAAAAAAATTAAAAAAATAATAAAAAAAAACAAAAAAAAATTTTTGAAAAAATTTTTAAAAAATTTACAAAAAAAAAAAAAAATAAAAAAAAAAAAAAAGGTAAAAAAAAATTTAAAAAAAAAATTCAAAAAAAAATTTAAAAAAAAAATCAAAAAAAAATTTATAAAAAAAATCAAAAAAAAAATTAAAAAAAAAATTACAAAAAAAATTCGAAAAAAACAATTTAAAAAAAAATTTAAAAAAAATTACAAAAAAAAATTCAAAAAAAATTGAAAAAAAAAATTTCAAAAAAAAATTTCAAAAAAAATTTTCGTAAAAAAAATTTTCAAAAAAATAAAATTTCGAAAAAAAATTTTAAAAAAAATTCAAAAAAAATTTCAAAAAAAATTTTAAAAAAATTCAAAAAATTTTTAAAAAAAAATTCGAAAAAAAATTTCAAAAAAAAATTTTCAAAAAAAAATTGAAAAAAAAATTATAAAAAAAATCACAAAAAAAAAAATTAAAAAAAATTTTCGTAAAAAAAATTTTCAAAAAAATGAAATTTCGAAAAAAAAATTTTTAAAAAAAAATTTTCAAAAAAAACTTCAAAAAAAATTTCAAAAAAAATTTCGAAAAAAATTACAAAAGAAAATTTTAAAAAATATTACAAAAAAAATCAAAAAAAATTGAAAAAAAAAATTCAAAAAAATTAAAAAAAAAAAATAAAAAAAATTTCGTAAAAAAAAATAAAAAAAAAATTCAAAAAAAATCGAAAAAAAAAAATTCGAAAAAAATTAAAAAAAAAAAATTCTTAAAAAAATTTCAAAAAAAAAAATTCAAAAAAAACAAAAAAAATTTAAAAAAAAAATTAAAAAAATTTACAAAAAAAAAAAAATAAAAAAAAAAAGATTCAAAAAAAATTAAAAAAAAAATTTATAAAAAAAAATCGAAAAAAAAATTTAAAAAAAAATTACAAAAAAAATTCGAAAAAAACAATTTAAAAAAAAATTTAAAAAAAATTACAAAAAAAAAATTTCAAAAAAAATTTTCGTAAAAAAAATTTTCAAAAAAATAAAATTTTGAAAAAAAATTTTAAAAAAAATTCAAAAAAAATTTCAAAAAAATTTTTTAAAAAATTCAAAAAATTAAAAAAAAAAAAAATTCGAAAAAAAATTTCAAAAAAAAATTTTCAAAAAAAAAATTGAAAAAAAAATTATAAAAAAAATTCACAAAAAACAAAATTAAAAAAAAATTTCGTAAAAAAAATTTTAAAAAAATTTACAAAAAAAAACTCAAAAAAAATAAAAAAAAAGATTCAAAAAAAATTTTAAAAAAAATTCAAAAAAAAATTCAAAAAAAAAAATTCAAAAAAAATTTATAAAAAAAAATTCAAAAAAAATTTATAAAAAAAAATCAAAAAAAAAATTTAAAAAAAAATTACAAAAAAAAATTCGAAAAAAACAATTTAAAAAAAAATTAAAAAAAAAATACAAAAAAAAATTCAAAAAAAATTGAAAAAAAAATTAAAAAAAAAATTTCAAAAAAAATTTTCTTAAAAAAAATTTTCGTAAAAAAAATTTTCGTAAAAAAAATTTTGAAAAAAATAAAATTTCGAAAAAAAATTTTGAAAAAAAATTCAAAAAAAATTTCAAAAAAATAAAAAAAAAAATTCGAAAAAAAATTTTAAAAAAATTCCAAAAAAAAATTTCAAAAAAAATTTTCGTAAAAAAATTTCAAAAAAAAAATTGAAAAAAAAATTTTAAAAAAAAGTTTTAAAAAAATTCACAAAAAAAAATTTAAAAAAAAATGAAAAAAAAAAATTTCGTAAAAAAAATTTTCAAAAAAATATAATTTCGAAAAAAATTAAAAAAAAAAAAAAGATTCAAAAAAAATTTTAAAAAAATTTACAAAAAAAAATTCAAAAAAACAATAAAAAAAAAATTTTGGAAAAATTTTTTTTAAAAAAATTCGAAAAAAATTTCAAAAAAAAATTTCAAAAAAAAATTTTCAAAAAAAACTTCAAAAAAAATTTCAAAAAAAATTTCGAAAAAAATTACAAAGGAAAATTTAAAAAAAAATTACAAAAAAAAATTCAAAAAAAATTGAAAAAAAAATTTCAAAAAAAAAAATTTTCAAAAAAAAAATTTCAAAAAAAATAAAAAAAAATTTAAAAAAAATATTCAAAAAAAAAATTTTAAAAAAATTAAAAAAAAAATTCACAAAAAAAATTTCAAAAAAAAATTAAAAAAAAATATTCAAAAAAAAAATTAGAAAAAAAAATTTAAAAAAAAAATTTCAAAAAAAAATTTTCAAAAAAAAAAAATTTCGAAAAAAAATTTTCAAAAAAAAATTAAAAAAATAAAAAAAAACAAAAAAAAAATTTTAGAAAAAATTTTAAAAAAATTTACAAAAAAAAATTCAAAAAAAAATAAAAAAAAAGATTCAAAAAAAATTTTAAAAAAAATTTCAAAAAAAAATTTAAAAAAAAATTCAAAAAAAAATTTATAAAAAAAATCAAAAAAAAATTTAAAAAAAATTACAAAAAAAAAATCGAAAAAAAAATTTTAAAAAAAATTTTAAAAAAAATTTTTAAAAAAATTCACAAAAAAAAAATTTCATAACAAAATTTTAAAAAATTTTCAAAAAAAAAATTGAAAAAAGAAATAAAAAAAAAAAAAAATTCGTAAAAAAAAATTTTAAAAAAAATTAAAAAAAAATCGAAAAAAAAAAATTTCGAAAAAAATTTAAAAAAAAAAATTAAAAAAAAAAAATTTCAAAAAAAAAATTAAAAAAAAAATAAAAAAAAGATTAAAAAAAAAATTTAAAAAAAAATTTCAGAAAAAAAATTAAAAAAAAAATTTTCAAAAAAAAAATTAAAAAAATAAAAAAAACAAAAAAAAATTTTGAAAAAATTTTTAAAAAATTTACAAAAAAAAATAAAAAAAAATAAAAAAAAAGATTCAAAAAAAATTTTTAAAAAAAATTAAAAAAAAAATTTAAAAAAAAAATCAAAAAAAAATTTTTAAAAAAAATCAAAAAAAAAAATTAAAAAAAAAATTACAAAAAAAATTCGAAAAAAACAATTTAAAAAAAAATTTAAAAAAAATTACAAAAAAAAATTCAAAAAAAATTTCAAAAAAAAAATTTCAAAAAAAATTTTCGTAAAAAAAATTTTCAAAAAAATAAAATTTCGAAAAAAAATTTAAAAAAAATTCAAAAAAAATTTCAAAAAAAATTTTAAAAAAATTCAAAAAATTAAAAAAAAAAAAAATTCGAAAAAAAATTTCAAAAAAAATTTTCAAAAAAAAATTGAAAAAAAAATTATAAAAAAAATTCACAAAAAATTTTCGTAAAAAAAATTTTCAAAAAAATGAAATTTCGAAAAAAAATTTTTTTTAAAAAAATTTTCAAAAAAAACTTCAAAAAAAATTCCAAAAAAAATTTCGAAAAAAATTACAAAAGAAAATTTTAAAAAATATTACAAAAAAAAATCAAGAAAAATTGAAAAAAAAAATTCAAAAAAATTAAAAAAAAAAAATAAAAAAAATTTCGTAAAAAAAAAAAAAAAATTAAAAAAAAATCGAAAAAAAAAAATTTCGAAAAAAATTTCAAAAAAAAATTCAAAAAAAAATTTCAAAAAAAAAAAATTCAAAAAAAAATTTCAAAAAAAAAAATTCAAAAAAAAAACAAAAAAAAATTTAAAAAAAAAATTAAAAAAATTTACAAAAAAAAAATTAAAAAAAAGATTCAAAAAAAATTTTAAAAAAAATTTCAGAAAAAAATTTCAAAAAAAAATTCAAAAAAAAATTTATAAAAAAAAAATCGAAAAAAAAAATAAAAAAAAATTACAAAAAAAAATTCGAAAAAACAATTTCAAAAAAAAATTCAAAAAAAATTGAAAAAAAAATTTCAAAAAAAAATTTCAAAAAAAAATTTTCAAAAAAAAAAAATTTCGATAAAAAATTTTTAAAAAAATTTTCAAAAAAAAATTAAAAAAATAAAAAAAAACAAAAAAAAAATTTTAGAAAAAATTTTAAAAAAATTTACAGAATAAAATAAAAAAAAAGATTCAAAAAAAATTTTTAAAAAAATTTCAAAAAAAAATTTAACAAAAAAAATTCAAAAAAAAATTTATAAAAAAAATCAAAAAAAAAATTAAAAAAAAATTACAAAAAAGGAATCGAAAATAAAATTTTAAAAAAATTTTAAAAAAAATCCACAAAAAAAAAATTTCATAAAAAAATTTTAAAAAATTTTCAAAAAAAAAATTGAAAAAAAAAATAAAAAAATTCAAAAAAAAATTTTAAAAAAAAATTTAAAAAAAATTTATAAAAAAAATCAAAAAAAAAATTTAAAAAAAATTACAAAAAAAAATTCGATAAAAACAATTTAAAAAAAAATTTAAAAAAAATTACAAAAAAAATTCAAAAAAAATTGAAAAAAAAAATTTAAAAAAAAAAATTTCAAAAAAAATTTTCGTAAAAAAAATTTTCGTAAAAAAAATTTTCGTAAAAAAAATTTTCAAAAAAATAAAATTTCGAAAAAAAATTTTGAAAAAAAATTCAAAAAAAAATTTCAAAAAAAAATTTTAAAAAAAATTCAAAAAATTTAAAAAAAAAATAAAAAAAAAATTCGAAAAAAAATTTCAAAAAAAAATTTAAAAAAAATTCCAAAAAAAAAATTTCAAAAAAAATTTTCGTAAAAAAATTTTTAAAAAAAATTTAAAAAAATCAAAAAAAATTCAAATTTCAAAAAAAATTTCAAAAAAAAAATTTAAAAAAAAAGTTTTAAAAAAATTCACAAAAAAAAAAAAATAAAAAAAAAAAAAGTTAAAAAAAAATTTAAAAAAAAAATTCAAAAAAAAATTTTAAAAAAAATCAAAAAAAAATTTATAAAAAAAATCAAAAAAAAAATTTAAAAAAAAATTACAAAAAAAATTCGAAAAAAACAATTTAAAAAAAATTTTTAAAAAATTACAAAAAAAAATTCAAAAAAAATTGAAAAAAAAAATTTCAAAAAAAAATTTCAAAAAAAATTTTCGTAAAAAAAATTTTCAAAAAAATAAAATTTCGAAAAAAAATTTTAAAAAAAATTCAAAAAAAATTTCAAAAAAATTTTTAAAAAAATTCAAAAAATTTAAAAAAAAAAAATTCGAAAAAAAATTTCAAAAAAAAATTTTCAAAAAAAAAATTAAAAAAAAAATTATAAAAAAAATCACAAAAAAAAAATTAAAAAAAATTTTCGTAAAAAAAATTTTCAAAAAAATTAAATTTCGAAAAAAAAATTTTTAAAAAAAAATTTTCAAAAAAAACTTCAAAAAAAATTTCAAAAAAAATTTCGAAAAAAATTACAAAAGAAAATTTTAAAAAATATTACAAAAAAAATCAAAAAAAATTGAAAAAAAAAATTCAAAAAAATTAAAAAAAAAAAATAAAAAAAATTTCGTAAAAAAAAATAAAAAAAAAATTCAAAAAAAATCGAAAAAAAAAAATTCGAAAAAAATTAAAAAAAAAAATTCTTAAAAAAATTTCAAAAAAAAAAATTCAAAAAAAACAAAAAAAATTTAAAAAAAAAATTAAAAAAATTTACAAAAAAAAAAAAAATTAAAAAAAAAAGATTCGAAAAAAAATTTTAAAAAAAATTTCAGAAAAAAATTTCAAAAAAAAATTCAAAAAAAAATTTATAAAAAAAAATCGAAAAAAAAATTTTAAAAAAAATTACAAAAAAAATTCGAAAAAAACAATTTAAAAAAAAATTTAAAAAAAATTACAAAAAAAAAATTTCAAAAAAAATTTTCTTAAAAAAAATTTTCAAAAAAATAAAATTTTGAAAAAAAATTTAAAAAAAATTCAAAAAAAATTTCAAAAAAAATTTAAAAAAAAAAAAAAATTCGAAAAAAAATTTCAAAAAAAAATTTTCAAAAAAAAAATTGAAAAAAAAATTATAAAAAAAATTCACAAAAAACAAAATTAAAAAAAAATTTCGTAAAAAAAATTTTAAAAAAATTTACAAAAAAAAACTCAAAAAAAAATAAAAAAAAAGATTCAAAAAAAATTTAAAAAAAATTCAAAAAAAAATTCAAAAAAAAAATTCAAAAAAAATTTATAAAAAAAAATTCAAAAAAAATTTATAAAAAAAATCAAAAAAAAAAATTTAAAAAAAATTACAAAAAAAAATTCGAAAAAAACAATTTAAAAAAAAATTTAAAAAAAATTACAAAAAAAAATTCAAAAAAAATTGAAAAAAAAATTTAAAAAAAAAATTTCAAAAAAAATTTTCTTAAAAAAAATTTTCGTAAAAAAAATTTTCGTAAAAAAAATTTTCAAAAAAATAAAATTTCGAAAAAAAATTTTGAAAAAAAATTCAAAAAAAATTTCAAAAAAATAAAAAAAAAAATTCGAAAAAAAATTTCAAAAAAAAATTTTAATAAAATTCCAAAAAAAAATTTCAAAAAAAATTTTCGTAAAAAAATTTCAAAAAAAAAATTGAAAAAAAATTTAAAAAAAAAGTTTTAAAAAAATTCACAAAAAAAAATTAAAAAAAAAATGAAAAAAAAAATTTTCGTAAAAAAAATTTTCAAAAAAATATAATTTCGAAAAAAATTCAAAAAAAAAAAAAAAGATTCAAAAAAAATTTTAAAAAAATTTACAAAAAAAAAATTCAAAAAAACAATAAAAAAAAATTTTGGAAAAAATTTTTTTAAAAAAATTCAAAAAAAATTTCAAAAAAAAATTTCAAAAAAAAATTTTCAAAAAAAACTTCAAAAAAAATTTCAAAAAAAATTTCGAAAAAAATTACAAAGGAAAATTTAAAAAAATTACAAAAAAAAATTCAAAAAAAAATTGAAAAAAAAAATTTCAAAAAAAAAAATTTTCAAAAAAAAAAATTTCAAAAAAAATAAAAAAAAAATTAAAAAAAAAATATTCAAAAAAAAAATTTACCAAAAAAATAAAAAAAAAAAAATTTCAAAAAAAAAATTTTAAAAAAATTTAAAAAAAAATTCACAAAAAAAATTTCAAAAAAAAAATTAAAAAAAAATATTCAAAAAAAAAATTCGAAAAAAAAATTTTAAAAAAAAATTTCAAAAAAAAATTTTCAAAAAAAAAAATTTCGAAAAAAAATTTTCAAAAAAAAATTAAAAAAATAAAAAAAAACAAAAAAAAAATTTTAGAAAAAATTTTAAGAAAATTTACAAAAAAAAATTCAAAAAAAAATAAAAAAAAAGATTCAAAAAAAATTTTAAAAAAAATTTCAAAAAAAATTAAAAAAAAAAATTCAAAAAAAAATTTATAAAAAAAATCAAAAAAAAATTAAAAAAAAATTACAAAAAAAAAATCGAAAAAAAAATTTTAAAAAAAATTTTAAAAAAAATTTCAGAAAAAAAATTAAAAAAAAAATTTTCAAAAAAAAAATTAAAAAAATAAAAAAAACAAAAAAAAATTTTTGAAAAAATTTTTAAAAAATTTACAAAAAAAAATAAAAAAAAAATAAAAAAAAAGATTCAAAAAAAATTTTTAAAAAGAATTAAAAAAAAATTTAAAAAAAAAATCAAAAAAAAATTTATAAAAAAAATCAAAAAAAAAATTAAAAAAAAATTACAAAAAAAATTCGAAAAAAACAATTTAAAAAAAAATTTAAAAAAAAATACAAAAAAAAATTCAAAAAAAATTTCAAAAAAAAAATTTCAAAAAAAATTTTCGTAAAAAAAATTTTCAAAAAAATAAAATTTCGAAAAAAAATTTAAAAAAAAATTCAAAAAAAATTTCAAAAAAAATTTTAAAAAAATTCAAAAAATTTAAAAAAAAAAAATTCGAAAAAAAATTTCAAAAAAAAATTTCAAAAAAAAAATTGAAAAAAAAATTATAAAAAAAATTCACAAAAAATTTTCGTAAAAAAAATTTTCAAAAAAATGAAATTTCGAAAAAAAAATTTTTAAAAAAAAATTTTCAAAAAAAACTTCAAAAAAAATTTCAAAAAAAATTTCGAAAAAAATTACAAAAGAAAATTTTAAAAAATATTACAAAAAAAATCAAGAAAAATTGAAAAAAAAAAATTCAAAAAAATTTAAAAAAAAAAATAAAAAAAATTTCGTAAAAAAAAAAAAAAAAAAATTAAAAAAAAATCGAAAAAAAAAATTTCGAAAAAAATTTCAAAAAAAAATTCAAAAAAAAATTTCAAAAAAAAAAAAATTCAAAAAAAAATTTCAAAAAAAAAAAATTCAAAAAAAAAACAAAAAAAAATTTAAAAAAAAAATTAAAAAAATTTACAAAAAAAAAATAAAAAAAAATAAAAAAAAAGATTCAAAAAAAATTTTAAAAAAAATTTCAGAAAAAAATTTCAAAAAAAAATTCAAAAAAAAATTTATAAAAAAAAATCGAAAAAAAAAATAAAAAAAAATTACAAAAAAAAATTCGAAAAAACAATTTCAAAAAAAAAATTCAAAAAAAATTGAAAAAAAAATTTCAAAAAAAAATTTCAAAAAAAAATTTTCAAAAAAAAAAATTTCGATGAAAAATTTTTAAAAAAATTTTCAAAAAAAAATTAAAAAAATAAAAAAAAACAAAAAAAAAATTTTAGAAAAAATTTTAAAAAAATTTACAGAATAAAATAAAAAAAAAAGATTCAAAAAAAATTTTTAAAAAAATTTCAAAAAAAAATTTAACAAAAAAAATTCAAAAAAAAATTTATAAAAAAAATCAAAAAAAAATTTAAAAAAAATTACAAAAAAGAAATCGAAAAAAAAATTTTAAAAAAATTTAAAAAAAAATCCACAAAAAAAAAATTTCATAAAAAAATTTTAAAAAATTTTCAAAAAAAAAATTGAAAAAAAAAATAAAAAAATTCGTAAAAAAAATTAAAAAAAATTTTAAAAAAAATCGAAAAAAAAAATTTTCGAAAAAAATTTCAAAAAAAAAATCAAAAAAAAAATTTTCAAAAAAAAAATTCAAAAAAATAAAAAGAAGATTAAAAAAAAAATTTAAAAAAAAATTTCAAAAAAAATTAAAAAAAAAAGATTAAAAAAAAATTTAAAAAAAAATTCAAAAAAAAAATTAAAAAAAAAATTCAAAAAAAAAAATTTCATAAAAAAATTTTAAAAAATTTTCAAAAAAAAATTGAAAAAAAGAATTTAAAAAAAAAAAAAAAAAATTCGTAAAAAAAATAAAAAAAATTTTTAAAAAAATCGAAAAAAAAAATTTTCGAAAAAAATTTCAAAAAAAAATCAAAAAAAATTTTCAAAAAAAAAATTCAAAAAAATAAAAAAAAGATTTAAAAAAAATTTAAAAAAAAATTTCAAAAAAAAAATTAAAAAAAAAATGTTCAAAAAAAATTAAAAAAATAAAAAAAAAACAAAAAAAAATTTTAGAAAAAAATTTTAAAAAAATTTACAAAAAAAAAATTCAAAAAAAAATAAAAAAAAAAAGATTAAAAAAAAATTAAAAAAAAAATTCAAAAAAAAATTTAAAAAAAAAATAAAAAAAAAATTTATAAAAAAAATCAAAAAAAAAATTTAAAAAAAATTACAAAAAAAAATTCGATAAAAACAATTTTAAAAAAAATTTAAAAAAAATTACAAAAAAAATTCAAAAAAAATTGAAAAAAAAAATTAAAAAAAAAAAATTTCAAAAAAAATTTTCGTAAAAAAAATTTTCGTAAAAAAAATTTTCGTAAAAAAAATTTTCAAAAAAATAAAATTTCGAAAAAAAATTTTGAAAAAAAATTCAAAAAAAATTTCAAAAAAAAATTTTAAAAAAAATTCAAAAAATTTTAAAAAAAAATAAAAAAAAAATTCGAAAAAAAATTTCAAAAAAAAATTTAAAAAAAATTCCAAAAAAAAAAATTTCAAAAAAAATTTTCGTAAAAAAATTTTTTAAAAAAAATTTAAAAAATCAAAAAAAATTCAAATTTCAAAAAAAATTTCAAAAAAAAATTGAAAAAAAAATTTTAAAAAAAAGTTTTAAAAAAATTCACAAAAAAAAATTCAAAAAAAATGAAAAAAAAAATTTTCGTAAAAAAAAATTTTCAAAAAAATAAAATTTCGAAAAAAATTTTTAAAAAAAAAATTTTCAAAAAAAAAAATTTCGAAAAAAAATTTAAAAAAAAGTTTCAAAAAAAAATTAAAAAAATAAAAAAAAAATTTAGAAAAAATCGAAAAAAAAATTTTAGAAAAAAATTTCAAAAAAAAAATTCAAAAAAAAATTTTCAAAAAAAAAATTTAAAAAAAAATAAAAAAAAGATTAAAAAAAAAATTTTTAAAAAAATTTCAAAAAAAAAATTCAAAAAAAAATTTATAAAAAAAATCAAAAAAAAAATTTTAAAAAAATTACAAAAAAAATTAAAAAAAAAATTTCAAAAAAAATTTTCGCAAAAAAAATTTTCAAAAAAATAAAATTTCGAAAAAAATTTTTTTTGAAAAAAATTTTCAAAAAAAAAATTTCGAAAAAATATTTAAAAAAAAATTTTCAAAAAAAATTTAAAAAATAAAAAAATTGAAAAAAAAATTTGAAAAAAAAAAATTTCAAAAAAAATTTTCGAAAAAAATTTCAAAAAAAAAATTCAAAAAAAAAAATTTTCAAAAAAAAATTGAAAAAAAAATATTCAAAAAAAAATTTTTAAAAAAATTTAAAAAAAATTCACAAAAAAAAAATTCAAAAAAAAAATAAAAAAAAATATTCAAAAAAAAAAAATTTCGAAAAAAAATTTTAAAAAAAATTTTCAAAAAAAAAATAAAAAAATAAAAAAAAAACAAAAAAAAAATTTTAGAAAAAATTAAAAAAAAATTTATAAAAAAAATCAAAAAAAAAATTAAAAAAAAATTACAAAAAAAAATCGAAAAAAAAATTTTAAAAAAAATTCACAAAAAAAAATTTCATAAAAAAATTTTAAAAAATTTTCAAAAAAAAAATTGAAAAAAAAAATTTAAAAAAAATAAAAAAAATTCGTAAAAAAAATAAAAAAAATTTAAAAAAAATCGAAAAAAAAAAATTTCGAAAAAAATTTCGAAAAAAAAAATCAAAAAAAAAATTTTCAAAAAAAAAATTCAAAAAAAATAAAAAAAAGAATAAAAAAAATTTTAAAAAAAAATTTCAAAAAAAAATTAAAAAAATAAAAAAAAAACAAAAAAAAAATTTTAGAAAAAAATTTTAAAAAAATTTACAAAAAAAAATTCAAAAAAAAATAAAAAAAAAAGATTAAAAAAAAATTTTAAAAAAAATTCAAAAAAAAATTCAAAAAAAAAAATTCAAAAAAAATTTATAAAAAAAAATTCAAAAAAAATTTATAAAAAAAATAAAAAAAAAATTTAAAAAAAATTACAAAAAAAAATTCGAAAAAAACAATTTAAAAAAAAATTTAAAAAAAATTACAAAAAAAATTAAAAAAAAAAATGAAAAAAAAATTTAAAAAAAAAATTCAAAAAAAATTTTCGTAAAAAAAATTTTCGTAAAAAAAATTTTCAAAAAAATAAAATTTCGAAAAGAAAATTTTGAAAAAAAATTCAAAAAAAATTTCAAAAAAATAAAAAAAAAAAAATTCGAAAAAAAATTTCAAAAAAAAATTTAAAAAAAATTCCAAAAAAAAATTTCAAAAAAAATTTTCGTAAAAAAATTTAAAAAAAAAATTTAAAAAAATCAAAAAAAATTCAAATTTCAAAAAAAATTTCAAAAAAAAAATTGAAAAAAAAATTTAAAAAAAAAGTTTTAAAAAAATTCACAAAAAAATTTTTTAAAAAAAATGAAAAAAAAAATTTACGTAAAAAAAATTTTCAAAAAAATAAAATTTCGAAAAAAATTTCTTAAAAAAAAAATTTTCAAATAAAAAAATTTCGAAAAAAAATTTAAAAAAAAAGTTTCGAAAAAAAATTAAAAAAATAAAAAAAAAATTTTAGAAAAAATCGAAAAAAAAAATTTTCGAAAAAAATTTCAAAAAAAAAATTTAAAAAAAAAATTTTCAAAAAAAAAATTCAAAAAAAATAAAAAAAAGATTAAAAAAAAAATTAAAACAAAATTTCAAAAAAAAAATTTTAAAAAAAAATTTTCAAAAAAAAATTAAAATAATAAAAAAAAAACAAAAAAAAAATTTTAGAAAAAAATTTTAAAAAAATTTACAAAAAAAATTCAAAAAAAAAATAAAAAAAAAGATTAAAAAAAAATTTAAAAAAAAATTCAAAAAAAAATAAAAAAAAAAAATTCAAAAAAAATTTATAAAAAAAATCAAAAAAAAAATTAAAGAAAAATTACAAAAAAAAATTCGAAAAAAACAATTTAAAAAAAAATTTAAAACAAATTACAAAAAAAAATTGAAAAAAAAAATTGAAAAAAAAAATTTCAAAAAAAATTTTCGTAAAAAAAATTTTCGTAAAAAAAATTTTCGTAAAAAAAATTTTCAAAAAAATAATATTTCAAAAAAAAATTTTGAAAAAAAATTCAAAAAAAATTTCAAAAAAAAATTTAAAAAAAATTCAAAAAAATTTAAAAAAAAAATAAAAAAAAAATTCGAAAAAAATTTCAAAAAAAAATTTTAAAAAAATTCCAAAAAAAAAATTTCAAAAAAAATTTTCGTAAAAAAATTTTTTAAAAAAATTTTAAAAAATCAAAAAAAAATCAAATTTCAAAAAAAATTTCAAAAAAAAATTGAAAAAAAAATTTTAAAAAAAAGTTTTAAAAAAATTCACAAAAAAAAATTTTAAAAAAAAATTCAAAAAAAAATTTCATAAAAAAATTTTAAAAAATTTTCAAAAAAAAAATTGAAAAAAAAAAAATAAAAAAAAAAAAAAAAAAATTCGTAAAAAAAATAAAAAAAATTTTTAAAAAAATCGAAAAAAAAAAATTTTCAAAAAAAATTTCAAAAAAAAAAATCAAAAAAAAAAATTTTCAAAAAAAAAATTCAAAAAAAATAAAAAAAAGATTAAAAAAAAAATTTTAAGAAAAATTTCAAAAAAAAAATTTTCAAAAAAAAATTAAAAAAATAAAAAAAAAACAAAAAAAAAATTTTAGAAAAAAATTTTAAAAAAATTTACAAAAAAAAAATTCAAAAAAAAAATAAAAAAAAAGATTCAAAAAAAATTCAAAAAAAAAATTCAAAAAAAAATTTTAAATAAAAAATTCAAAAAAAATTTATAAAAAAAATCAAAAAAAAAATTAAAAAAAAATTACAAAAAAAATTCGATAAAAACAATTTAAACAAAAAAATTTTAAAAAATTACAAAAAAAAATTCAAAAAAAATTGAAAAAAAAATTTAAAAAAAAAAATTTCAAAAAAAATTTTCGTAAAAAAAATTTTCGTAAAAAAAATTTTCAAAAAAATAAAATTTCGAAAAAAAATTTTGAAAAAAAATTCAAAAAAAATTTCATAAAAAAATTTAAAAAAAATTCAAAATTTTTTTTAAAAAAATAAAAAAAAATTCGAAAAAAAATTTCAAAAAAAATTTTTAAAAAAATTCCAAAAAAAAATTTCAAAAAAAATTTTTAAAAAAATTTTTAAAAAATCAAAAAAAATTCAAATTTCAAAAAAAATTTCAAAAAAAAAATTGAAAAAAAAATTTAAAAAAAAAGTTTTAAAAAAATTCACAAAAAAAAATTCAAAAAAAATGAAAAAAAAAATTTTCGTAAAAAAAATTTTCAAAAAAATAAAATTTCGAAAAAAATTTTTTAAAAAAAAATTTTCAAAAAAAAAAAATTTCGAAAAAAAATTAAAAAAAAAAGTTTCAAAAAAAAATTAAAAAAATAAAAAAAAAATTTTAGAAAAAATCGAAAAAAAAAATTTTAGGAAAAAATTTCAAAAAAAAAATTCAAAAAAAAAATTTTCAAAAAAAAAATTCAAAAAAAAATAAAAAAAAGATTAAAAAAAAATTTTTAAAAAAATTTCAAAAAAAAATTCAAAAAAAAATTTATAAAAAAAATCAAAAAAAAATTTTAAAAAAATTACAAAAAAAATTCAAAAAAAATGAAAAAAAAATTTCAAAAAAAATTTTCGTAAAAAAAATTTTCAAAAAAATAAAATTTCGAAAAAAATTTTTTTTGAAAAAAATTTTCAAAAAAAGAAATTTCGAAAAAAAATTAAAAAAAAAATTTTCAAAAAAAAATTTAAAAAATAAAAAAATTTAAAAAAAATTACAAAAAAAAATCGAAAAAAAAATTTAAAAAAAATTCACAAAAAAAAAATTTCATAAAAAATTTTTAAAAAATGTTCAAAAAAAAATTGAAAAAAAAAATAAAAAAAAATCGTAAAACAAAATTTAAAAATTTTTTTTAAAAAAATCGAAAAAAAAAATTTTCGAAAAAAATTTCAAAAAAAAAATTCAAAAAAAAATTTTCAAAAAAAAAATTCAAAAAAAAAATAAAAAAAAGATTGAAAGAAAAATTTCAAAAAAAAAATTAAAAAAAAAAATTTCAAAAAAAAAATTAAAAAAAAAAAAAAAATTTAAGAAAAAATTTTATAAAAAAAAATCAAAAAAAAAATTTAAAAAAAATTACAAAAAAAAATTCGAATAAAACAATAAAAAAAATTTTTTTTAAAAATTCAAAAAAAAATTCCAAAAAAAAAATTTCAAAGAAAAATTTTCAAAAAAATTTATAAAAAAAAATCAAAAAAAAAATTTTAAAATAATTACAAAAAAAATTGGAAAAAAACAATTTAAAAAAAAAATTGGAAAAAAAATTTTGAAAAAAATTACAAAAAAAAATTCAAAAAAATTTCAAAAAAAATTTAGAAAAAAATTACAAAAGAAAATTTTAAAAAAAATTACAAAAAAAATTCAAAAAAAAATTGAAAAAAAAAATTTCAAAAAAAAAATTTTCAAAAAAAAATTAAAAAAAATTAAAAAAAAAATTTACAAAAAAAAAATTCAAAAAAAAATAAAAAAAAAATTTTGGAAAAAATTTTTTTTAAAAAATTCAAAAAAAATTTCAAAAAAAAATTTCAAAAAAAAATTTTCAAAAAAAACTTCAAAAAAAATTTAAAAAAAAATTCGAAAAAAAAAATTTCGAAAAAAAAATTGAAAAAAAAAATTAAAAAAAAAAAATTTTCAAAAAAAAAAAATTTCAAAAAAAATTTTCAAAAAAAAATTAAAGAAAATAAAAAAAAAATTTCAAAAAAAAAACAAAAAAAAATTTAAAAAAATTTACAAAAAAAACAAAGATTAAAAAAAAATGTTAAAAAAATTTACAAAAAAAATTCAAAAAAACAATAAAAAAAAATTTTGGAAAAATTTTTTTTTAAAAAATTCAAAAAAAATTAAAAAAAAAAATTTCAAAAAAAAATTTTCAAAAAAAACTTCAAAAAAAATTTCAAAAAAAATTTCGAAAAAAATTACAAAGGAAAATTTAAAAAAAAAATTACAAAAAAAATTCAAAAAAAAATTTATAAAAAAAAATCGAAAAAAAAATTTAAAAAAAAATTACAAAAAAAATTCGAAAAAAACAATTTAAAAAAAAATTTAAAAAAAATTACAAAAAAAAAATTTCAAAAAAAATTTTCTTAAAAAAAATTTTCAAAAAAATAAAATTTTGAAAAAAAATTTTAAAAAAATTCAAAAAAAATTTCAAAAAAAATTTAAAAAAAAAAAAAAATTCGAAAAAAAATTTCAAAAAAAAATTTTCAAAAAAAAAATTGAAAAAAAAATTATAAAAAAAATTCACAAAAAACAAAATTAAAAAAAAATTTCGTAAAAAAAATTTTAAAAAAATTTACAAAAAAAAACTCAAAAAAAAATAAAAAAAAAAGATTCAAAAAAAATTTAAAAAAAATTCAAAAAAAAATTCAAAAAAAAAAATTCAAAAAAAATTTATAAAAAAAAATTCAAAAAAAATTTATAAAAAAAATCAAAAAAAAAAATTTAAAAAAAATTACAAAAAAAAATTCGAAAAAAACAATTTAAAAAAAAATTTAAAAAAAATTACAAAAAAAAATTCAAAAAAAATTGAAAAAAAAATTTAAAAAAAAAATTTCAAAAAAAATTTTCTTAAAAAAAATTTTCGTAAAAAAATTTTCGTAAAAAAAATTTTCAAAAAAATAAAATTTCGAAAAAAAATTTTGAAAAAAAATTCAAAAAAAATTTCAAAAAAATAAAAAAAAAATTCGAAAAAAAATTTCAAAAAAAAATTTTAATAAAATTCCAAAAAAAAATTTCAAAAAAAATTTTCGTAAAAAAATTTCAAAAAAAAAATTGAAAAAAAAATTTAAAAAAAAAGTTTTAAAAAAATTCACAAAAAAAAATTTAAAAAAAAATGAAAAAAAAAATTTTCGTAAAAAAAATTTTCAAAAAAATATAATTTCGAAAAAAATTCAAAAAAAAAAAAAAAGATTCAAAAAAAATTTTAAAAAAATTTACAAAAAAAAAATTCAAAAAAACAATAAAAAAAAATTTTGGAAAAAATTTTTTTAAAAAAATTCAAAAAAAATTTCAAAAAAAAATTTCAAAAAAAAATTTTCAAAAAAAACTTCAAAAAAAATTTCAAAAAAAATTTCGAAAAAAATTACAAAGGAAAATTTAAAAAAAATTACAAAAAAAAATTCAAAAAAAAATTGAAAAAAAAAATTTCAAAAAAAAAAATTTTCAAAAAAAAAAATTTCAAAAAAAATAAAAAAAAAATTAAAAAAAAAATATTCAAAAAAAAAATTTACCAAAAAAATAAAAAAAAAAAAATTTCAAAAAAAAAATTTTAAAAAAATTTAAAAAAAAATTCACAAAAAAAATTTCAAAAAAAAAATTAAAAAAAAATATTCAAAAAAAAAATTCGAAAAAAAAATTTAAAAAAAAAATTTCAAAAAAAAATTTTCAAAAAAAAAAATTTCGAAAAAAAATTTTCAAAAAAAAATTAAAAAAATAAAAAAAAACAAAAAAAAAATTTTAGAAAAAATTTTAAGAAAATTTACAAAAAAAAATTAAAAAAAAAATAAAAAAAAAGATTCAAAAAAAATTTTAAAAAAAATTTCAAAAAAAATTAAAAAAAAAAATTCAAAAAAAAATTTATAAAAAAAATCAAAAAAAAATTTAAAAAAAATTACAAAAAAAAATCGAAAAAAAAATTTTAAAAAAAATTTTAAAAAAAATTTTTAAAAAAATTCACAAAAAAAAAATTTCATAAAAAAATTTTAAAAAATTTTCAAAAAAAAAATTGAAAAAAAAAATAAAAAAAAAAAAAAAAAATTCGTAAAAAAAAATTAAAAAAAAATTTTAAAAAAAATCGAAAAAAAAAAATTTCGAAAAAAATTTCAAAAAAAAAAAATTAAAAAAAAAAATTTCAAAAAAAAAATTCAAAAAAAAATAAAAAAAAGATTAAAAAAAAAATTAAAAAAAAAAATTCAGAAAAAAAATTAAAAAAAAAATTTTCAAAAAAAAAATTAAAAAAATAAAAAAAACAAAAAAAAATTTTTGAAAAATTTTTTAAAAAATTTACAAAAAAAAATAAAAAAAAAATAAAAAAAAAGATTCAAAAAAAATTTTTAAAAAGAATTAAAAAAAAAATTAAAAAAAAAAATCAAAAAAAAATTTATAAAAAAAATCAAAAAAAAAATTTAAAAAAAAATTACAAAAAAAATTCGAAAAAAACAATTTAAAAAAAAATTTAAAAAAAAATACAAAAAAAAATTCAAAAAAAATTTCAAAAAAAAAATTTCAAAAAAAATTTTCGTAAAAAAAAATTTCAAAAAAATAAAATTTCGAAAAAAAATTTAAAAAAAAATTCAAAAAAAATTTCAAAAAAAATTTTAAAAAAATTCAAAAAATTTAAAAAAAAAAAATTCGAAAAAAAATTTCAAAAAAAAATTTCAAAAAAAAAATTGAAAAAAAAATTATAAAAAAAATTCACAAAAAATTTTCGTAAAAAAAATTTTCAAAAAAATGAAATTTCGAAAAAAAAATTTTTAAAAAAAAATTTTCAAAAAAAACTTCAAAAAAAATTTCAAAAAAAATTTCGAAAAAAATTACAAAAGAAAATTTTAAAAAATATTACAAAAAAAATCAAGAAAAATTGAAAAAAAAATTCAAAAAAATTTAAAAAAAAAATAAAAAAAATTTCGTAAAAAAAAAAAAAAAAAAAATTAAAAAAAAATCGAAAAAAAAAATTTCGAAAAAAATTTCAAAAAAAAATTCAAAAAAAAATTTCAAAAAAAAAATTCAAAAAAAAATTTCAAAAAAAAAAAATTCAAAAAAAAAACAAAAAAAAATTTTTAAAAAAAATTAAAAAAATTTACAAAAAAAAAATAAAAAAAAATAAAAAAAAAGATTCAAAAAAAATTTTAAAAAAAATTTCAGAAAAAAATTTCAAAAAAAAATTCAAAAAAAAATTTATAAAAAAAAATCGAAAAAAAAATAAAAAAAAATTACAAAAAAAAATTCGAAAAAACAATTTCAAAAAAAAATTCAAAAAAAAATTTTCAAAAAAAAAAATTTCGATAAAAAATTTTTAAAAAAATTTTCAAAAAAAAATTAAAAAAATAAAAAAAAACAAAAAAAAAATTTTAGAAAAAATTTTAAAAAAATTTACAGAATAAAATAAAAAAAAAAGATTCAAAAAAAATTTTTAAAAAAATTTCAAAAAAAAATTTAACAAAAAAAATTCAAAAAAAAATTTATAAAAAAAATCAAAAAAAAATTTAAAAAAAATTACAAAAAAGAAATCGAAAAAAAAATTTTAAAAAAATTTAAAAAAAAATCCACAAAAAAAAAATTTCATAAAAAAATTTTAAAAAATTTTCAAAAAAAAAATTGAAAAAAAAAATAAAAAAATTCGTAAAAAAAATTAAAAAAAATTTAAAAAAAATCGAAAAAAAAAATTTTCGAAAAAAATTTCAAAAAAAAAATCAAAAAAAAAATTTTCAAAAAAAAAATTCAAAAAAATAAAAAGAAGATTTTTTTTTTAAGAAATTTTTTTCGAAATTTTATTTTTTTGAAAATTTTTTTTACGAAAATTTTTTTTTTCATTTTTTTAAAAAAATTTTTTTGTGAATTTTTTTAAAACTTTTTTTTTAAATTTTTTTTTCAATTTTTTTTTTGAAATTTTTTTTGAAATTTGAATTTTTTTTGATTTTTTTAAAATTTTTTTTTAAATTTTTTTACGAAAATTTTTTTTGAAATTTTTTTTTGGAATTTTTTTTAAATTTTTTTTTGAAATTTTTTTTCGAATTTTTTTTTTTTTTATTTTTTTGAAATTTTTTTTGAATTTTTTTTCAAAATTTTCTTTTCGAAATTTTATTTTTTTGAAAATTTTTTTTACGAAAATTTTTTTTACGAAAATTTTTTTTACGAAAATTTTTTTTGAATTTTTTTTTTTTAATTTTTTTTTCATTTTTTTTTTTAATTTTTTTTGTAATTTTTTTTTAATTTTTTTTTAAATTGTTTTTTTCGAATTTTTTTTTGTAATTTTTTTTAAATTTTTTTTTTTATTTTTTTTATAAATTTTTTTTGAATTTTTTTTTATAAATTTTTTTTGAATTTTTTTTTTTGAATTTTTTTTTGAATTTTTTTTAAAATTTTTTTTTAATCTTTTTTTTTATTTTTTTTTGAATTTTTTTTTGTAAATTTTTTTAAAATTTTTTTCTAAAATTTTTTTTTTGTTTTTTTTTTATTTTTTTAATTTTTTTTTGAAAATTTTTTTTAAAATTTTTTTTAAATCTTTTTTTTATTTTTTTTGAATTTTTTTTTTGAAAATTTTTTTTTTGATTTTTTTTTTCGAAATTTTTTTCGAAATTTTTTTTTTTCGATTTTTTTTAAATTTTTTTTATTTTTTTTACGAATTTTTTTTATTTTTTTTAAATTTTTTTTTTCAATTTTTTTTTTGAAAATTTTTTAAAATTTTTTTATGAAATTTTTTTTTGTGAATTTTTTTTTAAATTTTTTTTTCGATTTTTTTTTGTAATTTTTTTCAATTCAAAAAAAAAAAATTTCGATAAAAAATTTTTAAAAAAATTTTCAAAAAAAAATTAAAAAAATAAAAAAAAACAAAAAAAAAATTTTAGAAAAAATTTTAAAAAAATTTACAGAATAAAATAAAAAAAAAAGATTCAAAAAAAATTTTAAAAAAAATTTCAAAAAAAAATTTAACAAAAAAAATTCAAAAAAAAATTTATAAAAAAAATCAAAAAAAAATTTAAAAAAAATTACAAAAAAGAAATCGAAAAAAAAATTTTAAAAAAATTTTAAAAAAAATCCACAAAAAAAAAATTTCATAAAAAAATTTTAAAAAATTTTCAAAAAAAAAATTGAAAAAAAAATAAAAAAATTCGTAAAAAAAATTAAAAAAAATTTAAAAAAAAATCGAAAAAAAAAATTTTCGAAAAAAATTTCAAAAAAAAAATCAAAAAAAAAATTTTCAAAAAAAAAATTCAAAAAAATAAAAAGAAGATTAAAAAAAAAATTTAAAAAAATATTTCAAAAAAAATTAAAAAAAAAAGATTAAAAAAAAATTTAAAAAAAAATTCAAAAAAAAAATTAAAAAAAAAATTCAAAAAAAAAAATTTCATAAAAAAATTTTAAAAAATTTTCAAAAAAAAATTGAAAAAAAGAATTTAAAAAAAAAAAAAAAAAATCGTAAAAAAAATAAAAAAAATTTTTAAAAAAATCGAAAAAAAAAATTTTCGAAAAAAATTTCAAAAAAAAATCAAAAAAAATTTTCAAAAAAAAAATTCAAAAAAATAAAAAAAAGATTTAAAAAAAATTTAAGAAAAAATTTCAAAAAAAAAATTAAAAAAAAATGTTCAAAAAAAATTTAAAAAATAAAAAAAAAACAAAAAAAAATTTTAGAAAAAAATTTTAAAAAAATTTACAAAAAAAAAATTCAAAAAAAAATAAAAAAAAAAGATTAAAAAAAAATTAAAAAAAAAATTCAAAAAAAAATTTAAAAAAAAAAATAAAAAAAAATTTATAAAAAAAATCAAAAAAAAAATTTAAAAAAAATTACAAAAAAAAATTCGATAAAAACAATTTTAAAAAAAATTAAAAAAAAATTACAAAAAAAATTCAAAAAAAATTGAAAAAAAAAATTAAAAAAAAAAAATTTCAAAAAAAATTTTCGTAAAAAAAATTTTCGTAAAAAAAATTTTCGTAAAAAAAATTTTCAAAAAAATAAAATTTCGAAAAAAAATTTTGAAAAAAAATTCAAAAAAAATTTCAAAAAAAAATTTAAAAAAAAATTCAAAAAATTTTTTAAAAAAATAAAAAAAAAATTCGAAAAAAAATTTCAAAAAAAAATTTAAAAAAAATTCCAAAAAAAAAAATTTCAAAAAAAATTTTCGTAAAAAAATTTTTTTAAAAAAATTTAAAAAATCAAAAAAAATTCAAATTTCAACAAAAATTTCAAAAAAAAAATTGAAAAAAAAATTTTAAAAAAAAGTTTTAAAAAAATTCACAAAAAAAAATTCAAAAAAAATGAAAAAAAAAATTTTCGTAAAAAAAAATTTTCAAAAAAATAAAATTTCGAAAAAAATTTTTAAAAAAAAAATTTTCAAAAAAAAAAATTTCGAAAAAAAATTTAAAAAAAAGTTTAAAAAAAAAATTTAAAAAATAAAAAAAAAAATTTAGAAAAAATCGAAAAAAAAATTTTAGAAAAAAATTTCAAAAAAAAAATTCAAAAAAAAATTTTCAAAAAAAAAATTTAAAAAAAAATAAAAAAAAGATTAAAAAAAAAATTTTTAAAAAAATTTCAAAAAAAAAATTCAAAAAAAAATTTATAAAAAAAATCAAAAAAAAAATTTTAAAAAAATTACAAAAAAAATGAAAAAAAAAATTTCAAAAAAAATTTTCGCAAAAAAAATTTTCAAAAAAATAAAATTTCGAAAAAAATTTTTTTTGAAAAAAATTTTCAAAAAAAAAATTTCGAAAAAATATTTAAAAAAAAATTTTCAAAAAAAATTTAAAAAATAAAAAAATTGAAAAAAAAATTTGAAAAAAAAAAATTTCAAAAAAAATTTTCGAAAAAAATTTCAAAAAAAAAATTCAAAAAAAAAAAATTTTCAAAAAAAAATTGAAAAAAAAATATTCAAAAAAAAATTTTTAAAAAAATTTAAAAAAAATTCACAAAAAAAAAATTCAAAAAAAAAATAAAAAAAAAAATATTCAAAAAAAAAAAATTTCGAAAAAAAATTTTAAAAAAAATTTTCAAAAAAAAAATAAAAAAATAAAAAAAAAACAAAAAAAAAATTTTAGAAAAAATTAAAAAAAAATTTACAAAAAAAAATTTATAAAAAAAATCAAAAAAAAAATTAAAAAAAAATTACAAAAAAAAATCGAAAAAAAAATTTTAAAAAAAATTCACAAAAAAAAATTTCATAAAAAAATTTTAAAAAATTTTCAAAAAAAAAATTGAAAAAAAAAATTTAAAAAAAATAAAAAAAATTCGTAAAAAAAATAAAAAAAATTTAAAAAAAATCGAAAAAAAAAAATTTCGAAAAAAATTTCGAAAAAAAAAATCAAAAAAAAAATTTTCAAAAAAAAAATTCAAAAAAAATAAAAAAAAGATTAAAAAAAAATTTTAAAAAAAATTTTCAAAAAAAAATTAAAAAAATAAAAAAAAAACAAAAAAAAAATTTTAGAAAAAAATTTTAAAAAAATTTACAAAAAAAAATTCAAAAAAAAATAAAAAAAAAAGATTAAAAAAAAATTTTAAAAAAAAATCAAAAAAAAATTCAAAAAAAAAAATTCAAAAAAAATTTATAAAAAAAAATTCAAAAAAAATTTATAAAAAAAATAAAAAAAAAAAATTAAAAAAAATTACAAAAAAAAATTCGAAAAAAACAATTTAAAAAAAAAATTAAAAAAAATTACAAAAAAAATTAAAAAAAAAAATGAAAAAAAAATTTAAAAAAAAAAATTCAAAAAAAATTTTCGTAAAAAAAATTTTCGTAAAAAAAATTTTCGTAAAAAAAATTTTCAAAAAAATAAAATTTCGAAAAGAAAATTTTGAAAAAAAATTCAAAAAAAATTTCAAAAAAATAAAAAAAAAAAAATTCGAAAAAAAATTTCAAAAAAAAATTTAAAAAAAATTCCAAAAAAAAATTTCAAAAAAAATTTTCGTAAAAAAATTTAAAAAAAAAATTTAAAAAAATCAAAAAAAATTCAAATTTCAAAAAAAATTTCAAAAAAAAAATTGAAAAAAAAATTTTAAAAAAAAGTTTTAAAAAAATTCACAAAAAAATTTTTTAAAAAAAATGAAAAAAAAAATTTTCGTAAAAAAAATTTTCAAAAAAATAAAATTTCGAAAAAAATTTCTTAAAAAAAAAATTTTCAAAAAAAAAAATTTCGAAAAAAAATTTAAAAAAAAAGTTTCGAAAAAAAATTAAAAAAATAAAAAAAAAATTTTAGAAAAAATCGAAAAAAAAAATTTTCGAAAAAAATTTCAAAAAAAAAATTTAAAAAAAAAATTTTCAAAAAAAAAATTCAAAAAAAATAAAAAAAAGATTAAAAAAAAAATTAAAACAAAATTTCAATAAAAAAATTTAAAAAAAAAATTTTCAAAAAAAAATTAAAAAAATAAAAAAAAAACAAAAAAAAATTTTAGAAAAAAATTTTAAAAAAATTTACAAAAAAAATTCAAAAAAAAAATAAAAAAAAAGATTAAAAAAAAATTTAAAAAAAAATTCAAAAAAAAATAAAAAAAAAAAATTCAAAAAAAATTTATAAAAAAAATCAAAAAAAAAATTAAAGAAAAATTACAAAAAAAAATTCGAAAAAAACAATTTAAAAAAAAATTTAAAACAAATTACAAAAAAAAATTCAAAAAAAATTGAAAAAAAAAATTGAAAAAAAAAATTTCAAAAAAAATTTTCGTAAAAAAAATTTTCGTAAAAAAAATTTTCGTAAAAAAAATTTTCAAAAAAATAATATTTCAAAAAAAAATTTTGAAAAAAAATTCAAAAAAAATTTCAAAAAACAATTTAAAAAAAATTCAAAAAAATTTAAAAAAAAAATAAAAAAAAAATTCGAAAAAAATTTCAAAAAAGAATTTTAAAAAAATTCCAAAAAAAAAATTTCAAAAAAAATTTTCGTAAAAAAATTTTTTTAAAAAATTTTAAAAAATCAAAAAAAATTCAAATTTCAAAAAAAATTTCAAAAAAAAATTGAAAAAAAAATTTTAAAAAAAAGTTTTAAAAAAATTCACAAAAAAAAATTTTAAAAAAAAATTCAAAAAAAAATTTCATAAAAAAATTTTAAAAAATTTTCAAAAAAAAAATTGAAAAAAAAAAAATAAAAAAAAAAAAAAAAAATTCGTAAAAAAAATAAAAAAAATTTTTAAAAAAATCGAAAAAAAAAAATTTTCAAAAAAAATTAAAAAAAAAAAATCAAAAAAAAAAATTTTCAAAAAAAAAATTCAAAAAAAATAAAAAAAAGATTAAAAAAAAAATTTTAAGAAAAATTTCAAAAAAAAAATTTTCAAAAAAAAATTAAAAAAATAAAAAAAAAACAAAAAAAAAATTTTAGAAAAAAATTTTAAAAAAATTTACAAAAAAAAAATTCAAAAAAAAAATAAAAAAAAAGATTCAAAAAAAATTCAAAAAAAAAATTCAAAAAAAAATTTTAAATAAAAAATTCAAAAAAAATTTATAAAAAAAATCAAAAAAAAAATTAAAAAAAAATTACAAAAAAAATTCGATAAAAACAATTTAAACAAAAAAATTTAAAAAAATTACAAAAAAAAATTCAAAAAAAATTGAAAAAAAAATTAAAAAAAAAAAATTTCAAAAAAAATTTTCGTAAAAAAAATTTTCGTAAAAAAAATTTTCAAAAAAATAAAATTTCGAAAAAAAATTTTGAAAAAAAATTCAAAAAAAATTTCAAAAAAAAATTTAAAAAAAATTCAAAAATTTTTAAAAAAAAATAAAAAAAAATTCGAAAAAAAATTTCAAAAAAAATTTTTAAAAAAATTCCAAAAAAAAATTTCAAAAAAAATTTTTAAAAAAATTTTTAAAAAATCAAAAAAAATTCAAATTTCAAAAAAAATTTCAAAAAAAAAATTGAAAAAAAAATTTTAAAAAAAAGTTTTAAAAAAATTCACAAAAAAAAATTCAAAAAAAATGAAAAAAAAAATTTTCGTAAAAAAAATTTTCAAAAAAATAAAATTTCGAAAAAAATTTTTTAAAAAAAAATTTTCAAAAAAAAAAAATTTCGAAAAAAAATTAAAAAAAAAAGTTTCAAAAAAAAATTAAAAAAATAAAAAAAAAATTTTAGAAAAAATCGAAAAAAAAAATTTTAGGAAAAAATTTCAAAAAAAAAATTCAAAAAAAAAATTTTCAAAAAAAAAATTCAAAAAAAAATAAAAAAAAGATTAAAAAAAAATTTTTAAAAAAATTTCAAAAAAAAATTCAAAAAAAAATTTATAAAAAAAATCAAAAAAAAATTTAAAAAAAATTACAAAAAAAATTCAAAAAAAATGAAAAAAAAATTTCAAAAAAAATTTTCGTAAAAAAAATTTTCAAAAAAATAAAATTTCGAAAAAAATTTTTTTTGAAAAAAATTTTCAAAAAAAGAAATTTCGAAAAAAAATTAAAAAAAAAATTTTCAAAAAAAAATTTAAAAAATAAAAAAATTTAAAAAAAATTACAAAAAAAAATCGAAAAAAAAATTTAAAAAAAATTCACAAAAAAAAAATTTCATAAAAAATTTTTAAAAAATGTTCAAAAAAAAATTGAAAAAAAAAATAAAAAAAAATCGTAAAACAAAATTTAAAAAATTTTTTTAAAAAAATCGAAAAAAAAAATTTTCGAAAAAAATTTCAAAAAAAAAATTCAAAAAAAAATTTTCAAAAAAAAAATTCAAAAAAAAATAAAGAAAAGATTGAAAGAAAAATTTCAAAAAAAAAATTAAAAAAAAAAAAAAATTTAAGAAAAAATTTTATAAAAAAAAATCAAAAAAAAAATTAAAAAAAAATTACAAAAAAAAATTCGAATAAAACAATAAAAAATTTTTTTTTTAAAAATTCAAAAAAAAATTCCAAAAAAAAAATTTCAAAGAAAAATTTTCAAAAAAATTTATAAAAAAAAATCAAAAAAAAAATTTTAAAATAATTACAAAAAAAATTGGAAAAAAACAATTTAAAAAAAAAATTGGAAAAAAAATTTTGAAAAAAATTACAAAAAAAAATTCAAAAAAATTTCAAAAAAAATTTAGAAAAAAATTACAAAAGAAAATTTTAAAAAAAATTACAAAAAAAATTCAAAAAAAAATTGAAAAAAAAAATTTCAAAAAAAAAATTTTCAAAAAAAAATTAAAAAAAATAAAAAAAAAAAATTTACAAAAAAAAAATTCAAAAAAAAATAAAAAAAATTTTGGAAAAAATTTTTTTTAAAAAATTCAAAAAAAATTTCAAAAAAAAATTTCAAAAAAAAAATTTCAAAAAAAACTTCAAAAAAAATTTTAAAAAAAATTCGAAAAAAAAAATTTCGAAAAAAAAATTGAAAAAAAAATTAAAAAAAAAAAATTTTCAAAAAAAAAAAATTTCAAAAAAAATTTTCAAAAAAAAATTAAAGAAAATAAAAAAAAAATTTCAAAAAAAAAACAAAAAAAAATTTAAAAAAATTTACAAAAAAAACAAAGATTAAAAAAAATGTTAAAAAAATTTACAAAAAAAATTCAAAAAAACAATAAAAAAAAATTTTGGAAAAATTTTTTTTTAAAAAATTCAAAAAAAATTAAAAAAAAAAATTTCAAAAAAAAATTTTCAAAAAAAACTTCAAAAAAAATTTCAAAAAAAATTTCGAAAAAAATTACAAAGGAAAATTTAAAAAAAAAATTACAAAAAAAATAAAAAAAATAAAAAAAAAATTTTCAAAAAAAAATATTTCGAAAAAAAATTTTAAAAAAAAATTAAAAAAAAAAATTTTAAAGAAAATTTAAGAAAAAAATCAAAAAAAAATTTATAAAAAAAATCAAAAAAAAAATTTAAAAAAAAATTACAAAAAAAATTTCAAAAAAAAATTCAAAAAAAAATTTATAAAAAAAAATCGAAAAAAAAATTTAAAAAAAAATTACAAAAAAAATTCGAAAAAAACAATTTAAAAAAAAATTTAAAAAAAATTACAAAAAAAAAATTTCAAAAAAAATTTTCGTAAAAAAAATTTTCAAAAAAATAAAATTTTGAAAAAAAATTTAAAAAAAAATTCAAAAAAAATTTCAAAAAAATTTTTTAAAAAATTCAAAAAATTAAAAAAAAAATTCGAAAAAAAATTTCAAAAAAAAATTTTCAAAAAAAAAATTGAAAAAAAATTATAAAAAAAATTCACAAAAAACAAAATTAAAAAAAAATTTCGTAAAAAAAATTTTAAAAAAATTTACAAAAAAAAACTCAAAAAAAAATAAAAAAAAAGATTCAAAAAAAATTTAAAAAAAAATTCAAAAAAGAATTCAAAAAAAAAAATTCAAAAAAAATTTATAAAAAAAAATTCAAAAAAAATTTATAAAAAAAATCAAAAAAAAAAATTTAAAAAAAATTACAAAAAAAAATTCGAAAAAAACAATTTAAAAAAAAATTTAAAAAAAATTCGAAAAAAAATTTCAAAAAAAAATTTTCAAAAAAAAAATTGAAAAAAAAATTATAAAAAAAATTCACAAAAAACAAAATTAAAAAAAAATTTCGTAAAAAAAATTTTAAAAAAATTTACAAAAAAAAACTCAAAAAAAAATAAAAAAAAAGATTCAAAAAAAATTTTTAAAAAATTCAAAAAAAAATTCAAAAAAAAAATTCCAAAAAAATTCATAAAAAAAAATTCAAAAAAAATTTATAAAAAAAATCAAAAAAAAAAATTTAAAAAAAATAACAAAAAAAAATTCGAAAAAAACAATTTAAAAAAAAATTTAAAAAAAATTACAAAAAAAAATTCAAAAAAAATTGAAAAAAAAATTAAAAAAAAAATTTTCAAAAAAAATTTTCTTAAAAAAAATTTTCGTAAAAAAAATTTTCGTAAAAAAAATTTTCAAAAAAATAAAATTTCGAAAAAAAATTTTAAAAAAATTCCAAAAAAAAATTTCAAAAAAAATTTTCGTAAAAAAATTTCAAAAAAAAAATTGAAAAAAAAATTTAAAAAAAAAGTTTTAAAAAAATTCACAAAAAAAATTTTTAAAAAAAATGAAAAAAAAAATTTTCGTAAAAAAAATTTTCAAAAAAATATAATTTCGAAAAAAATTCAAAAAAAAAAAAAAAGATTCAAAAAAAATTTTAAAAAAATTTACAATAAAAAAATTCAAAAAAAAATTCAAAAAAAAAATTCAAAAAAAATTTATAAAAAAAATTCAAAAAAAATTTATAAAAAAAATCAAAAAAAAAAATTTAAAAAAAATAACAAAAAAAAAATTCGAAAAAAACAATTTAAAAAAAAATTTAAAAAAAATTACAAAAAAAAATTCAAAAAAAATTGAAAAAAAAATTAAAAAAAAAATTTTCAAAAAAAATTTTCTTAAAAAAAATTTTCGTAAAAAAAATTTTCGTAAAAAAAATTTTCAAAAAAATTAAATTTCGAAAAAAAATTTTAAAAAAATTCCAAAAAAAAATTTCAAAAAAAATTTTCGTAAAAAAATTTCAAAAAAAAAATTGAAAAAAAAATTTAAAAAAAAAGTTTTAAAAAAATTCACAAAAAAAAATTTTAAAAAAAATGAAAAAAAAAATTTTCGTAAAAAAAATTTTCAAAAAAATATAATTTCGAAAAAAATTCAAAAAAAAAAAAAAAGATTCAAAAAAAATTTTAAAAAAATTTACAAAAAAAAAATTCAAAAAAACAATAAAAAAAAAATTTTGGAAAAAATTTTTTTAAAAAAATTCAAAAAAAATTTCAAAAAAAAATTTCAAAAAAAAATTTTCAAAAAAAACTTCAAAAAAAATTTCAAAAAAAATTTCGAAAAAAATTACAAAGGAAAATTTAAAAAAAAATTACAAAAAAAGATTCAAAAAAAAATTGAAAAAAAAAATTTCAAAAAAAAAAATTTTCAAAAAAAAAAATTTCAAAAAAAATAAAAAAAAAATTAAAAAAAAAATATTCAAAAAAAAAATTTACCAAAAAAATAAAAAAAAAAAAATTTCAAAAAAAAAATTTTAAAAAAATTTTAAAAAAAATTCACAAAAAAAATTTCAAAAAAAAAATTAAAAAAAAATATTCAAAAAAAAAATTCGAAAAAAAAATTAAAAAAAAAAATTTCAAAAAAAAATTTTCAAAAAAAAAAAATTTCGAAAAAAAATTTTCAAAAAAAAATTAAAAAAATAAAAAAAAACAAAAAAAAAATTTTAGAAAAAATTTTAAAAAAATTTACAAAAAAAAATTCAAAAAAAAATAAAAAAAAAGATTCAAAAAAAATTTTAAAAAAAATTTCAAAAAAAATTAAAAAAAAAAATTCAAAAAAAAATTTATAAAAAAAATCAAAAAAAAATTAAAAAAAAATTACAAAAAAAAATCGAAAAAAAAATTTTAAAAAAAATTTAAAAAAAAATTTTTAAAAAAATTCACAAAAAAAAAATTTCATAAAAAAATTTTAAAAAATTTTCAAAAAAAAAATTGAAAAAAAAAATAAAAAAAAAAAAAAAATTCGTAAAAAAAAATTTAAAAAAAATTTTAAAAAAAATCGAAAAAAAAAAATTTCGAAAAAAATTTCAAAAAAATAAAAAAAAAAAAATTTCAAAAAAAAAAATTCAAAAAAAAATAAAAAAAAAGATTAAAAAAAAAATTTAAAAAAAAATTTCAGAAAAAAATTTAAAAAAAAATTTTCAAAAAAAAAATTAAAAAAATAAAAAAAACAAAAAAAAATTTTTGAAAAAATTTTTAAAAAATTTACAAAAAAAAATAAAAAAAAAATAAAAAAAAAAGATTCAAAAAAAATTTTTAAAAAAAATTTAAAAAAAAATTAAAAAAAAAAATCAAAAAAAAATTTATAAAAAAAATCAAAAAAAAAAATTAAAAAAAAATTACAAAAAAAATTCGAAAAAAACAATTAAAAAAAAAATTAAAAAAAAATTACAAAAAAAAATTCAAAAAAAATTTCAAAAAAAAAATTTCAAAAAAAATTTTCGTAAAAAAAATTTTCAAAAAAATAAAATTTCGAAAAAAAATTTAAAAAAAAATTCAAAAAAAATTTCAAAAAAAATTTTAAAAAAATTCAAAAAATTAAAAAAAAAAAATTCGAAAAAAAATTTCAAAAAAAATTTTCAAAAAAAAAATTGAAAAAAAATTGAAAAAAAAATTATAAAAAAAATTCACAAAAAATTTTCGTAAAAAAAATTTTCAAAAAAATGAAATTTCGAAAAAAAAATTTTTTAAAAAAAATTTTCAGAAAAAACTTCAAAAAAAATTTCAAAAAAAATTTCGAAAAAAATTACAAAAGAAAATTTTAAAAAATATTACAAAAAAAAATCAAGAAAAATTGAAAAAAAAATTCAAAAAAATAAAAAAAAAAAATAAAAAAAATTTCGTAAAAAAAAAAAAAAAAAAATTAAAAAAAAATCGAAAAAAAAAAATTTCGAAAAAAATTTCAAAAAAAAATTCAAAAAAAAATTTCAAAAAAAAAAAATTCAAAAAAAAATTTCAAAAAAAAAAAATTCAAAAAAAAAAACAAAAAAAAATTTTAAAAAAAAATTAAAAAAATTTACAAAAAAAAAATAAAAAAAAATAAAAAAAAAGATTCAAAAAAAATTTTAAAAAAAATTTCAGAAAAAAATTTCAAAAAAAAATTCAAAAAAAAATTTATAAAAAAAAATCGAAAAAAAAAATAAAAAAAAATTACAAAAAAAAATTCGAAAAACAATTTTTAAAAAAAAATTAAAAAAAAATTGAAAAAAAAATTTCAAAAAAAAATTTCAAAAAAAAATTTTCAAAAAAAAAAAATTTCGATAAAAAATTTTTAAAAAAATTTTCAAAAAAAAATTAAAAAAATAAAAAAAAACAAAAAAAAAATTTTAGAAAAAATTTTAAAAAAATTTACAGAATAAAATAAAAAAAAAAGATTCAAAAAAAAATTTTAAAAAAATTTCAAAAAAGAATTTAACAAAAAAAATTCAAAAAAAAATTTATATAAAAAATCAAAAAAAAATTAAAAAAAAATTACAAAAAAGAAATCGAAAAAAAAATTTTAAAAAAATTTAAAAAAAAATCCACAAAAAAAAAATTTCATAAAAAAATTTTAAAAAATTTTCAAAAAAAAAATTGAAAAAAAAAATAAAAAAATTCGTAAAAAAAATTTAAAAAAATTTAAAAAAAATCGAAAAAAAAAATTTTCGAAAAAAATTTCAAAAAAAAAATCAAAAAAAAAATTTTCAAAAAAAAAATTCAAAAAAATAAAAAAAAGATTAAAAAAAAAATTTAAAAAAAAATTTCAAAAAAAATTAAAAAAAAAAGATTAAAAAAAAATTTAAAAAAAAATTCAAAAAAAAAATTAAAAAAAAAAATTCAAAAAAAAAAATTTCATAAAAAAATTTTAAAAAATTTTCAAAAAAAAATTGAAAAAAAGAATTAAAAAAAAAAAAAAAAAAATTCGTAAAAAAAATAAAAAAAATTTTTAAAAAAATCGAAAAAAAAATTTTTCGAAAAAAATTTCAAAAAAAAATCAAAAAAAATTTTCAAAAAAAAAATTCAAAAAAATAAAAAAAAGATTTAAAAAAAATTTAAAAAAAAATTTCAAAAAAAAATTAAAAAAAAAATGTTCAAAAAAAATTAAAAAAATAAAAAAAAAACAAAAAAAAATTTTAGAAAAAAATTTTAAAAAAATTTACAAAAAAAAAATTCAAAAAAAAATAAAAAAAAAGATTAAAAAAAAATTAAAAAAAAAATTCAAAAAAAAATTTAAAAAAAAAATTTAAAAAAAATTTATAAAAAAAATCAAAAAAAAAATTTAAAAAAAATTACAAAAAAAAATTCGATAAAAACAATTTTAAAAAAAATTTAAAAAAAATTACAAAAAAAATTCAAAAAAAATTGAAAAAAAAAATTAAAAAAAAAAAATTTCAAAAAAAATTTTGAAAAAAAATTCAAAAAAAATTTCAAAAAAAAATTTTAAAAAAAATTCAAAAAATTTTTAAAAAAAATAAAAAAAAAATTCGAAAAAAAATTTCAAAAAAAAATTTTAAAAAAATTCCAAAAAAAAAATTTCAAAAAAAAATTTCGTAAAAAAATTTTTTAAAAAAAATTAAAAAAATCAAAAAAAATTCAAATTTCAAAAAAAATTTCAAAAAAAAAATTGAAAAAACAATTTTAAAAAAAAGTTTTAAAAAAATTCACAAAAAAAAATTCAAAAAAAATGAAAAAAAAAATTTTCGTAAAAAAAAATTTTCAAAAAAATAAAATTTCGAAAAAAATTTAAAAAAAAAAAATTTTCAAAAAAAAAAAATTTCGAAAAAAAATTTAAAAAAAAGTTTCAAAAAAAAATTAAAAAAATAAAAAAAAAATTTTAGAAAAAATCGAAAAAAAAATTTTATAAAAAAATTTCAAAAAAAAAATTCAAAAAAAAATTTTCAAAAAAAAATTTTCAAAAAAAAAATTCAAAAAAAAATAAAAAAAAATTTTTAAAAAAATTTCAAAAAAAAAATTCAAAAAAAAATTTATAAAAAAAATCAAAAAAAAATTTTAAAAAAATTACAAAAAAAATTCAAAAAAAATGAAAAAAAAAATTTCAAAAAAAATTTTCGCAAAAAAAATTTTCAAAAAAATGAAATTTCGAAAAAAATTTTTTTTGAAAAAAATTTAAAAAAAAAAAATTTCGAAAAAATATTTAAAAAAAAATTTTCAAAAAAAAATTTAAAAAATAAAAAAATTGAAAAAAAAATTTGAAAAAAAAAAATTTGAAAAAAAATTTTCGAAAAAAATTTCAAAAAAAAAATTCAAAAAAAAAATTTTTCAAAAAAAAAATTGAAAAAAAAATATTCAAAAAAAAATTTACCAAAAAAATTAAAAAAAAAAATTTCAAAAAAAAATTTTTAAAAAAATTTAAAAAAAATTCACAAAAAAAAAATTCAAAAAAAAAATAAAAAAAAAATATTCAAAAAAAAAAATTTCGAAAAAAAATTTTAAAAAAAAATTTCAAAAAAAAATAAAAAAATAAAAAAAAACAAAAAAAAAATTTTAGAAAAAATTAAAAAAAAAATTACAAAAAAAAATAAAAAAAAAGATTCAAAAAAAAATTTTAAAAATAATTTCAAAAAAAAATTAAAAAAAAAAAATTCAAAAAAAAATTTATAAAAAAAATCAAAAAAAAAATTAAAAAAAAATTACAAAAAAAAATCGAAAAAAAAATTTTAAAAAAAATTCACAAAAAAAAATTTCATAAAAAAATTTTAAAAAATTTTCAAAAAAAAAATTGAAAAAAAAAATTTAAAAAAAATAAAAAAAATTCGTAAAAAAAATCAAAAAAAAAATTTTCAAAAAAAAAATTCAAAAAAAATAAAAAAAAGATTAAAAAAAAAATTTAAAAAAAATTTTCAAAAAAAAATTAAAAAAATAAAAAAAAAACAAAAAAAAAATTTTAGAAAAAAATTTTTAAAAAATTTACAAAAAAAAATTCAAAAAAAAATAAAAAAAAAAGATTAAAAAAAAATTTAAAAAAAAATTTTAAAAAAAAATTCAAAAAAAATTTTAAAAAAAAATTTCAAAAAAAAATTTCGTAAAAAAAATTTTCAAAAAATTTTTTTTTTTGTTTTTTTTTTATTTTTTTAATTTTTTTTTGAAAATTTTTTTTAAAATTTTTTTTTAATCTTTTTTTTATTTTTTTTGAATTTTTTTTTTGAAAATTTTTTTTTTGATTTTTTTTTTCGAAATTTTTTTCGAAATTTTTTTTTTTCGATTTTTTTTAAATTTTTTTTATTTTTTTTACGAATTTTTTTTATTTTTTTTAAATTTTTTTTTTCAATTTTTTTTTTGAAAATTTTTTAAAATTTTTTTATGAAATTTTTTTTTGTGAATTTTTTTTAAAATTTTTTTTTCGATTTTTTTTTGTAATTTTTTTCAATTCAAAAAAAAAAAATTTCGATAAAAAATGTTTAAAAAAATTTTCAAAAAAAATTTAAAAAATAAAAAAAAACAAAAAAAAAATTTTAGAAAAAATTTTAAAAAAATTTACAGAATAAAATAAAAAAAAAAGATTCAAAAAAAATTTTAAAAAAAATTTCAAAAAAAAATTTAACAAAAAAAATTCAAAAAAAAATTTATAAAAAAAATCAAAAAAAAATTTAAAAAAAATTACAAAAAAGAAATCGAAAAAAAAATTTTAAAAAAATTTAAAAAAAAATCCACAAAAAAAAAATTTCATAAAAAAATTTTAAAAAATTTTCAAAAAAAAAATTGAAAAAAAAAATAAAAAAATTCGTAAAAAAAATTAAAAAAAATTTAAAAAAAATCGAAAAAAAAAATTTTCGAAAAAAATTTCAAAAAAAAAATCAAAAAAAAAATTTTCAAAAAAAAAATTCAAAAAAATAAAAAGAAGATTAAAAAAAAAATTTCAAAAAAAATTAAAAAAAAAAGATTAAAAAAAAATTAAAAAAAAATTCAAAAAAAAAATTAAAAAAAAAATTCAAAAAAAAAAATTTCATAAAAAAATTTTAAAATATTTTCAAAAAAAAATTGAAAAAAAGAATTTAAAAAAAAAAAAAAAAATTCGTAAAAAAAATAAAAAAAATTTTTAAAAAAATCGAAAAAAAAAATTTTCGAAAAAAATTTCAAAAAAAAATCAAAAAAAATTTTCAAAAAAAAAATTCAAAAAAATAAAAAAAAGATTTAAAAAAAATTTTAAAAAAAATTTCAAAAAAAAAATTAAAAAAAAAATGTTAAAAAAAAATTAAAAAAATAAAAAAAAAACAAAAAAAAATTTTAGAAAAAAATTTTAAAAAAATTTACAAAAAAAAAATTCAAAAAAAAATAAAAAAAAAAGATTAAAAAAAAATTTAAAAAAAAATTCAAAAAAAAATTTAAAAAAAAATTAAAAAAAAAATTTATAAAAAAAATCAAAAAAAAAATTTAAAAAAAATTACAAAAAAAAATTCGATAAAAACAATTTTAAAAAAAATTAAAAAAAAATTACAAAAAAAATTCAAAAAAAATTGAAAAAAAAAATTAAAAAAAAAAAATTTCAAAAAAAATTTTCGTAAAAAAAATTTTCGTAAAAAAAATTTTCGTAAAAAAAATTTTCAAAAAAATAAAATTTCGAAAAAAAATTTTGAAAAAAAATTCAAAAAAAATTTCAAAAAAAAATTTAAAAAAAAATTCAAAAAATTTTTAAAAAAAATAAAAAAAAAATTCGAAAAAAAATTTCAAAAAAAAATTTAAAAAAAATTCCAAAAAAAAAAATTTCAAAAAAAATTTTCGTAAAAAAATTTTTTAAAAAAAATTTAAAAAATCAAAAAAAATTCAAATTTCAAAAAAAATTTCAAAAAAAAAATTGAAAAAAAAATTTTAAAAAAAAGTTTTAAAAAAATTCACAAAAAAAAATTCAAAAAAAATGAAAAAAAAAATTTTCGTAAAAAAAAATTTTCAAAAAAATAAAATTTCGAAAAAAATTTAAAAAAAAAAAATTTTCAAAAAAAAAAATTTCGAAAAAAAATTTAAAAAAAAGTTTCAGAAAAAAATTTAAAAAATAAAAAAAAAAATTTAGAAAAAATCGAAAAAAAAATTTTAGAAAAAAATTTCAAAAAAAAAATTCAAAAAAAAATTTTCAAAAAAAAAATTTAAAAAAAAATAAAAAAAAGATTAAAAAAAAATTTTTAAAAAAATTTCAAAAAAAAAATTCAAAAAAAAATTTATAAAAAAAATCAAAAAAAAAATTTTAAAAAAATTACAAAAAAAATGAAAAAAAAAATTTCAAAAACAATTTTCGCAAAAAAAATTTTCAAAAAAATAAAATTTCGAAAAAAATTTTTTTTGAAAAAAATTTTCAAAAAAAAAATTTCGAAAAAATATTTAAAAAAAAATTTTCAAAAAAAATTTAAAAAATAAAAAAATTGAAAAAAAAATTTGAAAAAAAAAAATTTCAAAAAAAATTTTCGAAAAAAATTTCAAAAAAAAAATTCAAAAAAAAAAATTTTCAAAAAAAAAATTGAAAAAAAAATATTCAAAAAAAAATTTTTAAAAAAATTTTAAAAAAATTCACAAAAAAAAATTCAAAAAAAAAATAAAAAAAAAATATTAAAAAAAAATTAAAAAAAAAATTCAAAAAAAAATTTAAAAAAAAAATTAAAAAAAAAATTTATAAAAAAAATCAAAAAAAAAATTTAAAAAAAATTACAAAAAAAAATTCGATAAAAACAATTTTAAAAAAAATTAAAAAAAAATTACAAAAAAAATTCAAAAAAAATTGAAAAAAAAAATTAAAAAAAAAAAATTTCAAAAAAAATTTTCGTAAAAAAAATTTTCGTAAAAAAAATTTTCGTAAAAAAAATTTTCAAAAAAATAAAATTTCGAAAAAAAATTTTGAAAAAAAATTCAAAAAAAATTTCAAAAAAAAATTTAAAAAAAAATTCAAAAAATTTTTAAAAAAAATAAAAAAAAAATTCGAAAAAAAATTTCAAAAAAAAATTTAAAAAAAATTCCAAAAAAAAAAATTTCAAAAAAAATTTTCGTAAAAAAATTTTTTAAAAAAAATTTAAAAAATCAAAAAAAATTCAAATTTCAAAAAAAATTTCAAAAAAAAAATTGAAAAAAAAATTTTAAAAAAAAGTTTTAAAAAAATTCACAAAAAAAAATTCAAAAAAAATGAAAAAAAAAATTTTCGTAAAAAAAAATTTTCAAAAAAATAAAATTTCGAAAAAAATTTAAAAAAAAAAAATTTTCAAAAAAAAAAAATTTCGAAAAAAAATTTAAAAAAAAGTTTCAGAAAAAAATTTAAAAAATAAAAAAAAAAATTTAGAAAAAATCGAAAAAAAAATTTTAGAAAAAAATTTCAAAAAAAAAATTCAAAAAAAAATTTTCAAAAAAAAAATTAAAAAAAAAATAAAAAAAAGATTAAAAAAAAATTTTTAAAAAAATTTCAAAAAAAAAATTCAAAAAAAAATTTATAAAAAAAATCAAAAAAAAAATTTTAAAAAAATTACAAAAAAAATGAAAAAAAAAATTTCAAAAACAATTTTCGCAAAAAAAATTTTCAAAAAAATAAAATTTCGAAAAAAATTTTTTTTGAAAAAAATTTTCAAAAAAAAAATTTCGAAAAAATATTTAAAAAAAAATTTTCAAAAAAAATTTAAAAAATAAAAAAATTGAAAAAAAAATTTGAAAAAAAAAAATTTCAAAAAAAATTTTCGAAAAAAATTTCAAAAAAAAAATTCAAAAAAAAAAATTTTCAAAAAAAAAATTGAAAAAAAAATATTCAAAAAAAAATTTTTAAAAAAATTTAAAAAAAATTCACAAAAAAAAATTCAAAAAAAAAATAAAAAAAAAATATTCAAAAAAAAAAAATTTCGAAAAAAAATGTTAAAAAAAATTTTCAAAAAAAAAATAAAAAAATAAAAAAAAAACAAAAAAAAAATTTTAGAAAAAATTAAAAAAAAATTTACAAAAAAAAATAAAAAAAAAGATTCAAAAAAAAATTTTAAAAATAATTTCAAAAAAAAATTAAAAAAAAAAAAATCAAAAAAAAATTTATAAAAAAAATCAAAAAAAAATTAAAAAAAAATTACAAAAAAAAATCGAAAAAAAAATTTTAAAAAAAATTCACAAAAAAAAATTTCATAAAAAAATTTTAAAAAATTTTCAAAAAAAAAATTGAAAAAAAAAATTTAAAAAAAATAAAAAAAATTCGTAAAAAAAATAAAAAAAATTAAAAAAAAATCGAAAAAAAAAAATTTCGAAAAAAATTTCGAAAAAAAAAATCAAAAAAAAAAATTTCAAAAAAAAAATTCAAAAAAAATAAAAAAAAGATTAAAAAAAAATTTTAAAAAAAATTTTCAAAAAAAAATTAAAAAAATAAAAAAAAAACAAAAAAAAAATTTTAGAAAAAAATTTTAAAAAAATTTACAAAAGAAAATTCAAAAAAAAATAAAAAAAAAAGATTAAAAAAAAATTTTAAAAAAAATTAAAAAAAAAATTCAAAAAAAAAATTCAAAAAAAATTTATAAAAAAAAATTCAAAAAAAATTTATAAAAAAAATAAAAAAAAAATTTAAAAAAAATTACAAAAAAAAATTCGAAAAAAACAATTTAAAAAAAAATTTAAAAAAAATTACAAAAAAAATAAAAAAAAAAAAAGAAAAAAAAATTTAAAAAAAAAAATTCAAAAAAAATTTTCGTAAAAAAAATTTTCGTAAAAAAAATTTTCGTAAAAAAAATTTTCAAAAAAATAAAATTTCGAAAAGAAAATTTTGAAAAAAAATTCAAAAAAAATTTCAAAAAAATAAAAAAAAAAAAATTCGAGAAAAAATTTCAAAAAAAAATTTAAAAAAAATTCCAAAAAAAAATTTCAAAAAAAATTTTCGTAAAAAAATTTAAAAAAAAATTTAAAAAAATCAAAAAAAATTCAAATTTCAAAAAAAATTTCAAAAAAAAAATTGAAAAAAAAATTTAAAAAAAAAGTTTTAAAAAAATTCACAAAAAAATTTTTTAAAAAAAATGAAAAAAAAAATTTTCGTAAAAAAAAATTTCAAAAAAATAAAATTTCGAAAAAAATTTCTTAAAAAAAAAATTTTCAAAAAAAAAAATTTCGAAAAAAAATTTAAAAAAAAAGTTTCGAAAAAAAATTAAAAAAATAAAAAAAAAATTTTAGAAAAAATCGAAAAAAAAAATTTTCGAAAAAAATTTCAAAAAAAAAATTTAAAAAAAAAATTTTCAAAAAAAAAATTCAAAAAAAATAAAAAAAAGATTAAAAAAAAAATTAAAACAAAATTTCAAAAAAAAAATTTTAAAAAAAAATTTTCAAAAAAAAATTAAAAAAATAAAAAAAAAACAAAAAAAAAATTTTAGAAAAAAATTTTAAAAAAATTTACAAAAAAAATTCAAAAAAAAAATAAAAAAAAAGATTAAAAAAAAATTTAAAAAAAAATTCAAAAAAAAATAAAAAAAAAAAATTCAAAAAAAATTTATAAAAAAAATCAAAAAAAAAATTAAAAAAAAATTACAAAAAAAAATTCGAAAAAAACAATTTAAAAAAAAATTTAAAACAAATTACAAAAAAAAATTCAAAAAAAATTGAAAAAAAAAATTGAAAAAAAAAATTTCAAAAAAAATTTTCGTAAAAAAAATGTTCGTAAAAAAAATTTTCGTAAAAAAAATTTTCAAAAAAATAATATTTCAAAAAAAAATTTTGAAAAAAAATTCAAAAAAAATTTCAAAAAAAAATTTAAAAAAAATTCAAAAAAATTTAAAAAAAAAATAAAAAAAAATTCGAAAAAAATTTCAAAAAAAAATTTTAAAAAAATTCCAAAAAAAAAATTTCAAAAAAAATTTTCGTAAAAAAATTTTTTAAAAAAATTTTAAAAAATCAAAAAAAATTCAAATTTCAAAAAAAATTTCAAAAAAAAATTGAAAAAAAAATTTTAAAAAAAAGTTTTAAAAAAATTCACAAAAAAAAATTTTAAAAAAAAATTCAAAAAAAAATTTCATAAAAAAATTTTAAAAAATTTTCAAAAAAAAAATTGAAAAAAAAAAAATAAAAAAAAAAAAAAAAAAAATTCGTAAAAAAAATAAAAAAAAATTTAAAAAAAATCGAAAAAAAAAAATTTTCAAAAAAAATTTCAAAAAAAAAAATCAAAAAAAAAAATTTTCAAAAAAAAAATTCAAAAAAAATAAAAAAAAGATTAAAAAAAAAATTTTAAGAAAAATTAAAAAAAAAAAATTTTCAAAAAAAAATTAAAAAAATAAAAAAAAAACAAAAAAAAAATTTTAGAAAAAAATTTTAAAAAAATTTACAAAAAAAAAATTCAAAAAAAAAATAAAAAAAAAAGATTCAAAAAAAATTCAAAAAAAAAATTCAAAAAAAAATTTTAAATAAAAAATTCAAAAAAAATTTATAAAAAAAATCAAAAAAAAAATTAAAAAAAAATTACAAAAAAAATTCGATAAAAACAATTTAAACAAAAAAATTTAAAAAAATTACAAAAAAAAATTCAAAAAAAATTGAAAAAAAAATTAAAAAAAAAAAATTTCAAAAAAAATTTTCGTAAAAAAAATTTTCGTAAAAAAAATTTTCAAAAAAATAAAATTTCGAAAAAAAATTTTGAAAAAAAATTCAAAAAAAATTTCAAAAAAAAATTTTAAAAAAATTCAAAAATTTTTAAAAAAAAATAAAAAAAAATTCGAAAAAAAATTTCAAAAAAAATTTTTAAAAAAATTCCAAAAAAAAATTTCAAAAAAAATTTTTAAAAAAATTTTTAAAAAATCAAAAAAAATTCAAATTTCAAAAAAAATTTCAAAAAAAAAATTGAAAAAAAAATTTTAAAAAAAAGTTTTAAAAAAATTCACAAAAAAAAATTCAAAAAAAATGAAAAAAAAAATTTTCGTAAAAAAAATTTTCAAAAAAATAAAATTTCGAAAAAAATTTTTTAAAAAAAAATTTTCAAAAAAAAAAAATTTCGAAAAAAAATTAAAAAAAAAAGTTTCAAAAAAAAATTAAAAAAATAAAAAAAAAATTTTAGAAAAAATCGAAAAAAAAAATTTTAGGAAAAAATTTCAAAAAAAAAATTCAAAAAAAAAATTTTCAAAAAAAAAATTCAAAAAAAAATAAAAAAAAGATTAAAAAAAAATTTTTAAAAAAATTTCAAAAAAAAAATTCAAAAAAAAATTTATAAAAAAAATCAAAAAAAAATTTAAAAAAAATTACAAAAAAAATTCAAAAAAAATGAAAAAAAAATTTCAAAAAAAATTTTCGTAAAAAAAATTTTCAAAAAAATAAAATTTCGAAAAAAATTTTTTTTGAAAAAAATTTTCAAATAAAGAAATTTCGAAAAAAAATTAAAAAAAAAATTTTCAAAAAAAAATTTAAAAAATAAAATTTAAAAAAAATTACAAAAAAAAATCGAAAAAAAAATTTAAAAAAAATTCACAAAAAAAAAATTTCATAAAAAATTTTTAAAAAATGTTCAAAAAAAAATTGAAAAAAAAAATAAAAAAAAATCGTAAAACAAAATTTAAAAATTTTTTTTAAAAAAATCGAAAAAAAAAATTTTCGAAAAAAATTTCAAAAAAAAAATTCAAAAAAAAATTTTCAAAAAAAAAATTCAAAAAAAAATAAAAAAAAGATTAAAAGAAAAATTTCAAAAAAAAAATTAAAAAAAAAAATTTCAAAAAAAAAATTAAAAAAAAAAAAAAATTTAAGAAAAAATTTTATAAAAAAAAATCAAAAAAAAAATTTAAAAAAAATTACAAAAAAAAATTCGAATAAAACAATAAAAAAAATTTTTTTAAAAAATTCAAAAAAAAATTCCAAAAAAAAAATTTCAAAGAAAAATTTTCAAAAAAATTTATAAAAAAAAATCAAAAAAAAAATTTTAAAATAATTACAAAAAAAAATGGAAAAAAATAATTTAAAAAAAAAATTGGAAAAAAAATTTTGAAAAAAATTACAAAAAAAAATTCAAAAAAATTTCAAAAAAAATTTAGAAAAAAATTACAAAAGAAAATTTTAAAAAAAATTACAAAAAAAATTCAAAAAAAAATTGAAAAAAAAAAAATTCAAAAAAAAAATTTTCAAAAAAAAATTTAAAAAAATAAAAAAAAAAATTTACAAAAAAAAAATTCAAAAAAAAATAAAAAAAAAATTTTGGAAAAAATTTTTTTTAAAAAATTCAAAAAAAATTTCAAAAAAAAATTTCGAAAAAAAAATTGAAAAAAAAAATTAAAAAAAAAAAAATTTTCAAAAAAAAAAAATTTCAAAAAAAATTTTCAAAAAAAAATTAAAGAAAATAAAAAAAAAATTTCAAAAAAAAAACAAAAAAAAATTTAAAAAAATTTACAAAAAAAACAAAGATTAAAAAAAAATGTTAAAAAAATTTACAAAAAAAATTCAAAAAAACAATAAAAAAAAATTTTGGAAAAATTTTTTTTTAAAAAATTCAAAAAAAATTAAAAAAAAAAATTTCAAAAAAAAATTTTCAAAAAAAACTTCAAAAAAAATTTCAACAAAAATTTCGAAAAAAATTACAAAGGAAAATTTAAAAAAAAAATTACAAAAAAAATTAAAAAAAAAATTGAAAAAACAAATTTCTAAAAAAAAAAATTTTCAAAAAAAAAAATTTCAAAAAAAATAAAAAAAAAATAAAAAAAATAAAAAAAAAATTTTCAAAAAAAAATATTTCGAAAAAAAATTTTAAAAAAAAATTTTAAAAAAAAATTTTAAAGAAAATTTAAGAAAAAAATCAAAAAAAAATTTATAAAAAAAATCAAAAAAAAAATTTAAAAAAAAATTACAAAAAAAATTTCAAAAAAAAATTCAAAAAAAAATTTATAAAAAAAAATCGAAAAAAAAATTTAAAAAAAAATTACAAAAAAAATTCGAAAAAAACAATTTAAAAAAAAATTTAAAAAAAATTACAAAAAAAAAATAAAAAAAAATTTTCAAAAAAAAAATTCAAAAAAATAAAAAAAAGATTTAAAAAAAATTTAAAAAAAAATTTCAAAAAAAAAATTAAAAAAAAAATGTTCAAAAAAAATTAAAAAAATAAAAAAAAAACAAAAAAAAATTTTAGAAAAAAATTTTAAAAAAATTTACAAAAAAAAAATTCAAAAAAAAATAAAAAAAAAAGATTAAAAAAAAATTAAAAAAAAAATTCAAAAAAAAATTAAAAAAAAAAATTAAAAAAAAAATTTATAAAAAAAATCAAAAAAAAAATTTAAAAAAAATTACAAAAAAAAATTCGATAAAAACAATTTTAAAAAAAATTAAAAAAAAATTACAAAAAAAATTCAAAAAAAATTGAAAAAAAAATTAAAAAAAAAAAATTTCAAAAAAAATTTTCGTAAAAAAAATTTTCGTAAAAAAAATTTTCGTAAAAAAAATTTTCAAAAAAATAAAATTTCGAAAAAAAATTTTGAAAAAAAATTCAAAAAAAATTTCAAAAAAAAATTTAAAAAAAAATTCAAAAAATTTTTAAAAAAAATAAAAAAAAAATTCGAAAAAAAATTTCAAAAAAAAATTTAAAAAAAATTCCAAAAAAAAAAATTTCAAAAAAAATTTTCGTAAAAAAATTTTTTAAAAAAAATTTAAAAAATCAAAAAAAATTCAAATTTCAAAAAAAATTTCAAAAAAAAAATTGAAAAAAAAATTTTAAAAAAAAGTTTTAAAAAAATTCACAAAAAAAAATTCAAAAAAAATGAAAAAAAAAATTTTCGTAAAAAAAGAATTTTCAAAAAAATAAAATTTCGAAAAAAATTTTTAAAAAAAAAAATTTTCAAAAAAAAAAATTTCGAAAAAAAATTTAAAAAAAAGTTTCAAAAAAAAATTTAAAAAATAAAAAAAAAATTTAGAAAAAATCGAAAAAAAAATTTTAGAAAAAAATTTCAAAAAAAAAATTCAAAAAAAAATTTTCAAAAAAAAAATTTAAAAAAAAATAAAAAAAAGATTAAAAAAAAAAATTTTTAAAAAAATTTCAAAAAAAAAAATCAAGAAAAAATTTATAAAAAAAATCAAAAAAAAAATTTTAAAAAAATTACAAAAAAAATGAAAAAAAAAATTTCAAAAAAAATTTTCGCAAAAAAAATTTTCAAAAAAATAAAATTTCGAAAAAAATTTTTTTTGAAAAAAATTTTCAAAAAAAAAATTTCGAAAAAATATTTAAAAAAAAATTTTCAAAAAAAATTTAAAAAATAAAAAAATTGAAAAAAAAATTTGAAAAAAAAAAATTTCAAAAAAAATTTTCGAAAAAAATTTCAAAAAAAAAATTCAAAAAAAAAAATTTTCAAAAAAAAAATTGAAAAAAAAATATTCAAAAAAAAATTTTTAAAAAAATTTAAAAAAAATTCACAAAAAAAAAATTCAAAAAAAAAATAAAAAAAAAATATTCAAAAAAAAAAAATTTCGAAAAAAAATTTAAAAAAAAATTTTCAAAAAAAAAATAAAAAAATAAAAAAAAAAACAAAAAAAAAATTTTAGAAAAAATTAAAAAAAAATTTACAAAAAAAAATAAAAAAAAAGATTCAAAAAAAAATTTTTAAAAAAATTTAAAAAAAATTCACAAAAAAAAAATTCAAAAAAAAAATAAAAAAAAAATATTCAAAAAAAAAAAATTTCGAAAAAAAATTTTAAAAAAATTTTCAAAAAAAAATTAAAAAAATAAAAAAAAAAACAAAAAAAAAATTTTAGAAAAAAATTTTAAAAAAATTTACAAAAAAAAATTCAAAAAAAAATAAAAAAAAAAGATTAAAAAAAAATTTTAAAAAAAATTCAAAAAAAAATTCAAAAAAAAAAATTCAAAAAAAATTTATAAAAAAAAATTCAAAAAAAATTTATAAAAAAAATAAAAAAAAAATTTAAAAAAAATTACAAAAAAAAATTCGAAAAAAACAATTTAAAAAAAAATTTAAAAAAAATTACAAAAAAAATAAAAAAAAAATGAAAAAAAAATTTAAAAAAAAAAATTCAAAAAAAATTTTCTTAAAAAAAATTTTCGTAAAAAAAATTTTCGTAAAAAAAATTTTCAAAAAAATAAAATTTCGAAAAGAAAATTTTGAAAAAAAATTCAAAAAAAATTTCAAAAAAATAAAAAAAAAAAAATTCGAAAAAAAATTTCAAAAAAAAATTTTAAAAAAATTCCAAAAAAAAATTTCAAAAAAAATTTTCGTAAAAAAATTTAAAAAAAAAATTTAAAAAAATCAAAAAAAATTCAAATTTCAAAAAAAATTTCAAAAAAAAAATTGAAAAAAAAATTTAAAAAAAAAGTTTTAAAAAAATTCACAAAAAAATTTTTTAAAAAAAATGAAAAAAAAAATTTTCGTAAAAAAAATTTTCAAAAAAATAAAATTTCGAAAAAAATTTCTTAAAAAAAAAATTTTCAAAAAAAAAAATTTCGAAAAAAAATTTAAAAAAAAAGTTTCGAAAAAAAATTAAAAAAATAAAAAAAAAATTTTAGAAAAAATCGAAAAAAAAAATTTTCGAAAAAAATTTCAAAAAAAAAATTTAAAAAAAAAATTTTCAAAAAAAAAATTCAAAAAAAATAAAAAAAAGATTAAAAAAAAAATTAAAACAAAATTTCAAAAAAAAAAATTTAAAAAAAAATTTTCAAAAAAAAATTAAAAAAATAAAAAAAAAACAAAAAAAAAATTTTAGAAAAAAATTTTAAAAAAATTTACAAAAAAAATTCAAAAAAAAAATAAAAAAAAAGATTAAAAAAAAATTTAAAAAAAAATTCAAAAAAAAATAAAAAAAAAAAAATTCAAAAAAAATTTATAAAAAAAATCAAAAAAAAAATTAAAAAAAAATTACAAAAAAAAATTCGAAAAAAACAATTTAAAAAAAAATTTAAAACAAATTACAAAAAAAAATTCAAAAAAAATTGAAAAAAAAAATTGAAAAAAAAAATTTCAAAAAAAATTTTCGTAAAAAAAATTTTCGTAAAAAAAATTTTCGTAAAAAAAATTTTCAAAAAAATAATATTTCAAAAAAAAATTTTGAAAAAAAATTCAAAAAAAATTTCAAAAAAAAATTTAAAAAAAATTCAAAAAAATTTAAAAAAAAAATAAAAAAAAAATTCGAAAAAAATTTCAAAAAAAAATTTTAAAAAAATTCCAAAAAAAAAATTTCAAAAAAAATTTTCGTAAAAAAATTTTTTAAAAAAATTTTAAAAAATCAAAAAAAATTCAAATTTCAAAAAAAATTTCAAAAAAAAATTGAAAAAAAAATTTTAAAAAAAAGTTTTAAAAAAATTCACAAAAAAAAATTTTAAAAAAAAATTCAAAAAAAAATTTCATAAAAAAATTTTAAAAAATTTTCAAAAAAAAAATTGAAAAAAAAAAAATAAAAAAAAAAAAAAAAAAATTCGTAAAAAAAATAAAAAAAAATTTAAAAAAAATCGAAAAAAAAAAATTTTCAAAAAAAATTTCAAAAAAAAAAATCAAAAAAAAAAATTTTCAAAAAAAAAATTCAAAAAAAATAAAAAAAAGATTAAAAAAAAAATTTTAAGAAAAATTTCAAAAAAAAATTTTTCAAAAAAAAATTAAAAAAATAAAAAAAAAACAAAAAAAAAATTTTAGAAAAAAATTTTAAAAAAATTTACAAAAAAAAAATTCAAAAAAAAAATAAAAAAAAAAGATTCAAAAAAAATTCAAAAAAAAAATTCAAAAAAAAATTTTAAATAAAAAATTCAAAAAAAATTTATAAAAAAAATCAAAAAAAAAATTAAAAAAAAATTACAAAAAAAATTCGATAAAAAAAATTTAAACAAAAAAATTTAAAAAAATTACAAAAAAAAATTCAAAAAAAATTGAAAAAAAAATTAAAAAAAAAAAATTTCAAAAAAAATTTTCGTAAAAAAAATTTTCGTAAAAAAAATTTTCAAAAAAATAAAATTTCGAAAAAAAATTTTGAAAAAAAATTCAAAAAAAATTTCAAAAAAAAATTTAAAGAAAATTCAAAAATTTAAAAAAAAAAATAAAAAAAAATTCGAAAAAAAATTTCAAAAAAAATTTTTAAAAAAATTCCAAAAAAAAATTTCAAAAAAAATTTTTAAAAAAATTTTTAAAAAATCAAAAAAAATTCAAATTTCAAAAAAAAATTCAAAAAAAAAATTGAAAAAAAAATTTTAAAAAAAAGTTTTAAAAAAATTCACAAAAAAAAATTCAAAAAAAATGAAAAAAAAAATTTTCGAAAAAAAAATTTTCAAAAAAATAAAATTTCGAAAAAAATTTTTTAAAAAAAAATTTTCAAAAAAAAAAAATTTCGAAAAAAAATTAAAAAAAAAAGTTTCAAAAAAAAATTAAAAAAATAAAAAAAAAATTTTAGAAAAAATCGAAAAAAAAAATTTTAGGAAAAAATTTCAAAAAAAAAATTCAAAAAAAAAATTTTCAAAAAAAAAATTCAAAAAAAAATAAAAAAAAGATTAAAAAAAAATTTTTAAAAAAATTTCAAAAAAAAAATTCAAAAAAAAATTTATAAAAAAAATCAAAAAAAAATTTTAAAAAAATTACAAAAAAAATTCAAAAAAAATGAAAAAAAAATTTCAAAAAAAATTTTCGTAAAAAAAATTTTCAAAAAAATAAAATTTCGAAAAAAATTTTTTTTGAAAAAAATTTTCAAAAAAAGAAATTTCGAAAAAAAATTAAAAAAAAAATTTTCAAAAAAAAATTTAAAAAATAAAAAAATTTAAAAAAAATTACAAAAAAAAATCGAAAAAAAAATTTAAAAAAAATTCACAAAAAAAAAATTTCATAAAAAATTTTTAAAAAATGTTCAAAAAAAAATTGAAAAAAAAAATAAAAAAAAATCGTAAAACAAAATTTAAAAAATTTTTTTAAAAAAATCGAAAAAAAAAATTTTCGAAAAAAATTTCAAAAAAAAAATTCAAAAAAAAATTTTCAAAAAAAAAATTCAAAAAAAAATAAAAAAAAGATTAAAAGAAAAATTTCAAAAAAAAAATTAAAAAAAAAAATTTCAAAAAAAAAATTTAAAAAAAAAAAAAAATTTAAGAAAAAATTTTATAAAAAAAAATCAAAAAAAAAATTTAAAAAAAATTACAAAAAAAAATTCGAATAAAACAATAAAAAAATTTTTTTTAAAAAATTCAAAAAAAAATTCCAAAAAAAAAATTTCAAAGAAAAATTTTCAAAAAAATTTATAAAAAAAAATCAAAAAAAAAATTTTAAAATAATTACAAAAAAAATTGGAAAAAAACAATTTAAAAAAAAAATTGGAAAAAAAATTTTGAAAAAAATTACAAAAAAAAATTCAAAAAAATTTCAAAAAAAATTTAGAAAAAAATTACAAAAGAAAATTTTAAAAAAAATTACAAAAAAAATTCAAAAAAAAATTGAAAAAAAAAAATTTCAAAAAAAAAATTTTCAAAAAAAAATTAAAAAAAATAAAAAAAAAAATTTACAAAAAAAAAATTCAAAAAAAAATAAAAAAAAAATTTTGGAAAAAATTTTTTTAAAAAAATTCAAAAAAAAATTCAAAAAAAAATTTCAAAAAAAAATTTTCAAAAAAAACTTCAAAAAAAATTTTTAAAAAAATTCGAAAAAAAAAATTTCGAAAAAAAAATTGAAAAAAAAAATTAAAAAAAAAATTTTCAAAAAAAAAAAATTTCAAAAAAAATTTTCAAAAAAAAATTAAAGAAAATAAAAAAAAAATTTCAAAAAAAAAACAAAAAAAAATTTAAAAAAATTTACAAAAAAAACAAAGATTAAAAAAAAATGTTAAAAAAATTTACAAAAAAAATTCAAAAAAACAATAAAAAAAAATTTTGGAAAATTTTTTTTTTAAAAAATTCAAAAAAAATTAAAAAAAAAAATTTCAAAAAAAAATTTTCAAAAAAAACTTCAAAAAAAATTTCAAAAAAAATTTCGAAAAAAATTACAAAGGAAAATTTAAAAAAAAAATTACAAAAAAAATTCAAAAAAAAATTGAAAAAACAAATTTCTAAAAAAAAAAATTTTCAAAAAAAAAAATTTCAAAAAAAATAAAAAAAAAATAAAAAAAATAAAAAAAAAATTTTCAAAAAAAAATATTTCGAAAAAAAATTTTAAAAAAAAATTTAAAAAAAAAATTTTAAAGAAAATTTAAGAAAAAAATCAAAAAAAAATTTATAAAAAAAATCAAAAAAAAAATTTAAAAAAAAATTACAAAAAAAATTTCAAAAAAAAATTCAAAAAAAAATTTATAAAAAAAAATCGAAAAAAAAATTTAAAAAAAAATTACAAAAAAAATTCGAAAAAAACAATTTAAAAAAAAATTTAAAAAAAATTACAAAAAAAAAATTTCAAAAAAAATTTTCGTAAAAAAAATTTTCAAAAAAATAAAATTTTGAAAAAAAATTTAAAAAAAAATTCAAAAAAAATTTCAAAAAAAATTTTTAAAAAATTCAAAAAATTAAAAAAAAAAAATTCGAAAAAAAATTTCAAAAAAAAATTTTCAAAAAAAAAATTGAAAAAAAAATTATAAAAAAAATTCACAAAAAACAAAATTAAAAAAAAATTTCGTAAAAAAAATTTTAAAAAAATTTACAAAAAAAAACTCAAAAAAAAATAAAAAAAAAGATTCAAAAAAAATTTAAAAAAAAATTCAAAAAAGAATTCAAAAAAAAAATTCAAAAAAAATTTATAAAAAAAAATTCAAAAAAAATTTATAAAAAAAATCAAAAAAAAAATTTAAAAAAAATTACAAAAAAAAATTCGAAAAAAACAATTTAAAAAAAAATTTAAAAAAAATTCGAAAAAAAATTTCAAAAAAAAATTTTCAAAAAAAAAATTGAAAAAAAAATTATAAAAAAAATTCACAAAAAACAAAATTAAAAAAAAATTTCGTAAAAAAAATTTTAAAAAAATTTACAAAAAAAAACTCAAAAAAAAATAAAAAAAAAGATTCAAAAAAAATTTAAAAAAAATTCAAAAAAAAATTCAAAAAAAAAAATTCAAAAAAAATTTATAAAAAAAAATTCAAAAAAAATTTATAAAAAAAATCAAAAAAAAAATTTAAAAAAAATAACAAAAAAAAATTCGAAAAAAACAATTTAAAAAAAAATTTAAAAAAAATTACAAAAAAAAATTCAAAAAAAATTGAAAAAAAAATTTAAAAAAAAATTTTCAAAAAAAATTTTCTTAAAAAAAATTTTCGTAAAAAAAATTTTCGTAAAAAAAATTTTCAAAAAAATAAAATTTCGAAAAAAAATTTTAAAAAAATTCCAAAAAAAAATTTCAAAAAAAATTTTCGTAAAAAAATTTCAAAAAAAAAATTGAAAAAAAAATTAAAAAAAAAAGTTTTAAAAAAATTCACAAAAAAAAATTTAAAAAAAAATGAAAAAAAAAATTTTCGTAAAAAAAATTTTCAAAAAAATATAATTTCGAAAAAAATTCAAAAAAAAAAAAAAAGATTCAAAAAAAATTTTAAAAAAATTTACAAAAAAAAAATTCAAAAAAACAATAAAAAAAAAATTTTGGAAAAAATTTTTTTAAAAAAATTCAAAAAAAATTTCAAAAAAAAATTTCAAAAAAAAATTTTCAAAAAAAACTTCAAAAAAAATTTCAAAAAAAATTTCGAAAAAAATTACAAAGGAAAATTTAAAAAAAAATTACAAAAAAAAATTCAAAAAAAAATTGAAAAAAAAAATTTCAAAAAAAAAAATTTTCAAAAAAAAAAATTTCAAAAAAAATTAAAAAAAAATTTAAAAAAAAATATTCAAAAAAAAAATTTACCAAAAAAATAAAAAAAAAAAAATTTCAAAAAAAAAATTTTAAAAAAATTTTAAAAAAAATTCACAAAAAAAATTTCAAAAAAAAAATTTAAAAAAAATATTCAAAAAAAAAATTCGAAAAAAAAATTTAAAAAAAAAATTTCAAAAAAAAATTTTCAAAAAAAAAAAATTTCGAAAAAAAATTTTCAAAAAAAAATTAAAAAAATAAAAAAAAACAAAAAAAAAATTTTAGAAAAAATTTTAAAAAAATTTACAAAAAAAAATTCAAAAAAAAATAAAAAAAAAGATTCAAAAAAAATTTTAAAAAAAATTTCAAAAAAAATTAAAAAAAAAAATTCAAAAAAAAATTTATAAAAAAAATCAAAAAAAAATTTAAAAAAAATTACAAAAAAAAATCGAAAAAAAAATTTTAAAAAAAATTTTAAAAAAAATTTTTAAAAAAATTCACAAAAAAAAAATTTCATAAAAAAATTTTAAAAAATTTTCAAAAAAAAAATTGAAAAAAAAAATAAAAAAAAAAAAAAAATTCGTAAAAAAAAATTTAAAAAAAATTTTTAAAAAAATCGAAAAAAAAAAATTTCGAAAAAAATTTCAAAAAAATAAAAAAAAAAAAATTTCAAAAAAAAAAATTCAAAAAAAAATAAAAAAAAAGATTAAAAAAAAAATTTAAAAAAAAATTTCAGAAAAAAATTAAAAAAAAAATTTTCAAAAAAAAAATTAAAAAAATAAAAAAAACAAAAAAAAATTTTTGAAAAAATTTTTAAAAAATGTACAAAAAAAAATAAAAAAAAAATAAAAAAAAAGATTCAAAAAAAATTTTTAAAAAAAATTAAAAAAAAAATTAAAAAAAAAATCAAAAAAAAATTTATAAAAAAAATCAAAAAAAAAAAATTAAAAAAAAATTACAAAAAAAATTCGAAAAAAACAATTTAAAAAAAAATTTAAAAAAAATTACAAAAAAAAATTCAAAAAAAATTTCAAAAAAAAAATTTCAAAAAAAATTTTCGTAAAAAAAATTTTCAAAAAAATAAAATTTCGAAAAAAAATTTTTAAAAAAATTCAAAAAAAATTTCAAAAAAAATTTTAAAAAAATTCAAAAAATTTAAAAAAAAAAATTCGAAAAAAAATTTCAAAAAAAATTTTCAAAAAAAAAATTGAAAAAAAAATTGAAAAAAAAAATTATAAAAAAAATTCACAAAAAATTTTCTTAAAAAAAAATTTCAAAAAAATGAAATTTCGAAAAAAAAATTTTTAAAAAAAAATTTTCAGAAAAAACTTCAAAAAAAATTTCAAAAAAAATTTCGAAAAAAATTACAAAAGAAAATTTTAAAAAATATTACAAAAAAAAATCAAGAAAAATTGAAAAAAATTCAAAAAAAAAAAAAATAAAAAAAATTTCGTAAAAAAAAAAAAAAAAAAAATTAAAAAAAAATCGAAAAAAAAAAATTTCGAAAAAAATTTCAAAAAAAAATTCAAAAAAAAATTTCAAAAAAAAAAAATTCAAAAAAAAATTTCAAAAAAAAAAAATTCAAAAAAAAAAACAAAAAAAAATTTTTAAAAAAAATTAAAAAAATTTACAAAAAAAAAATAAAAAAAAATAAAAAAAAAGATTCAAAAAAAATTTTAAAAAAAATTTCAGAAAAAAATTTCAAAAAAAAATTCAAAAAAAAATTTATAAAAAAAAATCGAAAAAAAAAATAAAAAAAAATTACAAAAAAAAATTCGAAAAACAATTTAAAAAAAAAATTAAAAAAAAATTGAAAAAAAAATTTCAAAAAAAAATTTCAAAAAAAAATTTTCAAAAAAAAAAAATTTCGATAAAAAATTTTTAAAAAAATTTTCAAAAAAAAATTAAAAAAATAAAAAAAAACAAAAAAAAAATTTTAGAAAAAATTTTTAAAAAATTTACAGAATAAAATAAAAAAAAAAGATTCAAAAAAAAATTTTAAAAAAATTTCAAAAAAGAATTTAACAAAAAAAATTCAAAAAAAAATTTATATAAAAAATCAAAAAAAAATTAAAAAAAAATTACAAAAAAGAAATCGAAAAAAAAATTTTTAAAAAATTTAAAAAAAAATCCACAAAAAAAAAATTTCATAAAAAAATTTTAAAAAATTTTCAAAAAAAAAATTGAAAAAAAAATAAAAAAATTCGTAAAAAAAATTAAAAAAAATTTAAAAAAAATCGAAAAAAAAAATTTTCGAAAAAAATTTCAAAAAAAAAATCAAAAAAAAAATTTTCAAAAAAAAAATTCAAAAAAATAAAAAAAAGATTAAAAAAAAAATTTAAAAAAAAATTTCAAAAAAAATTAAAAAAAAAAGATTAAAAAAAAATTTTTAAAAAAATTCAAAAAAAAAATTAAAAAAAAAAATTCAAAAAAAAAAATTTCATAAAAAAATTTTAAAAAATTTTCAAAAAAAAATTGAAAAAAAGAATTAAAAAAAAAAAAAAAATTCGTAAAAAAAATAAAAAAAATTTTTAAAAAAATCGAAAAAAAAAATTTTCGAAAAAAATTTCAAAAAAAAATCAAAAAAAATTTTCAAAAAAAAAATTCAAAAAAATAAAAAAAAGATTTAAAAAAAATTTAAAAAAAAATTTCAAAAAAAAAATTAAAAAAAAAATGTTCAAAAAAAATTAAAAAAATAAAAAAAAAACAAAAAAAAATTTTAGAAAAAAATTTTAAAAAAATTTACAAAAAAAAAATTCAAAAAAAAATAAAAAAAAGATTAAAAAAAAATTAAAAAAAAAATTCAAAAAAAAATTTAAAAAAAAAATTAAAAAAAAATTTATAAAAAAAATCAAAAAAAAATTTAAAAAAAATTACAAAAAAAAATTCGATAAAAACAATTTTTAAAAAAATTAAAAAAAAATTACAAAAAAAATTCAAAAAAAATTGAAAAAAAAAATTAAAAAAAAAAAATTTCAAAAAAAATTTTGAAAAAAATTCAAAAAAAATTTCAAAAAAAAATTTTAAAAAAAATTCAAAAAATTTTTAAAAAAAATAAAAAAAAAATTCGAAAAAAAATTTCAAAAAAAAATTTTAAAAAAATTCCAAAAAAAAAATTTCAAAAAAAAATTTCGTAAAAAAATTTTTTAAAAAAAATTAAAAAAATCAAAAAAAATTCAAATTTCAAAAAAAATTTCAAAAAAAAAATTGAAAAAACAATTTTAAAAAAAAGTTTTAAAAAAATTCACAAAAAAAAATTCAAAAAAATGAAAAAAAAAATTTTCGTAAAAAAAAATTTTCAAAAAAATAAAATTTCGAAAAAAATTTAAAAAAAAAAAATTTTCAAAAAAAAAAATTTCGAAAAAAAATTTAAAAAAAAGTTTCAAAAAAAAATTAAAAAAATAAAAAAAAAAATTTAGAAAAAATCGAAAAAAAAATTTTAGAAAAAAATTTCAAAAAAAAAATTCAAAAAAAAATTTTCAAAAAAAAAATTCAAAAAAAAATAAAAAAAAAATTTTTAAAAAATTTCAAAAAAAAAATTCAAAAAAAAATTTATAAAAAAAATCAAAAAAAAATTTAAAAAAAATTACAAAAAAAATTCAAAAAAAATGAAAAAAAAAATTTCAAAAAAAATTTTCGCAAAAAAAATTTTCAAAAAAATAAAATTTCGAAAAAAATTTTTTTTGAAAAAAATTTTTAAAAAAAAAAATTTCGAAAAAATATTTAAAAAAAAATTTTCAAAAAAAAATTTAAAAAATAAAAAAAATGAAAAAAAAATTTGAAAAAAAAAAATTTGAAAAAAAATTTTCGAAAAAAATTTCAAAAAAAAAATTCAAAAAAAAAATTTTTCAAAAAAAAAATTGAAAAAAAAATATTCAAAAAAAAATTTACCAAAAAAATTTAAAAAAAAAATTTCAAAAAAAAATTTTTAAAAAAATTTAAAAAAAATTCACAAAAAAAAAATTCAAAAAAAAATAAAAAAAAAATATTCAAAAAAAAAAAATTCGAAAAAAAATTTTTAAAAAAAATTTCAAAAAAAAATAAAAAAATAAAAAAAAACAAAAAAAAAATTTTAGAAAAAATTAAAAAAAAATTTACAAAAAAAAATAAAAAAAAAGATTCAAAAAAAAATTTTAAAAATAATTTCAAAAAAAAATTTAAAAAAAAAAATTCAAAAAAAAATTTATAAAAAAAATCAAAAAAAAAATTTAAAAAAAATTACAAAAAAAAATCGAAAAAAAAATTTTAAAAAAAATTCACAAAAAAAAATTTCATAAAAAAATTTTAAAAAATTTTCAAAAAAAAAATTGAAAAAAAAAATAAAAAAAATTCGTAAAAAAAATCAAAAAAAAAATTTTCAAAAAAAAAATTCAAAAAAAATAAAAAAAAGATTAAAAAAAAATTTTAAAAAAAATTTTCAAAAAAAAATTAAAAAAATAAAAAAAAAACAAAAAAAAAATTTTAGAAAAAAATTTTTAAAAAAATTTACAAAAAAAAATTCAAAAAAAAATAAAAAAAAAAGATTAAAAAAAAATTTAAAAAAAAATTTAAAAAAAAAATTCAAAAAAAATTTAAAAAAAAAAATTTCAAAAAAAAATTTCGTAAAAAAAATTTTCAAAAAAATAAAATTTCGAAAAAAAATTTTAAAAAAAATTCAAAAAAAATTTCAAAAAAATTTTAAAAAAAATTCAAAAAATTTTTAAAAAAAAAATTCGAAAAAAAATTTCAAAAAAAAATTTTCAAAAAAAAATTGAAAAAAAAATTATAAAAAAAATTCACAAAAAAAAAATTTAAAAAAAATTTTCGTAAAAAAAATTTTCAAAAAAATGAAATTTCGAAAAAAAAAATTTTTAAAAAAAATTTTCAAAAAAAACTTCAAAAAAAAATTTCAAAAAAAATTTCGAAAAAAATTACAAAAGAAAATTTTAAAAAATATTACAAAAAAAATCAAAAAAAATCGAAAAAAAAAATTAAAAAAAAAATTCAAAAAAATTAAAAAAAAAAAATAAAAAAAATTTCGTAAAAAAAAATAAAAAAAAAATTTAAAAAAAATCGAAAAAAAAAAATTCGAAAAAAATTTCAAAAAAAAATTTAAAAAAATTTACAAAAAAAAATAAAAAAAAAGATTCAAAAAAAATTTTAAAAAAAATTTCAGAAAAAAATTTCAAAAAAAAATTCAAAAAAAAATTTATAAAAAAAAATCGAAAAAAAAATAAAAAAAAATTACAAAAAAAAATTCGAAAAAACAATTTCAAAAAAAAAAATTCAAAAAAAATTTTAAAAAAAATTTTAAAAAAAATTTCAAAAAAAAATTTTCAAAAAAAAAAAATTTCGAAAAAAAATTTTAAAAAAAATTTTCAAAAAAAAATTAAAAAAATAAAAAACAAAACAAAAATTTTAGAAAAAATTTTAAAAAAATTTACAAAATAAAATAAAAAAAAATTCAAAAAAAATTTAAAAAAAAATTTCAAAAAAAAATTTAACAAAAAAAATTCAAAAAAAAATTTATAAAAAAAATCAAAAAAAAAATTTAAAAAAAATTACAAAAAAAATCGAAAAAAAAATTTTAAAAAAATTTTTAAAAAAATTCACAAAAAAAAAATTTCATAAAAAAATTTTAAAAAATTTTCAAAAAAAAAATTGAAAAAAAAAAAAAAAAAAAAATTCGTAAAAAAAATAAAAAAAAATTTTAAAAAAATCGAAAAAAAAAATTTTCGAAAAAAATTTCAAAAAAAAAAATCAAAAAAAATATTTTCAAAAAAAAATTCAAAAAAATAAAAAAAAGATTAAAAAAAAATTTAAAAAAAAATTTCAAAAAAAAAATTAAAAAAAAAAAATTTTCAAAAAAAAATTTAAAAAATAAAAAAAAACAAAAAAAAAATTTTAGAAAAAAATTTACAAAAAAAAATTCAAAAAAAATAAAAAAAAAATTAAAAAAAAATTCAAAAAAAAAAATTTCATAAAAAAATTTTAAAAAATTTTCAAAAAAAAAATTGAAAAAAAAAATTAAAAAAAAAAAAAAAATTCGTAAAAAAAATAAAAAAAAATTTAAAAAAAATCGAAAAAAAAAATTTTCAAAAAAAATTTCAAAAAAAAAATCAAAAAAAAAAATTTCAAAAAAAAAATTCAAAAAAAATAAAAAAAGATTAAAAAAAAAATTTCAAAAAAAAAATTTAAAAAAAAATTTAAAAAAAAATTTTCAAAAAAAAATTAAAAAAATAAAAAAAAACAAAAAAAAAATTTTAGAAAAAAATTTTAAAAAAATTTACAAAAAAAAAATTAAAAAAAAAATAAAAAAAAAAGATTCAAAAAAAATTAAAAAAAAAATTCAAAAAAAAATTTTAAATAAAAAAATTCAAAAAAATTTATAAAAAAAATAAAAAAAAATTAAAAAAAAATTACAAAAAAAAATTCGATAAAAACAATTTTTAAAAAAAATTTTAAAAAAATTACAAAAAAAAATTCAAAAAAAATTGAAAAAAAAAATTAAAAAAAAAAATTTCAAAAAAAATTTTCGTAAAAAAAATTTTCGTAAAAAAAATTTTCGTAAAAAAAATTTTCGTAAAAAAAATTTTCGTAAAAAAAATTTTCAAAAAAATAAAATTTCGAAAAAAAATTTTGAAAAAAAATTCAAAAAAAATTTCAAAAAAAAATTTAAAAAAAATTCAAAAAATAAAAAAAAAATTCGAAAAAAAATTTCAAAAAAAAATTTTAAAAAAATTCCAAAAAAAAAATTTCAAAAAAAATTTTCGTAAAAAAATTTTTAAAAAAAATTTAAAAAAATAAAAAAAATTCAAATTTCAAAAAAAATTTCAAAAAAAAATTGAAAAAAAAATTTAAAAAAAAAGTTTTAAAAAAATTCTCAAAAAAAATTAAAAAAAAAATGAAAAAAAAAAATTTCAAAAAAAAAAATTTCGAAAAAAAATTTTAAAAAAAATTTTCAAAAAAAAATTAAAAAAATAAAAAACAAAAAAAAAATTTTAGAAAAAATTTTAAAAAAATTTACAAAATAAAATAAAAAAAAAATTCAAAAAAAATTTTAAAAAAAATTTCAAAAAAAAATTTAACAAAAAAAATTCAAAAAAAATTTATAAAAAAAATCAAAAAAAAAATTAAAAAAAAATTACAAAAAAAAATCGAAAAAAAAATTTTAAAAAAATTAAAAAAAAAATTCACAAAAAAAAAATTTCATAAAAAAATTTTCAAAAAAAAAATTGAAAAAAAAAAAAAAAAAAAATCGTAAAAAAAATAAAAAAAAATTTAAAAAAAATCGAAAAAAAAAATTTTCGAAAAAAATTTCAAAAAAAAAAATCAAAAAAAATATTTTCAAAAAAAAATTCAAAAAAATAAAAAAAAGATTAAAAAAAAATTAAAAAAAAAATTTCAAAAAAAAAATTAAAAAAAAAAAATTTTCAAAAAAAAATTTAAAAAATAAAAAAAAAACAAAAAAAAAATTTTAGAAAAAAATTTACAAAAAAAAATTCAAAAAAAAATAAAAAAATTCAAAAAAAAAAATTTCATAAAAAAATTTTAAAAAATTTTCAAAAAAAAAATTGAAAAAAAAAATTAAAAAAAAAAAAAAAAATTCGTAAAAAAAATAAAAAAGAATTTAAAAAAATCGAAAAAAAAAATTTTCAAAAAAAATTTCAAAAAAAAAATCAAAAAAAAAAATTTCAAAAAAAAAATTCAAAAAAAATAAAAAAAGATTAAAAAAAAAATTTCAAAAAAAAAATTAAAAAAAAAATTTTCAAAAAAAAATTAAAAAAATAAAAAAAAACAAAAAAAAAATTTTAGAAAAAAATTTTAAAAAAATTTACAAAAAAAAATTAAAAAAAAAATAAAAAAAAAAGATTCAAAAAAAATTTAAAAAAAAATTCAAAAAAAAATTTTAAATAAAAAATTCAAAAAAATTTATAAAAAAAATAAAAAAAAATTAAAAAAAAATTACAAAAAAAAATTCGATAAAAACGATTTTTAAAAAAAAATTTAAAAAAATTACAAAAAAAAATTCAAAAAAAATTGAAAAAAAAATTGAAAAAAAAAATTTCAAAAAAAATTTTCGTAAAAAAAATTTTCGTAAAAAAAATTTTTGTAAAAAAAATTTTCAAAAAAATAAAATTTCGAAAAAAAATTTTGAAAAAAAATTCAAAAAAAATTTCAAAAAAAAATTTAAAAAAAATTCAAAAATTTAAAAAAAAAATAAAAAAAAAATTCGAAAAAAAATTTCAAAAAAAAAATTTAAAAAAATTCCAAAAAAAAAATTTCAAAAAAAATTTTCGTAAAAAAATTTTTAAAAAAAATTTAAAAAAATCAAAAAAAATTCAAATTTCAAAAAAAATTTCAAAAAAAAAATTGAAAAAAAAATTTAAAAAAAAAGTTTTAAAAAAATTCTCAAAAAAAATTCAAAAAAAAATGAAAAAAAAAATTTTCGAAAAAAAAAATTTTCAAAAAAATAAAATTTCGAAAATAATTTTAAAAAAAAAATTTTTCAAAAAAAAAAAATTTCGAAAAAAAATTTAAAAAAAAAGTTTCAAAAAAAAATTAAAAAAATAAAAAAAAAAATTTTAGAAAAAATCGAAAAAAAAAATTTTAGAAAAAAATTTCAAAAAAAAAATTCAAAAAAAAAAATTTTCAAAAAAAAAAATTCAAAAAAAAATAAAAAAAAGATTTAAAAAAAATTTTTTAAAAAATTTCAAAAAAAAAATTCAAAAAAAAATTTATAAAAAAAATCAAAAAAAAAAAATTAAAAAAAATTACAAAAAAAATTCAAAAAAAATGAAAAAAAAATTTCAAAAAAAATTTTCGTAAAAAAAATTTTCGTAAAAAAAATTTTCAAAAAAATAAAATTTCGAAAAGAAAATTTCAAAAAAAAAATTAAAAAAAAAAATTTTCAAAAAAAAATTAAAAAAATAAAAAAAAAACAAAAAAAAAATTTTAGAAAAAAATTTTAAAAAAATTTACAAAAAAAAATTCAAAAAAAAAATAAAAAAAAAGATTAAAAAAAAATTTAAAAAAAAATTCAAAAAAAAATTTTAAAAAAAATTCAAAAAAAATTTATAAAAAAAATCAAAAAAAAAAATTAAAAAAAAATTACAAAAAAAAATTCGAAAAAAACAATTTAAAAAAAAAATTTAAAACAAATTACAAAAAAAAATCAAAAAAAATTGAAAAAAAAAATTTCAAAAAAAATTTTCGTAAAAAAAATTTTCGTAAAAAAAATTTTCGTAAAAAAAATTTTCAAAAAAATAATATTTCAAAAAAAAATTTTGAAAAAAAATTCAAAAAAAATTTCAAAAAAAAATTTTAAAAAAATTCAAAAAAATTTTTAAAAAAAATAAAAAAAAAAATCGAAAAAAATTTCAAAAAAAAATTTTAAAAAAATTCCAAAAAAAAAATTTCAAAAAAAATTTTCGTAAAAAAATTTTTTAAAAAAATTTTAAAAAATCAAAAAAAATTCAAATTTCAAAAAAAATTTCAAAAAAAATTGAAAAAAAAATTAAAAAAAAAAGTTTTAAAAAAATTCACAAAAAAAAATTTTAAAAAAAAATTCAAAAAAAAAATTCATAAAAAAATTTTAAAAAATTTTCAAAAAAAAAATTGAAAAAGAAAATAATAAAAAAAAAAAAAAAATTCGTAAAAAAAATAAAAAAAAATTTTAAAAAAATCGAAAAAAAAAATTTTCAAAAAAAATTTCAAAAAAAAAAATCAAAAAAAAAATTTTCAAAAAAAAATTAAAAAAATAAAAAAAAAACAAAAAAAAAATTTTAGAAAAAAATTTAAAAAAAAATTTTAAAAAAAATTTTAAATAAAAAATTCAAAAAAAATTTATAAAAAAAATCAAAAAAAAAATTTAAAATAAATTACAAAAAAAATTCGATAAAATCAATTTAAAAAAAAAATTTTAAAAAAATTACAAAAAAAATTCAAAAAAAATTGAAAAAAAAAATTTAAAAAAAAAAATTTCAAAAAAAATTTTCGTAAAAAAAATTTTCAAAAAAATAAAATTTCGAAAAAAAATTTTGAAAAAAAATTCAAAAAAAATTTCAAAAAAAAATTTAAAAAAAATTCAAAAATTAAAAAAAAAAAATAAAAAAAAAATTCGAAAAAAAATTTCAAAAAAAAATTTTAAAAAAATTCCAAAAAAAAATTTCAAAAAAAATTTTTAAAAAAAATTTTAAAAAATCAAAAAAAATTCAAATTTCAAAAAAAATTTCAAAAAAAAAATTGAAAAAAAAATTTTAAAAAAAAGTTTTAAAAAAATTCACAAAAAAAAATTCAAAAAAAATGAAAAAAAAAATTTTCGTAAAAAAAATTTTCAAAAAAATAAAATTTCGAAAAAAATTTTTTTAAAAAAATTTTCAAAAAAAAAAATTTCGAAAAAAAATTTTAAAAAAAAGTTTCAAAAAAAAATAAAAAAAATAAAAAAAAAAATTTAGAAAAAATCGAAAAAAAAAATTTAGAAAAAAATTTCAAAAAAAAAATTCAAAAAAAAAATTTTCAAAAAAAAAATTCAAAAAAAAATAAAAAAAAGATTAAAAAAAAATAATTTTTTAAAAAATTTCAAAAAAAAAATTTATAAAAAAAATCAAAAAAAAAATTAAAAAAAATTACAAAAAAAATTCAAAAAAAATAAAAAAAAATTTCAAAAAAAATTTTCGTAAAAAAAATTTTCAAAAAAATAAAATTTCGAAAAAAATTTTTTTTGAAAAAAATTTTCAAAAAAAAAAATTTCGAAAAAAAATTTAAAAAAAAATTTTCAAAAAAAAATTTAAAAAATAAAAAAATTAAAAAAAAAAATTTCAAAAAAAAATTTATAAAAAAAATCAAAAAAAAAATTTAAAAAAAATTACAAAAAAAAAATCGAAAAAAAAATTTAAAAAAAATTCACAAAAAAAAAATTTCATAAAAAATTTTTTAAAAATGTTCAAAAAAAATTGAAAAAAAAAAATAAAAAAAAAAAAATTCGTAAAACAAAATTTTAAAAAAATTTTTAAAAAAATCGAAAAAAAAAATTTTCGAAAAAAATTTCAAAAAAAAAATTCAAAAAAAAATTTTCAAAAAAAAAATTCAAAAAAAAATAAAAAAAAGATTAAAAAAAAATTTCAAAAAAAAAATTTAAAAAAAAATTTTCAAAAAAAAATTAAAAAAAAAAAAACAAAAAAAAAATTTAAGAAAAAATTACAAAAGAAAATTTTTAAAAAAATTACAAAAAAAATTCAAAAAAAAATTGAAAAAAAAAATTCGAATAAAACAATAAAAAAAAAATTTTTAAAAAATTCAAAAAAAAATTTCAAAAAAAAAATTTCAAAGAAAAATTTTCAAAAAAATTTATAAAAAAAAATCAAAAAAAAATTTTTAAAATAATTACAAAAAAAATCGGAAAAAAACAATTTAAAAAAAAATTTGGAAAAAAAATTTTGAAAAAAATTACAAAAAAAAATTCAAAAAAATTTCAAAAAAAATTTAGAAAAAAAATTCAAAAAAACAATAAAAAAAAATTTTGGAAAAATTTTTTTTTAAAAAATTCAAAAAAAATTAAAAAAAAAAAATTTCAAAAAAAAATTTTCAAAAAAAACTTCAAAAAAAATTTCAAAAAAAATTTCGAAAAAAATTACAAAGGAAAATTTAAAAAAAAATTACAAAAAAAATTCAAAAAAAAATTGAAAAAACAAATTTCTAAAAAAAAAAAATTTTCAAAAAAAAAAATTTCAAAAAAAATAAAAAAAATAAAAAAAATAAAAAAAAATTTTCAAAAAAAAAAATTTCGAAAAAAAATTTAAAAAAAAAATTTCAAAAAAAAATTTTAAAAAAAAATTTTAAAAAAAAATCAAAAAAAATCAAAAAAAAAATTGAAAAAAAAATTACAAAAAAAATTCGAAAAAAACAATTTAAAAAAAATTTTAAAAAAAATTAAAAAAAAAAATTCAAAAAAAATTGAAAAAAAAAATTTCAAAAAAAAAATTTCAAAAAAAATTTTCGTAAAAAAAATTTTCAAAAAAATAAAATTTCGAAAAAAATTCAAAAAAAATTTCAAAAAAAATTTAAAAAAAATTCAAAAAATTAAAAAAAAAAAAAAATTCGAAAAAAAATTTCAAAAAAAAATTTTCAAAAAAAAATTGAAAAAAAAATTATAAAAAAAATTCACAAAAAAAAAATTTAAAAAAAATTTTCGTAAAAAAAATTTTCAAAAAAATGAAATTTCGAAAAAAAAAATTTTTAAAAAAAATTTTCAAAAAAAACTTCAAAAAAAATTTCAAAAAAAATTTCGAAATAAATTACAAAAGAAAATTTTAAAAAATATTACAAAAAAAATAAAAAAAAATTGAAAAAAAAAATTAAAAAAAAAATTCAAAAAAATTTAAAAAAAAAAAATAAAAAAAATTTCGTAAAAAAAATAAAAAAAAAATTTAAAAAAAATCGAAAAAAAAAAATTTCGAAAAAAATTTCAAAAAAAAAATTCAAAAAAAAAATTTAAAAAAAAAAAATTCAAAAAAAAAACAAAAAAAAATTTAAAAAAAAATTAAAAAAATTTACAAAAAAAAATAAAAAAAAATAAAAAAAAAAGATTCAAAAAAAATTTAAAAAAAAATTTCAGAAAAAAATTTCAAAAAAAAAATTTATACAAAAAAATAAAAAAAAAAAATTCGAAAAAACAATTTCAAAAAAAAAAATTCAAAAAAAATTGAAAAAAAAATTTAAAAAAAAATTTCAAAAAAAAATTTTCAAAAAAAAAAAATTTCGAAAAAAAATTTAAAAAAAAATTTTCAAAAAAAAATTAAAAAAATAAAAAAAAACAAAAAAAAAATTTTAGAAAAAATTTTAAAAAAATTTACAGAATAAAATAAAAAAAAAAATTCAAAAAAAATTTTAAAAAAAATTTCAAAAAAAAATTTAACAAAAAAAATTCAAAAAAAAATTATAAAAAAAATCAAAAAAAAAATTTTAAAAAAATTACAAAAAAAAATCGAAAAAAAAATTTTAAAAAAATTTTAAAAAAAATTCACAAAAAAAAAATTTCATAAAAAAATTTTAAAAAATTTTCAAAAAAAAAATTGAAAAAAAAAATAAAAAAAAAAAAAAAATTCGTAAAAAAAATTTAAAAAAAATCGAAAAAAAAAATTTTCGAAAAAAATTTCAAAAAAAAAAATCAAAAAAAATATTTTCAAAAAAAAAATTCAAAAAAAATAAAAAAAAGATTAAAAAAAAAATTTAAAAAAAAATTTCAAAAAAAAAATTAAAAAAAAAAAATTTCAAAAAAAAATTTAAAAAATAAAAAAAAAATTTCAAAAAAAAAACAAAAAAAAATTTAAAAAAATTTACAAAAAAAAAATTCAAAAAAAAATAAAAAACAAAGATTAAAAAAAAATGTTAAAAAAATTTACAAAAAAAATTCAAAAAAACAATAAAAAAAAAATTTTGGAAAAAATTTTTTTTAAAAAATTCAAAAAAAATTAAAAAAAAAAAATTTCAAAAAAATATTTTCAAAAAAAACTTCAAAAAAAATTTCAAAAAAAATTTCGAAAAAAATTACAAAGGAAAATTTAAAAAAAAATTACAAAAAAAATTCAAAAAAAAATTGAAAAAACAAATTTCTAAAAAAAAAAATTTTCAAAAAAAAAAAATTTCAAAAAAAATAAAAAAAAAAAATAAAAAAAATAAAAAAAAAAATTTTCAAAAAAAAAAATTTCGAAAAAAAATTTTAAAAAAAATTTTCAAAAAAAAATTAAAAAAAAAAATCAAAAAAAAATTTATAAAAAAAATCAAAAAAAAAATTTAAAAAAAAATTACAAAAAAAATTCGAAAAAAACAATTTAAAAAAAATTTTAAAAAAAATTAAAAAAAAAAATTCAAAAAAAATTTAAAAAAAAATTTCAAAAAAAAAATTTCAAAAAAAATTTTCGTAAAAAAAATTTTCAAAAAAATAAAATTTCGAAAAAAAAATTTAAAAAAAATTCAAAAAAAATTTCAAAAAAATTTAAAAAAAAATTTAAAAAATTAAAAAAAAAAAAATTCGAAAAAAAATTTCAAAAAAAAATTTTCAAAAAAAAATTGAAAAAAAAATTATAGAAAAAATTCACAAAAAAAAAAATTAAAAAAAATTTTCGTAAAAAAAATTTTCAAAAAAATGAAATTTCGAAAAAAAAATTTTTTAAAAAAAATTTTCAAAAAAAATTGAAAAAAAAATTCAAAAAAAAATTCAAAAAAATAAAAAAAAAAAATAAAAAAAATTTCGTAAAAAAAAATAAAAAAAAAATTTAAAAAAAAATCGAAAAAAAAAATTTCGAAAAAAATTTCAAAAAAAAAATTCAAAAAAAAATTTAAAAAAAAAAAAATTCAAAAAAAAAACAAAAAAAAATTTAAAAAAAAATTTAAAAAAATTTACAAAAAAAAATAAAAAAAAATAAAAAAAAAGATTCAAAAAAAATTTTAAAAAAAATTTCAGAAAAAAATTTCAAAAAAAATTTAAAAAAAAATTTATAAAAAAAAATCGAAAAAAAAATAAAAAAAAATTACAAAAAAAAATTCGAAAAAACAATTTAAAAAAAAATTGAAAAAAAAATTTTAAAAAAAATTTCAAAAAAAAATTTTCAAAAAAAAAAAATTTCGAAAAAAAATTTTAAAAAAAATTTTCAAAAAAAAATTAAAAAAATAAAAAACAAAAAAAAAATTTTAGAAAAAATTTTAAAAAAATTTACAAAATAAAATAAAAAAAAAAATCGAAAAAAATTTTAAAAATAATTTCAAAAAAAAATTTAACAAAAAAATTCAAAAAAAAAATTATAAAAAAAATCAAAAAAAAAATTTTAAAAAAAATTACAAAAAAAAAATCGAAAAAAAAATTTTAAAAAAATTTAAAAAAAAATTCACAAAAAAAAAATTTCATAAAAAAATTTTAAAAAATTTTCAAAAAAAAAATTAAAAAAAAAATTTTCAAAAAAAAATTTAAAAAATAAAAAAAAAACAAAAAAAAAATTTTAGAAAAAAATTTACAAAAAAAATTGAAAAAAAAATAAAAAAAAAATTCAAAAAAAAAAATTTCATAAAAAAATTTTAAAAAATTTTCAAAAAAAAAATTGAAAAAAAAAATTAAAAAAAAAAAAAAAATTCGTAAAAAAAATAAAAAAAAATTTAAAAAAAATCGTAAAAAAAAAATTTTCAAAAAAAATTTCAAAAAAAAAATCAAAAAAAAAAATTTCAAAAAAAAAAATTCAAAAAAAATAAAAAAAGATTAAAAAAAAAATTTCAAAAAAAAAATTAAAAAAAAAATTTTCAAAAAAAAATTAAAAAAATAAAAAAAAACAAAAAAAAAATTTTAGAAAAAAATATTAAAAAAATTTACAAAAAAAAGATTCAAAAAAAATTTAAAAAAAAATAAAAAAAAAATTAAAAAAAAATTCCAAAAAAAAATTCGATAAAAACAATTTTTAAAAAAAATTTTAAAAAAATTACAAAAAAAAATTCAAAAAAAATTGAAAAAAAAAATTAAAAAAAAAAAATTTCAAAAAAAATTTTCGTAAAAAAAATTTTCGTAAAAAAAATTTTCGTAAAAAAAATTTTCAAAAAAATAAAATTTCGAAAAAAAATTTTGAAAAAAAATTCAAAAAAAATTTCAAAAAAAAATTTAAAAAAAATTCAAAAATTTAAAAAAAAAATAAAAAAAAAATTCGAAAAAAAATTTCAAAAAAAAATTTTTAAAAAATTCCAAAAAAAAAATTTCAAAAAAAATTTTCGTAAAAAAATTTTTAAAAAAAATTTAAAAAAATCAAAAAAAATTCAAATTTCAAAAAAAAATTCAAAAAAAAAATTGAAAAAAAATTAAAAAAAAAAGTTTTAAAAAAATTCTCAAAAAAAATTCAAAAAAAAATGAAAAAAAAAATTTTCGAAAAAAAAATTTTCAAAAAAATAAAATTTCGAAAATAATTAAAAAAAAAAAAAAAATTTCAAAAAAAAAAATTTCGAAAAAAAATTAAAAAAAAAAGTTTCAAAAAAAATTAAAAAAATAAAAAAATTTTAGAAAAAATCGAAAAAAAAAATTTTAGAAAAAAATTTCAAAAAAAAAATTTAAAAAAAAAATTTTCAAAAAAAAAATTCAAAAAAAAATAAAAAAAAGATTAAAAAAAAATTTTTTTAAAAATTTCAAAAAAAAAATTCAAAAAAAAATTTATAAAAAAAATCAAAAAAAAAATTTAAAAAAAATTACAAAAAAAATTCAAAAAAAATGAAAAAAAAATTTCAAAAAAAATTTTCGTAAAAAAAATTTCAAAAAAATAAAATTTCGAAAAAAATTTTTTTTGAAAAAAATTTTCAAAAAAAAAAATTTCGAAAAAAAATTTTTAAAAAAATTTTCAAAAAAAAAATTAAAAAATAAAAAAATTGAAAAAAAAATTTCAAAAAAAAAAATTTCAAAAAAAATTTTCGAAAAAAAAATTTCAAAAAAAAAATTCAAAAAAAAAAATTTTCAAAAAAAAAATTGAAAAAAAAAATTTAAAAAAAATTTCAAAAAAAAAAAATTCACAAAAAAAAATTTCAAAAAAAAAATTAAAAAAAAAATATTGAAAAAAATTAAAAAAAAATTACAAAAAAAAATCGAAAAAAAAATTTTAAAAAAAATTCACAAAAAAAAATTTCATAAAAAAATTTTAAAAAATTTTCAAAAAAAAAATTGAAAAAAAAAATTTAAAAAAAATAAAAAAAATTCGTAAAAAAAATCAAAAAAAAATTTTCAAAAAAAAAATTCAAAAAAAATAAAAAAAAGATTAAAAAAAAAATTTAAAAAAAATTTTCAAAAAAAAATTAAAAAAATAAAAAAAAAACAAAAAAAAAATTTTAGAAAAAAATTTTAAAAAAATTTACAAAAAAAAATTCAAAAAAAAATAAAAAAAAAAGATTAAAAAAAAATTTAAAAAAAAATTTTAAAAAAAAATTCAAAAAAAATTTAAAAAAAAAATTTCAAAAAAAAATTTCGTAAAAAAAATTTTCAAAAAATTTTTTTTTTTGTTTTTTTTTTATTTTTTTAATTTTTTTTTGAAAATTTTTTTTAAAATTTTTTTTTAATCTTTTTTTTATTTTTTTTGAATTTTTTTTTTGAAAATTTTTTTTTTGATTTTTTTTTTCGAAATTTTTTTCGAAATTTTTTTTTTTTCGATTTTTTTTAAATTTTTTTTATTTTTTTTACGAATTTTTTTTATTTTTTTTAAATTTTTTTTTTCAATTTTTTTTTTGAAAATTTTTTAAAATTTTTTTATGAAATTTTTTTTTGTGAATTTTTTTTAAAATTTTTTTTTCGATTTTTTTTTGTAATTTTTTTCAATTCAAAAAAAAAAAATTTCGATAAAAAATGTTTAAAAAAATTTTCAAAAAAAAATTAAAAAAATAAAAAAAAACAAAAAAAAAATTTTAGAAAAAATTTTAAAAAAATTTACAGAATAAAATAAAAAAAAAAGATTCAAAAAAAATTTTTAAAAAAATTTCAAAAAAAAATTTAACAAAAAAAATTAAAAAAAAAATTTATAAAAAAAATCAAAAAAAAATTTAAAAAAAATTACAAAAAAGAAATCGAAAAAAAAATTTTAAAAAAATTTAAAAAAAAATCCACAAAAAAAAAATTTCATAAAAAAATTTTAAAAAATTTTCAAAAAAAAAATTGAAAAAAAAAATAAAAAAATTCGTAAAAAAAATTAAAAAAAATTTTAAAAAAATCGAAAAAAAAAATTTTCGAAAAAAATTTCAAAAAAAAAATCAAAAAAAAAATTTTCAAAAAAAAAATTCAAAAAAATAAAAAGAAGATTAAAAAAAAAATTTAAAAAAAAATTTCAAAAAAAATTAAAAAAAAAAGATTAAAAAAAAATTTAAAAAAAAATTCAAAAAAAAATTAAAAAAAAAATTCAAAAAAAAAAATTTCATAAAAAAATTTTAAAAAATTTTCAAAAAAAAATTGAAAAAAAGAATTTAAAAAAAAAAAAAAAAAATTCGTAAAAAAAATAAAAAAAATTTTTAAAAAAATCGAAAAAAAAAATTTTCGAAAAAAATTTCAAAAAAAAATCAAAAAAAATTTTCAAAAAAAAAATTCAAAAAAATAAAAAAAAGATTTAAAAAAAATTTTAAAAAAAATTTCAAAAAAAAAATTAAAAAAAAAATGTTCAAAAAAAATTAAAAAAATAAAAAAAAAACAAAAAAAAATTTTAGAAAAAAATTTTAAAAAAATTTACAAAAAAAAAATTCAAAAAAAAATAAAAAAAAAAGATTAAAAAAAAATTAAAAAAAAAATTCAAAAAAAAATTTTAAAAAAAAATTAAAAAAAAAATTTATAAAAAAAATCAAAAAAAAAATTTAAAAAAAATTACAAAAAAAAATTCGATAAAAACAATTTTAAAAAAAATTAAAAAAAAATTACAAAAAAAATTCAAAAAAAATTGAAAAAAAAAATTAAAAAAAAAAAATTTCAAAAAAAATTTTCGTAAAAAAAATTTTCGTAAAAAAAATTTTCGTAAAAAAAATTTTCGTAAAAAAAATTTTCGTAAAAAAAATTTTCAAAAAAATAAAATTTCGAAAAAAAATTTTGAAAAAAAATTCAAAAAAAATTTCAAAAAAAAATTTAAAAAAAAATTCAAAAAATTTTTAAAAAAAATAAAAAAAAAATTCGAAAAAAAATTTCAAAAAAAAATTTAAAAAAAATTCCAAAAAAAAAAATTTCAAAAAAAATTTTCGTAAAAAAATTTTTTAAAAAAAATTTAAAAAATCACAAAAAATTCAAATTTCAAAAAAAATTTCAAAAAAAAAATTGAAAAAAAAATTTAAAAAAAAAGTTTTAAAAAAATTCACAAAAAAAAATTCAAAAAAAATGAAAAAAAAAATTTTCGTAAAAAAAAATTTTCAAAAAAATAAAATTTCGAAAAAAATTTAAAAAAAAAAAATTTTCAAAAAAAAAAATTTCGAAAAAAAATTTAAAAAAAAGTTTCAAAAAAAAATTTAAAAAATAAAAAAAAAAATTTAGAAAAAATCGAAAAAAAATTTTAGAAAAAAATTTCAAAAAAAAAATTAAAAAAAAATTTTCAAAAAAAAAATTTAAAAAAAAATAAAAAAAAGATTAAAAAAAAAATTTTTAAAAAAATTTCAAAAAAAAAATTCAAAAAAAAATTTATAAAAAAAATCAAAAAAAAAATTTTAAAAAAATTACAAAAAAAATGAAAAAAAAAATTTCAAAAAAAATTTTCGCAAAAAAAATTTTCAAAAAAATAAAATTTCGAAAAAAATTTTTTTTGAAAAAAATTTTCAAAAAAAAAATTTCGAAAAAATATTTAAAAAAAAATTTTCAAAAAAAATTTAAAAAATAAAAAAATTGAAAAAAAAATTTGAAAAAAAAAAATTTCAAAAAAAATTTTCGAAAAAAATTTCAAAAAAAAAATTCAAAAAAAAAAATTTTCAAAAAAAAAATTGAAAAAAAAATATTCAAAAAAAAATTTTTAAAAAAATTTAAAAAAAATTCACAAAAAAAAATTCAAAAAAAAAATAAAAAAAAAATATTCAAAAAAAAAAAATTTCGAAAAAAAATTTTAAAAAAAATTTTCAAAAAAAAAATAAAAAAATAAAAAAAAAACAAAAAAAAAATTTTAGAAAAAATTAAAAAAAAATTTACAAAAAAAAATAAAAAAAAAGATTCAAAAAAAAATTTTAAAAATAATTTCAAAAAAAAATTAAAAAAAAAAAATTCAAAAAAAATTTATAAAAAAAATCAAAAAAAAAATTAAAAAAAAATTACAAAAAAAAATCGAAAAAAAAATTTTAAAAAAAATTCACAAAAAAAAATTTCATAAAAAAATTTTAAAAAATTTTCAAAAAAAAAATTGAAAAAAAAAATTTAAAAAAAATAAAAAAAATTCGTAAAAAAAATAAAAAAAATTTAAAAAAAATCGAAAAAAAAAAATTTCGAAAAAAATTTCGAAAAAAAAAATCAAAAAAAAAAATTTCAAAAAAAAAATTCAAAAAAAATAAAAAAAAGATTAAAAAAAAATTTTAAAAAAAATTTTCAAAAAAAAATTAAAAAAATAAAAAAAAAACAAAAAAAAAATTTTAGAAAAAAATTTTTAAAAAATTTACAAAAAAAAATTCAAAAAAAAATAAAAAAAAAAGATTAAAAAAAAATTTTAAAAAAAATTCAAAAAAAAATTCAAAAAAAAAAATTCAAAAAAAATTTATAAAAAAAAATTCAAAAAAAATTTATAAAAAAAATAAAAAAAAAAATTTAAAAAAAATTACAAAAAAAAATTCGAAAAAAACAATTTAAAAAAAATTTAAAAAAAATTACAAAAAAAATAAAAAAAAAAAATGAAAAAAAAATTAAAAAAAAAAAATTCAAAAAAAATTTTCGTAAAAAAAATTTTCGTAAAAAAAATTTTCGTAAAAAAAATTTTCAAAAAAATAAAATTTCGAAAAGAAAATTTTGAAAAAAAATTCAAAAAAAATTTCAAAAAAATAAAAAAAAAAAAATTCGAAAAAAAATTTCAAAAAAAAATTTAAAAAAAATTCCAAAAAAAAATTTCAAAAAAAATTTTCGTAAAAAAATTTAAAAAAAAAATTTAAAAAAATCAAAAAAAATTCAAATTTCAAAAAAAATTTCAAAAAAAAAATTGAAAAAAAAATTAAAAAAAAAAGTTTTAAAAAAATTCACAAAAAAATTTTTTAAAAAAAATGAAAAAAAAAATTTTCGTAAAAAAAATTTTCAAAAAAATAAAATTTCGAAAAAAATTTCTTAAAAAAAAAATTTTCAAAAAAAAAAATTTCGAAAAAAAATTTAAAAAAAAAGTTTCGAAAAAAAATTAAAAAAATAAAAAAAAAATTTTAGAAAAAATCGAAAAAAAAAATTTTCGAAAAAAATTTCAAAAAAAAAATTTAAAAAAAAAATTTTCAAAAAAAAAATTCAAAAAAAATAAAAAAAAGATTAAAAAAAAAATTAAAACAAAATTTCAAAAAAAAAATTTAAAAAAAAAATTTTCAAAAAAAAATTAAAAAAATAAAAAAAAAACAAAAAAAAAATTTTAGAAAAAAATTTTAAAAAAATTTACAAAAAAAATAAAAAAAAAAAATAAAAAAAAAGATTAAAAAAAAATTAAAAAAAAAATTCAAAAAAAAATAAAAAAAAAAAAATTCAAAAAAAATTTATAAAAAAAATCAAAAAAAAAATTAAAAAAAAATTACAAAAAAAAATTCGAAAAAAACAATTTAAAAAAAAATTTAAAACAAATTACAAAAAAAAATTCAAAAAAAATTGAAAAAAAAAATTGAAAAAAAAAATTTCAAAAAAAATTTTCGTAAAAAAAATTTTCGTAAAAAAAATTTTCGTAAAAAAAATTTTCAAAAAAATAATATTTCAAAAAAAAATTTTGAAAAAAAATTCAAAAAAAATTTCAAAAAAAAATTTAAAAAAAATTCAACAAAATTTAAAAAAAAATAAAAAAAAAATTCGAAAAAAATTTCAAAAAAAAATTTTAAAAAAATTCCAAAAAAAAAATTTCAAAAAAAATTTTCGTAAAAAAATTTTTTAAAAAAATTTTAAAAAATCAAAAAAAATTCAAATTTCAAAAAAAATTTCAAAAAAAAATTGAAAAAAAAATTTTAAAAAAAAGTTTTAAAAAAATTCACAAAAAAAAATTTTAAAAAAAAATTCAAAAAAAAATTTCATAAAAAAATTTTAAAAAATTTTCAAAAAAAAAATTGAAAAAAAAAAAATAAAAAAAAAAAAAAAAAAATTCGTAAAAAAAATAAAAAAAAATTTAAAAAAAATCGAAAAAAAAAAATTTTCAAAAAAAATTTCAAAAAAAAAAATCAAAAAAAAAAATTTTCAAAAAAAAAATTCAAAAAAAATAAAAAAAAGATTAAAAAAAAAATTTTAAGAAAAATTTCAAAAAAAAAATTTTCAAAACAAAATTAAAAAAATAAAAAAAAAACAAAAAAAAAATTTTAGAAAAAAATTTTAAAAAAATTTACAAAAAAAAAATTCAAAAAAAAAATAAAAAAAAAGATTCAAAAAAAATTCAAAAAAAAAATTCAAAAAAAAATTTTAAATAAAAAATTCAAAAAAAATTTATAAAAAAAATCAAGAAAAAAATTAAAAAAAAATTACAAAAAAAATTCGATAAAAACAATTTAAACAAAAAAATTTAACAAAATTACAAAAAAAAATTCAAAAAAAATTGAAAAAAAAATTTAAAAAAAAAAATTTCAAAAAAAATTTTCGTAAAAAAAATTTTCGTAAAAAAAATTTTCAAAAAAATAAAATTTCGAAAAAAAATTTTGAAAAAAAATTCAAAAAAAATTTCAAAAAAAAATTTAAAAAAAATTCAAAAATTTTAAAAAAAAAATAAAAAAAAATTCGAAAAAAAATTTCAAAAAAAATTTTTAAAAAAATTCCAAAAAAAAATTTCAAAAAAAATTTTTAAAAAAATTTTTAAAAAATCAAAAAAAATTCAAATTTCAAAAAAAATTTCAAAAAAAAAATTGAAAAAAAAATTTTTAAAAAAAGTTTTAAAAAAATTCACAAAAAAAAATTCAAAAAAAATGAAAAAAAAAATTTTCGTAAAAAAAATTTTCAAAAAAATAAAATTTCGAAAAAAATTTTTTAAAAAAAAATTTTCAAAAAAAAAAAATTTCGAAAAAAAATTAAAAAAAAAAGTTTCAAAAAAAAATTAAAAAAATAAAAAAAAAATTTTAGAAAAAATCGAAAAAAAAAATTTTAGGAAAAAATTTCAAAAAAAAAATTCAAAAAAAAAAATTTTCAAAAAAAAAATTCAAAAAAAAATAAAAAAAAGATTAAAAAAAAATTTTTAAAAAAATTTCAAAAAAAAAATTCAAAAAAAAATTTATAAAAAAAATCAAAAAAAAATTTAAAAAAAATTACAAAAAAAATTCAAAAAAAATGAAAAAAAAATTTCAAAAAAAATTTTCGTAAAAAAAATTTTCAAAAAAATAAAATTTCGAAAAAAATTTTTTTTGAAAAAAATTTTCAAAAAAAGAAATTTCGAAAAAAAATTAAAAAAAAAATTTTCAAAAAAAAATTTAAAAAATAAAAAAATTTAAAAAAAATTACAAAAAAAAATCGAAAAAAAAATTTAAAAAAAATTCACAAAAAAAAAATTTCATAAAAAATTTTTAAAAAATGTTCAAAAAAAAATTGAAAAAAAAAATAAAAAAAAATCGTAAAACAAAATTTAAAAAATTTTTTTAAAAAAATCGAAAAAAAAAATTTTCGAAAAAAATTTCAAAAAAAAAATTCAAAAAAAAATTTTCAAAAAAAAAATTCAAAAAAAAATAAAAAAAAGATTAAAAGAAAAATTTCAAAAAAAAAATTAAAAAAAAAAATTTCAAAAAAAAAATTAAAAAAAAAAAAAAAATTTAAGAAAAAATTTTATAAAAAAAAATCAAAAAAAAAATTTAAAAAAAATTACAAAAAAAAATTCGAATAAAACAATAAAAAAAATTTTTTTAAAAAATTCAAAAAAAAATTCCAAAAAAAAAATTTCAAAGAAAAATTTTCAAAAAAATTTATAAAAAAAAATCAAAAAAAAAATTTTAAAATAATTACAAAAAAAAATGGAAAAAAACAATTTAAAAAAAAAATTGGAAAAAAAATTTTGAAAAAAATTACAAAAAAAAATTCAAAAAAATTTCAAAAAAAATTTAGAAAAAAATTACAAAAGAAAATTTTAAAAAAAATTACAAAAAAAATTCAAAAAAAAATTGAAAAAAAAAAATTTCAAAAAAAAAATTTTCAAAAAAAAATTTAAAAAAATAAAAAAAAAAATTTACAAAAAAAAAATTCAAAAAAAAATAAAAAAAAAATTTTGGAAAAAATTTTTTTTAAAAAATTCAAAAAAAATTTCAAAAAAAAATTTCAAAAAAAAATTTTCAAAAAAAACTTCAAAAAAAATTTTAAAAAAAATTCGAAAAAAAAAATTTCGAAAAAAAAATTGAAAAAAAAAATTAAAAAAAAAAAATTTTCAAAAAAAAAAAATTTCAAAAAAAATTTTCAAAAAAAATTAAAGAAAATAAAAAAAAAATTTCAAAAAAAAAACAAAAAAAAATTTAAAAAAATTTACAAAAAAAACAAAGATTAAAAAAAAATGTTAAAAAAATTTACAAAAAAAATTCAAAAAAACAATAAAAAAAAATTTTGGAAAAATTTTTTTTTAAAAAATTCAAAAAAAATTAAAAAAAAAAATTTCAAAAAAAAATTTTCAAAAAAAACTTCAAAAAAAATTTCAACAAAAATTTCGAAAAAAATTACAAAGGAAAATTTAAAAAAAAAATTACAAAAAAAATTCAAAAAAAAATTGAAAAAACAAATTTCTAAAAAAAAAAATTTTCAAAAAAAAAAATTTCAAAAAAAATAAAAAAAAAATAAAAAAAATAAAAAAAAAATTTTCAAAAAAAAATATTTCGAAAAAAAATTTTAAAAAAAAATTTAAAAAAAAAATTTTAAAGAAAATTTAAGAAAAAAATCAAAAAAAAATTTATAAAAAAAATCAAAAAAAAAATTTAAAAAAAAATTACAAAAAAAATTTCAAAAAAAAATTCAAAAAAAAATTTATAAAAAAAAATCGAAAAAAAAATTTAAAAAAAAATTACAAAAAAAATTCGAAAAAAACAATTTAAAAAAAATTTAAAAAAAATTACAAAAAAAAAATAAAAAAAAATTTTCAAAAAAAAAATTCAAAAAAATAAAAAAAAGATTTAAAAAAAATTTAAAAAAAAATTTCAAAAAAAAAATTAAAAAAAAAATGTTCAAAAAAAATTAAAAAAATAAAAAAAAAACAAAAAAAAATTTTAGAAAAAAATTTTAAAAAAATTTACAAAAAAAAAAATCAAAAAAAAATAAAAAAAAAAGATTAAAAAAAAATTAAAAAAAAAATTCAAAAAAAAATTTAAAAAAAAATTAAAAAAAAAATTTATAAAAAAAATCAAAAAAAAAATTTAAAAAAAATTACAAAAAAAAATTCGATAAAAACAATTTTAAAAAAAATTTAAAAAAAATTACAAAAAAAATTCAAAAAAAATTGAAAAAAAAAATTAAAAAAAAAAAATTTCAAAAAAAATTTTCGTAAAAAAAATTTTCGTAAAAAAAATTTTCGTAAAAAAAATTTTCAAAAAAATAAAATTTCGAAAAAAAATTTTGAAAAAAAATTCAAAAAAAATTTCAAAAAAAAATTTAAAAAAAAATTCAAAAAATTTAAAAAAAAAATAAAAAAAAAATTCGAAAAAAAATTTCAAAAAAAAATTTAAAAAAAATTCCAAAAAAAAAAATTTCAAAAAAAATTTTCGTAAAAAAATTTTTTAAAAAAAATTTAAAAAATCAAAAAAAATTCAAATTTCAAAAAAAATTTCAAAAAAAAAATTGAAAAAAAAATTTTAAAAAAAAGTTTTAAAAAAATTCACAAAAAAAAATTCAAAAAAAATGAAAAAAAAAATTTTCGTAAAAAAAAATTTTCAAAAAAATAAAATTTCGAAAAAAATTTTTAAAAAAAAAATTTTCAAAAAAAAAAATTTCGAAAAAAAATTTAAAAAAAAGTTTCAAAAAAAAATTTAAAAAATAAAAAAAAAAATTTAGAAAAAATCGAAAAAAAAATTTTAGAAAAAAATTTCAAAAAAAAAATTCAAAAAAAAATTTTCAAAAAAAAAATTTAAAAAAAAATAAAAAAAAGATTAAAAAAAAAAATTTTTAAAAAAATTTCAAAAAAAAAATTCAAAAAAAAATTTATAAAAAAAATCAAAAAAAAATTTTTAAAAAAATTCCAAAAAAAATGAAAAAAAAAATTTCAAAAAAAATTTTCGCAAAAAAAATTTTCAAAAAAATAAAATTTCGAAAAAAATTTTTTTTGAAAAAAATTTTCAAAAAAAAAATTTCGAAAAAATATTTTAAAAAAAATTTTCAAAAAAAATTTAAAAAATAAAAAAATTGAAAAAAAAATTTGAAAAAAAAAAATTTCAAAAAAAATTTTCGAAAAAAATTTCAAAAAAAAAATTCAAAAAAAAAAATTTTCAAAAAAAAAATTGAAAAAAAAATATTCAAAAAAAAATTTTTAAAAAAATTTAAAAAAAATTCACAAAAAAAAAATTCAAAAAAAAAATAAAAAAAAAATATTAAAAAAAAAAAAATTTCGAAAAAAAATTTAAAAAAAAATTTTAAAAAAAAAATAAAAAAATAAAAAAAAAACAAAAAAAAAATTTTAGAAAAAATTAAAAAAAAATTTACAAAAAAAAATAAAAAAAAAGATTCAAAAAAAAATTTTAAAAATAATTTCAAAAAAAAATTTAAAAAAAAAAATTCAAAAAAAAATTTATAAAAAAAATCAAAAAAAAAATTAAAAAAAAATTACAAAAAAAAATCGAAAAAAAAATTTTAAAAAAAATTCACAAAAAAAAATTTCATAAAAAAATTTTAAAAAATTTTCAAAAAAAAAATTGAAAAAAAAAATTTAAAAAAAATAAAAAAAATTCGTAAAAAAAATAAAAAAAATTTAAAAAAAATCGAAAAAAAAAAATTTCGAAAAAAATTTCGAAAAAAAAAATCAAAAAAAAAAATTTCAAAAAAAAAATTCAAAAAAAATAAAAAAAAGATTAAAAAAAAATTTTAAAAAAAATTTTCAAAAAAAAATTAAAAAAATAAAAAAAAAACAAAAAAAAAATTTTAGAAAAAAATTTTAAAAAAATTTACAAAAAAAAATTCAAAAAAAAATAAAAAAAAAAGATTAAAAAAAAATTTAAAAAAAAATTCAAAAAAAAATTCAAAAAAAAAAATTCAAAAAAAATTTATAAAAAAAAATTCAAAAAAAATTTATAAAAAAAATAAAAAAAAAAATTTAAAAAAAATTACAAAAAAAAATTCGAAAAAAACAATTTAAAAAAAAATTTAAAAAAAATTACAAAAAAAATAAAAAAAAAAATGAAAAAAAAATTTTAAAAAAAAAATTCAAAAAAAATTTTCGTAAAAAAAATTTTCGTAAAAAAAATTTTCGTAAAAAAAATTTTCAAAAAAATAAAATTTCGAAAAGAAAATTTTGAAAAAAAATTCAAAAAAAATTTCAAAAAAATAAAAAAAAAAAAATTCGAAAAAAAATTTCAAAAAAAAATTTAAAAAAAATTCCAAAAAAAAATTTCAAAAAAAATTTTCGTAAAAAAATTTAAAAAAAAAATTTAAAAAAATCAAAAAAAATTCAAATTTCAAAAAAAATTTCAAAAAAAAAATTGAAAAAAAAATTAAAAAAAAAAGTTTTAAAAAAATTCACAAAAAAATTTTTTAAAAAAAATGAAAAAAAAAATTTTCGTAAAAAAAATTTTCAAAAAAATAAAATTTCGAAAAAAATTTCTTAAAAAAAAAATTTTCAAAAAAAAAAATTTCGAAAAAAAATTTAAAAAAAAAGTTTCGAAAAAAAATAAAAAAAATAAAAAAAAAATTTTAGAAAAAATCGAAAAAAAAAATTTTCGAAAAAAATTTCAAAAAAAAAATTTAAAAAAAAAATTTTCAAAAAAAAAATTCAAAAAAAATAAAAAAAAGATTAAAAAAAAAATTAAAACAAAATTTCAAAAAAAAAAATTTAAAAAAAAATTTTCAAAAAAAAATTAAAAAAATAAAAGAAAAACAAAAAAAAAATTTTAGAAAAAAATTTTAAAAAAATTTACAAAAAAAATTCAAAAAAAAAATAAAAAAAAAGATTAAAAAAAAATTTAAAAAAAAAATTCAAAAAAAAATAAAAAAAAAAAAATTCAAAAAAAATTTATAAAAAAAATCAAAAAAAAAATTAAAAAAAAATTACAAAAAAAATTCGAAAAAAACAATTTAAAAAAAAATTTAAAACAAATTACAAAAAAAATTCAAAAAAAATTGAAAAAAAAAATTGAAAAAAAAAATTTCAAAAAAAATTTTCGTAAAAAAAATTTTCGTAAAAAAAATTTTCGTAAAAAAAATTTTCAAAAAAATAATATTTCAAAAAAAAATTTTGAAAAAAAATTCAAAAAAAATTTCAAAAAAAAATTTAAAAAAAATTCAAGAAAATTTAAAAAAAAAATAAAAAAAAAATTCGAAAAAAATTTCAAAAAAAAATTTTAAAAAAATTCCAAAAAAAAAATTTCAAAAAAAATTTTCGTAAAAAAATTTTTTAAAAAAATTTTAAAAAATCAAAAAAAATTCAAATTTCAAAAAAAATTTCAAAAAAAAATTGAAAAAAAAATTTTAAAAAAAAGTTTTAAAAAAATTCACAAAAAAAAATTTTAAAAAAAAATTCAAAAAAAAATTTCATAAAAAAATTTTAAAAAATTTTCAAAAAAAAAATTGAAAAAAAAAAAATAAAAAAAAATTCGTAAAAAAAATAAAAAAAAATTTAAAAAAAATCGAAAAAAAAAAATTTTCAAAAAAAATTTCAAAAAAAAAAATCAAAAAAAAAAATTTTCAAAAAAAAAATTCAAAAAAAATAAAAAAAAGATTAAAAAAAAAATTTTAAGAAAAATTTCAAAAAAAAATTTTTCAAAAAAAAATTAAAAAAATAAAAAAAAAACAAAAAAAAAATTTTAGAAAAAAATTTTAAAAAAATTTACAAAAAAAAAATTCAAAAAAAAAATAAAAAAAAAAGATTCAAAAAAAATTCAAAAAAAAAATTCAAAAAAAAATTTTAAATAAAAAATTCAAAAAAAATTTATAAAAAAAATCAAAAAAAAAATTAAAAAAAAATTACAAAAAAAATTCGATAAAAAAAATTTAAACAAAAAAATTTAAAAAAATTACAAAAAAAAATTCAAAAAAAATTGAAAAAAAAATTAAAAAAAAAAATTTCAAAAAAAATTTTCGTAAAAAAAATTTTCGTAAAAAAAATTTTCAAAAAAATAAAATTTCGAAAAAAAATTTTGAAAAAAAATTCAAAAAAAATTTCAAAAAAAAATTTAAAGAAAATTCAAAAATTTTTAAAAAAAAATAAAAAAAAATTCGAAAAAAAATTTCAAAAAAAATTTTTAAAAAAATTCCAAAAAAAAATTTCAAAAAAAATTTTTAAAAAAATTTTTAAAAAATCAAAAAAAATTCAAATTTCAAAAAAAATTTCAAAAAAAAAATTGAAAAAAAAATTTTAAAAAAAAGTTTTAAAAAAATTCACAAAAAAAAATTCAAAAAAAATGAAAAAAAAAATTTTCGTAAAAAAAATTTTCAAAAAAATAAAATTTCGAAAAAAATTTTTTAAAAAAAAATTTTCAAAAAAAAAAAATTTCGAAAAAAAATTAAAAAAAAAAGTTTCAAAAAAAAATTAAAAAAATAAAAAAAAAATTTTAGAAAAAATCGAAAAAAAAAATTTTAGGAAAAAATTTCAAAAAAAAAATTCAAAAAAAAAATTTTCAAAAAAAAAATTCAAAAAAAAATAAAAAAAAGATTAAAAAAAAATTTTTAAAAAAATTTCAAAAAAAAAATTCAAAAAAAAATTTATAAAAAAAATCAAAAAAAAATTTAAAAAAAATTACAAAAAAAATTCAAAAAAAATGAAAAAAAAATTTCAAAAAAAATTTTCGTAAAAAAAATTTTCAAAAAAATAAAATTTCGAAAAAAATTTTTTTTGAAAAAAATTTTCAAAAAAAGAAATTTCGAAAAAAAATTAAAAAAAAAATTTTCAAAAAAAAATTTAAAAAATAAAAAAATTTAAAAAAAATTACAAAAAAAAATCGAAAAAAAAATTTAAAAAAAATTCACAAAAAAAAAATTTCATAAAAAATTTTTAAAAAATGTTCAAAAAAAAATTGAAAAAAAAAATAAAAAAAAATCGTAAAACAAAATTTAAAAATTTTTTTTAAAAAAATCGAAAAAAAAAATTTTCGAAAAAAATTTCAAAAAAAAAATTCAAAAAAAAATTTTCAAAAAAAAAATTCAAAAAAAAATAAAAAAAAGATTAAAAGAAAAATTTCAAAAAAAAAATTAAAAAAAAAAATTTCAAAAAAAAAATTAAAAAAAAAAAAAAAAATTTAAGAAAAAATTTTATAAAAAAAAATCAAAAAAAAAATTTAAAAAAAATTACAAAAAAAAATTCGAATAAAACAATAAAAAAAATTTTTTTAAAAAATTCAAAAAAAAATTCCAAAAAAAAAATTTCAAAGAAAAATTTATAAAAAAAAATCAAAAAAAAAATTTTAAAATAATTACAAAAAAAATTGGAAAAAAACAATTTAAAAAAAAAATTGGAAAAAAAATTTTGAAAAAAATTACAAAAAAAAATTGAAAAAAATTTCAAAAAAAATTTAGAAAAAAATTACAAAAGAAAATTTAAAAAAAAATTACAAAAAAAATTCAAAAAAAAATTGAAAAAAAAAAATTTCAAAAAAAAAATTTTCAAAAAAAAATTAAAAAAAATAAAAAAAAAAATTTACAAAAAAAAAATTCAAAAAAAAATAAAAAAAAAATTTTGGAAAAAATTTTTTTTAAAAAATTCAAAAAAAATTTCAAAAAAAAATTTCAAAAAAAAATTTTCAAAAAAAACTTCAGAAAAAATTTTAAAAAAAATTCGAAAAAAAAAATTTCGAAAAAAAAATTGAAAAAAAAAATAAAAAAAAAAAAATTTTCAAAAAAAAAAAATTTCAAAAAAAATTTTCAAAAAAAAATTAAAGAAAATAAAAAAAAAATTTCAAAAAAAAAACAAAAAAAAATTTAAAAAAATTTACAAAAAAAACAAAGATTAAAAAAAAATGTTAAAAAAATTTACAAAAAAAAATCAAAAAAACAATAAAAAAAAAATTTGGAAAAATTTTTTTTTAAAAAATTCAAAAAAAATTAAAAAAAAAATTTCAAAAAAAAATTTTCAAAAAAAACTTCAAAAAAAATTTCAAAAAAAATTTCGAAAAAAATTACAAAGGAAAATTTAAAAAAAAAATTACAAAAAAAATTCAAAAAAAAATTGAAAAAACAAATTTCTAAAAAAAAAAATTTTCAAAAAAAAAAATTTCAAAAAAAATAAAAAAAAAATAAAAAAAATAAAAAAAAAATTTTCAAAAAAAAATTTTGAAAAAAAATTAAAAAAAAAAATTTTAAAGAAAATTTAAGAAAAAAATCAAAAAAAAATTTATAAAAAAAATCAAAAAAAAAATTTAAAAAAAAATTACAAAAAAAATTTCAAAAAAAAATTCAAAAAAAAATTTATAAAAAAAAATCGAAAAAAAAATTTAAAAAAAAATTACAAAAAAAATTCGAAAAAAACAATTTAAAAAAAAATTTAAAAAAAATTACAAAAAAAAAATTTCAAAAAAAATTTTCGTAAAAAAAATTTTCAAAAAAATAAAATTTTGAAAAAAAATTTAAAAAAAAATTCAAAAAAAATTTCAAAAAAAATTTTTAAAAAATTCAAAAAATTAAAAAAAAAAAAATTCGAAAAAAAATTTCAAAAAAAAATTTTCAAAAAAAAAATTGAAAACAAAATTAAAAAAAAATTTCGTAAAAAAAATTTTAAAAAAATTTACAAAAAAAAACTCAAAAAAAAATAAAAAAAAAGATTCAAAAAAAATTAAAAAAAAAATTCAAAAAAGAATTCAAAAAAAAAAATTCAAAAAAAATTTATAAAAAAAAATTCAAAAAAAATTTATAAAAAAAATCAAAAAAAAAAATTTAAAAAAAATTACAAAAAAAAATTCGAAAAAAACAATTTAAAAAAAAATTTAAAAAAAATTCGAAAAAAAATTTCAAAAAAAAATTTTCAAAAAAAAAATTGAAAAAAAAATTATAAAAAAAATTCACAAAAAACAAAATTAAAAAAAAATTTCGTAAAAAAAATTTTAAAAAAATTTACAAAAAAAAACTCAAAAAAAAATAAAAAAAAAGATTCAAAAAAAATTTAAAAAAAATTCAAAAAAAAATTCAAAAAAAAAAATTCAAAAAAAATTTATAAAAAAAAATTCTAAAAAATTTATAAAAAAAATCAAAAAAAAAAATTTAAAAAAAATAACAAAAAAAAATTCGAAAAAAACAATTTAAAAAAAAATTTAAAAAAAATTACAAAAAAAAATTCAAAAAAAATTGAAAAAAAAATTAAAAAAAAAATTTTCAAAAAAAATTTTCTTAAAAAAAATTTTCGTAAAAAAAATTTTCGTAAAAAAAATTTTCAAAAAAATAAAATTTCGAAAAAAAATTTTAAAAAAATTCCAAAAAAAAATTTCAAAAAAAATTTTCGTAAAAAAATTTCAAAAAAAAAATTGAAAAAAAAATTAAAAAAAAAAGTTTTAAAAAAATTCACAAAAAAAATTTAAAAAAAAATGAAAAAAAAAATTTTCGTAAAAAAAATTTTCAAAAAAATATAATTTCGAAAAAAATTCAAAAAAAAAAAAAAAAGATTCAAAAAAAATTTTAAAAAAATTTACAAAAAAAAAATTCAAAAAAACAATAAAAAAAAAATTTTGGAAAAAATTTTTTTAAAAAAATTCAAAAAAAATTTCAAAAAAAAATTTCAAAAAAAAATTTTCAAAAAAAACTTCAAAAAAAATTTCAAAAAAAATTTCGAAAAAAATTACAAAGGAAAATTTAAAAAAAAATTACAAAAAAAAATTCAAAAAAAAATTGAAAAAAAAAATTTCAAAAAAAAAAATTTTCAAAAAAAAAAATTTCAAAAAAAATAAAAAAAAAATTAAAAAAAAAATATTCAAAAAAAAAATTTACCAAAAAAATAAAAATAAAAAAATTTCAAAAAAAAAATTTTAAAAAAATTTTAAAAAAAATTCACAAAAAAAATTTCAAAAAAAAAATTAAAAAAAAATATTCAAAAAAAAAATTCGAAAAAAAAATTTAAAAAAAAAATTTCAAAAAAAAATTTTCAAAAAAAAAAAATTTCGAAAAAAAATTTTCAAAAAAAAATTAAAAAAATAAAAAAAAACAAAAAAAAAATTTTAGAAAAAATTTTAAAAAAATTTACAAAAAAAAATTCAAAAAAAAATAAAAAAAAAGATTCAAAAAAAATTTTAAAAAAAATTTCAAAAAAAATTCAAAAAAAAAATTCAAAAAAAAATTTATAAAAAAAATCAAAAAAAAATTAAAAAAAAATTACAAAAAAAAATCGAAAAAAAAATTTTAAAAAAAATTTTTAAAAAAATTCACAAAAAAAAAATTTCATAAAAAAATTTTAAAAAATTTTCAAAAAAAAAATTGAAAAAAAAAATAAAAAAAAAAAAAAATTCGTAAAAAAAAATTTAAAAAAAATTTTAAAAAAAATCGAAAAAAAAAAATTTCGAAAAAAATTTCAAAAAAATAAAAAAAAAAAAATTTCAAAAAAAAAAATTCAAAAAAAAATAAAAAAAAAGATTAAAAAAAAAAATTAAAAAAAAATTTCAGAAAAAAATTTAAAAAAAAATTTTCAAAAAAAAAATTAAAAAAATAAAAAAAACAAAAAAAAATTTTTGAAAAAATTTTTAAAAAATTTACAAAAAAAAATAAAAAAAAAATAAAAAAAAAGATTCAAAAAAAATTTTTAAAAAAAATTAAAAAAAAAATTAAAAAAAAAAATCAAAAAAAAATTTATAAAAAAAATCAAAAAAAAAATTAAAAAAAAATTACAAAAAAAATTCGAAAAAAACAATTTAAAAAAAAATTTAAAAAAAATTACAAAAAAAAATTCAAAAAAAATTTCAAAAAAAAAATTTCAAAAAAAATTTTCGTAAAAAAAATTTTCAAAAAAATAAAATTTCGAAAAAAAATTTTAAAAAAAATTCAAAAAAAATTTCAAAAAAAATTTTTAAAAAATTCAAAAAATTTAAAAAAAAAAAATTCGAAAAAAAATTTCAAAAAAAATTTTCAAAAAAAAAATTGAAAAAAAAATTGAAAAAAAAATTATAAAAAAAATTCACAAAAAATTTTCGTAAAAAAAATTTTCAAAAAAATGAAATTTCGAAAAAAAAATTTTTAAAAAACAATTTTCAGAAAAAACTTCAAAAAAAATTTCAAAAAAAATTTCGAAAAAAATTACAAAAGAAAATTTTAAAAAATATTACAAAAAAAAATCAAGAAAAATTGAAAAAAATTCAAAAAAATAAAAAAAAAAATAAAAAAAATTTCGTAAAAAAAAAAAAAAAAAAAATTAAAAAAAAATCGAAAAAAAAAAATTTCGAAAAAAATTTCAAAAAAAAATTCAAAAAAAAATTAAAAAAAAAAAAATTCAAAAAAAAATTTCAAAAAAAAAAAATTCAAAAAAAAAAACAAAAAAAAATTTTTAAAAAAAATTAAAAAAATTTACAAAAAAAAAAATAAAAAAAAATAAAAAAAAAGATTCAAAAAAAATTTTAAAAAAAATTTCAGAAAAAAATTTCAAAAAAAAATTCAAAAAAAAATTTATAAAAAAAAATCGAAAAAAAAAAATAAAAAAAAATTACAAAAAAAAATTCGAAAAACAATTTAAAAAAAAAATTAAAAAAAAATTGAAAAAAAAAATTCAAAAAAAAATTTCAAAAAAAAATTTTCAAAAAAAAAAAATTTCGATAAAAAATTTTTAAAAAAATTTTCAAAAAAAAATTTAAAAAATAAAAAAAAACAAAAAAAAAATTTTAGAAAAAATTTTAAAAAAATTTACAGAATAAAATAAAAAAAAAAGATTCAAAAAAAAATTTTAAAAAAATTTCAAAAAAGAATTTAACAAAAAAAATTCAAAAAAAAATTTATATAAAAAATCAAAAAAAAATTAAAAAAAAATTACAAAAAAGAAATCGAAAAAAAAATTTTAAAAAAATTTAAAAAAAAATCCACAAAAAAAAAATTTCATAAAAAAATTTTAAAAAATTTTCAAAAAAAAAATTGAAAAAAAAAATAAAAAAATTCGTAAAAAAAATTAAAAAAAATTTAAAAAAAATCGAAAAAAAAAATTTTCGAAAAAAATTTCAAAAAAAAAATCAAAAAAAAAATTTTCAAAAAAAAAATTCAAAAAAATAAAAAAAAGATTAAAAAAAAAATTTAAAAAAAAATTTCAAAAAAAATTAAAAAAAAAAGATTAAAAAAAAATTTAAAAAAAAATTCAAAAAAAAAATTAAAAAAAAAAATTCAAAAAAAAAATTTCATAAAAAAATTTTAAAAAATTTTCAAAAAAAAATTGAAAAAAAGAATTAAAAAAAAAAAAAAAAAATTCGTAAAAAAAATAAAAAAATTTTTTAAAAAAATCGAAAAAAAAAATTTTCGAAAAAAATTTCAAAAAAAAATCAAAAAAAATTTTCAAAAAAAAAATTCAAAAAAATAAAAAAAAGATTTAAAAAAAATTTAAAAAAAAATTTAAAAAAAAATTTCAAAAAAAAAATTAAAAAAAAAATGTTCAAAAAAAATTAAAAAAATAAAAAAAAAACAAAAAAAAATTTTAGAAAAAAATTTTAAAAAAATTTACAAAAAAAAAATTCAAAAAAAAATAAAAAAAAAGATTAAAAAAAAATTTAAAAAAAAATTCAAAAAAAAATTTTAAAAAAAAATTAAAAAAAAATTTATAAAAAAAATCAAAAAAAAAATTTAAAAAAAATTACAAAAAAAAATTCGATAAAAACAATTTTAAAAAAAATTAAAAAAAAATTACAAAAAAAATTCAAAAAAAATTGAAAAAAAAAATTAAAAAAAAAAAATTTCAAAAAAAATTTTGAAAAAAATTCAAAAAAAAATTCAAAAAAAAATTTAAAAAAAAATTCAAAAAATTTTTAAAAAAAATAAAAAAAAAATTCGAAAAAAAATTTCAAAAAAAAATTTTAAAAAAATTCCAAAAAAAAAATTTCAAAAAAAAATTTCGTAAAAAAATTTTTTAAAAAAAATTAAAAAAATCAAAATTTCAAAAAAAATTTCAAAAAAAAAATTGAAAAAACAATTTTAAAAAAAAGTTTTAAAAAAATTCAAAAAAAAAAATTCAAAAAAAATGAAAAAAAAAATTTTCGTAAAAAAAAATTTTCAAAAAAATAAAATTTCGAAAAAAATTTAAAAAAAAAAAATTTTCAAAAAAAAAAATTTCGAAAAAAAATTTAAAAAAAAGTTTCAAAAAAAAATTAAAAAAATAAAAAAAAAAATTTAGAAAAAATCGAAAAAAAAATTTTAGAAAAAAATTTCAAAAAAAAAATTCAAAAAAAAATTTTCAAAAAAAAAATTCAAAAAAAAATAAAAAAAAAATTTTTAAAAAATTTCAAAAAAAAAATTCAAAAAAAAATTTATAAAAAAAATCAAAAAAAAATTTTAAAAAAATTACAAAAAAAATTCAAAAAAAATGAAAAAAAAAATTTCAAAAAAAATTTTCGCAAAAAAAATTTTCAAAAAAATAAAATTTCGAAAAAAATTTTTTTTGAAAAAAATTTTTAAAAAAAAAAATTTCGAAAAAATATTTAAAAAAAAATTTTCAAAAAAAAATTTAAAAAATAAAAAAAATGAAAAAAAAATTTGAAAAAAAAAAATTTGAAAAAAAATTTTCGAAAAAAATTTCAAAAAAAAAATTCAAAAAAAAAATTTTTCAAAAAAAAAATTGAAAAAAAAATATTCAAAAAAAAATTTACCAAAAAAATTTAAAAAAAAAATTTCAAAAAAAAATTTTTAAAAAAATTTAAAAAAAATTCACAAAAAAAAAATTCAAAAAAAAAATAAAAAAAAAATATTCAAAAAAAAAAATTTCGAAAAAAAATTTTTAAAAAAAATTTCAAAAAAAAATAAAAAAATAAAAAAAAACAAAAAAAAAATTTTAGAAAAAATTTAAAAAAAATTTACAAAAAAAAATAAAAAAAAAGATTCAAAAAAAAATTTTAAAAATAATTTCAAAAAAAAATTAAAAAAAAAAAATTCAAAAAAAAATTTATAAAAAAAATCAAAAAAAAAATTAAAAAAAAATTACAAAAAAAAATCGAAAAAAAAATTTTAAAAAAAATTCACAAAAAAAAATTTCATAAAAAAATTTTAAAAAATTTTCAAAAAAAAAATTGAAAAAAAAAATTTAAAAAAAATAAAAAAAATTCGTAAAAAAAATCAAAAAAAAAATTTTCAAAAAAAAAATTCAAAAAAAATAAAAAAAAGATTAAAAAAAAATTTTAAAAAAAATTTTCAAAAAAAAATTAAAAAAATAAAAAAAAAACAAAAAAAAAATTTTAGAAAAAAATTTTAAAAAAATTTACAAAAAAAAATTAAAAAAAAAATAAAAAAAAAAAGATTAAAAAAAAATTTTAAAAAAAATTTTAAAAAAAATTCAAAAAAAATTTAAAAAAAAAATTTCAAAAAAAAATTTCGTAAAAAAAATTTTCAAAAAAATAAAATTTCGAAAAAAAATTTTAAAAAAAATTCAAAAAAAAATTCAAAAAAATTTAAAAAAAAATTCAAAAAATTTTTAAAAAAAAAATTCGAAAAAAAATTTCAAAAAAAAATTTTCAAAAAAAAATTGAAAAAAAAATTATAAAAAAAATTCACAAAAAAAAAATTTAAAAAAAATTTTCGTAAAAAAAATTTTCAAAAAAATGAAATTTCGAAAAAAAAATTTTTTAAAAAAAATTTTCAAAAAAAACTTCAAAAAAAAATTTCAAAAAAAATTTCGAAAAAAATTACAAAAGAAAATTTTAAAAAATATTACAAAAAAAATCAAAAAAAATCGAAAAAAAAAATTAAAAAAAAAATTCAAAAAAATTAAAAAAAAAAAATAAAAAAAATTTCGTAAAAAAAAATAAAAAAAAAATTAAAAAAAATCGAAAAAAAAAAATTCGAAAAAAATTTCAAAAAAAAATTTAAAAAAATTTACAAAAAAAAATAAAAAAAAAGATTCAAAAAAAATTTTAAAAAAAATTTCAGAAAAAAATTTCAAAAAAAAATTCAAAAAAAAATTTATAAAAAAAAATCGAAAAAAAAATAAAAAAAAATTACAAAAAAAAATTCGAAAAAACAATTTCAAAAAAAAAAATTCAAAAAAAATTTAAAAAAAAATTTTAAAAAAAATTTCAAAAAAAAATTTTCAAAAAAAAAAAATTTCGAAAAAAAATTTTAAAAAAAATTTTCAAAAAAAAATTAAAAAAATAAAAAACAAAACAAAAATTTTAGAAAAAATTTTAAAAAAATTTACAAAATAAAATAAAAAAAAAATTCAAAAAAAATTTAAAAAAAAATTTCAAAAAAAAATTTAACAAAAAAAATTCAAAAAAAAATTTATAAAAAAAATCAAAAAAAAATTTAAAAAAAATTACAAAAAAAATCGAAAAAAAAATTTTAAAAAAATTTTTAAAAAAATTCACAAAAAAAAAATTTCATAAAAAAATTTTAAAAAATTTTCAAAAAAAAAATTGAAAAAAAAAAAAAAAAAAAAAATTCGTAAAAAAAATAAAAAAAAATTTTAAAAAAATCGAAAAAAAAAATTTTCGAAAAAAATTTCAAAAAAAAAAATCAAAAAAAATATTTTCAAAAAAAAATTCAAAAAAATAAAAAAAAGATTAAAAAAAAATTTAAAAAAAAATTTCAAAAAAAAAATTAAAAAAAAAAAATTTTCAAAAAAAAATTTAAAAAATAAAAAAAAACAAAAAAAAAATTTTAGAAAAAAATTTACAAAAAAAAATTCAAAAAAAATAAAAAAAAAATAAAAAAAAAATTCAAAAAAAAAAATTTCATAAAAAAATTTTAAAAAATTTTCAAAAAAAAAATTGAAAAAAAAAATTAAAAAAAAAAAAAAAATTCGTAAAAAAAATTAAAAAAAATTTAAAAAAAATCGAAAAAAAAAATTTTCAAAAAAAATTTCAAAAAAAAAATCAAAAAAAAAAATTTCAAAAAAAAAATTCAAAAAAAATAAAAAAAGATTAAAAAAAAAATTTCAAAAAAAAAATTTAAAAAAAAATTAAAAAAAAAATTTTCAAAAAAAAATTAAAAAAATAAAAAAAAACAAAAAAAAAATTTTAGAAAAAAATTTTAAAAAAATTTACAAAAAAAAAATTTAAAAAAAAATAAAAAAAAAAGATTCAAAAAAAATTAAAAAAAAAATTCAAAAAAAAATTTTAAATAAAAAAATTCAAAAAAATTTATAAAAAAAATAAAAAAAAATTAAAAAAAAATTACAAAAAAAAATTCGATAAAAACAATTTTTAAAAAAAATTTTAAAAAAATTACAAAAAAAAATTCAAAAAAAATTGAAAAAAAAAATTAAAAAAAAAAATTTCAAAAAAAATTTTCGTAAAAAAAATTTTCGTAAAAAAAATTTTCGTAAAAAAAATTTTCGTAAAAAAAATTTTCAAAAAAATAAAATTTCGAAAAAAAATTTTGAAAAAAAATTCAAAAAAAATTTCAAAAAAAAATTTAAAAAAAATTCAAAAATTAAAAAAAAAAAATAAAAAAAAAATTCGAAAAAAAATTTCAAAAAAAAATTTTAAAAAAATTCCAAAAAAAAAATTTCAAAAAAAATTTTCGTAAAAAAATTTTTAAAAAAAATTTAAAAAAATCAAAAAAAATTCAAATTTCAAAAAAAATTTCAAAAAAAAATTGAAAAAAAAATTTTAAAAAAAAGTTTTAAAAAAATTCTCAAAAAAAATTCAAAAAAAAATGAAAAAAAAAATTTTCAAAAAAAAAAATTTCGAAAAAAAATTTAAAAAAAAAATTTCAAAAAAAAATTAAAAAAATAAAAAACAAAAAAAAAATTTTAGAAAAAATTTTAAAAAAATTTACAAAATAAAATAAAAAAAAAATTCAAAAAAAATTTTAAAAAAAATTTCAAAAAAAAATTTAACAAAAAAAATTCAAAAAAAATTTATAAAAAAAATCAAAAAAAAAATTAAAAAAAAATTACAAAAAAAAATCGAAAAAAAAATTTTAAAAAAATTTAAAAAAAAATTCACAAAAAAAAAATTTCATAAAAAAATTTTCAAAAAAAAAATTGAAAAAAAAAAAAAAAAATCGTAAAAAAAATAAAAAAAAAATTAAAAAAAATCGAAAAAAAAAATTTTCGAAAAAAATTTCAAAAAAAAAATCAAAAAAAATATTTTCAAAAAAAAATTCAAAAAAATAAAAAAAAGATTAAAAAAAAATTAAAAAAAAAATTTCAAAAAAAAAATTAAAAAAAAAAAATTTTCAAAAAAAAATTTAAAAAATAAAAAAAAAACAAAAAAAAAATTTTAGAAAAAAATTTACAAAAAAAAATTCAAAAAAAAATAAAAAAATTCAAAAAAAAAAATTTCATAAAAAAATTTTAAAAAATTTTCAAAAAAAAAATTGAAAAAAAAAATTAAAAAAAAAAAAAAAAATTCGTAAAAAAAATAAAAAAAAATTTAAAAAAATCGAAAAAAAAAATTTTCAAAAAAAATTTCAAAAAAAAAATCAAAAAAAAAAATTTCAAAAAAAAAATTCAAAAAAAATAAAAAAAGATTAAAAAAAAAATTTCAAAAAAAAAATTAAAAAAAAAATTTTCAAAAAAAAATTAAAAAAATAAAAAAAAACAAAAAAAAAATTTTAGAAAAAAATTTTAAAAAAATTTACAAAAAAAAAATCAAAAAAAAATAAAAAAAAAAGATTCAAAAAAAATTTAAAAAAAAATTCAAAAAAAAATTTTAAATAAAAAATTCAAAAAAATTTATAAAAAAAATAAAAAAAAATTAAAAAAAAATTACAAAAAAAAATTCGATAAAAACGATTTTTAAAAAAAAATTTAAAAAAATTACAAAAAAAAATTCAAAAAAAATTGAAAAAAAAAATTGAAAAAAAAAATTTCAAAAAAAATTTTCGTAAAAAAAATTTTCGTAAAAAAAATTTTTGTAAAAAAAATTTTCAAAAAAATAAAATTTCGAAAAAAAATTTTGAAAAAAAATTCAAAAAAAATTTCAAAAAAAAATTTAAAAAAAATTCAAAAATTTAAAAAAAAATAAAAAAAAAATTCGAAAAAAAATTTCAAAAAAAAAATTTAAAAAAATTCCAAAAAAAAAATTTCAAAAAAAATTTTCGTAAAAAAATTTTTAAAAAAAATTTAAAAAAATCAAAAAAAATTCAAATTTCAAAAAAAATTTCAAAAAAAAAATTGAAAAAAAAATTAAAAAAAAAAGTTTTAAAAAAATTCTCAAAAAAAATTCAAAAAAAAATGAAAAAAAAAATTTTCGAAAAAAAAAATTTTCAAAAAAATAAAATTTCGAAAATAATTTAAAAAAAAAAATTTTTCAAAAAAAAAAAATTTCGAAAAAAAATTTAAAAAAAAAGTTTCAAAAAAAAATTAAAAAAATAAAAAAAAAAATTTTAGAAAAAATCGAAAAAAAAAATTTTAGAAAAAAATTTCAAAAAAAAAATTCAAAAAAAAAATTTTCAAAAAAAAAAATTCAAAAAAAAATAAAAAAAAGATTAAAAAAAAATTTTTTAAAAAATTTCAAAAAAAAAATTCAAAAAAAAATTTATAAAAAAAATCAAAAAAAAAAATTAAAAAAAATTACAAAAAAAATTCAAAAAAAATGAAAAAAAAATTTCAAAAAAAATTTTCGTAAAAAAAATTTTCGTAAAAAAAATTTTCAAAAAAATAAAATTTCGAAAAGAAAATTTAAAAAAAAAAATTAAAAAAAAAAATTTTCAAAAAAAAATTAAAAAAATAAAAAAAAAACAAAAAAAAAATTTTAGAAAAAAATTTTAAAAAAATTTACAAAAAAAAATTCAAAAAAAAAATAAAAAAAAAGATTAAAAAAAAATTTAAAAAAAAATTCAAAAAAAAATTTAAAAAAAAATTCAAAAAAAATTTATAAAAAAAATCAAAAAAAAAATTAAAAAAAAATTACAAAAAAAAATTCGAAAAAAACAATTTAAAAAAAAAATTTAAAACAAATTACAAAAAAAAATCAAAAAAAATTGAAAAAAAAAATTTCAAAAAAAATTTTCGTAAAAAAAATTTTCGTAAAAAAAATTTTCGTAAAAAAAATTTTCGTAAAAATAATATTTCAAAAAAAAATTTTGAAAAAAAATTCAAAAAAAATTTCAAAAAAAAATTTTAAAAAAATTCAAAAAAATTTTTAAAAAAAATAAAAAAAAAATTCGAAAAAAATTTCAAAAAAAAATTTTAAAAAAATTCCAAAAAAAAAATTTCAAAAAAAATTTTCGTAAAAAAATTTTTTAAAAAAATTTTAAAAAATCAAAAAAAATTCAAATTTCAAAAAAAATTTCAAAAAAAATTGAAAAAAAAATTTAAAAAAAAAGTTTTAAAAAAATTCACAAAAAAAAATTTTAAAAAAAAATTCAAAAAAAAAATCATAAAAAAATTTTAAAAAATTTTCAAAAAAAAAATTGAAAAAGAAAATAATAAAAAAAAAAAAAAAATTCGTAAAAAAAATAAAAAAAAATTTAAAAAAAATCGAAAAAAAAAATTTTCAAAAAAAATTTCAAAAAAAAAAATCAAAAAAAAAATTTTCAAAAAAAAATTAAAAAAATAAAAAAAAAAACAAAAAAAAAATTTTAGAAAAAAATTTTAAAAAAAATTTACGAAAAAAAAATTCAAAAAAAAAATAAAAAAAAAAGATTCAAAAAAAATTCAAAAAAAAATTCAAAAAAAAATTTTAAATAAAAAATTCAAAAAAAATTTATAAAAAAAATCAAAAAAAAAATTTAAAATAAATTACAAAAAAAATTCGATAAAATCAATTTAAAAAAAAAATTTTAAAAAAATTACAAAAAAAATTCAAAAAAAATTGAAAAAAAAAATTTAAAAAAAAAAATTTCAAAAAAAATTTTCGTAAAAAAAATTTTCAAAAAAATAAAATTTCGAAAAAAAATTTTGAAAAAAAATTCAAAAAAAATTTCAAAAAAAAATTTAAAAAAAATTCAAAAATTTAAAAAAAAAATAAAAAAAAAATTCGAAAAAAAATTTCAAAAAAAAATTTTAAAAAAATTCCAAAAAAAAATTTCAAAAAAAATTTTTAAAAAAAATTTTAAAAAATCAAAAAAAATTCAAATTTCAAAAAAAATTTCAAAAAAAAAATTGAAAAAAAAATTTTAAAAAAAAGTTTTAAAAAAATTCACAAAAAAAAATTCAAAAAAAATGAAAAAAAAAATTTTCGTAAAAAAAATTTTCAAAAAAATAAAATTTCGAAAAAAATTTTTTTAAAAAAATTTTCAAAAAAAAAAATTTCGAAAAAAAATTTTAAAAAAAAGTTTCAAAAAAAAAATAAAAAAAATAAAAAAAAAAAATTTAGAAAAAATCGAAAAAAAAAATTTAGAAAAAAATTTCAAAAAAAAAAATTCAAAAAAAAAATTTTCAAAAAAAAAATTCAAAAAAAAATAAAAAAAAGATTAAAAAAAAAAATTTTTTTAAAAATTTCAAAAAAAAAATTTATAAAAAAAATCAAAAAAAAAATTAAAAAAAATTACAAAAAAAATTCAAAAAAAATAAAAAAAAATTTCAAAAAAAATTTTCGTAAAAAAAATTTTCAAAAAAATAAAATTTCGAAAAAAATTTTTTTTGAAAAAAATTTTCAAAAAAAAAAATTTCGAAAAAAAATTAAAAAAAAAATTTTCAAAAAAAAATTTAAAAAATAAAAAAATTGAAAAAAAAAATTTCAAAAAAAAATTTATAAAAAAAATCAAAAAAAAAATTTAAAAAAAATTACAAAAAAAAAATCGAAAAAAAAATTTAAAAAAAATTCACAAAAAAAAAATTTCATAAAAAATTTTTAAAAAATGTTCAAAAAAAATTGAAAAAAAAAATAAAAAAAAAAAATTCGTAAAACAAAATTTTAAAAAAATTTTTAAAAAAATCGAAAAAAAAAATTTTCGAAAAAAATTTCAAAAAAAAAATTCAAAAAAAAATTTTCAAAAAAAAAATTCAAAAAAAAATAAAAAAAAGATTAAAAAAAAATTTCAAAAAAAAAATTTAAAAAAAAATTTTCAAAAAAAAATTAAAAAAAAAAAAAAACAAAAAAAAAATTTAAGAAAAAATTACAAAAGAAAATTTTTAAAAAAATTACAAAAAAAATTCAAAAAAAAATTGAAAAAAAAAATTCGAATAAAACAATAAAAAAAAAATTTTTAAAAAATTCAAAAAAAAATTTCAAAAAAAAAATTTCAAAGAAAAATTTTCAAAAAAATTTATAAAAAAAAATCAAAAAAAAATTTTTAAAATAATTACAAAAAAAATTGGAAAAAAACAATTTAAAAAAAAATTTGGAAAAAAAATTTCAAAAAAAATTTAGAAAAAAATTACAAAAGAAAATTTTTTAAAAAATTACAAAAAAAATTCAAAAAAAAATTGAAAAAAAAAATTTCAAAAAAAAAATTTTCAAAAAAAAATTAAAAAAAATAAAAAAAAAATTTACAAAAAAAAAATTCAAAAAAAAATAAAAAAAAAATTTTGGAAAAAATTTTTTTTAAAAAATTCAAAAAAAATTTCAAAAAAAAAATTTCAAAAAAAAATTTTCAAAAAAAACCTCAAAAAAAATTTTAAAAAAAATTCAAAAAAAAAAATTTCGAAAAAAAAATTGAAAAAAAAAATTAAAAAAAAAAAATTTTCAAAAAAAAAAAATTTCAAAAAAAATTTTCAAAAAAAAATTAAAGAAAATAAAAAAAAAATTTCAAAAAAAAAACAAAAAAAAATTTAAAAAAATTTACAAAAAAAAAATTAAAAAAAAAATAAAAAACAAAGATTAAAAAAAAATGTTGAAAAAATGTACAAAAAAAATTCAAAAAAACAATAAAAAAAAATTTTGGAAAAATTTTTTTTTTAAAAATTCAAAAAAAATTAAAAAAAAAAAATTTCAAAAAAAAATTTTCAAAAAAAACTTCAAAAAAAATTTCAAAAAAAATTTCGAAAAAAATTACAAAGGAAAATTTTAAAAAAAATTACAAAAAAAATTCAAAAAAAAATTGAAAAAACAAATTTCTAAAAAAAAAAAATTTTCAAAAAAAAAAATTTCAAAAAAAATAAAAAAAATAAAAAAAATAAAAAAAAATTTTCAAAAAAAAAAATTTCGAAAAAAAATTTAAAAAAAAAATTTCAAAAAAAAATTTTAAAAAAAAATTTTAAAAAAAAATCAAAAAAAATCAAAAAAAAAATTGAAAAAAAAATTACAAAAAAAATTCGAAAAAAACAATTTAAAAAAAATTTTAAAAAAAATTAAAAAAAAAAATTCAAAAAAAATTGAAAAAAAAAATTTCAAAAAAAAAATTTCAAAAAAAATTTTCGTAAAAAAAATTTTCAAAAAAATAAAATTTCGAAAAAAATTCAAAAAAAATTTCAAAAAAAATTTAAAAAAAATTCAAAAAATTAAAAAAAAAAAAAAATTCGAAAAAAAATTTCAAAAAAAAATTTTCAAAAAAAAATTGAAAAAAAAATTATAAAAAAAATTCACAAAAAAAAATTTAAAAAAAATTTTCGTAAAAAAAATTTTCAAAAAAATGAAATTTCGAAAAAAAAAATTTTTAAAAAAAATTTTCAAAAAAAACTTCAAAAAAAATTTCAAAAAAAATTTCGAAATAAATTACAAAAGAAAATTTTAAAAAATATTACAAAAAAAATCAAAAAAAATTGAAAAAAAAAATTTAAAAAAAAATTCAAAAAAATTTAAAAAAAAAAATAAAAAAAATTTCGTAAAAAAAATAAAAAAAAAAATTTAAAAAAAATCGAAAAAAAAAAATTTCGAAAAAAATTTCAAAAAAAAAATTCAAAAAAAAAATTTAAAAAAAAAAAATTCAAAAAAAAAACAAAAAAAAATTAAAAAAAAAATTAAAAAAATTTACAAAAAAAAAATAAAAAAAAATAAAAAAAAAAGATTCAAAAAAAATTTAAAAAAAAATTTCAGAAAAAAATTTCAAAAAAAAAATTTATACAAAAAAATAAAAAAAAATTACAAAAAAAATTCGAAAAAACAATTTCAAAAAAAAAAATTCAAAAAAAATTGAAAAAAAAATTTTAAAAAAAATTTCAAAAAAAAATTTTCAAAAAAAAAAAATTTCGAAAAAAAATTTAAAAAAAAATTTTCAAAAAAAAATTAAAAAAATAAAAAAAAACAAAAAAAAAATTTTAGAAAAAATTTTAAAAAAATTTACAAAATAAAATAAAAAAAAAAATTCAAAAAAAATTTTAAAAAAAATTTCAAAAAAAAATTTAACAAAAAAAATTCAAAAAAAAATTATAAAAAAAATCAAAAAAAAAATTTTAAAAAAATTACAAAAAAAAAATCGAAAAAAAAATTTTAAAAAAATTTTAAAAAAAATTCACAAAAAAAAAATTTCATAAAAAAATTTTAAAAAATTTTCAAAAAAAAAATTGAAAAAAAAAATTTAAAAAAAAAAAAAATTCGTAAAAAAAATTTAAAAAAAATCGAAAAAAAAAATTTTCGAAAAAAATTTCAAAAAAAAAAATCAAAAAAAATATTTTCAAAAAAAAAATTCAAAAAAAATAAAAAAAAGATTAAAAAAAAAATTTAAAAAAAAATTTCAAAAAAAAAATTAAAAAAAAAAAAATTTCAAAAAAAAATTTAAAAAATAAAAAAAAAATTTCAAAAAAAAAACAAAAAAAAATTTAAAAAAATTTACAAAAAAAAAATTCAAAAAAAAATAAAAAACAAAGATTAAAAAAAAATGTTAAAAAAATTTACAAAAAAAATTCAAAAAAACAATAAAAAAAAATTTTGGAAAAAAATTTTTTTAAAAAATTAAAAAAAAATTTAAAAAAAAAATTTCAAAAAAATATTTTCAAAAAAAACTTCAAAAAAAATTTCAAAAAAAATTTCGAAAAAAATTACAAAGGAAAATTTAAAAAAAAATTACAAAAAAAATTCAAAAAAAATTGAAAAAACAAATTTCTAAAAAAAAAAATTTTCAAAAAAAAAAAATTTCAAAAAAAATAAAAAAAAAAAATAAAAAAAATAAAAAAAAAAATTTTCAAAAAAAAAAATTTCGAAAAAAAATTTTAAAAAAAATTTTCAAAAAAAAATTTTAAAAAAAATCAAAAAAAAATTTATAAAAAAAATCAAAAAAAAAATTTAAAAAAAAATTACAAAAAAAATTCGAAAAAAACAATTTAAAAAAAATTTAAAAAAAAATTAAAAAAAAAAATTCAAAAAAAATTTAAAAAAAAAATTTCAAAAAAAAAATTTCAAAAAAAATTTTCGTAAAAAAAATTTTCAAAAAAATAAAATTTCGAAAAAAAAATTTAAAAAAAATTCAAAAAAAATTTCAAAAAAATTTAAAAAAAAATTCAAAAAATTAAAAAAAAAAAAATTCGAAAAAAAATTTCAAAAAAAAATTTTCAAAAAAAAATTGAAAAAAAAATTATAGAAAAAATTCACAAAAAAAAAAATTAAAAAAAATTTTCGTAAAAAAAATTTTCAAAAAAATGAAATTTCGAAAAAAAAATTTTTTAAAAAAAATTTTCAAAAAAAATTGAAAAAAAAATTCAAAAAAAAATTCAAAAAAATAAAAAAAAAAAAATAAAAAAAATTTCGTAAAAAAAAATAAAAAAAAAATTTAAAAAAAAATCGAAAAAAAAAATTTCGAAAAAAATTTCAAAAAAAAAATTCAAAAAAAAATTAAAAAAAAAAAAAATTCAAAAAAAAAAACAAAAAAAAATTTAAAAAAAAATTTAAAAAAATTTACAAAAAAAAATAAAAAAAAATAAAAAAAAAGATTCAAAAAAAATTTTAAAAAAAATTTCAGAAAAAAATTTCAAAAAAAATTTAAAAAAAAATTTATAAAAAAAAATCGAAAAAAAAATAAAAAAAAATTACAAAAAAAAATTCGAAAAAACAATTTAAAAAAAAATTGAAAAAAAAATTTTAAAAAAAATTTCAAAAAAAAATTTTCAAAAAAAAAAAATTTCGAAAAAAAATTTTAAAAAAAATTTTCAAAAAAAAATTAAAAAAATAAAAAACAAAAAAAAAATTTTAGAAAAAATTTTAAAAAAATTTACAAAATAAAATAAAAAAAAAAATTCGAAAAAAATTTTAAAAATAATTTCAAAAAAAAATTTAACAAAAAAATTCAAAAAAAAAATTATAAAAAAAATCAAAAAAAAAATTTTAAAAAAAATTACAAAAAAAAAATCGAAAAAAAAATTTTAAAAAAATTTAAAAAAAAATTCACAAAAAAAAAATTTCATAAAAAAATTTTAAAAAATTTTCAAAAAAAAAATTAAAAAAAAATTTTCGAAAAAAAATTTAAAAAATAAAAAAAAAACAAAAAAAAAATTTTAGAAAAAAATTTACAAAAAAAAATTGAAAAAAAAATAATAAAAAAATTCAAAAAAAAAAATTTCATAAAAAAATTTTAAAAAATTTTCAAAAAAAAAAATTGAAAAAAAAATTAAAAAAAAAAAAAAAATTCGTAAAAAAAATAAAAAAAAATTTAAAAAAAATCGAAAAAAAAAATTTTCAAAAAAAATTTCAAAAAAAAAATCAAAAAAAAAAATTTCAAAAAAAAAAATTCAAAAAAAATAAAAAAAGATTTAAAAAAAAATTTCAAAAAAAAAATTAAAAAAAAAATTTTCAAAAAAAAATTAAAAAAATAAAAAAAAACAAAAAAAAATTTTAGAAAAAAATATTAAAAAAATTTACAAAAAAAAGATTCAAAAAAAATTTAAAAAAAAATAAAAAAAAAATTAAAAAAAAATTCCAAAAAAAAATTCGATAAAAACAATTTTTAAAAAAAATTTTAAAAAAATTACAAAAAAAAATTCAAAAAAAATTGAAAAAAAAAATTAAAAAAAAAAAATTTCAAAAAAAATTTTCGTAAAAAAAATTTTCGTAAAAAAAATTTTCGTAAAAAAAATTTTCAAAAAAATAAAATTTCGAAAAAAAATTTTGAAAAAAAATTCAAAAAAAATTTCAAAAAAAAATTTAAAAAAAATTCAAAAATTAAAAAAAAAAATAAAAAAAAAATTCGAAAAAAAATTTCAAAAAAAAATTTTTAAAAAATTCCAAAAAAAAAATTTCAAAAAAAATTTTCGTAAAAAAATTTTTAAAAAAAATTTAAAAAAATCAAAAAAAATTCAAATTTCAAAAAAAAATTCAAAAAAAAAATTGAAAAAAAATTAAAAAAAAAAGTTTTAAAAAAATTCTCAAAAAAAATTCAAAAAAAAATGAAAAAAAAAATTTTCGAAAAAAAAATTTTCAAAAAAATAAAATTTCGAAAATAATTAAAAAAAAAAAAAAATTTTCAAAAAAAAAAATTTCGAAAAAAAATTAAAAAAAAAAGTTTCAAAAAAAAATTAAAAAAATAAAAAAATTTTAGAAAAAATCGAAAAAAAAAATTTTAGAAAAAAATTTCAAAAAAAAAATTAAAAAAAAAATTTTCAAAAAAAAAATTCAAAAAAAAATAAAAAAAAGATTAAAAAAAAAATTTTTTAAAAATTTCAAAAAAAAAATTCAAAAAAAAATTTATAAAAAAAATCAAAAAAAAAATTTTAAAAAAATTACAAAAAAAATTCAAAAAAAATGAAAAAAAAATTTCAAAAAAAATTTTCGTAAAAAAAATTTCAAAAAAATAAAATTTCGAAAAAAATTTTTTTTGAAAAAAATTTTCAAAAAAAAAAATTTCGAAAAAAAATTTTTAAAAAAATTTTCAAAAAAAAAATTAAAAAATAAAAAAATTGAAAAAAAAATTTCAAAAAAAAAAATTTCAAAAAAAATTTTCGAAAAAAAAATTTCAAAAAAAAAATTCAAAAAAAAAAATTTTCAAAAAAAAAATTGAAAAAAAAAATTTAAAAAAAATTTCAAAAAAAAAAAATTCACAAAAAAAAATTTCAAAAAAAAAATTAAAAAAAAAATATTGAAAAAAAAAATTACCAAAAAAATTAAAAAAAAAAAATTTCAAAAAAAAAATTTTAAAAAAATTTAAAAAAAATTCACAAAAAAAAATTTCAAAAAAAAATGAAAAAAAAATATTCAAAAAAAAAAAATTTCGAAAAAAAATTTTAAAAAAAAATTTCAAAAAAAAATTTAAAAAATAAAAAAAAAACAAAAAAAAAAATTTTAGAAAAAATTTTAAAAAAATTTACAAAAAAAAATAAAAAAAAAGATTCAAAAAAAAAATTTATAAAAAAAATCAATAAAAAAATTAAAAAAATAATTACAAAAAAAAAATCGGAAAAAAAATTTTAAAAAAATTTTAAAAAAAATTCACAAAAAAAAATTTCATAAAAAAATTTTAAAAAATTTTCAAAAAAAAAATTGAAAAAAAAAATTTAAAAAAAAAAAAAAAATTCGTAAAAAAAATAAAAAAAAATTTTAAAAAAATCGAAAAAAATTTCAAAAAAAAAATCAAAAAAAAAATTTTCAAAAAAAAAATAAAAAAAAAATAAAAAAAAGATTAAAAAAAATATTTAAAAAAAAATTTCAAAAAAAAAATAAAAAAAAAATTTTCAAAAAAAAATTAAAAAAATAAAAAAAAAAACAAAAAAAAAATTTAGAAAAAAATTTTAAAAAAATTTACAAAAAAAAATAAAAAAAAAATAAAAAAAAAAGATTCAAAAAAAATTTTAAAAAAATTCAAAAAAAAATAAAAAAAAAAATTCAAAAAAAATTTCTAAAAAAAAATTTATAAAAAAAATCAAAAAAAAATTTAAAAAAAGTTACAAAAAAAAATTCGAAAAAAACAATTTAAAAAAAAATTGAAAAAAAATTACGAAAAAAAATTCAAAAAAAATTGAAAAAAAAATTTAAAAAAAAAATTTCAAAAAAAATTTCCTAAAAAAAAATTTTCGTAAAAAAAATTTTCGTAAAAAAAATTTTCAAAAAAATATAATTTCGAAAAAAAAATTTGAAAAAAAATTCAAAAAAAATTTCAAAAAAAAATTTTAAAAAAATTCAAAAAATTTAAAAAAAAAAAATAAAAAAAAAATTCGAAAAAAAATTTCAAAAAAAAATTTAAAAAAAATTTTAAAAAAAAAATTTCAAAAAATATTTTCGTAAAAAAATTAAAAAAAAAATTTAAAAAAATCAAAAAAAATTCAAATTTCAAAAAAAATTTCAAAAAAAAAATTGAAAAAAAATTAAAAAAAAAAGTTTTAAAAAAATTCTCAAAAAAATTCAAAAAAAAATGAAAAAAAAAATTTTCGAAAAAAAAATTTTCAAAAAAATAAAATTTCGAAAATAATTTAAAAAAAAAAATTTTCAAAAAAAAAAATTTCGAAAAAAAATTTAAAAAAAAAGTTTCAAAAAAAAATTAAAAAAATAAAAAAATTTTAGAAAAAATCGAAAAAAAAAATTTTAGAAAAAAATTTCAAAAAAAAAATTCAAAAAAAAAATTTTCAAAAAAAAAATTCAAAAAAAAATAAAAAAAAGATTAAAAAAAATTTTTTTAAAAAATTTAAAAAAAAAAATTCAAAAAAAAATTTATAAAAAAAATCAAAAAAAAAATTTAAAAAAAATTACAAAAAAAACGAAAAAAAAATTTTCGTAAAAAAAAATTTCAAAAAAATAAAATTTCGAAAAAAATTTTTTTTGAAAAAAATTTTCAAAAAAAAAAATTTCGAAAAAAAATTTTAAAAAAAATTTTCAAAAAAAAAATTAAAAAATAAAAAAATTGAAAAAAAAAATTCAAAAAAAAATTTCAAAAAAAATTTTCGAAAAAAAAATTTCAAAAAAAAAATTCAAAAAAAAAATTTCAAAAAAAAAATTCAAAAAAAAAAATTTTAAAAAAATTTCAAAAAAATTCACAAAAAAAAATTTCAAAAAAAAAATTAAAAAAAAAATATTCAAAAAAAAAATTACCAAAAAAATTAAAAAAAAAAATTTCAAAAAAAAAATTTTAAAAAAATTTTAAAAAAATTCACAAAAAAAAATTTCAAAAAAAAATGAAAAAAAAATATTCAAAAAAAAAAAATTTCGGAAAAAAATTTTAAAAAAAAATTTCAAAAAAAAATTAAAAAAATAAAAAAAAAAACAAAAAAAAAATTTTAGAAAAAATTTAAAAAAAATTTACAAAAAAAAATAAAAAAAAAAGATTCAAAAAAAATTTTAAAAAAAATTTCAAAAAAAAATTTAAAAAAAAATTCAAAAAAAAATTTATAAAAAAAATCAATAAAAAAATTAAAAAAAATTACAAAAAAAAAATCGGAAAAAAAATTTTAAAAAAATTTAAAAAAAAATTCACAAAAAAAAATTTTAAAAAATTTTCAAAAAAAAAATTGAAAAAAAAATAAAAAAAAAAAAAAAAAATTCGTAAAAAAAATAAAAAAAAATTTAAAAAAAATCGAAAAAAAAAATTTTCGAAAAAAATTTCAAAAAAAAAATCAAAAAAAAAATAAAAAAAAATAAAAAAAAGATTAAAAAAAATATTTAAAAAAAATTTCAAAAAAAAAATTAAAAAAAAAATTTTCAAAAAAAAATTAAAGAAATAAAAAAAAAACAAAAAAAAAATTTAGAAAAAAATTTTAAAAAAATTTACAAAAAAAAATTCAAAAAAAAATAAAAAAAAAAGATTCAAAAAAAATTAAAAAAAAATTTCAAAAAAAAATTTTAAAAAAATTCCAAAAAAAAATTTCAAAAAAAATTTTTAAAAAAAATTTTAAAAAATCAAAAAAAATTCAAATTTCAAAAAAAATTTCAAAAAAAAAATTGAAAAAAAAATTTTAAAAAAAAGTTTTAAAAAAATTCACAAAAAAAAATTCAAAAAAAATGAAAAAAAAAATTTTCGTAAAAAAAATTTTCAAAAAAATAAAATTTCGAAAAAAATTTTTTTAAAAAAATTTTCAAAAAAAAAAATTTCGAAAAAAAATTTTAAAAAAAAGTTTCAAAAAAAAAATAAAAAAAATAAAAAAAAAAAATTTAGAAAAAATCGAAAAAAAAAATTTAGAAAAAAATTTCAAAAAAAAAAATTCAAAAAAAAAATTTTCAAAAAAAAAATTCAAAAAAAAATAAAAAAAAGATTAAAAAAAAAAATTTTTTTAAAAATTTCAAAAAAAAAATTTATAAAAAAAATCAAAAAAAAAATTAAAAAAAATTACAAAAAAAATTCAAAAAAAATAAAAAAAAATTTCAAAAAAAATTTTCGTAAAAAAAATTTTCAAAAAAATAAAATTTCGAAAAAAATTTTTTTTGAAAAAAATTTTCAAAAAAAAAAATTTCGAAAAAAAATTAAAAAAAAAATTTTCAAAAAAAAATTTAAAAAATAAAAAAATTGAAAAAAAAAATTTCAAAAAAAAATTTATAAAAAAAATCAAAAAAAAAATTTAAAAAAAATTACAAAAAAAAAATCGAAAAAAAAATTTAAAAAAAATTCACAAAAAAAAAATTTCATAAAAAATTTTTAAAAAATGTTCAAAAAAAATTGAAAAAAAAAATAAAAAAAAAAAATTCGTAAAACAAAATTTTAAAAAAATTTTTAAAAAAATCGAAAAAAAAAATTTTCGAAAAAAATTTCAAAAAAAAAATTCAAAAAAAAATTTTCAAAAAAAAAATTCAAAAAAAAATAAAAAAAAGATTAAAAAAAAATTTCAAAAAAAAAATTTAAAAAAAAATTTTCAAAAAAAAATTAAAAAAAAAAAAAAACAAAAAAAAAATTTAAGAAAAAATTACAAAAGAAAATTTTTAAAAAAATTACAAAAAAAATTCAAAAAAAAATTGAAAAAAAAAATTCGAATAAAACAATAAAAAAAAAATTTTTAAAAAATTCAAAAAAAAATTTCAAAAAAAAAATTTCAAAGAAAAATTTTCAAAAAAATTTATAAAAAAAAATCAAAAAAAAATTTTTAAAATAATTACAAAAAAAATTGGAAAAAAACAATTTAAAAAAAAATTTGGAAAAAAAATTTTGAAAAAAATTACAAAAAAAAATTCAAAAAAATTTCAAAAAAAATTTAGAAAAAAATTACAAAAGAAAATTTTTTAAAAAATTACAAAAAAAATTCAAAAAAAAATTGAAAAAAAAAATTTCAAAAAAAAAATTTTCAAAAAAAAATTAAAAAAAATAAAAAAAAAATTTACAAAAAAAAAATTCAAAAAAAAATAAAAAAAAAATTTTGGAAAAAATTTTTTTTAAAAAATTCAAAAAAAATTTCAAAAAAAAAATTTCAAAAAAAAATTTTCAAAAAAAACCTCAAAAAAAATTTTAAAAAAAATTCAAAAAAAAAAATTTCGAAAAAAAAATTGAAAAAAAAAATTAAAAAAAAAAAATTTTCAAAAAAAAAAAATTTCAAAAAAAATTTTCAAAAAAAAATTAAAGAAAATAAAAAAAAAATTTCAAAAAAAAAACAAAAAAAAATTTAAAAAAATTTACAAAAAAAAAATTAAAAAAAAAATAAAAAACAAAGATTAAAAAAAAATGTTGAAAAAATGTACAAAAAAAATTCAAAAAAACAATAAAAAAAAATTTTGGAAAAATTTTTTTTTTAAAAATTCAAAAAAAATTAAAAAAAAAAAATTTCAAAAAAAAATTTTCAAAAAAAACTTCAAAAAAAATTTCAAAAAAAATTTCGAAAAAAATTACAAAGGAAAATTTTAAAAAAAATTACAAAAAAAATTCAAAAAAAAATTGAAAAAACAAATTTCTAAAAAAAAAAAATTTTCAAAAAAAAAAATTTCAAAAAAAATAAAAAAAATAAAAAAAATAAAAAAAAATTTTCAAAAAAAAAAATTTCGAAAAAAAATTTAAAAAAAAAATTTCAAAAAAAAATTTTAAAAAAAAATTTTAAAAAAAAATCAAAAAAAATCAAAAAAAAAATTGAAAAAAAAATTACAAAAAAAATTCGAAAAAAACAATTTAAAAAAAATTTTAAAAAAAATTAAAAAAAAAAATTCAAAAAAAATTGAAAAAAAAAATTTCAAAAAAAAAATTTCAAAAAAAATTTTCGTAAAAAAAATTTTCAAAAAAATAAAATTTCGAAAAAAATTCAAAAAAAATTTCAAAAAAAATTTAAAAAAAATTCAAAAAATTAAAAAAAAAAAAAAATTCGAAAAAAAATTTCAAAAAAAAATTTTCAAAAAAAAATTGAAAAAAAAATTATAAAAAAAATTCACAAAAAAAAATTTAAAAAAAATTTTCGTAAAAAAAATTTTCAAAAAAATGAAATTTCGAAAAAAAAAATTTTTAAAAAAAATTTTCAAAAAAAACTTCAAAAAAAATTTCAAAAAAAATTTCGAAATAAATTACAAAAGAAAATTTTAAAAAATATTACAAAAAAAATCAAAAAAAATTGAAAAAAAAAATTTAAAAAAAAATTCAAAAAAATTAAAAAAAAAAAATAAAAAAAATTTCGTAAAAAAAATAAAAAAAAAAATTTAAAAAAAATCGAAAAAAAAAAATTTCGAAAAAAATTTCAAAAAAAAAATTCAAAAAAAAAATTTAAAAAAAAAAAATTCAAAAAAAAAACAAAAAAAAATTAAAAAAAAAATTAAAAAAATTTACAAAAAAAAATAAAAAAAAATAAAAAAAAAAGATTCAAAAAAAATTTAAAAAAAAATTTCAGAAAAAAATTTCAAAAAAAAAATTTATACAAAAAAATAAAAAAAAATTACAAAAAAAATTCGAAAAAACAATTTCAAAAAAAAAAATTCAAAAAAAATTGAAAAAAAAATTTTAAAAAAAATTTCAAAAAAAAATTTTCAAAAAAAAAAAATTTCGAAAAAAAATTTAAAAAAAAATTTTCAAAAAAAAATTAAAAAAATAAAAAAAAACAAAAAAAAAATTTTAGAAAAAATTTTAAAAAAATTTACAAAATAAAATAAAAAAAAAAATTCAAAAAAAATTTTAAAAAAAATTTCAAAAAAAAATTTAACAAAAAAAATTCAAAAAAAAATTATAAAAAAAATCAAAAAAAAAATTTTAAAAAAATTACAAAAAAAAATCGAAAAAAAAATTTTAAAAAAATTTTAAAAAAAATTCACAAAAAAAAAATTTCATAAAAAAATTTTAAAAAATTTTCAAAAAAAAAATTGAAAAAAAAAATTTAAAAAAAAAAAAAATTCGTAAAAAAAATTTAAAAAAAATCGAAAAAAAAAATTTTCGAAAAAAATTTCAAAAAAAAAAATCAAAAAAAATATTTTCAAAAAAAAAATTCAAAAAAAATAAAAAAAAGATTAAAAAAAAAATTTAAAAAAAAATTTCAAAAAAAAAATTAAAAAAAAAAAAATTTCAAAAAAAAATTTAAAAAATAAAAAAAAAATTTCAAAAAAAAAACAAAAAAAAATTTAAAAAAATTTACAAAAAAAAAATTCAAAAAAAAATAAAAAACAAAGATTAAAAAAAAATGTTAAAAAAATTTACAAAAAAAATTCAAAAAAACAATAAAAAAAAATTTTGGAAAAAAATTTTTTTAAAAAATTAAAAAAAAATTTAAAAAAAAAATTTCAAAAAAATATTTTCAAAAAAAACTTCAAAAAAAATTTCAAAAAAAATTTCGAAAAAAATTACAAAGGAAAATTTAAAAAAAAATTACAAAAAAAATTCAAAAAAAAATTGAAAAAACAAATTTCTAAAAAAAAAAATTTTCAAAAAAAAAAAATTTCAAAAAAAATAAAAAAAAAAAATAAAAAAAATAAAAAAAAAAATTTTCAAAAAAAAAAATTTCGAAAAAAAATTTTAAAAAAAATTTTCAAAAAAAAATTTTAAAAAAAATCAAAAAAAAATTTATAAAAAAAATCAAAAAAAAAATTTAAAAAAAAATTACAAAAAAAATTCGAAAAAAACAATTTAAAAAAAATTTAAAAAAAAATTAAAAAAAAAAATTCAAAAAAAATTTAAAAAAAAAATTTCAAAAAAAAAATTTCAAAAAAAATTTTCGTAAAAAAAATTTTCAAAAAAATAAAATTTCGAAAAAAAAATTTAAAAAAAATTCAAAAAAAATTTCAAAAAAATTTAAAAAAAAATTCAAAAAATTAAAAAAAAAAAAATTCGAAAAAAAATTTCAAAAAAAAATTTTCAAAAAAAAATTGAAAAAAAAATTATAGAAAAAATTCACAAAAAAAAAAATTAAAAAAAATTTTCGTAAAAAAAATTTTCAAAAAAATGAAATTTCGAAAAAAAAATTTTTTAAAAAAAATTTTCAAAAAAAATTGAAAAAAAAATTCAAAAAAAAATTCAAAAAAATAAAAAAAAAAAAATAAAAAAAATTTCGTAAAAAAAAATAAAAAAAAAATTTAAAAAAAAATCGAAAAAAAAAATTTCGAAAAAAATTTCAAAAAAAAATTCAAAAAAAAATTAAAAAAAAAAAAAATTCAAAAAAAAAAACAAAAAAAAATTTAAAAAAAAATTTAAAAAAATTTACAAAAAAAAATAAAAAAAAATAAAAAAAAAGATTCAAAAAAAATTTTAAAAAAAATTTCAGAAAAAAATTTCAAAAAAAATTTAAAAAAAAATTTATAAAAAAAAATCGAAAAAAAAATAAAAAAAAATTACAAAAAAAAATTCGAAAAAACAATTTAAAAAAAAATTGAAAAAAAAATTTTAAAAAAAATTTCAAAAAAAAATTTTCAAAAAAAAAAAATTTCGAAAAAAAATTTTAAAAAAAATTTTCAAAAAAAAATTAAAAAAATAAAAAACAAAAAAAAAATTTTAGAAAAAATTTTAAAAAAATTTACAAAATAAAATAAAAAAAAAAATTCGAAAAAAATTTTAAAAATAATTTCAAAAAAAAATTTAACAAAAAAATTCAAAAAAAAAATTATAAAAAAAATCAAAAAAAAAATTTTAAAAAAAATTACAAAAAAAAAATCGAAAAAAAAATTTTAAAAAAATTTAAAAAAAAATTCACAAAAAAAAAATTTCATAAAAAAATTTTAAAAAATTTTCAAAAAAAAAATTAAAAAAAAATTTTCGAAAAAAAATTTAAAAAATAAAAAAAAAACAAAAAAAAAATTTTAGAAAAAAATTTACAAAAAAAAATTGAAAAAAAAATAATAAAAAAATTCAAAAAAAAAAATTTCATAAAAAAATTTTAAAAAATTTTCAAAAAAAAAAATTGAAAAAAAAATTAAAAAAAAATAAAAAATTCGTAAAAAAAATAAAAAAAAATTTAAAAAAAATCGAAAAAAAAAATTTTCAGAAAAAATTTCAAAAAAAAAATCAAAAAAAAAAATTTCAAAAAAAAAAATTCAAAAAAAATAAAAAAAGATTTAAAAAAAAATTTCAAAAAAAAAATTAAAAAAAAAATTTTCAAAAAAAAATTAAAAAAATAAAAAAAAACAAAAAAAAATTTTAGAAAAAAATATTAAAAAAATTTACAAAAAAAAGATTAAAAAAAATTTAAAAAAAAATAAAAAAAAAATTAAAAAAAAATTCCAAAAAAAAATTCGATAAAAACAATTTTTAAAAAAAATTTTAAAAAAATTACAAAAAAAAATTCAAAAAAAATTGAAAAAAAAAATTAAAAAAAAAAAATTTCAAAAAAAATTTTCGTAAAAAAAATTTTCGTAAAAAAAATTTTCGTAAAAAAAATTTTCAAAAAAATAAAATTTCGAAAAAAAATTTTGAAAAAAAATTCAAAAAAAATTTCAAAAAAAAATTTAAAAAAAATTCAAAAATTAAAAAAAAAAATAAAAAAAAAATTCGAAAAAAAATTTCAAAAAAAAATTTTTAAAAAATTCCAAAAAAAAAATTTCAAAAAAAATTTTCGTAAAAAAATTTTTAAAAAAAATTTAAAAAAATCAAAAAAAATTCAAATTTCAAAAAAAAATTCAAAAAAAAAATTGAAAAAAAATTAAAAAAAAAAGTTTTAAAAAAATTCTCAAAAAAAATTCAAAAAAAAATGAAAAAAAAAATTTTCGAAAAAAAAATTTTCAAAAAAATAAAATTTCGAAAATAATTAAAAAAAAAAAAAAATTTTCAAAAAAAAAAATTTCGAAAAAAAATTAAAAAAAAAAGTTTCAAAAAAAAATTAAAAAAATAAAAAAATTTTAGAAAAAATCGAAAAAAAAAATTTTAGAAAAAAATTTCAAAAAAAAAATTAAAAAAAAAATTTTCAAAAAAAAAATTCAAAAAAAAATAAAAAAAAGATTAAAAAAAAAATTTTTTAAAAATTTCAAAAAAAAAATTCAAAAAAAAATTTATAAAAAAAATCAAAAAAAAAATTTTAAAAAAATTACAAAAAAAATTCAAAAAAAATGAAAAAAAAATTTCAAAAAAAATTTTCGTAAAAAAAATTTCAAAAAAATAAAATTTCGAAAAAAATTTTTTTTGAAAAAAATTTTCAAAAAAAAAAATTTCGAAAAAAAATTTTTAAAAAAATTTTCAAAAAAAAAATTAAAAAATAAAAAAATTGAAAAAAAAATTTCAAAAAAAAAAATTTCAAAAAAAATTTTCGAAAAAAAAATTTCAAAAAAAAAATTCAAAAAAAAAAATTTTCAAAAAAAAAATTGAAAAAAAAAATTTAAAAAAAATTTCAAAAAAAAAAATTCACAAAAAAAAATTTCAAAAAAAAAATTAAAAAAAAAATATTGAAAAAAAAAATTACCAAAAAAATTAAAAAAAAAAAATTTCAAAAAAAAAATTTTAAAAAAATTTAAAAAAAATTCACAAAAAAAAATTTCAAAAAAAAATGAAAAAAAAATATTCAAAAAAAAAAAATTTCGAAAAAAAATTTTAAAAAAAAATTTCAAAAAAAAATTTAAAAAATAAAAAAAAAACAAAAAAAAAAATTTTAGAAAAAATTTTAAAAAAATTTACAAAAAAAAATAAAAAAAAAGATTCAAAAAAAAAATTTATAAAAAAAATCAATAAAAAAATTAAAAAAATAATTACAAAAAAAAAATCGGAAAAAAAATTTTAAAAAAATTTAAAAAAAAATTCACAAAAAAAAATTTCATAAAAAAATTTTAAAAAATTTTCAAAAAAAAAATTGAAAAAAAAAATTTAAAAAAAAAAAAAAAATTCGTAAAAAAAATAAAAAAAAATTTTAAAAAAATCGAAAAAAATTTCAAAAAAAAAATCAAAAAAAAAATTTTCAAAAAAAAAATAAAAAAAAAATAAAAAAAAGATTAAAAAAAATATTTAAAAAAAAATTTCAAAAAAAAAATAAAAAAAAAATTTTCAAAAAAAAATTAAAAAAATAAAAAAAAAAACAAAAAAAAAATTTAGAAAAAAATTTTAAAAAAATTTACAAAAAAAAATAAAAAAAAAATAAAAAAAAAAGATTCAAAAAAAATTTTAAAAAAATTCAAAAAAAAATAAAAAAAAAAATTCAAAAAAAATTTCTAAAAAAAAATTTATAAAAAAAATCAAAAAAAAATTTAAAAAAAGTTACAAAAAAAAATTCGAAAAAAACAATTTAAAAAAAAATTGAAAAAAAATTACGAAAAAAAATTCAAAAAAAATTGAAAAAAAAATTTAAAAAAAAAATTTCAAAAAAAATTTCCTAAAAAAAAATTTTCGTAAAAAAAATTTTCGTAAAAAAAATTTTCAAAAAAATATAATTTCGAAAAAAAAATTTGAAAAAAAATTCAAAAAAAATTTCAAAAAAAAATTTTAAAAAAATTCAAAAAATTTAAAAAAAAAAAATAAAAAAAAAATTCGAAAAAAAATTTCAAAAAAAAATTTAAAAAAAATTTTAAAAAAAAAATTTCAAAAAATATTTTCGTAAAAAAATTAAAAAAAAAATTTAAAAAAATCAAAAAAAATTCAAATTTCAAAAAAAATTTCAAAAAAAAAATTGAAAAAAAATTAAAAAAAAAAGTTTTAAAAAAATTCTCAAAAAAATTCAAAAAAAAATGAAAAAAAAAATTTTCGAAAAAAAAATTTTCAAAAAAATAAAATTTCGAAAATAATTTAAAAAAAAAAATTTTCAAAAAAAAAAATTTCGAAAAAAAATTTAAAAAAAAAGTTTCAAAAAAAAATTAAAAAAATAAAAAAATTTTAGAAAAAATCGAAAAAAAAAATTTTAGAAAAAAATTTCAAAAAAAAAATTCAAAAAAAAAATTTTCAAAAAAAAAATTCAAAAAAAAATAAAAAAAAGATTAAAAAAAATTTTTTTAAAAAATTTAAAAAAAAAAATTCAAAAAAAAATTTATAAAAAAAATCAAAAAAAAAATTTAAAAAAAATTACAAAAAAAACGAAAAAAAAATTTTCGTAAAAAAAAATTTCAAAAAAATAAAATTTCGAAAAAAATTTTTTTTGAAAAAAATTTTCAAAAAAAAAAATTTCGAAAAAAAATTTTAAAAAAAATTTTCAAAAAAAAAATTAAAAAATAAAAAAATTGAAAAAAAAAATTCAAAAAAAAATTTCAAAAAAAATTTTCGAAAAAAAAATTTCAAAAAAAAAATTCAAAAAAAAAATTTCAAAAAAAAAATTCAAAAAAAAAAATTTTAAAAAAATTTCAAAAAAATTCACAAAAAAAAATTTCAAAAAAAAAATTAAAAAAAAAATATTCAAAAAAAAAATTACCAAAAAAATTAAAAAAAAAAATTTCAAAAAAAAAATTTTAAAAAAATTTAAAAAAAATTCACAAAAAAAAATTTCAAAAAAAAATGAAAAAAAAATATTCAAAAAAAAAAAATTTCGGAAAAAAATTTTAAAAAAAAATTTCAAAAAAAAATTAAAAAAATAAAAAAAAAAACAAAAAAAAAATTTTAGAAAAAATTTAAAAAAAATTTACAAAAAAAAATAAAAAAAAAAGATTCAAAAAAAATTTTAAAAAAAATTTCAAAAAAAAATTTAAAAAAAAATTCAAAAAAAAATTTATAAAAAAAATCAATAAAAAAATTAAAAAAAATTACAAAAAAAAAATCGGAAAAAAAATTTTAAAAAAATTTAAAAAAAAATTCACAAAAAAAAATTTTAAAAAATTTTCAAAAAAAAAATTGAAAAAAAAATAAAAAAAAAAAAAAAAAATTCGTAAAAAAAATAAAAAAAAATTTAAAAAAAATCGAAAAAAAAAATTTTCGAAAAAAATTTCAAAAAAAAAATCAAAAAAAAAATAAAAAAAAATAAAAAAAAGATTAAAAAAAATATTTAAAAAAAATTTCAAAAAAAAAATTAAAAAAAAAATTTTCAAAAAAAAATTAAAGAAATAAAAAAAAAACAAAAAAAAAATTTAGAAAAAAATTTTAAAAAAATTTACAAAAAAAAATTCAAAAAAAAATAAAAAAAAAAGATTCAAAAAAAATTAAAAAAAAAATTCAAAAAAAAAAAAAAAAAAAATTCAAAAAAAAATAAAAAAAAATTTAAAAAAAATCGAAAAAAAAAATTTTCGAAAAAAATTTCAAAAAAAAAAATCAAAAAAAAAATAAAAAAAAAATAAAAAAAAGATTAAAAAAAATATTTAAAAAAAAATTTCAAAAAAAAAATTAAAAAAAAAATTTTCAAAAAAAAATTTAAAAAATAAAAAAAAAAACAAAAAAAAAATTTAGAAAAAAATTTTAAAAAAATTTACAAAAAAAAATTCAAAAAAAAATAAAAAAAAAAGATTCAAAAAAAATTAAAAAAAAAATTCAAAAAAAAATAAAAAAAAAAATTCAAAAAAAATTTATAAAAAAAAATTCGAAAAAAAATTTCAAAAAAAAATTTAAAAAAAATTTCAAAAAAAAATTTCAAAAAAAATTTTCGTAAAAAAATTAAAGAAAAAATTTTAAAAAATCAAAAAAAATTCAAATTTCAAAAAAAATTTCAAAAAAAAAATTGAAAAATAAATTTTCAAAAAAAAATTCTAAAAAAAAGATTTAAAAAAAAATTTAAAAAAAATTTCAAAAAAAAAATTAAAAAAAAAAATTTTCAAAAAAAAATTAAAAAAATAAAAAAAAAAAAACAAAAAAAAAATTTTAGAAAAAAATTTTAAAAAAATTTACAAAAAAAAATTCAAAAAAAAAAATAAAAAAAAAGATTAAAAAAAATTTTAAAAAAAAATCAAAAAAAAATTTAAAAAAAAAAATTCAAAAAACATTTATAAAAAAAATCAAAAAAAAAATTAAAAAAAAATTACAAAAAAAAATTCGAAAAAAACAATTTAAAAAAAAATTTTAAAAAAATTACAAAAAAAAATTCAAAAAAAATTGAAAAAAAAAATTAAAAAAAAAAATTTCAAAAAAAATTTTCGTAAAAAAAATTTTCGTAAAAAAAATTTTCAAAAAAATAAAAAAAAAAGATTCAAAAAAAATTAAAAAAAAAACTCAAAAAAAAAAAAAAAAAAAAATTCAAAAAAAAATAAAAAAAAATTTAAAAAAAATCGAAAAAAAAAATTTTCGAAAAAAATTTCAAAAAAAAAAATCAAAAAAAAAATAAAAAAAAAATAAAAAAAGGATTAAAAAAAATATTTAAAAAAAAATTTCAAAAAAAAAATTAAAAAAAAAATTTTCAAAAAAAAATTTAAAAAATAAAAAAAAAAACAAAAAAAAAATTAGAAAAAAATTTTAAAAAAATTTACAAAAAAAAATTCAAAAAAAAATAAAAAAAAAAGATTCAAAAAAAATTTAAAAAAAAATTCAAAAAAAAATAAAAAAAAAAATTCAAAAAAAATTTATAAAAAAAAATTCGAAAAAAAATTTCAAAAAAAAATTTAAAAAAAATTTCAAAAAAAAATTTCAAAAAAAATTTTCGTAAAAAAATTAAAGAAAAAATTTTAAAAAATCAAAAAAAATTCAAATTTCAAAAAAAATTTCAAAAAAAAAATTGAAAAATAAATTTTCAAAAAAAAATTCTAAAAAAAAGATTTAAAAAAAAATTTAAAAAAAATTTCAAAAAAAAAATTAAAAAAAAAAATTTTCAAAAAAAAATTAAAAAAATAAAAAAAAAAAAAACAAAAAAAAAATTTTAGAAAAAAATTTTAAAAAAATTTACAAAAAAAAATTCAAAAAAAAAATAAAAAAAAAGATTAAAAAAAAATTAAAAAAAAAAATCAAAAAAAAATTTAAAAAAAAAATTCAAAAAAAATTTATAAAAAAAATCAAAAAAAAATTAAAAAAAAATTACAAAAAAAAATTCGAAAAAAACAATTTAAAAAAAAATTTTAAAAAAATTACAAAAAAAAATTCAAAAAAAATTGAAAAAAAAAATTAAAAAAAAAAATTTCAAAAAAAATTTTCGTAAAAAAAATTTTCGTAAAAAAAATTTTCAAAAAAATAATATTTCAAAAAAAAATTTTGAAAAAAAATTCAAAAAAAATTTCAAAAAAAAAATTTAAAAAAAAATCAAAAAAAAAATTTCAAAAAAAAAATAAAAAAAAAAATATTCAACAAAAAAATTTACCAAAAAAATTTCGAAAAAAAAAATAAAAAAAAAAAATTTCAAAAAAAATTTTCAAAAAAAAAAATTTCGAAAAAAAATTTTCAAAAAAAAATTAAAAAAATAAAAAAAAAAAACAAAAAAAAAATTTTAGAAAAAATTTTAAAAAAATTTACAAAAGAAAATTCAAAAAAAAATAAAAAAAAAAGATTAAAAAAAATTTTTTTAAAAAATTTCAAAAAAAAATTAAAAAAAAAAAATTAAAAAAAAAATTTATAAAAAAAATCAAAAAAAAAAATTAAAAAAAATTACAAAAAAAAAATCGAAAAAAAAAATTTAAAAAAAATTCACAAAAAAAAAATTTCATAAAAAATTTTTAAAAAATGTTCAAAAAAAAATTTAAAAAAAAAAAAAAAAAAAATTCGTAAAACAAAATTAAAAAAAAATTTAAAAAAAAATCGAAAAAAAAAATTTTCGAAAAAAATTTTTAAAAAAAATTCAAAAAAAAATTTTCAAAAAAAAAATTCAAAAAAAAATTAAAAAAAAGATTTAAAAAAAATTTTCAAAAAAAAAATTAAAATAAAAATTAAAAAAAAAAAAATTAAAAAAATAAAAAAAAAAACAAAAAAAAAATTTTAGAAAAAATTTTATAAAGAAAAATCAAAAAAAAAATTTAAAAAAAATTACAAAAAAAATTCGAAAAAAACAATAAAAAAAATTTTTTTAAAAAATTCAAAAAAAAATTTCAAAAAAAAAATTTCAAAAAAAAATTTTCAAAAAAATTTATAAAAAAAAATCAAAAAAAATTTTTAAAATAATTACAAAAAAAAATTGGAAAAAAACAATTTAAAAAAAAATTTGGAAAAAAAATTTTGAAAAAAATTACAAAAAAAAATTCAAAAAAATTTCAAAAAAAATTTCGAAAAAAATTACAAAAGAAAATTTTTAAAAAAATTACAAAAAAAATTCAAAAAAAAATTGAAAAAAAAAATTTCAAAAAAAAAATTTTCAAAAAAAAATTTAAAAAAATAAAAAAAAAAATCAAAAAAAAATTTATAAAAAAAATTTAAAAAAAATTACAAAAAAAAATTCGAAAGAACAATTTTAAAAAAATTTTAAAAAAAATTACAAAAAAAAATTCAAAAAAAATTGAAAAAAAAAATTTCAAAAAAAAAAATTTCAAAAAAAATTTTCGTAAGAAAAATTTTCAAAAAAATAAAATTTCGAAAAAAAATTCAAAAAAAATTTCAAAAAAAAATTAAAAAAAAATTCAAAAATTTAAAAAAAAAATAAAAAAAAAATTCGAAAAAAAATTTCAAAAAAAATTTTTAAAAAAATTCCAAAAACAAAAATTTCAAAAAAAATTTTCGTAAAAAAATTTTTAAAAAAAATTTTAAAAAATCAAAAAAAAATTCAAATTTCAAAAAAAAATTCAAAAAAAAAATTGAAAAAAAAATTTTAAAAAAAAGTTTTAAAAAAATTCTCAAAAAAAATTAAAAAAAAAATGAAAAAAAAAATTTTCGAAAAAAAAATTTTCAAAAAAATAAAATTTCGAAAATAATTAAAAAAAAAAAAAAAAATTCAAAAAAAAAAAATTTCGAAAAAAAATTTAAAAAAAAAGTTTCAAAAAAAAATTAAAAAAATAAAAAAAAAAATTTTAGAAAAAATCGAAAAAAAAAATTTTAGAAAAAAATTTCAAAAAAAAAATTCAAAAAAAAAATTAAAAAAAAAAAAATTCAAATAAAAATAAAAAAAAGATTAAAAAAAATTTAAAAAAAATTTACAAAAAAAAATAAAAAAAAAGATTCAAAAAAAATTTTAAAAAAAATTTCAAAAAAAAATTCAAAAAAAAATTTATAAAAAAAATCAATAAAAAAATTAAAAAAAAATTACAAAAAAAAAATCGGAAAAAAAATTTTAAAAAAATTTTAAAAAAAATTCACAAAAAAAAATTTCATAAAAAAATTTTAAAAAATTTTCAAAAAAAAAATTGAAAAAAAAAATAAAAAAAAAAAAAAAATTCGTAAAAAAAATAAAAAAAAATTTAAAAAAAATCGAAAAAAAAAAATTTCGAAAAAAATTTCAAAAAAAAAAATCATAAAAAAAAATTTTCAAAAAAAAAATAAAAAAAAAATAAAAAAAAGATTAAAAAAAATATTTTAAAAAAAAAATTTAAAAAAAAATCAAAAAAAAAATTTCAAAAAAAAAATAAAAAAAAAAATATTCAACAAAAAAATTTACCAAAAAAATTTCGAAAAAAAAAATAAAAAAAAAAAATTTCAAAAAAAATTTTCAAAAAAAAAAATTTCGAAAAAAAATTTTCAAAAAAAAATTAAAAAAATAAAAAAAAAAAACAAAAAAAAAATTTTAGAAAAAATTTTAAAAAAATTTACAAAAGAAAATTCAAAAAAAAATAAAAAAAAAAGATTAAAAAAAATTTTTTTAAAAAATTTCAAAAAAAAATTAAAAAAAAAAAATTAAAAAAAAAATTTATAAAAAAAATCAAAAAAAAAAATTAAAAAAAATTACAAAAAAAAAATCGAAAAAAAAAATTTAAAAAAAATTCACAAAAAAAAAATTTCATAAAAAATTTTTAAAAAATGTTCAAAAAAAAATTTAAAAAAAAAAAAAAAAAAAATTCGTAAAACAAAATTAAAAAAAAATTTTAAAAAAAATCGAAAAAAAAAATTTTCGAAAAAAATTTTTAAAAAAAATTCAAAAAAAAATTTTCAAAAAAAAAATTCAAAAAAAAATTAAAAAAAAGATTTAAAAAAAATTTTCAAAAAAAAAATTAAAATAAAAATTTAAAAAAAAAAAATTAAAAAAATAAAAAAAAAAACAAAAAAAAAATTTTAGAAAAAATTTTATAAAGAAAAATCAAAAAAAAAATTTAAAAAAAATTACAAAAAAAATTCGAAAAAAACAATAAAAAAAATTTTTTTAAAAAATTCAAAAAAAAATTTCAAAAAAAAAATTTCAAAAAAAAATTTTCAAAAAAATTTATAAAAAAAAATCAAAAAAAATTTTTAAAATAATTACAAAAAAAAATTGGAAAAAAACAATTTAAAAAAAAATTTGGAAAAAAAATTTTGAAAAAAATTACAAAAAAAAATTCAAAAAAATTTCAAAAAAAATTTCGAAAAAAATTACAAAAGAAAATTTTTAAAAAAATTACAAAAAAAATTCAAAAAAAAATTGAAAAAAAAAATTTCAAAAAAAAAATTTTCAAAAAAAAATTTAAAAAAATAAAAAAAAAAATCAAAAAAAAATTTATAAAAAAAATTTAAAAAAAATTACAAAAAAAAATTCGAAAGAACAATTTTAAAAAAATTTTAAAAAAAATTACAAAAAAAAATTCAAAAAAAATTGAAAAAAAAAATTTCAAAAAAAAAAATTTCAAAAAAAATTTTCGTAAGAAAAATTTTCAAAAAAATAAAATTTCGAAAAAAAATTCAAAAAAAATTTCAAAAAAAAATTAAAAAAAAATTCAAAAATTTAAAAAAAAAATAAAAAAAAAATTCGAAAAAAAATTTCAAAAAAAATTTTTAAAAAAATTCCAAAAACAAAAATTTCAAAAAAAATTTTCGTAAAAAAATTTTTAAAAAAAATTTTAAAAAATCAAAAAAAAATTCAAATTTCAAAAAAAATTTCAAAAAAAAAATTGAAAAAAAAATTTTAAAAAAAAGTTTTAAAAAAATTCTCAAAAAAAATTAAAAAAAAAATGAAAAAAAAAATTTTCGAAAAAAAAATTTTCAAAAAAATAAAATTTCGAAAATAATTAAAAAAAAAAAAAAAAATTCAAAAAAAAAAAATTTCGAAAAAAAATTTAAAAAAAAAGTTTCAAAAAAAAATTAAAAAAATAAAAAAAAAAATTTTAGAAAAAATCGAAAAAAAAAATTTTAGAAAAAAATTTCAAAAAAAAAATTCAAAAAAAAAATTTAAAAAAAAAAAATTCAAATAAAAATAAAAAAAAGATTAAAAAAAATTTAAAAAAAATTTACAAAAAAAAATAAAAAAAAAGATTCAAAAAAAATTTTAAAAAAAATTTCAAAAAAAAATTCAAAAAAAAATTTATAAAAAAAATCAATAAAAAAATTAAAAAAAAATTACAAAAAAAAAATCGGAAAAAAAATTTTAAAAAAATTTTAAAAAAAATTCACAAAAAAAAATTTCATAAAAAAATTTTAAAAAATTTTCAAAAAAAAAATTGAAAAAAAAAATAAAAAAAAAAAAAAAAATCGTAAAAAAAATAAAAAAAAATTTAAAAAAAATCGAAAAAAAAAATTTTCGAAAAAAATTTCAAAAAAAAAAATCATAAAAAAAAATTTTCAAAAAAAAAATAAAAAAAAAATAAAAAAAAGATTAAAAAAAATATTTTAAAAAAAATTTCAAAAAAAAAATTAAAAAAAAAATTTTCAAAAAAAAATTAAAAAAATAAAAAAAAAAACAAAAAAAAAATTTAGAAAAAAATTTTAAAAAAATTTACAAAAAAAAATTCAAAAAAAAATAAAAAAAAAGATTCAAAAAAAATTTAAAAAAAAATTCAAAAAAAAATAAAAAAAAAATTCAAAAAAAATTTATAAAAAAAAATTCAAAAAAAATTTATAAAAAAAATCAAAAAAAAATTTAAAAAAAGTTACAAAAAAAAAATTCGAAAAAAACAATTTAAAAAAAAATTTAAAAAAAATTACAAAAAAAAATTCAAAAAAAATTGAAAAAAAAATTTAAAAAAAAATTTCAAAAAAAATTTTCCTAATAAAAATTTTCGTAAAAAAAATTTTCGTAAAAAAAATTTTCGTAAAAAAAATTTTCAAAAAAATATAATTTCGAAAAAAAATTTTGAAAAAAAATTCAAAAAAAATTTCAAAAAAAAATTTTTAAAAAATTCAAAAAATTAAAAAAAAAAATAAAAAAAAAATTCGAAAAAAAATTTCAAAAAAAAATTTAAAAAAAATTTCAAAAAAAAATTTCAAAAAAAATTTTCGTAAAAAAATTAAAGAAAAAATTTTAAAAAATCAAAAAAAATTCAAATTTCAAAAAAAATTTCAAAAAAAAAATTGAAAAATAAATTTTAAAAAAAAGTTTTAAAAAAACTCACAAAAAAACTCAAAAAAAATGAAAAAAAAAAATTTCGTAAAAAAAATTTTCAAAAAAATAAAATTTCGAAAAAAATTAAAAAAAAAAAAAATTTTCAAAAAAAAAATTTCGAAAAAAAATTTAAAAAAAAAGTTTCAAAAAAAAATAAAAAAAGTAAAAAAAAAATTCAAAAAAATATTTATAAAAAAAATCAAAAAAAAAATTAAAAAAAATTACAAAAAAAAAAATCGAAAAAAAAAATTTAAAAAAATTTAAAAAAAATTCACAAAAAAAAAATTTCATAAAAAAATTTTAAAAAATTTTCAAAAAAAAAATTGAAAAAAAAATTTAAAAAAAAAAAAAATTCGTAAAAAAAATAAAAAAAAATTTAAAAAAAATCGAAAAAAAAAAATTTCGAAAAAAATTTCAAAAAAAAAATCAAAAAAAAAATTTTCAAAAAAAAATTCTAAAAAAAAGATTTTAAAAAAAATTTAAAAAAAATTTCAAAAAAAAAATAAAAAAAAAAAATTTTCAAAAAAAAATTAAAAAAATAAAAAAAAAACAAAAAAAAAATTTTAGAAAAAAATTTTTAAAAAATTTACAAAAAAAAATTCAAAAAAAAAATAAAAAAAAAAGATTAAAAAAAAATTTAAAAAAAAAATCAAAAAAAAATTTAAAAAAAAAAAATTCAAAAAAAATTTATAAAAAAATCAAAAAAAAAATTAAAAAAAAATTACAAAAAAAAATTCGAAAAAAACAATTTAAAAAAAAAATTTAAAAAAATTACAAAAAAAAATTGAAAAAAAAAATTAAAAAAAAAATTTCAAAAAAAATTTTTGTAAAAAAAATTTTCGTAAAAAAAATTTTCGTAAAAAAAATTTTCAAAAAAATAATATTTCAAAAAAAAATTTTGAAAAAAAATTCAAAAAAAATTTCAAAAAAAAATTTAAAAAAAATTCAAAAAAAAAAATTTCAAAAAAAAAATAAAAAAAAAATATTCAACAAAAAAATTTACCAAAAAAATTTCGAAAAAAAAAATAAAAAAAAAAAATTTCAAAAAAAAATTTTCAAAAAAAAAATTTCGAAAAAAAATTTTCAAAAAAAAATTAAAAAAATAAAAAAAAAAAACAAAAAAAAAATTTTAGAAAAAATTTTTAAAAAATTTACAAAAGAAAATTCAAAAAAAAATAAAAAAAAAGATTAAAAAAAAATTTTTTAAAAAATTTCAAAAAAAAATAAAAAAAAAAAAATTAAAAAAAAAATTTATAAAAAAAATCAAAAAAAAAATTAAAAAAATTACAAAAAAAAAATCGAAAAAAAAAATTTAAAAAAAATTCACAAAAAAAAAAATTCATAAAAAATTTTTAAAAAATGTTCAAAAAAAAATTTAAAAAAAAAAAAAAAAAATTCGTAAAACAAAATTTAAAAAAAATTTAAAAAAAAATCGAAAAAAAAAATTTTCGAAAAAAATTAAAAAAAAAAATTCAAAAAAAAATTTTCAAAAAAAAAATTCAAAAAAAAATAAAAAAAAGATTTAAAAAAAAATTTCAAAAAAAAAATTAAAATAAAAATTTTCAAAAAAAAATTAAAAAAATAAAAAAAAAAACAAAAAAAAAATTTTAGAAAAAATTTTATAAAGAAGAATCAAAAAAAAAATTTAAAAAAAATTACAAAAAAAATTCGAAAAAAACAATAAAAAAAAAATTTTTAAAAAATTCAAAAAAAAATTTTGAAAAAAATTACAAAAAAAAATTCAAAAAAATTTCAAAAAAAATTTCGAAAAAAATTACAAAAGAAAATTTTAAAAAAAATTACAAAAAAAATTCAAAAAAAAATTGAAAAAAAAAATTTCAAAAAAAAAATTTATACAAAAAAATAAAAAAAAATTACAAAAAAAAATTCGAAAAAACAATTTCAAAAAAAAAAATTCAAAAAAAATTGAAAAAAAAATTTAAAAAAAAATTTCAAAAAAAAATTTTCAAAAAAAAAAAATTTCGAAAAAAAATTTAAAAAAAAATTTTCAAAAAAAAATTAAAAAAATAAAAAAAAACAAAAAAAAAATTTTAGAAAAAATTTTAAAAAAATTTACAAAATAAAATAAAAAAAAAATTCAAAAAAAATTTTAAAAAAAATTTCAAAAAAAAATTTAACAAAAAAAATTCAAAAAAAAATTATAAAAAAAACCAAAAAAAAAATTTAAAAAAAATTACAAAAAAAAAATCGAAAAAAAAATTTTAAAAAAATTTAAAAAAAAATTCACAAAAAAAAAATTTCATAAAAAAATTTTAAAAAATTTTCAAAAAAAAAATTGAAAAAAAAAATTAAAAAAAAAAAAAATTCGTAAAAAAAATTTAAAAAAAATCGAAAAAAAAAATTTTCGAAAAAAATTTCAAAAAAAAAAATCAAAAAAAATATTTTCAAAAAAAAAATTCAAAAAAAATAAAAAAAAGATTAAAAAAAAAATTTAAAAAAAAATTTCAAAAAAAAAATTAAAAAAAAAAATTTTCAAAAAAAAATTTAAAAAATAAAAAAAAATTTCAAAAAAAAAACAAAAAAAAATTTAAAAAAATTTACAAAAAAAAAATTCAAAAAAAAATAAAAAACAAAGATTAAAAAAAAATGTTAAAAAAATTTACAAAAAAAATTCAAAAAAACAATAAAAAAAAATTTTGGAAAAAATTTTTTTTAAAAAATTCAAAAAAAATTTAAAAAAAAAATTTCAAAAAAATATTTTCAAAAAAAACTTCAAAAAAAATTTCAAAAAAAATTTCGAAAAAAATTACAAAGGAAAATTTAAAAAAAATTACAAAAAAAATTCAAAAAAAAATTGAAAAAACAAATTTCTAAAAAAAAAAATTTTCAAAAAAAAAAAATTTCAAAATAATAAAAAAAAAATAAAAAAAATAAAAAAAAAAATTTTCAAAAAAAAAAATTTCGAAAAAAAATTTTAAAAAAAATTTTCAAAAAAAAATTTAAAAAAAAAATCAAAAAAAAATTTATAAAAAAAATCAAAAAAAAAATTTAAAAAAAAATTACAAAAAAAATTCGAAAAAAACAATTTAAAAAAAATTTTAAAAAAAATTAAAAAAAAAAAATTCAAAAAAAATTTAAATAAAAAATTTCAAAAAAAAAATTTCAAAAAAAATTTTCGTAAAAAAAATTTTCAAAAAAATAAAATTTCGAAAAAAAAATTTAAAAAAAATTCAAAAAAAATTTCAAAAAAATTTAAAAAAAAATTCAAAAAATTAAAAAAAAAAAAATTCGAAAAAAAATTTCAAAAAAAAATTTTCAAAAAAAAATTGAAAAAAAAATTATAGAAAAAATTCACAAAAAAAAAATTTAAAAAAAATTTTCGTAAAAAAAAATTTCAAAAAAATGAAATTTCGAAAAAAAAATTTTTTAAAAAAAATTTTCAAAAAAAACTTCAAAAAAAAATTTCAAAAAAAATTTCGAAAAAAATTACAAAAGAAAATTTTAAAAAATATTACAAAAAAAATCAAAAAAAATTGAAAAAAAAAATTCAAAAAAAAATTCAAAAAAATAAAAAAAAAAAAAATAAAAAAAATTTCTTGAAAAAAAATAAAAAAAAATTTAAAAAAACATCGAAAAAAAAAATTTCGAAAAAAATTTCAAAAAAAAAATTCAAAAAAAAATTTTTAAAAAAAAAAAATTCAAAAAAAAAAACAAAAAAAAATTTTAAAAAAAATTTAAAAAAATTTACAAAAAAAAATAAAAAAAAATAAAAAAAAAGATTCAAAAAAAATTTTAAAAAAAATTTCAGAAAAAAATTTCAAAAAAAATTTAAAAAAAAATTTATAAAAAAAAATCGAAAAAAAAATAAAAAAAAATTACAAAAAAAAATTCGAAAAAACAATTTCAAAAAAAAAAATTCAAAAAAAATTGAAAAAAAAATTTTAAAAAAAATTTCAAAAAAAAATTTTCAAAAAAAAAAAATTTCGAAAAAAAATTTTAAAAAAAATTTTCAAAAAAAAATTAAAAAAATAAAAAACAAAAAAAAAATTTTAGAAAAAATTTTAAAAAAATTTACAAAATAAAATAAAAAAAAAAATTCGAAAGAAATTTTAAAAAAAATTTCAAAAAAAAATTTAACAAAAAAATTCAAAAAAAAAATTATAAAAAAAATCAAAAAAAAAATTTTAAAAAAAATTACAAAAAAAAAATCGAAAAAAAAATTTTAAAAAAATTTAAAAAAAAATTCACAAAAAAAAAATTTCATGAAAAAATTTTAAAAAATTTTCAAAAAAAAAATTAAAAAAAAATTAAAAAAAAAAAAAATTCGTAAAAAAAATAAAAAAAAATTTAAAAAAAATCGAAAAAAAATATTTTCGAAAAAAATTTCAAAAAAAAAATCAAAAAAAATATTTTCAAAAAAAAATTCAAAAAAAATAAAAAAAAGATTAAAAAAAAATTTAAAAAAAAATTTCAAAAAAAAAATTTAAAAAAAAATTTTCAAAAAAAAATTTAAAAAATAAAAAAAAAACAAAAAAAAAATTTTAGAAAAAAATTTACAAAAAAAAATTGAAAAAAAAATAAAAAAAAAATTCAAAAAAAAAAATTTCATAAAAAAATTTTAAAAAATTTTCAAAAAAAAAATTGAAAAAAAAAATTTAAAAAAAAAAAAAAATTCGTAAAAAAAATAAAAAAAAATTTAAAAAAAATCGAAAAAAAAAATTTTCGAAAAAAATTTCAAAAAAAAAAATCAAAAAAAAAATAAAAAAAAAATAAAAAAAAGATTAAAAAAAATATTTAAAAAAAAATTTCAAAAAAAAAATTAAAAAAAAAATTTTCAAAAAAAAATTTAAAAAATAAAAAAAAAAACAAAAAAAAAATTTAGAAAAAAATTTTAAAAAAATTTACAAAAAAAAATTCAAAAAAAAATAAAAAAAAAAGATTCAAAAAAAATTAAAAAAAAAATTCAAAAAAAAATAAAAAAAAAAATTCAAAAAAAATTTATAAAAAAAAATTCGAAAAAAAATTTCAAAAAAAAATTTAAAAAAAATTTCAAAAAAAAATTTCAAAAAAAATTTTCGTAAAAAAATTAAAGAAAAAATTTTAAAAAATCAAAAAAAATTCAAATTTCAAAAAAAATTTCAAAAAAAAAATTGAAAAATAAATTTTCAAAAAAAAATTCTAAAAAAAAGATTTAAAAAAAAATTTAAAAAAAATTTCAAAAAAAAAATTAAAAAAAAAAATTTTCAAAAAAAAATTAAAAAAATAAAAAAAAAAAAACAAAAAAAAAATTTTAGAAAAAAATTTTAAAAAAATTTACAAAAAAAAATTCAAAAAAAAAAATAAAAAAAAAGATTAAAAAAAATTTTAAAAAAAAATCAAAAAAAAATTTAAAAAAAAAAATTCAAAAAACATTTATAAAAAAAATCAAAAAAAAAATTAAAAAAAAATTACAAAAAAAAATTCGAAAAAAACAATTTAAAAAAAAATTTTAAAAAAATTACAAAAAAAAATTCAAAAAAAATTGAAAAAAAAAATTAAAAAAAAAAATTTCAAAAAAAATTTTCGTAAAAAAAATTTTCGTAAAAAAAATTTTCAAAAAAATAAAAAAAAAAGATTCAAAAAAAATTAAAAAAAAAACTCAAAAAAAAAAAAAAAAAAAAATTCAAAAAAAAATAAAAAAAAATTTAAAAAAAATCGAAAAAAAAAATTTTCGAAAAAAATTTCAAAAAAAAAAATCAAAAAAAAAATAAAAAAAAAATAAAAAAAGGATTAAAAAAAATATTTAAAAAAAAATTTCAAAAAAAAAATTAAAAAAAAAATTTTCAAAAAAAAATTTAAAAAATAAAAAAAAAAACAAAAAAAAAATTAGAAAAAAATTTTAAAAAAATTTACAAAAAAAAATTCAAAAAAAAATAAAAAAAAAAGATTCAAAAAAAATTTAAAAAAAAATTCAAAAAAAAATAAAAAAAAAAATTCAAAAAAAATTTATAAAAAAAAATTCGAAAAAAAATTTCAAAAAAAAATTTAAAAAAAATTTCAAAAAAAAATTTCAAAAAAAATTTTCGTAAAAAAATTAAAGAAAAAATTTTAAAAAATCAAAAAAAATTCAAATTTCAAAAAAAATTTCAAAAAAAAAATTGAAAAATAAATTTTCAAAAAAAAATTCTAAAAAAAAGATTTAAAAAAAAATTTAAAAAAAATTTCAAAAAAAAAATTAAAAAAAAAAATTTTCAAAAAAAAATTAAAAAAATAAAAAAAAAAAAAACAAAAAAAAAATTTTAGAAAAAAATTTTAAAAAAATTTACAAAAAAAAATTCAAAAAAAAAATAAAAAAAAAGATTAAAAAAAAATTAAAAAAAAAAATCAAAAAAAAATTTAAAAAAAAAATTCAAAAAAAATTTATAAAAAAAATCAAAAAAAAATTAAAAAAAAATTACAAAAAAAAATTCGAAAAAAACAATTTAAAAAAAAATTTTAAAAAAATTACAAAAAAAAATTCAAAAAAAATTGAAAAAAAAAATTAAAAAAAAAAATTTCAAAAAAAATTTTCGTAAAAAAAATTTTCGTAAAAAAAATTTTCAAAAAAATAATATTTCAAAAAAAAATTTTGAAAAAAAATTCAAAAAAAATTTCAAAAAAAAAATTTAAAAAAAAATCAAAAAAAAAATTTCAAAAAAAAAATAAAAAAAAAAATATTCAACAAAAAAATTTACCAAAAAAATTTCGAAAAAAAAAATAAAAAAAAAAAATTTCAAAAAAAATTTTCAAAAAAAAAAATTTCGAAAAAAAATTTTCAAAAAAAAATTAAAAAAATAAAAAAAAAAAACAAAAAAAAAATTTTAGAAAAAATTTTAAAAAAATTTACAAAAGAAAATTCAAAAAAAAATAAAAAAAAAAGATTAAAAAAAATTTTTTTAAAAAATTTCAAAAAAAAATTAAAAAAAAAAAATTAAAAAAAAAATTTATAAAAAAAATCAAAAAAAAAAATTAAAAAAAATTACAAAAAAAAAATCGAAAAAAAAAATTTAAAAAAAATTCACAAAAAAAAAATTTCATAAAAAATTTTTAAAAAATGTTCAAAAAAAAATTTAAAAAAAAAAAAAAAAAAAATTCGTAAAACAAAATTAAAAAAAAATTTAAAAAAAAATCGAAAAAAAAAATTTTCGAAAAAAATTTTTAAAAAAAATTCAAAAAAAAATTTTCAAAAAAAAAATTCAAAAAAAAATTAAAAAAAAGATTTAAAAAAAATTTTCAAAAAAAAAATTAAAATAAAAATTAAAAAAAAAAAAATTAAAAAAATAAAAAAAAAAACAAAAAAAAAATTTTAGAAAAAATTTTATAAAGAAAAATCAAAAAAAAAATTTAAAAAAAATTACAAAAAAAATTCGAAAAAAACAATAAAAAAAATTTTTTTAAAAAATTCAAAAAAAAATTTCAAAAAAAAAATTTCAAAAAAAAATTTTCAAAAAAATTTATAAAAAAAAATCAAAAAAAATTTTTAAAATAATTACAAAAAAAAATTGGAAAAAAACAATTTAAAAAAAAATTTGGAAAAAAAATTTTGAAAAAAATTACAAAAAAAAATTCAAAAAAATTTCAAAAAAAATTTCGAAAAAAATTACAAAAGAAAATTTTTAAAAAAATTACAAAAAAAATTCAAAAAAAAATTGAAAAAAAAAATTTCAAAAAAAAAATTTTCAAAAAAAAATTTAAAAAAATAAAAAAAAAAATCAAAAAAAAATTTATAAAAAAAATTTAAAAAAAATTACAAAAAAAAATTCGAAAGAACAATTTTAAAAAAATTTTAAAAAAAATTACAAAAAAAAATTCAAAAAAAATTGAAAAAAAAAATTTCAAAAAAAAAAATTTCAAAAAAAATTTTCGTAAGAAAAATTTTCAAAAAAATAAAATTTCGAAAAAAAATTCAAAAAAAATTTCAAAAAAAAATTAAAAAAAAATTCAAAAATTTAAAAAAAAAATAAAAAAAAAATTCGAAAAAAAATTTCAAAAAAAATTTTTAAAAAAATTCCAAAAACAAAAATTTCAAAAAAAATTTTCGTAAAAAAATTTTTAAAAAAAATTTTAAAAAATCAAAAAAAAATTCAAATTTCAAAAAAAAATTCAAAAAAAAAATTGAAAAAAAAATTTTAAAAAAAAGTTTTAAAAAAATTCTCAAAAAAAATTAAAAAAAAAATGAAAAAAAAAATTTTCGAAAAAAAAATTTTCAAAAAAATAAAATTTCGAAAATAATTAAAAAAAAAAAAAAAAATTCAAAAAAAAAAAATTTCGAAAAAAAATTTAAAAAAAAAGTTTCAAAAAAAAATTAAAAAAATAAAAAAAAAAATTTTAGAAAAAATCGAAAAAAAAAATTTTAGAAAAAAATTTCAAAAAAAAAATTCAAAAAAAAAATTAAAAAAAAAAAAATTCAAATAAAAATAAAAAAAAGATTAAAAAAAATTTAAAAAAAATTTACAAAAAAAAATAAAAAAAAAGATTCAAAAAAAATTTTAAAAAAAATTTCAAAAAAAAATTCAAAAAAAAATTTATAAAAAAAATCAATAAAAAAATTAAAAAAAAATTACAAAAAAAAAATCGGAAAAAAAATTTTAAAAAAATTTTAAAAAAAATTCACAAAAAAAAATTTCATAAAAAAATTTTAAAAAATTTTCAAAAAAAAAATTGAAAAAAAAAATAAAAAAAAAAAAAAAATTCGTAAAAAAAATAAAAAAAAATTTAAAAAAAATCGAAAAAAAAAAATTTCGAAAAAAATTTCAAAAAAAAAAATCATAAAAAAAAATTTTCAAAAAAAAAATAAAAAAAAAATAAAAAAAAGATTAAAAAAAATATTTTAAAAAAAAAATTTAAAAAAAAATCAAAAAAAAAATTTCAAAAAAAAAATAAAAAAAAAAATATTCAACAAAAAAATTTACCAAAAAAATTTCGAAAAAAAAAATAAAAAAAAAAAATTTCAAAAAAAATTTTCAAAAAAAAAAATTTCGAAAAAAAATTTTCAAAAAAAAATTAAAAAAATAAAAAAAAAAAACAAAAAAAAAATTTTAGAAAAAATTTTAAAAAAATTTACAAAAGAAAATTCAAAAAAAAATAAAAAAAAAAGATTAAAAAAAATTTTTTTAAAAAATTTCAAAAAAAAATTAAAAAAAAAAAATTAAAAAAAAAATTTATAAAAAAAATCAAAAAAAAAAATTAAAAAAAATTACAAAAAAAAAATCGAAAAAAAAAATTTAAAAAAAATTCACAAAAAAAAAATTTCATAAAAAATTTTTAAAAAATGTTCAAAAAAAAATTTAAAAAAAAAAAAAAAAAAAATTCGTAAAACAAAATTAAAAAAAAATTTTAAAAAAAATCGAAAAAAAAAATTTTCGAAAAAAATTTTTAAAAAAAATTCAAAAAAAAATTTTCAAAAAAAAAATTCAAAAAAAAATTAAAAAAAAGATTTAAAAAAAATTTTCAAAAAAAAAATTAAAATAAAAATTTAAAAAAAAAAAATTAAAAAAATAAAAAAAAAAACAAAAAAAAAATTTTAGAAAAAATTTTATAAAGAAAAATCAAAAAAAAAATTTAAAAAAAATTACAAAAAAAATTCGAAAAAAACAATAAAAAAAATTTTTTTAAAAAATTCAAAAAAAAATTTCAAAAAAAAAATTTCAAAAAAAAATTTTCAAAAAAATTTATAAAAAAAAATCAAAAAAAATTTTTAAAATAATTACAAAAAAAAATTGGAAAAAAACAATTTAAAAAAAAATTTGGAAAAAAAATTTTGAAAAAAATTACAAAAAAAAATTCAAAAAAATTTCAAAAAAAATTTCGAAAAAAATTACAAAAGAAAATTTTTAAAAAAATTACAAAAAAAATTCAAAAAAAAATTGAAAAAAAAAATTTCAAAAAAAAAATTTTCAAAAAAAAATTTAAAAAAATAAAAAAAAAAATCAAAAAAAAATTTATAAAAAAAATTTAAAAAAAATTACAAAAAAAAATTCGAAAGAACAATTTTAAAAAAATTTTAAAAAAAATTACAAAAAAAAATTCAAAAAAAATTGAAAAAAAAAATTTCAAAAAAAAAAATTTCAAAAAAAATTTTCGTAAGAAAAATTTTCAAAAAAATAAAATTTCGAAAAAAAATTCAAAAAAAATTTCAAAAAAAAATTAAAAAAAAATTCAAAAATTTAAAAAAAAAATAAAAAAAAAATTCGAAAAAAAATTTCAAAAAAAATTTTTAAAAAAATTCCAAAAACAAAAATTTCAAAAAAAATTTTCGTAAAAAAATTTTTAAAAAAAATTTTAAAAAATCAAAAAAAAATTCAAATTTCAAAAAAAATTTCAAAAAAAAAATTGAAAAAAAAATTTTAAAAAAAAGTTTTAAAAAAATTCTCAAAAAAAATTAAAAAAAAAATGAAAAAAAAAATTTTCGAAAAAAAAATTTTCAAAAAAATAAAATTTCGAAAATAATTAAAAAAAAAAAAAAAAATTCAAAAAAAAAAAATTTCGAAAAAAAATTTAAAAAAAAAGTTTCAAAAAAAAATTAAAAAAATAAAAAAAAAAATTTTAGAAAAAATCGAAAAAAAAAATTTTAGAAAAAAATTTCAAAAAAAAAATTCAAAAAAAAAATTTAAAAAAAAAAAATTCAAATAAAAATAAAAAAAAGATTAAAAAAAATTTAAAAAAAATTTACAAAAAAAAATAAAAAAAAAGATTCAAAAAAAATTTTAAAAAAAATTTCAAAAAAAAATTCAAAAAAAAATTTATAAAAAAAATCAATAAAAAAATTAAAAAAAAATTACAAAAAAAAAATCGGAAAAAAAATTTTAAAAAAATTTTAAAAAAAATTCACAAAAAAAAATTTCATAAAAAAATTTTAAAAAATTTTCAAAAAAAAAATTGAAAAAAAAAATAAAAAAAAAAAAAAAAATCGTAAAAAAAATAAAAAAAAATTTAAAAAAAATCGAAAAAAAAAATTTTCGAAAAAAATTTCAAAAAAAAAAATCATAAAAAAAAATTTTCAAAAAAAAAATAAAAAAAAAATAAAAAAAAGATTAAAAAAAATATTTTAAAAAAAATTTCAAAAAAAAAATTAAAAAAAAAATTTTCAAAAAAAAATTAAAAAAATAAAAAAAAAAACAAAAAAAAAATTTAGAAAAAAATTTTAAAAAAATTTACAAAAAAAAATTCAAAAAAAAATAAAAAAAAAGATTCAAAAAAAATTTAAAAAAAAATTCAAAAAAAAATAAAAAAAAAATTCAAAAAAAATTTATAAAAAAAAATTCAAAAAAAATTTATAAAAAAAATCAAAAAAAAATTTAAAAAAAGTTACAAAAAAAAAATTCGAAAAAAACAATTTAAAAAAAAATTTAAAAAAAATTACAAAAAAAAATTCAAAAAAAATTGAAAAAAAAATTTAAAAAAAAATTTCAAAAAAAATTTTCCTAATAAAAATTTTCGTAAAAAAAATTTTCGTAAAAAAAATTTTCGTAAAAAAAATTTTCAAAAAAATATAATTTCGAAAAAAAATTTTGAAAAAAAATTCAAAAAAAATTTCAAAAAAAAATTTTTAAAAAATTCAAAAAATTAAAAAAAAAAATAAAAAAAAAATTCGAAAAAAAATTTCAAAAAAAAATTTAAAAAAAATTTCAAAAAAAAATTTCAAAAAAAATTTTCGTAAAAAAATTAAAGAAAAAATTTTAAAAAATCAAAAAAAATTCAAATTTCAAAAAAAATTTCAAAAAAAAAATTGAAAAATAAATTTTAAAAAAAAGTTTTAAAAAAACTCACAAAAAAACTCAAAAAAAATGAAAAAAAAAAATTTCGTAAAAAAAATTTTCAAAAAAATAAAATTTCGAAAAAAATTAAAAAAAAAAAAAATTTTCAAAAAAAAAATTTCGAAAAAAAATTTAAAAAAAAAGTTTCAAAAAAAAATAAAAAAAGTAAAAAAAAAATTCAAAAAAATATTTATAAAAAAAATCAAAAAAAAAATTAAAAAAAATTACAAAAAAAAAATCGAAAAAAAAAATTTAAAAAAATTTAAAAAAAATTCACAAAAAAAAAATTTCATAAAAAAATTTTAAAAAATTTTCAAAAAAAAAATTGAAAAAAAAATTTAAAAAAAAAAAAAATTCGTAAAAAAAATAAAAAAAAATTTAAAAAAAATCGAAAAAAAAAAATTTCGAAAAAAATTTCAAAAAAAAAATCAAAAAAAAAATTTTCAAAAAAAAATTCTAAAAAAAAGATTTTAAAAAAAATTTAAAAAAAATTTCAAAAAAAAAATAAAAAAAAAAAATTTTCAAAAAAAAATTAAAAAAATAAAAAAAAAACAAAAAAAAAATTTTAGAAAAAAATTTTTAAAAAATTTACAAAAAAAAATTCAAAAAAAAAATAAAAAAAAAAGATTAAAAAAAAATTTAAAAAAAAAATCAAAAAAAAATTTAAAAAAAAAAAATTCAAAAAAAATTTATAAAAAAATCAAAAAAAAAATTAAAAAAAAATTACAAAAAAAAATTCGAAAAAAACAATTTAAAAAAAAAATTTAAAAAAATTACAAAAAAAAATTGAAAAAAAAAATTAAAAAAAAAATTTCAAAAAAAATTTTTGTAAAAAAAATTTTCGTAAAAAAAATTTTCGTAAAAAAAATTTTCAAAAAAATAATATTTCAAAAAAAAATTTTGAAAAAAAATTCAAAAAAAATTTCAAAAAAAAATTTAAAAAAAATTCAAAAAAAAAAATTTCAAAAAAAAAATAAAAAAAAAATATTCAACAAAAAAATTTACCAAAAAAATTTCGAAAAAAAAAATAAAAAAAAAAAATTTCAAAAAAAAATTTTCAAAAAAAAAATTTCGAAAAAAAATTTTCAAAAAAAAATTAAAAAAATAAAAAAAAAAAACAAAAAAAAAATTTTAGAAAAAATTTTTAAAAAATATACAAAAGAAAATTCAAAAAAAAATAAAAAAAAAGATTAAAAAAAAATTTTTTAAAAAATTTCAAAAAAAAATAAAAAAAAAAAAATTAAAAAAAAAATTTATAAAAAAAATCAAAAAAAAAAATTAAAAAAATTACAAAAAAAAAATCGAAAAAAAAAATTTAAAAAAAATTCACAAAAAAAAAAATTCATAAAAAATTTTTAAAAAATGTTCAAAAAAAAATTTAAAAAAAAAAAAAAAAAATTCGTAAAACAAAATTTAAAAAAAATTTAAAAAAAAATCGAAAAAAAAAATTTTCGAAAAAAATTAAAAAAAAAAATTCAAAAAAAAATTTTCAAAAAAAAAATTCAAAAAAAAATAAAAAAAAGATTTAAAAAAAAATTTCAAAAAAAAAATTAAAATAAAAATTTTCAAAAAAAAATTAAAAAAATAAAAAAAAAAACAAAAAAAAAATTTTAGAAAAAATTTTATAAAGAAGAATCAAAAAAAAAATTTAAAAAAAATTACAAAAAAAATTCGAAAAAAACAATAAAAAAAAAATTTTTAAAAAATTCAAAAAAAAATTTTGAAAAAAATTACAAAAAAAAATTCAAAAAAATTTCAAAAAAAATTTCGAAAAAAATTACAAAAGAAAATTTTAAAAAAAATTACAAAAAAAATTCAAAAAAAAATTGAAAAAAAAAATTTCAAAAAAAAAATTTATACAAAAAAATAAAAAAAAATTACAAAAAAAAATTCGAAAAAACAATTTCAAAAAAAAAAATTCAAAAAAAATTGAAAAAAAAATTTAAAAAAAAATTTCAAAAAAAAATTTTCAAAAAAAAAAAATTTCGAAAAAAAATTTAAAAAAAAATTTTCAAAAAAAAATTAAAAAAATAAAAAAAAACAAAAAAAAAATTTTAGAAAAAATTTTAAAAAAATTTACAAAATAAAATAAAAAAAAAATTCAAAAAAAATTTTAAAAAAAATTTCAAAAAAAAATTTAACAAAAAAAATTCAAAAAAAAATTATAAAAAAAACCAAAAAAAAAATTTAAAAAAAATTACAAAAAAAAAATCGAAAAAAAAATTTTAAAAAAATTTAAAAAAAAATTCACAAAAAAAAAATTTCATAAAAAAATTTTAAAAAATTTTCAAAAAAAAAATTGAAAAAAAAAATTAAAAAAAAAAAAAATTCGTAAAAAAAATTTAAAAAAAATCGAAAAAAAAAATTTTCGAAAAAAATTTCAAAAAAAAAAATCAAAAAAAATATTTTCAAAAAAAAAATTCAAAAAAAATAAAAAAAAGATTAAAAAAAAAATTTAAAAAAAAATTTCAAAAAAAAAATTAAAAAAAAAAATTTTCAAAAAAAAATTTAAAAAATAAAAAAAAATTTCAAAAAAAAAACAAAAAAAAATTTAAAAAAATTTACAAAAAAAAAATTCAAAAAAAAATAAAAAACAAAGATTAAAAAAAAATGTTAAAAAAATTTACAAAAAAAATTCAAAAAAACAATAAAAAAAAATTTTGGAAAAAATTTTTTTTAAAAAATTCAAAAAAAATTTAAAAAAAAAATTTCAAAAAAATATTTTCAAAAAAAACTTCAAAAAAAATTTCAAAAAAAATTTCGAAAAAAATTACAAAGGAAAATTTAAAAAAAATTACAAAAAAAATTCAAAAAAAAATTGAAAAAACAAATTTCTAAAAAAAAAAATTTTCAAAAAAAAAAAATTTCAAAATAATAAAAAAAAAATAAAAAAAATAAAAAAAAAAATTTTCAAAAAAAAAAATTTCGAAAAAAAATTTTAAAAAAAATTTTCAAAAAAAAATTTAAAAAAAAAATCAAAAAAAAATTTATAAAAAAAATCAAAAAAAAAATTTAAAAAAAAATTACAAAAAAAATTCGAAAAAAACAATTTAAAAAAAATTTTAAAAAAAATTAAAAAAAAAAAATTCAAAAAAAATTTAAATAAAAAATTTCAAAAAAAAAATTTCAAAAAAAATTTTCGTAAAAAAAATTTTCAAAAAAATAAAATTTCGAAAAAAAAATTTAAAAAAAATTCAAAAAAAATTTCAAAAAAATTTAAAAAAAAATTCAAAAAATTAAAAAAAAAAAAATTCGAAAAAAAATTTCAAAAAAAAATTTTCAAAAAAAAATTGAAAAAAAAATTATAGAAAAAATTCACAAAAAAAAAATTTAAAAAAAATTTTCGTAAAAAAAAATTTCAAAAAAATGAAATTTCGAAAAAAAAATTTTTTAAAAAAAATTTTCAAAAAAAACTTCAAAAAAAAATTTCAAAAAAAATTTCGAAAAAAATTACAAAAGAAAATTTTAAAAAATATTACAAAAAAAATCAAAAAAAATTGAAAAAAAAAATTCAAAAAAAAATTCAAAAAAATAAAAAAAAAAAAAATAAAAAAAATTTCTTGAAAAAAAATAAAAAAAAATTTAAAAAAACATCGAAAAAAAAAATTTCGAAAAAAATTTCAAAAAAAAAATTCAAAAAAAAATTTTTAAAAAAAAAAAATTCAAAAAAAAAAACAAAAAAAAATTTTAAAAAAAATTTAAAAAAATTTACAAAAAAAAATAAAAAAAAATAAAAAAAAAGATTCAAAAAAAATTTTAAAAAAAATTTCAGAAAAAAATTTCAAAAAAAATTTAAAAAAAAATTTATAAAAAAAAATCGAAAAAAAAATAAAAAAAAATTACAAAAAAAAATTCGAAAAAACAATTTCAAAAAAAAAAATTCAAAAAAAATTGAAAAAAAAATTTTAAAAAAAATTTCAAAAAAAAATTTTCAAAAAAAAAAAATTTCGAAAAAAAATTTTAAAAAAAATTTTCAAAAAAAAATTAAAAAAATAAAAAACAAAAAAAAAATTTTAGAAAAAATTTTAAAAAAATTTACAAAATAAAATAAAAAAAAAAATTCGAAAGAAATTTTAAAAAAAATTTCAAAAAAAAATTTAACAAAAAAATTCAAAAAAAAAATTATAAAAAAAATCAAAAAAAAAATTTTAAAAAAAATTACAAAAAAAAAATCGAAAAAAAAATTTTAAAAAAATTTAAAAAAAAATTCACAAAAAAAAAATTTCATGAAAAAATTTTAAAAAATTTTCAAAAAAAAAATTAAAAAAAAATTAAAAAAAAAAAAAATTCGTAAAAAAAATAAAAAAAAATTTAAAAAAAATCGAAAAAAAATATTTTCGAAAAAAATTTCAAAAAAAAAATCAAAAAAAATATTTTCAAAAAAAAATTCAAAAAAAATAAAAAAAAGATTAAAAAAAAATTTAAAAAAAAATTTCAAAAAAAAAATTTAAAAAAAAATTTTCAAAAAAAAATTTAAAAAATAAAAAAAAAACAAAAAAAAAATTTTAGAAAAAAATTTACAAAAAAAAATTGAAAAAAAAATAAAAAAAAAATTCAAAAAAAAAAATTTCATAAAAAAATTTTAAAAAATTTTCAAAAAAAAAATTGAAAAAAAAAATTTAAAAAAAAAAAAAAATTCGTAAAAAAAATAAAAAAAAATTTAAAAAAAATCGAAAAAAAAAATTTTCAAAAAAAATTTCAAAAAAAAAATCAAAAAAAAATATTCAAAAAAAATAAAAAAAGATTTAAAAAAAAATTTCAAAAAAAAAATTAAAAAAAAAATTTTCAAAAAAAAATTAAAAAAATAAAAAAAAACAAAAAAAAAATTTTAGAAAAAAATAGTAAAAAAATTTACAAAAAAAAGATTCAAAAAAAATTTTAAAAAAAATTCAAAAAAAAATTTTAAATAAAAAATTCAAAAAAATTTATAAAAAAAATAAAAAAAAAATTAAAAAAAAATTCCAAAAAAAAATTCGATAAAAACAATTTTTAAAAAAAATTTTAAAAAAATTACAAAAAAAAATTCAAAAAAAATTGAAAAAAAAAATTAAAAAAAAAAATTTCAAAAAAAATTTTCGTAAAAAAAATTTTCGTAAAAAAAATTTTCGTAAAAAAAATTTTCAAAAAAATAAAATTTCGAAAAAAAATTTTGAAAAAAAATTCAAAAAAAATTTCAAAAAAAAATTTTAAAAAAATTCAAAAATTTAAAAAAAAAATAAAAAAAAAATTCGAAAAAAAATTTCAAAAAAAAATTTTAAAAAAATTCCAAAAAAAAAATTTCAAAAAAAATTTTCGTAAAAAAATTTTTAAAAAAAATTTAAAAAAATCAAAAAAAATTCAAATTTCAAAAAAAAATTCAAAAAAAAAATTGAAAAAAAATTAAAAAAAAAAGTTTTAAAAAAATTCTCAAAAAAAATTCAAAAAAAAATGAAAAAAAAAATTTTCGAAAAAAAAATTTTCAAAAAAATAAAATTTCGAAAATAATTTAAAAAAAAAAAAAATTTTTCAAAAAAAAAAAAAATTCGAAAAAAAATTAAAAAAAAAAGTTTCAAAAAAAAATTAAAAAAATAAAAAAATTTTAGAAAAAATCGAAAAAAAAAATTTTAGAAAAAAATTTCAAAAAAAAAATTAAAAAAAAAAATTTTCAAAAAAAAAATTCAAAAAAAAAATAAAAAAAAGATTAAAAAAAAATTTTTTTAAAAATTTCAAAAAAAAAATTCAAAAAAAAATTTATAAAAAAAATCAAAAAAAAAATTTAAAAAAAATTACAAAAAAAATTCAAAAAAAATGAAAAAAAAATTTCAAAAAAAATTTTCGTAAAAAAAAATTTCAAAAAAATAAAATTTCGAAAAAAATTTTTTTTGAAAAAAATTTTCAAAAAAAAAAATTTCGAAAAAAAATTTTTAAAAAAATTTTCAAAAAAAAAATTAAAAAATAAAAAAATTGAAAAAAAAATTTCAAAAAAAAAAATTTCAAAAAAAATTTTCGAAAAAAAAATTTCAAAAAAAAAATTCAAAAAAAAAAATTTTCAAAAAAAAAATTGAAAAAAAAAAATTTAAAAAAAATTTCAAAAAAAAAAAATTCACAAAAAAAAATTTCAAAAAAAAAATTAAAAAAAAAATATTGAAAAAAAAAATTACCAAAAAAATTAAAAAAAAAAAATTTCAAAAAAAAAATTTTAAAAAAATTTAAAAAAAATTCACAAAAAAAAATTTCAAAAAAAAAAAATTTCGAAAAAAAATTTTAAAAAAAAATTTCAAAAAAAAATTAAAAAAATAAAAAAAAAAACAAAAAAAAAATTTTAGAAAAAATTTAAAAAAAATTTACAAAAAAAAATAAAAAAAAAGATTCAAAAAAAATTTTAAAAAAAATTTCAAAAAAAAATTTAAAAAAAAATCCAAAAAAAAAATTTATAAAAAAAATCAATAAAAAAATTTAAAAAAAATTACAAAAAAAAAATCGGAAAAAAAATTTTAAAAAAATTTAAAAAAAAATTCACAAAAAAAAATTTCATAAAAAAATTTTAAAAAATTTTCAAAAAAAAAATTGAAAAAAAAAATTAAAAAAAAAAAAAAAAATTCGTAAAAAAAATAAAAAAAAATTTTAAAAAAATCGAAAAAAATTTCAAAAAAAAAATCAAAAAAAAAATTTTCAAAAAAAAATAAAAAAAAAATAAAAAAAAGATTAAAAAAAATATTTAAAAAAAAATTTCAAAAAAAAAATAAAAAAAAAATTTTCAAAAAAAAATTTAAAAAATAAAAAAAAAAATTCAAATTTCAAAAAAAATTTCAAAAAAAAAATTGAAAAAAAAATTTAAAAAAAAAGTTTTAAAGAAATTCTCAAAAAAAATTCAAAAAAAAATGAAAAAAAAAATTTTCGAAAAAAAAATTTTCAAAAAAATAAAATTTCGAAAATAATTTTAAAAAAAAAATTTTCAAAAAAAAAAAAATTTCGAAAAAAAAATTGAAAAAAAAATTTTAAAAAAAAGTTTTAAAAAAACTCACAAAAAAAAATTCAAAAAAAATGAAAAAAAAAATTTTCGTAAAAAAAATTTTCAAAAAAATAAAATTTCGAAAAAAAATTTAAAAAAAAAAATTTTCAAAAAAAAAAAATTTCGAAAAAAAATTTAAAAAAAAAGTTTAAAAAAAAAATTAAAAAAATAAAAAAAAAATTTTAGAAAAAATCGAAAAAAAAAATTTTCGAAAAAAATTTCAAAAAAAAAATTCAAAAAAAAAATTTTCAAAAAAAAAATTCAAAAAAAAAATAAAAAAAAGATAAAAAAAAAAATTTTTTTAAAAATTTTAAAAAAAAATTCAAAAAAAAAATTATAAAAAAAATCAAAAAAAAAATTAAAAAAAAATTACAAAAAAAATTCGAAAAAAAAAAATTAAAAAAAAATGAAAAAAAAAATTTCAAAAAAAATTTTCGTAAAAAAATTTTCAAAAAAATAAAATTTCGAAAAAAAATTTTTTTAAAAAAAATTTTCAAAAGAAAAAAATTTCGAAAAAAAATTAAAAAAAAAATTTTCAAAAAAAAATTTAAAAAATAAAAAAATTGAAAAAAAAATTTCAAAAAAAAAAATTTCAAAAAAAAAATTTCGAAAAAAATTTCAAAAAAAAAATTCAAAAAAAAAAAAATTTCAAAAAAAAAATTTAAAAAAAAATTTTTTAAAAAAATTTAAAAAAAATTCACAAAAAAAAATTTCAAAAAAAAAATTAAAAAAAAATATTCAAAAAAAAATTTACCAAAAAAATAAAAAAAATAAAAAATTTCAAAAAAAATTTTTAAAAAATTTTTTAAAAAAATCACAAAAAAAAATTTTCGTAAAAAAAATTTTCGTAAAAAAAATTTTCAAAAAAATAATATTTCAAAAAAAAATTTTGAAAAAAAATTCAAAAAAAATTTCAAAAAAAAATTTAAAAAAAATTCAAAAAAAAAATTTCAAAAAAAAAATAAAAAAAAAAATTCAACAAAAAATTTACCAAAAAAATTTCGAAAAAAAAAAAAAAAAAAAAAATTTCAAAAAAAAATTTTCAAAAAAAAAAATTTCGAAAAAAAATTTTCAAAAAAAAATTTAAAAAATAAAAAAAAAAACAAAAAAAAAATTTTAGAAAAAATTTTAAAAAAATTTACAAAAGAAAATTCAAAAAAAAATAAAAAAAAAAGATTAAAAAAAAATTTTTTTAAAAATTTCAAAAAAAAATAAAAAAAAAAATTAAAAAAAAAATTTATAAAAAAAATCAAAAAAAAAATTTAAAAAAAATTACAAAAAAAAAATCGAAAAAAAAATTTTAAAAAAAATTCACAAAAAAAAAAATTCAAAAAAAATTTTTAAAAAATGTTCAAAAAAAATTTTTAAAAAAATTCAAAAAATTTTAAAAAAAAAATAAAAAAAAAATTCGATAAAAAATTTCAAAAAAAAATTTTAAAAAATTTTCAAAAAAAAAATTGAAAAAAAAATTTAAAAAAAAAAAAAATTCGTAAAAAAAATAAAAAAAATTTAAAAAAAATCGAAAAAAAAAAATTTCGAAAAAAATTTCAAAAAAAAAATTTTCAAAAAAAAATTCTAAAAAAAAGATTTTAAAAAAAATTTAAAAAAAATTTCAAAAAAAAAATTTAAAAAAAAAATTTTCAAAAAAAAATTTAAAAAATTAAAAAAAAAACAAAAAAAAATTTTAGAAAAAAATTTTAAAAAAATTTACAAAAAAAAATTAAAAAAAAAAAATTAAAAAAAAAAATTTAAAAAAAATTTAAAAAAAAAATTCAAAAAAAAATTTAAAAAAAAAAATTCAAAAAAAATTTATAAAAAAAATCAAAAAAAAAATTTAAAAAAAATTACAAAAAAAAATTCGAAAAAAACAATTAAAAAAAAAATTTTAAAAAAATTACAAAAAAAAATTCAAAAAAAATTGAAAAAAAAAATTAAAAAAAAAAATTTCAAAAAAAATTTTCGTAAAAAAAATTTTCGTAAAAAAAATTTTCGTAAAAAAAATTTTCAAAAAAATAATATTTCAAAAAAAAATTTTGAAAAAAAATTCAAAAAAAATTTCAAAAAAAAATTTAAAAAAAATTCAAAAAAAAAAATTTCAAAAAAAAAATAAAAAAAAAAATATTCAACAAAAAAATTTACCAAAAAAATTTCGAAAAAAAAAATAAAAAAAAAAATTTCAAAAAAAAATTTTCAAAAAAAAAAATTTCGAAAAAAAATTTTCAAAAAAAAATTAAAAAAATAAAAAAAAAAACAAAAAAAAAATTTTAGAAAAAATTTTAAAAAAATTTACAAGAGAAAATTCGAAAAAAAATAAAAAAAAAGATTAAAAAAAAATTTTTTAAAAAATTTCAAAAAAAAATTTAAAAAAAAAAAATTAAAAAAAAAATTTATAAAAAAAATCAAAAAAAAAAATTAAAAAAAATTACAAAAAAAAAATCGAAAAAAAAAAATTTAAGAAAAATTCACAAAAAAAAATTTCATAAAATTTTTTTAAAAAATGTTCAAAAAAAAATTAAAAAAAAAAAAAAAAAAAAAATTCGTAAAACAAAATTAAAAAAAAATTTAAAAAAAAATCGAAAAAAAAAATTTTCGAAAAAAATTTTAAAAAAAATTCAAAAAAAAATTTTCAAAACAAAAATTCAAAAAAAAATAAAAAAAAGATTTAAAAAAAAATTTCAAAAAAAAAATTAAAATAAAAATTTTCAAAAAAAAATTAAAAAAATAAAAAAAAAAACAAAAAAAAAATTTTAGAAAAAATTTTATAAAAAAAAATCAAAAAAAAAATTTAAAAAAAATTACAAAAAAAATTCGAAAAAAACAATAAAAAAAATTTTTTTAAAAATTCAAAAAAAAATTTCAAAAAAAAAATTTCAAAAAAAAATTTTCAAAAAAATTTATTAAAAAAAATCAAAAAATTTTTTAAAAATAATTACAAAAAAAAATTGGAAAAAAACAATTTGAAAAAAATTTGGAAAAAAAATTTTGAAAAAAATTACAAAAAAAAATTCAAAAAAATTTCAAAAAAAATTTCGAAAAAAATTACAAAAGAAAATTTAAAAAAAATTACAAAAAAAATTCAAAAAAAAAATTGAAAAAAAAAATTTCAAAAAAAAAATTTTCAAAAAAAAATTTAAAAAAATAAAAAAAAAAATCAAAAAAAAATTTATAAAAAAAATCAAAAAAAAAATTTAAAAAAAATTACAAAAAAAAATTCGAAAGAACAATTTTAAAAAAAATTTAAAAAAAATTACAAAAAAAAATTCAAAAAAAATTGAAAAAAAAAATTTCAAAAAAAAAAATTTCAAAAAAAATTTTCGTAAAAAAAATTTTCAAAAAAATAAAATTTCGAAAAAAAATTCAAAAAAAATTTCAAAAAAAATTTTAAAAAAATTCAAAAATTAAAAAAAAAAAATAAAAAAAAAATTCGAAAAAAAAATTCAAAAAAAAATTTTAAAAAAATTCCAAAAAAAAAAATTTCAAAAAAAATTTTCGTAAAAAAATTTTTAAAAAAAATTTTAAAAAATCAAAAAAAAATTCAAATTTCAAAAAAAATTTCAAAAAAAAAATTCAAAAAAAAAATTATAAAAAAAAACAAAAAAAAAATTTAAAAAAAATTACAAAAAAAATTCAAAAAAAATGAAAAAAAAATTTCAAAAAAAATTTTCGTAAAAAAAATTTTCAAAAAAATAAAATTTCGAAAAAAATTTTTTTTGAAAAAAATTTTCAAAAAAAAAAATTTCGAAAAAAAATTAAAAAAAAAATTTTCAAAAAAAAAATAAAAAAAATAAAAAAATTGAAAAAAAAATTTCAAAAAAAAAAATTTCAAAAAAATTTTCGAAAAAAAAATTTCAAAAAAAAAATTCAAAAAAAAAAAATTTTCAAAAAAAAAATTGAAAAAAAAATTTTTAAAAAAATTTAAAAAAAATTCACAAAAAAAAATTTCAAAAAAAAAATTTAAAAAAAATATTCAAAAAAAAATTTACCAAAAAAATAAAAAAAAAATATTTCAAAAAAAAAAATTTTAAAAAAATTTAAAAAAAAATCACAAAAAAAAATTTCAAAAAAAAATGAAAAAAAAATATTCAAAAAAAAAAAAATTCGAAAAAAAATTTTAAAAAAAATTTTCAAAAAAAATTAAAAAAATAAAAAAAAAAACAAAAAAAAAATTTTAGAAAAAATTTTTAAAAAATTTACAAAAAAAAATAAAAAAAAAAGATTAAAAAAAAATTTTAAAAAAAATTTCAAAAAAAAATTTAAAAAAAAAATTCAAAAAAAAATTTATAAAAAAAATCAAAAAAAAAAAATAAAAAAAAATTACAAAAAAAAATCGGAAAAATTTTTTTAAAAAAATTGAAAAAAAAATTCACAAAAAAAAAATTTCATGAAAAAAATTTTAAAAAATTTTCAAAAAAAAAATTGAAAAAAAATTTGAAAAAAAAAAAAAAAAAATTCGTAAAAAAAATAAAAAAATTTTTTAAAAAAATCGAAAAAAAAAATTTTCGTAAAAAATTTTTTAAAAAAAATTTTAGAAAATCAAAAAAAAATTCAAATTTCAAAAAAAATTTCAAAAAAAAAATTGAAAAAAAAATTAAAAAAAAATTTAAAAAAAATTACAAAAAAATTCGAAAAAAACAATAAAAAAAATTTTTTTAAAAATTCAAAGAAAAATTTCAAAAAAAAAATTTCAAAAAAAAATTTTCAAAAAAATTTATTAAAAAAAATCAAAAAATTTTTTTAAAATAATTACAAAAAAAAATTGGAAAAAAACAATTTGAAAAAAATTTGGAAAAAAAATTTTGAAAAAAATTACAAAAAAAAATTCAAAAAAATTTCAAAAAAAATTTCGAAAAAAATTACAAAAGAAAATTTAAAAAAAAATTACAAAAAAAATTCAAAAAAAAAATTGAAAAAAAAAATTTCAAAAAAAAAATTTTCAAAAAAAAATTTAAAAAAATAAAAAAAAAAATCAAAAAAAAATTTATAAAAAAAATCAAAAAAAAAATTTAAAAAAAATTACAAAAAAAAATTCGAAAGAACAATTTTAAAAAAAAATTTAAAAAAAATTACAAAAAAAAATTCAAAAAAAATTGAAAAAAAAAATTTCAAAAAAAAAAATTTCAAAAAAAATTTTCGTAAAAAAAATTTTCAAAAAAATAAAATTTCGAAAAAAAATTCAAAAAAATTTCAAAAAAAAATTTTAAAAAAATTCAAAAATTTAAAAAAAAAATAAAAAAAAAATTCGAAAAAAAATTTCAAAAAAAAATTTTAAAAAAATTCCAAAAAAAAAATTTCAAAAAAAATTTTCGTAAAAAAATTTTTAAAAAAAATTTTAAAAAATCAAAAAAAAATTCAAATTTCAAAAAAAATTTCAAAAAAAAAATTGAAAAAAAAATTAAAAAAAAAAGTTTTAAAGAAATTCTCAAAAACAATTCAAAAAAAAATGAAAAAAAAAATTTTCGAAAAAAAAATTTTCAAAAAAATAAAATTTCGAAAATAATTTTAAAAAAAAAATTTTCAAAAAAAAAAAATTTCGAAAAAAAATTTTAAAAAAAAGTTTCAAAAAAAAATTTAAAAAATAAAAAAAAAAATTTTAGAAAAAATCGAAAAAAAAAATTTTAGAAAAAAATTTCAAAAAAAAAATTCAAAAAAAAAATTTTCAAAAAAAAAATTAAAAAAAAAATAAAAAAAAGATTAAAAAAAAATTTTTTTAAAAAATTTCAAAAAAAAAATTCAAAAAAAAATTTATAAAATAAAACAAAAAAAAAATTTAAAAAAAATTTCAAAAAAAATTCAAAAAAATGAAAAAAAATTTCAAAAAAAAATTTCGTAAAAAAAAATTTTCAAAAAAATAAAATTTCGAAAAAAATTTTTTTTGAAAAAAATTTTCAAAAAAAAAAATTTCGAAAAAAAATTAAAAAAAAAATTTTCAAAAAAAAAATAAAAAAAATAAAAAAATTGAAAAAAAAATTTCAAAAAAAAAAATTTCAAAAAAAAATTTCAAAAAAAAATTCAAAAAAAAAAATTTTCAAAAAAAAAATTTAAAAAAAAATTTTTAAAAAAATTTAAAAAAAATTCACAAAAAAAAATTTCAAAAAAAAAATTAAAAAAAAATATTCAAAAAAAAATTTACCAAAAAAATAAAAAAAAAATATTTCAAAAAATAAATTTTAAAAAATTTTTAAAAAAAATCACAAAAAAAAATTTCAAAAAAAAATGAAAAAAAAATATTCAAAAAAAAAAATTTCGAAAAAAAATTTTAAAAAAAATTTTCAAAAAAAATTAAAAAAATAAAAAAAAAACAAAAAAAAAATTTTAGAAAAAATTTTAAAAAAATTTACAAAAAAAAATAAAAAAAAAAGATTAAAAAAAAATTTTAAAAAAAATTTCAAAAAAAAATTTAAAAAAAAAAATACAAAAAAAAATTTATAAAAAAAATCAAAAAAAAAATAAAAAAAAATTACAAAAAAAAAATCGGAAAAATTTTTTTAAAAAAATTGAAAAAAAAATTCACAAAAAAAAAATTTCATGAAAAAAATTTTAAAAAATTTTCAAAAAAAAAATTGAAAAAAAAATTTGAAAAAAAAAAAAAAAAATCGTAAAAAAAATAAAAAATTTTTTTAAAAAAATCGAAAAAAGAAATTTTCGTAAAAAAATTTTTAAAAAAAATTTTAAAAAATCAAAAAAAATTCAAATTTCAAAAAAAATTTCAAAAAAAAAATTGAAAAAAAAATTAAAAAAAAAAGTTTTAAAAAAATTTTCAAAAAAAATTCAAAAAAAAATGAAAAAAAAAATTTTCGAAAAAAAAATTTTCAAAAAAATAAAATTTCGAAAATAATTTTAAAAAAAAAATTTTCAAAAAAAAAAAATTTCGAAAAAAAATTTTAAAAAAAAGTTTCAAAAAAAAATTAAAAAAATAAAAAAAAAAATTTTAGAAAAAATCGAAAAAAAAAATTTTAGAAAAAAATTTCAAAAAAAAAATTTTCAAAAAAAAAATTCAAAAAAAAATAAAAAAAAGATTAAAAAAAAAATTTTTTAAAAAATTTCAAAAAAAAAATTCAAAAAAAAATTTATAAAAAAAATCAAAAAAAAATTTAAAAAAAATTACAAAAAAAATTCAAAAAAAATGAAAAAAATATTTCAAAAAAAATTTTCGTAAAAAAAATTTTCAAAAAAATAAAATTTCGAAAAAAAATTTTTTTTGAAAAAAATTTTCAAAAAAAAAAATTTCGAAAAAAAATTAAAAAAAAAATTTTCAAAAAAAAATTAAAAAATAAAAAAATTGAAAAAAAAATTTCAAAAAAAATTTTCGAAAAAAAAATTTCAAAAAAAAAATTCAAAAAAAAAAATTTTCAAAAAAAAATTGAAAAAAAAATTTTTAAAAAAATTTAAAAAAAATTCACAAAAAAAAATTTCAAAAAAAAAATTTAAAAAAAATATTCAAAAAAAAATTTACCAAAAAAATAAAAAAAAAAAAATTTCAAAAAAAAATTTTTAAAAAAATTTAAAAAAAAATCACAAAAAAAAATTTCAAAAAAAAATGAAAAAAAAATATTCAAAAAAAAAATTTCGAAAAAAAATTTTAAAAAAAATTTTTAAAAAAAATTAAAAAAATAAAAAAAAAACAAAAAAAAAATTTTAGAAAAAAAAATTTCAAAAAAAAAATTCAAAAAAAAAAAATTTTCAAAAAAAAAATTGAAAAAAAAATTTTTAAAAAAATTTAAAAAAAATTCACAAAAAAAAATTTCAAAAAAAAAATTTAAAAAAAATATTCAAAAAAAAATTTACCAAAAAAATAAAAAAAAAATATTTCAAAAAAAAAAATTTTAAAAAAATTTAAAAAAAAATCACAAAAAAAAATTTCAAAAAAAAATGAAAAAAAAATATTCAAAAAAAAAAAAATTCGAAAAAAAATTTTAAAAAAAATTTTCAAAAAAAATTAAAAAAATAAAAAAAAAAACAAAAAAAAAATTTTAGAAAAAATTTTTAAAAAATTTACAAAAAAAAATAAAAAAAAAAGATTAAAAAAAAATTTTAAAAAAAATTTCAAAAAAAAATTTAAAAAAAAAATTCAAAAAAAAATTTATAAAAAAAATCAAAAAAAAAAAATAAAAAAAAATTACAAAAAAAAATCGGAAAAATTTTTTTAAAAAAATTGAAAAAAAAATTCACAAAAAAAAAATTTCATGAAAAAAATTTTAAAAAATTTTCAAAAAAAAAATTGAAAAAAAATTTGAAAAAAAAAAAAAAAAAATTCGTAAAAAAAATAAAAAAATTTTTTAAAAAAATCGAAAAAAAAAATTTTCGTAAAAAATTTTTTAAAAAAAATTTTAGAAAATCAAAAAAAAATTCAAATTTCAAAAAAAATTTCAAAAAAAAAATTGAAAAAAAAATTAAAAAAAAATTTAAAAAAAATTACAAAAAAATTCGAAAAAAACAATAAAAAAAATTTTTTTAAAAATTCAAAGAAAAATTTCAAAAAAAAAATTTCAAAAAAAAATTTTCAAAAAAATTTATTAAAAAAAATCAAAAAATTTTTTTAAAATAATTACAAAAAAAAATTGGAAAAAAACAATTTGAAAAAAATTTGGAAAAAAAATTTTGAAAAAAATTACAAAAAAAAATTCAAAAAAATTTCAAAAAAAATTTCGAAAAAAATTACAAAAGAAAATTTAAAAAAAAATTACAAAAAAAATTCAAAAAAAAAATTGAAAAAAAAAATTTCAAAAAAAAAATTTTCAAAAAAAAATTTAAAAAAATAAAAAAAAAAATCAAAAAAAAATTTATAAAAAAAATCAAAAAAAAAATTTAAAAAAAATTACAAAAAAAAATTCGAAAGAACAATTTTAAAAAAAAATTTAAAAAAAATTACAAAAAAAAATTCAAAAAAAATTGAAAAAAAAAATTTCAAAAAAAAAAATTTCAAAAAAAATTTTCGTAAAAAAAATTTTCAAAAAAATAAAATTTCGAAAAAAAATTCAAAAAAATTTCAAAAAAAAATTTTAAAAAAATTCAAAAATTTAAAAAAAAAATAAAAAAAAAATTCGAAAAAAAATTTCAAAAAAAAATTTTAAAAAAATTCCAAAAAAAAAATTTCAAAAAAAATTTTCGTAAAAAAATTTTTAAAAAAAATTTTAAAAAATCAAAAAAAAATTCAAATTTCAAAAAAAATTTCAAAAAAAAAATTGAAAAAAAAATTAAAAAAAAAAGTTTTAAAGAAATTCTCAAAAACAATTCAAAAAAAAATGAAAAAAAAAATTTTCGAAAAAAAAATTTTCAAAAAAATAAAATTTCGAAAATAATTTTAAAAAAAAAATTTTCAAAAAAAAAAAATTTCGAAAAAAAATTTTAAAAAAAAGTTTCAAAAAAAAATTTAAAAAATAAAAAAAAAAATTTTAGAAAAAATCGAAAAAAAAAATTTTAGAAAAAAATTTCAAAAAAAAAATTCAAAAAAAAAATTTTCAAAAAAAAAATTAAAAAAAAAATAAAAAAAAGATTAAAAAAAAATTTTTTTAAAAAATTTCAAAAAAAAAATTCAAAAAAAAATTTATAAAATAAAACAAAAAAAAAATTTAAAAAAAATTTCAAAAAAAATTCAAAAAAATGAAAAAAAATTTCAAAAAAAAATTTCGTAAAAAAAAATTTTCAAAAAAATAAAATTTCGAAAAAAATTTTTTTTGAAAAAAATTTTCAAAAAAAAAAATTTCGAAAAAAAATTAAAAAAAAAATTTTCAAAAAAAAAATAAAAAAAATAAAAAAATTGAAAAAAAAATTTCAAAAAAAAAAATTTCAAAAAAAAATTTCAAAAAAAAATTCAAAAAAAAAAATTTTCAAAAAAAAAATTTAAAAAAAAATTTTTAAAAAAATTTAAAAAAAATTCACAAAAAAAAATTTCAAAAAAAAAATTAAAAAAAAATATTCAAAAAAAAATTTACCAAAAAAATAAAAAAAAAATATTTCAAAAAATAAATTTTAAAAAATTTTTAAAAAAAATCACAAAAAAAAATTTCAAAAAAAAATGAAAAAAAAATATTCAAAAAAAAAAATTTCGAAAAAAAATTTTAAAAAAAATTTTCAAAAAAAATTAAAAAAATAAAAAAAAAACAAAAAAAAAATTTTAGAAAAAATTTTAAAAAAATTTACAAAAAAAAATAAAAAAAAAAGATTAAAAAAAAATTTTAAAAAAAATTTCAAAAAAAAATTTAAAAAAAAAAATACAAAAAAAAATTTATAAAAAAAATCAAAAAAAAAATAAAAAAAAATTACAAAAAAAAAATCGGAAAAATTTTTTTAAAAAAATTGAAAAAAAAATTCACAAAAAAAAAATTTCATGAAAAAAATTTTAAAAAATTTTCAAAAAAAAAATTGAAAAAAAAATTTGAAAAAAAAAAAAAAAAATCGTAAAAAAAATAAAAAATTTTTTTAAAAAAATCGAAAAAAGAAATTTTCGTAAAAAAATTTTTAAAAAAAATTTTAAAAAATCAAAAAAAATTCAAATTTCAAAAAAAATTTCAAAAAAAAAATTGAAAAAAAAATTAAAAAAAAAAGTTTTAAAAAAATTTTCAAAAAAAATTCAAAAAAAAATGAAAAAAAAAATTTTCGAAAAAAAAATTTTCAAAAAAATAAAATTTCGAAAATAATTTTAAAAAAAAAATTTTCAAAAAAAAAAAATTTCGAAAAAAAATTTTAAAAAAAAGTTTCAAAAAAAAATTAAAAAAATAAAAAAAAAAATTTTAGAAAAAATCGAAAAAAAAAATTTTAGAAAAAAATTTCAAAAAAAAAATTTTCAAAAAAAAAATTCAAAAAAAAATAAAAAAAAGATTAAAAAAAAAATTTTTTAAAAAATTTCAAAAAAAAAATTCAAAAAAAAATTTATAAAAAAAATCAAAAAAAAATTTAAAAAAAATTACAAAAAAAATTCAAAAAAAATGAAAAAAATATTTCAAAAAAAATTTTCGTAAAAAAAATTTTCAAAAAAATAAAATTTCGAAAAAAAATTTTTTTTGAAAAAAATTTTCAAAAAAAAAAATTTCGAAAAAAAATTAAAAAAAAAATTTTCAAAAAAAAATTAAAAAATAAAAAAATTGAAAAAAAAATTTCAAAAAAAATTTTCGAAAAAAAAATTTCAAAAAAAAAATTCAAAAAAAAAAATTTTCAAAAAAAAATTGAAAAAAAAATTTTTAAAAAAATTTAAAAAAAATTCACAAAAAAAAATTTCAAAAAAAAAATTTAAAAAAAATATTCAAAAAAAAATTTACCAAAAAAATAAAAAAAAAAAAATTTCAAAAAAAAATTTTTAAAAAAATTTAAAAAAAAATCACAAAAAAAAATTTCAAAAAAAAATGAAAAAAAAATATTCAAAAAAAAAATTTCGAAAAAAAATTTTAAAAAAAATTTTTAAAAAAAATTAAAAAAATAAAAAAAAAACAAAAAAAAAATTTTAGAAAAAATTTTAAAAAAATTTACAAAAAAAAATAAAAAAAAAAGATTAAAAAAAAATTTTAAAAAAAATTTCAAAAAAAAATTAAAAAAAAAAAATTCAAAAAAAAATTTATAAAAAAAATCAAAAAAAAAATTTAAAAAAATTACAAAAAAAAAATCGGAAAAAAATTTTTAAAAAAATTGAAAAAAAAATTCACAAAAAAAAAATTTCATGAAAAAAATTTTCAAAAAAAAAATTGAAAAAAAAAAATTTGAAAAAAAAAAAAAAATTCGTAAAAAAAATAAAAAAAAATTTTAAAAAAATCGAAAAAAAAAATTTTCGAAAAAAATTTCAAAAAAAAATCAAAAAAAAAATTTTCAAAAAAAAAATTAAAAAAAAATAAAAAAAAGATTAAAAAAAATATTTAAAAAAAAATTTCAAAAAAAAAATTTAAAAAAAAATTTAAAAAAAAAAACAAAAAAAAATTCAAAAAAAATTGAAAAAAAAATTAAAAAAAAAAATTTCAAAAAAAATTTTCGTAAAAAAAATTTTCGTAAAAAAAATTTTCGTAAAAAAAATTTTCGTAAAAAAATTTTTCAAAAAAATAAAATTTCGAAAAAAATTTTGAAAAAAAATTCAAAAAAAATTTCAAAAAAAAAATTTAAAAAAATTCAAAAAATTAAAAAAAAAAATAAAAAAAAAAAATTCGAAAAAAAATTTCAAAAAAAATTTAAAAAAAATTCCAAAAAAAAAATTTCAAAAAAAATTTTCGTAAAAAAAATTTTTAAAAAAAATTAAAAAAAATCAAAAAAAATTCAAATTTCAAAAAAAATTTCAAAAAAAAAATTGAAAAAAAAATTTTAAAAAAAAGTTTTAAAAAAACTCAAAAAAAAATTCAAAAAAAATGAAAAAAAAAATTTTCGTAAAAAAAATTTTCAAAAAAATAAAATTTCGAAAAAAATTAAAAAAAAAAAAAATTTCAAAAAAAAAAATTTCGAAAAAAAATTAAAAAAAAAAGTTTCAAAAAAAAATTAAAAAAATAAAAAAAAAAATTTAGAAAAAATCGAAAAAAAAGATTTTCGAAAAAAATTTCAAAAAAAAAATTCAAAAAAAAAATTTTCAAAAAAAAAATTCAAAAAAAAATAAAAAAAAAATTAAAAAAAAAATTTTTTTAAAAATTTCAAAAAAAAATTCAAAAAAAAATTTATAAAAAAAATCAAAAAAAAAATTTAAAAAAAATTACAAAAAAAATTAAAAAAAAATGAAAAAAAAAATTTCAAAAAAAATTTTCGTAAAAAAATTTTCAAAAAAATAAAATTTCGAAAAAAATTTTTTTTAAAAAAAATTTTCAAAAAAAAAAAATTTCGAAAAAAAATTTAAAAAAAAAATTTCAAAAAAAAATTTAAAAAATAAAAAAATTGAAAAAAAAATTTCAAAAAAAAAAATTTCAAAAAAAAATTTCGAAAAAAATTTCAAAAAAAAAAATTAAAAAAAAAAAATTAAAAAAAAAAATTTTTAAAAAAATTTAAAAAAATATCACAAAAAAAAATTTCAAAAAAAAAAATTAAAAAAAAATATTCAAAAAAAAATTTACCAAAAAAATTAAAAAAAAAAAAAATTTCAAAAAAAATTTTTAAAAATTTTTTTAAAAAAATCACAAAAAAAAATTTTCGTAAAAAAAATTTTCAAAAAAATAATATTTCAAAAAAAAATTTTGAAAAAAAATTCAAAAAAAATTTCAAAAAAAAATTTTAAAAAAATTCAAAAAAAAAATTTCAAAAAAAAAATAAAAAAAAAAATTCAACAAAAAAATTTACCAAAAAAATTTCGAAAAAAAAATAAAAAAAAAAAATTTCAAAAAAAAATTTTCAAAAAAAAAAATTTCGAAAAAAAATTTTCAAAAAAAAATTTAAAAAATAAAAAAAAAACAAAAAAAAAATTTTAGAAAAAATTTTAAAAAAATTTACAAAAGAAAATTCAAAAAAAAATAAAAAAAAAAGATTAAAAAAAAATTTTTTAAAAAATTTCAAAAAAAAATTAAAAAAAAAATTAAAAAAAAAATTTATAAAAAAAATCAAAAAAAAAATTTAAAAAAACTTACAAAAAAAAATCGAAAAAAAAATTTTAAAAAAAATTCACAAAAAAAAAATTTCATAAAAAATTTTTTAAAAAAAAAAAAAAAAAATTAAAAAAAAAAAAAAAAAAAAAATTCGTAAAACAAAATTTAAAAAAAATTTATAAAAAAAATCAAAAAAAAAATAAAAAAAAATTACAAAAAAAAAATCGGAAAAAAATTTTTAAAAAAATTGAAAAAAAAATTCACAAAAAAAAAATTTCATGAAAAAAATTTTAAAAAATTTTCAAAAATTTTCAAAAAAAAAATTGAAAAAAAAATTTGAAAAAAAAAAAAAAATCGTAAAAAAAATTTTAAATTTTAAAAAAATCGAAAAAAAAAATTTTTGTAAAAAAATTTTTAAAAAAAATTTTAAAAAATCAAAAAAAAATTCAAATTTCAGAAAAAATTTCAAAAAAAAAATTGAAAAAAAAATTAAAAAAAAAAGTTTTAAAAAAATTCTCAAAAAAAATTCAAAAAAAAATGAAAAAAAAAATTTTCGAAAAAAAAATTTTCAAAAAAATAAAATTTCGAAAATTTAAAAAAAAAAATTTTCAAAAAAAAAAAATTTCGAAAAAAAATTTTAAAAAAAAGTTTCAAAAAAAAATTTAAAAAATAAAAAAAAAAATTTTAGAAAAAATCGAAAAAAAAAATTTTAGAAAAAAATTTCAAAAAAAAAATTCAAAAAAAAAATTTTCAAAAAAAAAATTCAAAAAAAAATAAAAAAAAGATTAAAAAAAAAATTTTTTAAAAAATTTCAAAAAAAAAATTCAAAAAAAAATTTATAAAAAAAATCAAAAAAAAAATTTAAAAAAAATTACAAAAAAAATTCAAAAAAAATGAAAAAAAAATTTCAAAAAAAATTTTCGTAAAAAAAATTTTCAAAAAAATAAAATTTCGAAAAAAATTTTTTTTGAAAAAAATTTTCAAAAAAAAAAATTTCGAAAAAAAATTTAAAAAAAAATTTTCAAAAAAAAAATTAAAAAATAAAAAAATTGAAAAAAAAATTTCAAAAAAAAAAATTTCAAAAAAAATTTTCGAAAAAAAAATTTCAAAAAAAAAATTCAAAAAAAAAAATTTTCAAAAAAAAATTGAAAAAAAAATTTTTAAAAAAATTTAAAAAAAATTCACAAAAAAAAATTTCAAAAAAAAAATTTAAAAAAAATATTCAAAAAAAAATTTACCAAAAAAATAAAAAAAAAAAAATTTCAAAAAAAAAATTTTAAAAAAATTTAAAAAAAAATCACAAAAAAAATTTCAAAAAAAAATGAAAAAAAAATATTCAAAAAAAAAATTTCGAAAAAAAATTTAAAAAAAAATTTTTAAAAAAAATTAAAAAAATAAAAAAAAAACAAAAAAAAAATTTTAGAAAAAATTTTAAAAAAATTTTTCAAAAAAAAATAAAAAAAAAAGATTAAAAAAAATTTTTAAAAAAAATTTCAAAAAAAAATTAAAAGAAAAAATTCAAAAAAAAATTTATAAAAAAAATCAATAAAAAAATTAAAAAAAATTACAAAAAAAAAATCGGAAAAATTTTTTTAAAAAAATTGAAAAAAAAATTCACAAAAAAAAAATTCCATGAAAAAAATTTTAAAAAATTTTCAAAAAAAAAATTGAAAAAAAAAATTTGAAAAAAAAAAAAACAATTCGTAAAAAAAATTAAAAAAAATTTTAAAAAAATCGAAAAAAAAAATTTTCGAAAAAAATTTCAAAAAAAAAATCAAAAAAAAAATTTTCAAAAAAAAAATAAAAAAAAAATAAAAAAAAGATTAAAAAAAATATTTAAAAAAAAATTTCAAAAAAAAAATTAAAAAAAAAATTTTCAAAAAAAAATTAAAAAAATAAAAAAAAAACAAAAAAAAAATTTTAGAAAAAAATTTTAAAAAAATTTACAAAAAAAATTCAAAAAAAAATAAAAAAAAAAAATTAAAAAAAAATTTAAAAAAAAATTCAAAAAAAAATTAAAAAAAAAAATTCAAAAAAAATTTATAAAAAAAAAATCAAAAAAAATTTATAAAAAAATCAAAAAAAAATTTAAAAAAAATTACAAAAAAAAATTCGAAAAAAACAATTTAAAAAAAAATTAAAAAAAAAAACAAAAAAAAATTCAAAAAAAATTGAAAAAAAAATTTAAAAAAAAAATTTCAAAAAAAATTTTCGTAAAAAAAATTTTCGTAAAAAAAATTTTCGTAAAAAAAATTTTCGTAAAAAAAATTTTCAAAAAAATAAAATTTCGAAAAAAATTTTGAAAAAAAATTCAAAAAAAATTTCAAAAAAAAATTTTAAAAAAATTCAAAAAATTTTAAAAAAAAAATAAAAAAAAAAAATTCGAAAAAAAATTTCAAAAAAAATTTAAAAAAAAATCCAAAAAAAAAAATTTCAAAAAAAATTTAAAAAAAAAATTTAAAAAATCAAAAAAAATTCAAATTTCAAAAAAAATTTCAAAAAAAAAATTGAAAAAAAAATTTTAAAAAAAAGTTTTGAAAAAACTCACAAAAAAAAATTCAAAAAAAATGAAAAAAGAAATTTTCGTAAAAAAAATTTTCAAAAAAATAAAATTTCGAAAAAAATTAAAAAAAAAAAAATTTTCAAAAAAAAAAATTTCGAAAAAAAATTTAAAAAAAAAGTTTCAAAAAAAAATTAAAAAAATAAAAAAAAATTTTAGAAAAAATCGAAAAAAAATATTTTCGAAAAAAATTTCAAAAAAAAAATTAAAAAAAAAAAAATTTTCAAAAAAAAAATTAAAAAAAAAAATTTTTAAAAAAATTTAAAAAAAATTCACAAAAAAAAATTTCAAAAAAAAAATTTAAAAAAAATATTCAAAAAAAAATTTACCAAAAAAATTAAAAAAAAAAAAATTTCAAAAAAAATTTTTAAAAAATTTTTTAAAAAAATCTCAAAAAAAAATTTTCGTAAAAAAAATTTTCGTAAAAAAAATTTTCAAAAAAATAATATTTCAAAAAAAAATTTTGAAAAAAAATTCAAAAAAAATTTCAAAAAAAAATTTTAAAAAAATTCAAAAAAAAATTTCAAAAAAAAAATAAAAAAAAAAATTCAACAAAAAAATTTACCAAAAAAATTTCGAAAAAAAAATAAAAAAAAAAATTTCAAAAAAAAATTTTCAAAAAAAAAAATTTTGAAAAAAAATTTTCAAAAAAAAATTTAAAAAATAAAAAAAAAAAACAAAAAAAAAATTTTAGAAAAAATTTTTAAAAAATTTACAAAAAAAAATTTAAAAAAAAATAAAAAAAAAAGATTAAAAAAAAATTTTTTAAAAAATTTCAAAAAAAAATTTAAAAAAAAAAATTAAAAAAAAAATTTATAAAAAAAATCAAAAAAAAAAATTTAAAAAAACTTACAAAAAAAAAATCGAAAAAAAAATTTTAAAAAAAAATCACAAAAAAAAAATTTCATAAAAATTTTTTAAAAAATGTTAAAAAAAAATTTAAAAAAAAAAAAAAAAATTCGTAAAACAAAATTTAAAAAAAAATTTTAAAAAAAATTTTAAAAAATCGAAAAAAAAATTTTCGAAAAAAATTAAAAAAAAAAAATTCAAAAAAAAAATTCAAAAAAAAAATTCAAAAAAAAATAAAAAAAAGATTAAAAAAAAAAATTCAAAAAAAAAATTAAAATAAAAATTTTCAAAAAAAAATTAAAAAATAAAAAAAAAACAAAAAAAAAATTTTAGAAAAAATTTTATAAAAAAAAATCAAAAAAAAAATTTAAAAAAAATTACAAAAAAAATTCGAAAAAAACAATAAAAAAAATTTTTTTAAAAAATTCAAAAAAAAATTTCAAAAAAAAAATTTCAGAAAAAAATTTTCAAAAAAATTTATAAAAAAAAATCAAAAAAATTTTTTAAAATAATTACAAAAAAAAATTGGAAAAAAACAATTTAAAAAAAAATTTGGAAAAAAAATTTTGAAAAAAATTACAAAAAAAAATTCAAAAAAATTTCAAAAAAAATTTCGAAAAAAATTACAAAAAAAAAATTCAAAAAAAATGAAAAAAAAAATTTCAAAAAAAATTTTCGTAAAAAAATTTTCAAAAAAAAAAAATTTCGAAAAAAATTACAAAAAAAAAATTCAAAAAAAATTTTAAAAAAAATTTCAAAAAAAAATTTAACAAAAAAAATTCAAAAAAAAATTATAAAAAAAACCAAAAAAAAAATTTAAAAAAAATTACAAAAAAAAAATCGAAAAAAAAATTTTAAAAAAATTTAAAAAAAAATTCACAAAAAAAAAATTTCATAAAAAAATTTTAAAAAATTTTCAAAAAAAAAATTGAAAAAAAAAATTAAAAAAAAAAAAAATTCGTAAAAAAAATTTAAAAAAAATCGAAAAAAAAAATTTTCGAAAAAAATTTCAAAAAAAAAAATCAAAAAAAATATTTTCAAAAAAAAAATTCAAAAAAAATAAAAAAAAGATTAAAAAAAAAATTTAAAAAAAAATTTCAAAAAAAAAATTAAAAAAAAAAATTTTCAAAAAAAAATTTAAAAAATAAAAAAAAATTTCAAAAAAAAAACAAAAAAAAATTTAAAAAAATTTACAAAAAAAAAATTCAAAAAAAAATAAAAAACAAAGATTAAAAAAAAATGTTAAAAAAATTTACAAAAAAAATTCAAAAAAACAATAAAAAAAAATTTTGGAAAAAATTTTTTTTAAAAAATTCAAAAAAAATTTAAAAAAAAAATTTCAAAAAAATATTTTCAAAAAAAACTTCAAAAAAAATTTCAAAAAAAATTTCGAAAAAAATTACAAAGGAAAATTTAAAAAAAATTACAAAAAAAATTCAAAAAAAAATTGAAAAAACAAATTTCTAAAAAAAAAAATTTTCAAAAAAAAAAAATTTCAAAATAATAAAAAAAAAATAAAAAAAATAAAAAAAAAAATTTTCAAAAAAAAAAATTTCGAAAAAAAATTTTAAAAAAAATTTTCAAAAAAAAATTTAAAAAAAAAATCAAAAAAAAATTTATAAAAAAAATCAAAAAAAAAATTTAAAAAAAAATTACAAAAAAAATTCGAAAAAAACAATTTAAAAAAAATTTTAAAAAAAATTAAAAAAAAAAAATTCAAAAAAAATTTAAATAAAAAATTTCAAAAAAAAAATTTCAAAAAAAATTTTCGTAAAAAAAATTTTCAAAAAAATAAAATTTCGAAAAAAAAATTTAAAAAAAATTCAAAAAAAATTTCAAAAAAATTTAAAAAAAAATTCAAAAAATTAAAAAAAAAAAAATTCGAAAAAAAATTTCAAAAAAAAATTTTCAAAAAAAAATTGAAAAAAAAATTATAGAAAAAATTCACAAAAAAAAAATTTAAAAAAAATTTTCGTAAAAAAAAATTTCAAAAAAATGAAATTTCGAAAAAAAAATTTTTTAAAAAAAATTTTCAAAAAAAACTTCAAAAAAAAATTTCAAAAAAAATTTCGAAAAAAATTACAAAAGAAAATTTTAAAAAATATTACAAAAAAAATCAAAAAAAATTGAAAAAAAAAATTCAAAAAAAAATTCAAAAAAATAAAAAAAAAAAAAATAAAAAAAATTTCTTAAAAAAAAATAAAAAAAAATTTAAAAAAACATCGAAAAAAAAAATTTCGAAAAAAATTTCAAAAAAAAAATTCAAAAAAAAATTTTTAAAAAAAAAAAATTCAAAAAAAAAAACAAAAAAAAATTTTAAAAAAAATTTAAAAAAATTTACAAAAAAAAATAAAAAAAAATAAAAAAAAAGATTCAAAAAAAATTTTAAAAAAAATTTCAGAAAAAAATTTCAAAAAAAATTTAAAAAAAAATTTATAAAAAAAAATCGAAAAAAAAATAAAAAAAAATTACAAAAAAAAATTCGAAAAAACAATTTCAAAAAAAAAAATTCAAAAAAAATTGAAAAAAAAATTTTAAAAAAAATTTCAAAAAAAAATTTTCAAAAAAAAAAAATTTCGAAAAAAAATTTTAAAAAAAATTTTCAAAAAAAAATTAAAAAAATAAAAAACAAAAAAAAAATTTTAGAAAAAATTTTAAAAAAATTTACAAAATAAAATAAAAAAAAAAATTCGAAAGAAATTTTAAAAAAAATTTCAAAAAAAAATTTAACAAAAAAATTCAAAAAAAAAATTATAAAAAAAATCAAAAAAAAAATTTTAAAAAAAATTACAAAAAAAAAATCGAAAAAAAAATTTTAAAAAAATTTAAAAAAAAATTCACAAAAAAAAAATTTCATGAAAAAATTTTAAAAAATTTTCAAAAAAAAAATTAAAAAAAAATTAAAAAAAAAAAAAATTCGTAAAAAAAATAAAAAAAAATTTAAAAAAAATCGAAAAAAAATATTTTCGAAAAAAATTTCAAAAAAAAAATCAAAAAAAATATTTTCAAAAAAAAATTCAAAAAAAATAAAAAAAAGATTAAAAAAAAATTTAAAAAAAAATTTCAAAAAAAAAATTTAAAAAAAAATTTTCAAAAAAAAATTTAAAAAATAAAAAAAAAACAAAAAAAAAATTTTAGAAAAAAATTTACAAAAAAAAATTGAAAAAAAAATAAAAAAAAAATTCAAAAAAAAAAATTTCATAAAAAAATTTTAAAAAATTTTCAAAAAAAAAATTGAAAAAAAAAATTTAAAAAAAAAAAAAAATTCGTAAAAAAAATAAAAAAAAATTTAAAAAAAATCGAAAAAAAAAATTTTCAAAAAAAATTTCAAAAAAAAAATCAAAAAAAAATATTCAAAAAAAATAAAAAAAGATTTAAAAAAAAATTTCAAAAAAAAAATTAAAAAAAAAATTTTCAAAAAAAAATTAAAAAAATAAAAAAAAACAAAAAAAAAATTTTAGAAAAAAATAGTAAAAAAATTTACAAAAAAAAGATTCAAAAAAAATTTTAAAAAAAATTCAAAAAAAAATTTTAAATAAAAAATTCAAAAAAATTTATAAAAAAAATAAAAAAAAAATTAAAAAAAAATTCCAAAAAAAAATTCGATAAAAACAATTTTTAAAAAAAATTTTAAAAAAATTACAAAAAAAAATTCAAAAAAAATTGAAAAAAAAAATTAAAAAAAAAAATTTCAAAAAAAATTTTCGTAAAAAAAATTTTCGTAAAAAAAATTTTCGTAAAAAAAATTTTCAAAAAAATAAAATTTCGAAAAAAAATTTTGAAAAAAAATTCAAAAAAAATTTCAAAAAAAAATTTTAAAAAAATTCAAAAATTTAAAAAAAAAATAAAAAAAAAATTCGAAAAAAAATTTCAAAAAAAAATTTTAAAAAAATTCCAAAAAAAAAATTTCAAAAAAAATTTTCGTAAAAAAATTTTTAAAAAAAATTTAAAAAAATCAAAAAAAATTCAAATTTCAAAAAAAAATTCAAAAAAAAAATTGAAAAAAAATTAAAAAAAAAAGTTTTAAAAAAATTCTCAAAAAAAATTCAAAAAAAAATGAAAAAAAAAATTTTCGAAAAAAAAATTTTCAAAAAAATAAAATTTCGAAAATAATTTAAAAAAAAAAAAAATTTTTCAAAAAAAAAAAAAATTCGAAAAAAAATTAAAAAAAAAAGTTTCAAAAAAAAATTAAAAAAATAAAAAAATTTTAGAAAAAATCGAAAAAAAAAATTTTAGAAAAAAATTTCAAAAAAAAAATTAAAAAAAAAAATTTTCAAAAAAAAAATTCAAAAAAAAAATAAAAAAAAGATTAAAAAAAAATTTTTTTAAAAATTTCAAAAAAAAAATTCAAAAAAAAATTTATAAAAAAAATCAAAAAAAAAATTTAAAAAAAATTACAAAAAAAATTCAAAAAAAATGAAAAAAAAATTTCAAAAAAAATTTTCGTAAAAAAAAATTTCAAAAAAATAAAATTTCGAAAAAAATTTTTTTTGAAAAAAATTTTCAAAAAAAAAAATTTCGAAAAAAAATTTTTAAAAAAATTTTCAAAAAAAAAATTAAAAAATAAAAAAATTGAAAAAAAAATTTCAAAAAAAAAAATTTCAAAAAAAATTTTCGAAAAAAAAATTTCAAAAAAAAAATTCAAAAAAAAAAATTTTCAAAAAAAAAATTGAAAAAAAAAAATTTAAAAAAAATTTCAAAAAAAAAAAATTCACAAAAAAAAATTTCAAAAAAAAAATTAAAAAAAAAATATTGAAAAAAAAAATTACCAAAAAAATTAAAAAAAAAAAATTTCAAAAAAAAAATTTTAAAAAAATTTAAAAAAAATTCACAAAAAAAAATTTCAAAAAAAAAAAATTTCGAAAAAAAATTTTAAAAAAAAATTTCAAAAAAAAATTAAAAAAATAAAAAAAAAAACAAAAAAAAAATTTTAGAAAAAATTTAAAAAAAATTTACAAAAAAAAATAAAAAAAAAGATTCAAAAAAAATTTTAAAAAAAATTTCAAAAAAAAATTTAAAAAAAAATCCAAAAAAAAAATTTATAAAAAAAATCAATAAAAAAATTTAAAAAAAATTACAAAAAAAAAATCGGAAAAAAAATTTTAAAAAAATTTAAAAAAAAATTCACAAAAAAAAATTTCATAAAAAAATTTTAAAAAATTTTCAAAAAAAAAATTGAAAAAAAAAATTAAAAAAAAAAAAAAAAATTCGTAAAAAAAATAAAAAAAAATTTTAAAAAAATCGAAAAAAATTTCAAAAAAAAAATCAAAAAAAAAATTTTCAAAAAAAAATAAAAAAAAAATAAAAAAAAGATTAAAAAAAATATTTAAAAAAAAATTTCAAAAAAAAAATAAAAAAAAAATTTTCAAAAAAAAATTTAAAAAATAAAAAAAAAAATTCAAATTTCAAAAAAAATTTCAAAAAAAAAATTGAAAAAAAAATTTAAAAAAAAAGTTTTAAAGAAATTCTCAAAAAAAATTCAAAAAAAAATGAAAAAAAAAATTTTCGAAAAAAAAATTTTCAAAAAAATAAAATTTCGAAAATAATTTTAAAAAAAAAATTTTCAAAAAAAAAAAAATTTCGAAAAAAAAATTGAAAAAAAAATTTTAAAAAAAAGTTTTAAAAAAACTCACAAAAAAAAATTCAAAAAAAATGAAAAAAAAAATTTTCGTAAAAAAAATTTTCAAAAAAATAAAATTTCGAAAAAAAATTTAAAAAAAAAAATTTTCAAAAAAAAAAAATTTCGAAAAAAAATTTAAAAAAAAAGTTTAAAAAAAAAATTAAAAAAATAAAAAAAAAATTTTAGAAAAAATCGAAAAAAAAAATTTTCGAAAAAAATTTCAAAAAAAAAATTCAAAAAAAAAATTTTCAAAAAAAAAATTCAAAAAAAAAATAAAAAAAAGATAAAAAAAAAAATTTTTTTAAAAATTTTAAAAAAAAATTCAAAAAAAAAATTATAAAAAAAATCAAAAAAAAAATTAAAAAAAAATTACAAAAAAAATTCGAAAAAAAAAAATTAAAAAAAAATGAAAAAAAAAATTTCAAAAAAAATTTTCGTAAAAAAATTTTCAAAAAAATAAAATTTCGAAAAAAAATTTTTTTAAAAAAAATTTTCAAAAGAAAAAAATTTCGAAAAAAAATTAAAAAAAAAATTTTCAAAAAAAAATTTAAAAAATAAAAAAATTGAAAAAAAAATTTCAAAAAAAAAAATTTCAAAAAAAAAATTTCGAAAAAAATTTCAAAAAAAAAATTCAAAAAAAAAAAAATTTCAAAAAAAAAATTTAAAAAAAAATTTTTTAAAAAAATTTAAAAAAAATTCACAAAAAAAAATTTCAAAAAAAAAATTAAAAAAAAATATTCAAAAAAAAATTTACCAAAAAAATAAAAAAAATAAAAAATTTCAAAAAAAATTTTTAAAAAATTTTTTAAAAAAATCACAAAAAAAAATTTTCGTAAAAAAAATTTTCGTAAAAAAAATTTTCAAAAAAATAATATTTCAAAAAAAAATTTTGAAAAAAAATTCAAAAAAAATTTCAAAAAAAAATTTAAAAAAAATTCAAAAAAAAAATTTCAAAAAAAAAATAAAAAAAAAAATTCAACAAAAAATTTACCAAAAAAATTTCGAAAAAAAAAAAAAAAAAAAAAATTTCAAAAAAAAATTTTCAAAAAAAAAAATTTCGAAAAAAAATTTTCAAAAAAAAATTTAAAAAATAAAAAAAAAAACAAAAAAAAAATTTTAGAAAAAATTTTAAAAAAATTTACAAAAGAAAATTCAAAAAAAAATAAAAAAAAAAGATTAAAAAAAAATTTTTTTAAAAATTTCAAAAAAAAATAAAAAAAAAAATTAAAAAAAAAATTTATAAAAAAAATCAAAAAAAAAATTTAAAAAAAATTACAAAAAAAAAATCGAAAAAAAAATTTTAAAAAAAATTCACAAAAAAAAAAATTCAAAAAAAATTTTTAAAAAATGTTCAAAAAAAATTTTTAAAAAAATTCAAAAAATTTTAAAAAAAAAATAAAAAAAAAATTCGATAAAAAATTTCAAAAAAAAATTTTAAAAAATTTTCAAAAAAAAAATTGAAAAAAAAATTTAAAAAAAAAAAAAATTCGTAAAAAAAATAAAAAAAATTTAAAAAAAATCGAAAAAAAAAAATTTCGAAAAAAATTTCAAAAAAAAAATTTTCAAAAAAAAATTCTAAAAAAAAGATTTTAAAAAAAATTTAAAAAAAATTTCAAAAAAAAAATTTAAAAAAAAAATTTTCAAAAAAAAATTTAAAAAATTAAAAAAAAAACAAAAAAAAATTTTAGAAAAAAATTTTAAAAAAATTTACAAAAAAAAATTAAAAAAAAAAAATTAAAAAAAAAAATTTAAAAAAAATTTAAAAAAAAAATTCAAAAAAAAATTTAAAAAAAAAAATTCAAAAAAAATTTATAAAAAAAATCAAAAAAAAAATTTAAAAAAAATTACAAAAAAAAATTCGAAAAAAACAATTAAAAAAAAAATTTTAAAAAAATTACAAAAAAAAATTCAAAAAAAATTGAAAAAAAAAATTAAAAAAAAAAATTTCAAAAAAAATTTTCGTAAAAAAAATTTTCGTAAAAAAAATTTTCGTAAAAAAAATTTTCAAAAAAATAATATTTCAAAAAAAAATTTTGAAAAAAAATTCAAAAAAAATTTCAAAAAAAAATTTAAAAAAAATTCAAAAAAAAAAATTTCAAAAAAAAAATAAAAAAAAAAATATTCAACAAAAAAATTTACCAAAAAAATTTCGAAAAAAAAAATAAAAAAAAAAATTTCAAAAAAAAATTTTCAAAAAAAAAAATTTCGAAAAAAAATTTTCAAAAAAAAATTAAAAAAATAAAAAAAAAAACAAAAAAAAAATTTTAGAAAAAATTTTAAAAAAATTTACAAGAGAAAATTCGAAAAAAAATAAAAAAAAAGATTAAAAAAAAATTTTTTAAAAAATTTCAAAAAAAAATTTAAAAAAAAAAAATTAAAAAAAAAATTTATAAAAAAAATCAAAAAAAAAAATTAAAAAAAATTACAAAAAAAAAATCGAAAAAAAAAAATTTAAGAAAAATTCACAAAAAAAAATTTCATAAAATTTTTTTAAAAAATGTTCAAAAAAAAATTAAAAAAAAAAAAAAAAAAAAAATTCGTAAAACAAAATTAAAAAAAAAATTAAAAAAAAATCGAAAAAAAAAATTTTCGAAAAAAATTTTAAAAAAAATTCAAAAAAAAATTTTCAAAACAAAAATTCAAAAAAAAATAAAAAAAAGATTTAAAAAAAAATTTCAAAAAAAAAATTAAAATAAAAATTTTCAAAAAAAAATTAAAAAAATAAAAAAAAAAACAAAAAAAAAATTTTAGAAAAAATTTTATAAAAAAAAATCAAAAAAAAAATTTAAAAAAAATTACAAAAAAAATTCGAAAAAAACAATAAAAAAAATTTTTTTAAAAATTCAAAAAAAAATTTCAAAAAAAAAATTTCAAAAAAAAATTTTCAAAAAAATTTATTAAAAAAAATCAAAAAATTTTTTAAAAATAATTACAAAAAAAAATTGGAAAAAAACAATTTGAAAAAAATTTGGAAAAAAAATTTTGAAAAAAATTACAAAAAAAAATTCAAAAAAATTTCAAAAAAAATTTCGAAAAAAATTACAAAAGAAAATTTAAAAAAAATTACAAAAAAAATTCAAAAAAAAAATTGAAAAAAAAAATTTCAAAAAAAAAATTTTCAAAAAAAAATTTAAAAAAATAAAAAAAAAAATCAAAAAAAAATTTATAAAAAAAATCAAAAAAAAAATTTAAAAAAAATTACAAAAAAAAATTCGAAAGAACAATTTTAAAAAAAATTTAAAAAAAATTACAAAAAAAAATTCAAAAAAAATTGAAAAAAAAAATTTCAAAAAAAAAAATTTCAAAAAAAATTTTCGTAAAAAAAATTTTCAAAAAAATAAAATTTCGAAAAAAAATTCAAAAAAAATTTCAAAAAAAATTTTAAAAAAATTCAAAAATTAAAAAAAAAAAATAAAAAAAAAATTCGAAAAAAAAATTCAAAAAAAAATTTTAAAAAAATTCCAAAAAAAAAAATTTCAAAAAAAATTTTCGTAAAAAAATTTTTAAAAAAAATTTTAAAAAATCAAAAAAAAATTCAAATTTCAAAAAAAATTTCAAAAAAAAAATTCAAAAAAAAAATTATAAAAAAAAACAAAAAAAAAATTTAAAAAAAATTACAAAAAAAATTCAAAAAAAATGAAAAAAAAATTTCAAAAAAAATTTTCGTAAAAAAAATTTTCAAAAAAATAAAATTTCGAAAAAAATTTTTTTTGAAAAAAATTTTCAAAAAAAAAAATTTCGAAAAAAAATTAAAAAAAAAATTTTCAAAAAAAAAATAAAAAAAATAAAAAAATTGAAAAAAAAATTTCAAAAAAAAAAATTTCAAAAAAATTTTCGAAAAAAAAATTTCAAAAAAAAAATTCAAAAAAAAAAAATTTTCAAAAAAAAAATTGAAAAAAAAATTTTTAAAAAAATTTAAAAAAAATTCACAAAAAAAAATTTCAAAAAAAAAATTTAAAAAAAATATTCAAAAAAAAATTTACCAAAAAAATAAAAAAAAAATATTTCAAAAAAAAAAATTTTAAAAAAATTTAAAAAAAAATCACAAAAAAAAATTTCAAAAAAAAATGAAAAAAAAATATTCAAAAAAAAAAAAATTCGAAAAAAAATTTTAAAAAAAATTTTCAAAAAAAATTAAAAAAATAAAAAAAAAAACAAAAAAAAAATTTTAGAAAAAATTTTTAAAAAATTTACAAAAAAAAATAAAAAAAAAAGATTAAAAAAAAATTTTAAAAAAAATTTCAAAAAAAAATTTAAAAAAAAAATTCAAAAAAAAATTTATAAAAAAAATCAAAAAAAAAAAATAAAAAAAAATTACAAAAAAAAATCGGAAAATTTTTTTTAAAAAAATTGAAAAAAAAATTCACAAAAAAAAAATTTCATGAAAAAAATTTTAAAAAATTTTCAAAAAAAAAATTGAAAAAAAATTTGAAAAAAAAAAAAAAAAAATTCGTAAAAAAAATAAAAAAATTTTTTAAAAAAATCGAAAAAAAAAATTTTCGTAAAAAATTTTTTAAAAAAAATTTTAGAAAATCAAAAAAAAATTCAAATTTCAAAAAAAATTTCAAAAAAAAAATTGAAAAAAAAATTAAAAAAAAATTTAAAAAAAATTACAAAAAAATTCGAAAAAAACAATAAAAAAAATTTTTTTAAAAATTCAAAGAAAAATTTCAAAAAAAAAATTTCAAAAAAAAATTTTCAAAAAAATTTATTAAAAAAAATCAAAAAATTTTTTTAAAATAATTACAAAAAAAAATTGGAAAAAAACAATTTGAAAAAAATTTGGAAAAAAAATTTTGAAAAAAATTACAAAAAAAAATTCAAAAAAATTTCAAAAAAAATTTCGAAAAAAATTACAAAAGAAAATTTAAAAAAAAATTACAAAAAAAATTCAAAAAAAAAATTGAAAAAAAAAATTTCAAAAAAAAAATTTTCAAAAAAAAATTTAAAAAAATAAAAAAAAAAATCAAAAAAAAATTTATAAAAAAAATCAAAAAAAAAATTTAAAAAAAATTACAAAAAAAAATTCGAAAGAACAATTTTAAAAAAAAATTTAAAAAAAATTACAAAAAAAAATTCAAAAAAAATTGAAAAAAAAAATTTCAAAAAAAAAAATTTCAAAAAAAATTTTCGTAAAAAAAATTTTCAAAAAAATAAAATTTCGAAAAAAAATTCAAAAAAATTTCAAAAAAAAATTTTAAAAAAATTCAAAAATTTAAAAAAAAAATAAAAAAAAAATTCGAAAAAAAATTTCAAAAAAAAATTTTAAAAAAATTCCAAAAAAAAAATTTCAAAAAAAATTTTCGTAAAAAAATTTTTAAAAAAAATTTTAAAAAATCAAAAAAAAATTCAAATTTCAAAAAAAATTTCAAAAAAAAAATTGAAAAAAAAATTAAAAAAAAAAGTTTTAAAGAAATTCTCAAAAACAATTCAAAAAAAAATGAAAAAAAAAATTTTCGAAAAAAAAATTTTCAAAAAAATAAAATTTCGAAAATAATTTTAAAAAAAAAATTTTCAAAAAAAAAAAATTTCGAAAAAAAATTTTAAAAAAAAGTTTCAAAAAAAAATTTAAAAAATAAAAAAAAAAATTTTAGAAAAAATCGAAAAAAAAAATTTTAGAAAAAAATTTCAAAAAAAAAATTCAAAAAAAAAATTTTCAAAAAAAAAATTAAAAAAAAAATAAAAAAAAGATTAAAAAAAAATTTTTTTAAAAAATTTCAAAAAAAAAATTCAAAAAAAAATTTATAAAATAAAACAAAAAAAAAATTTAAAAAAAATTTCAAAAAAAATTCAAAAAAATGAAAAAAAATTTCAAAAAAAAATTTCGTAAAAAAAAATTTTCAAAAAAATAAAATTTCGAAAAAAATTTTTTTTGAAAAAAATTTTCAAAAAAAAAAATTTCGAAAAAAAATTAAAAAAAAAATTTTCAAAAAAAAAATAAAAAAAATAAAAAAATTGAAAAAAAAATTTCAAAAAAAAAAATTTCAAAAAAAAATTTCAAAAAAAAATTCAAAAAAAAAAATTTTCAAAAAAAAAATTTAAAAAAAAATTTTTAAAAAAATTTAAAAAAAATTCACAAAAAAAAATTTCAAAAAAAAAATTAAAAAAAAATATTCAAAAAAAAATTTACCAAAAAAATAAAAAAAAAATATTTCAAAAAATAAATTTTAAAAAATTTTTAAAAAAAATCACAAAAAAAAATTTCAAAAAAAAATGAAAAAAAAATATTCAAAAAAAAAAATTTCGAAAAAAAATTTTAAAAAAAATTTTCAAAAAAAATTAAAAAAATAAAAAAAAAACAAAAAAAAAATTTTAGAAAAAATTTTAAAAAAATTTACAAAAAAAAATAAAAAAAAAAGATTAAAAAAAAATTTTAAAAAAAATTTCAAAAAAAAATTTAAAAAAAAAAATACAAAAAAAAATTTATAAAAAAAATCAAAAAAAAAATAAAAAAAAATTACAAAAAAAAAATCGGAAAAATTTTTTTAAAAAAATTGAAAAAAAAATTCACAAAAAAAAAATTTCATGAAAAAAATTTTAAAAAATTTTCAAAAAAAAAATTGAAAAAAAAATTTGAAAAAAAAAAAAAAAAATCGTAAAAAAAATAAAAAATTTTTTTAAAAAAATCGAAAAAAGAAATTTTCGTAAAAAAATTTTTAAAAAAAATTTTAAAAAATCAAAAAAAATTCAAATTTCAAAAAAAATTTCAAAAAAAAAATTGAAAAAAAAATTAAAAAAAAAAGTTTTAAAAAAATTTTCAAAAAAAATTCAAAAAAAAATGAAAAAAAAAATTTTCGAAAAAAAAATTTTCAAAAAAATAAAATTTCGAAAATAATTTTAAAAAAAAAATTTTCAAAAAAAAAAAATTTCGAAAAAAAATTTTAAAAAAAAGTTTCAAAAAAAAATTAAAAAAATAAAAAAAAAAATTTTAGAAAAAATCGAAAAAAAAAATTTTAGAAAAAAATTTCAAAAAAAAAATTTTCAAAAAAAAAATTCAAAAAAAAATAAAAAAAAGATTAAAAAAAAAATTTTTTAAAAAATTTCAAAAAAAAAATTCAAAAAAAAATTTATAAAAAAAATCAAAAAAAAATTTAAAAAAAATTACAAAAAAAATTCAAAAAAAATGAAAAAAATATTTCAAAAAAAATTTTCGTAAAAAAAATTTTCAAAAAAATAAAATTTCGAAAAAAAATTTTTTTTGAAAAAAATTTTCAAAAAAAAAAATTTCGAAAAAAAATTAAAAAAAAAATTTTCAAAAAAAAATTAAAAAATAAAAAAATTGAAAAAAAAATTTCAAAAAAAATTTTCGAAAAAAAAATTTCAAAAAAAAAATTCAAAAAAAAAAATTTTCAAAAAAAAATTGAAAAAAAAATTTTTAAAAAAATTTAAAAAAAATTCACAAAAAAAAATTTCAAAAAAAAAATTTAAAAAAAATATTCAAAAAAAAATTTACCAAAAAAATAAAAAAAAAAAAATTTCAAAAAAAAATTTTTAAAAAAATTTAAAAAAAAATCACAAAAAAAAATTTCAAAAAAAAATGAAAAAAAAATATTCAAAAAAAAAATTTCGAAAAAAAATTTTAAAAAAAATTTTTAAAAAAAATTAAAAAAATAAAAAAAAAACAAAAAAAAAATTTTAGAAAAAATTTTAAAAAAATTTACAAAAAAAAATAAAAAAAAAAGATTAAAAAAAAATTTTAAAAAAAATTTCAAAAAAAAATTAAAAAAAAAAAATTCAAAAAAAAATTTATAAAAAAAATCAAAAAAAAAATTTAAAAAAATTACAAAAAAAAAATCGGAAAAAAATTTTTAAAAAAATTGAAAAAAAAATTCACAAAAAAAAAATTTCATGAAAAAAATTTTCAAAAAAAAAATTGAAAAAAAAAAATTTGAAAAAAAAAAAAAAATTCGTAAAAAAAATAAAAAAAAATTTTAAAAAAATCGAAAAAAAAAATTTTCGAAAAAAATTTCAAAAAAAAATCAAAAAAAAAATTTTCAAAAAAAAAATTAAAAAAAAATAAAAAAAAGATTAAAAAAAATATTTAAAAAAAAATTTCAAAAAAAAAATTTAAAAAAAAATTTAAAAAAAAAAACAAAAAAAAATTCAAAAAAAATTGAAAAAAAAATTAAAAAAAAAAATTTCAAAAAAAATTTTCGTAAAAAAAATTTTCGTAAAAAAAATTTTCGTAAAAAAAATTTTCGTAAAAAAATTTTTCAAAAAAATAAAATTTCGAAAAAAATTTTGAAAAAAAATTCAAAAAAAATTTCAAAAAAAAAATTTAAAAAAATTCAAAAAATTAAAAAAAAAAATAAAAAAAAAAAATTCGAAAAAAAATTTCAAAAAAAATTTAAAAAAAATTCCAAAAAAAAAATTTCAAAAAAAATTTTCGTAAAAAAAATTTTTAAAAAAAATTAAAAAAAATCAAAAAAAATTCAAATTTCAAAAAAAATTTCAAAAAAAAAATTGAAAAAAAAATTTTAAAAAAAAGTTTTAAAAAAACTCAAAAAAAAATTCAAAAAAAATGAAAAAAAAAATTTTCGTAAAAAAAATTTTCAAAAAAATAAAATTTCGAAAAAAATTAAAAAAAAAAAAAATTTCAAAAAAAAAAATTTCGAAAAAAAATTAAAAAAAAAAGTTTCAAAAAAAAATTAAAAAAATAAAAAAAAAAATTTAGAAAAAATCGAAAAAAAAGATTTTCGAAAAAAATTTCAAAAAAAAAATTCAAAAAAAAAATTTTCAAAAAAAAAATTCAAAAAAAAATAAAAAAAAAATTAAAAAAAAAATTTTTTTAAAAATTTCAAAAAAAAATTCAAAAAAAAATTTATAAAAAAAATCAAAAAAAAAATTTAAAAAAAATTACAAAAAAAATTAAAAAAAAATGAAAAAAAAAATTTCAAAAAAAATTTTCGTAAAAAAATTTTCAAAAAAATAAAATTTCGAAAAAAATTTTTTTTAAAAAAAATTTTCAAAAAAAAAAAATTTCGAAAAAAAATTAAAAAAAAAAATTTCAAAAAAAAATTTAAAAAATAAAAAAATTGAAAAAAAAATTTAAAAAAAAAAAATTTCAAAAAAAAATTTCGAAAAAAATTTCAAAAAAAAAAATTAAAAAAAAAAAATTAAAAAAAAAAATTTTTAAAAAAATTTAAAAAAATATCACAAAAAAAAATTTCAAAAAAAAAAATTAAAAAAAAATATTCAAAAAAAAATTTACCAAAAAAATTAAAAAAAAAAAAAATTTCAAAAAAAATTTTTAAAAATTTTTTTAAAAAAATCACAAAAAAAAATTTTCGTAAAAAAAATTTTCAAAAAAATAATATTTCAAAAAAAAATTTTGAAAAAAAATTCAAAAAAAATTTCAAAAAAAAATTTTAAAAAAATTCAAAAAAAAAATTTCAAAAAAAAAATAAAAAAAAAAATTCAACAAAAAAATTTACCAAAAAAATTTCGAAAAAAAAATAAAAAAAAAAAATTTCAAAAAAAAATTTTCAAAAAAAAAAATTTCGAAAAAAAATTTTCAAAAAAAAATTTAAAAAATAAAAAAAAAACAAAAAAAAAATTTTAGAAAAAATTTTAAAAAAATTTACAAAAGAAAATTCAAAAAAAAATAAAAAAAAAAGATTAAAAAAAAATTTTTTAAAAAATTTCAAAAAAAAATTAAAAAAAAAATTAAAAAAAAAATTTATAAAAAAAATCAAAAAAAAAATTTAAAAAAACTTACAAAAAAAAATCGAAAAAAAAATTTTAAAAAAAATTCACAAAAAAAAAATTTCATAAAAAATTTTTTAAAAAAAAAAAAAAAAAATTAAAAAAAAAAAAAAAAAAAAAATTCGTAAAACAAAATTTAAAAAAAATTTATAAAAAAAATCAAAAAAAAAATAAAAAAAAATTACAAAAAAAAAATCGGAAAAAAATTTTTAAAAAAATTGAAAAAAAAATTCACAAAAAAAAAATTTCATGAAAAAAATTTTAAAAAATTTTCAAAAATTTTCAAAAAAAAAATTGAAAAAAAAATTTGAAAAAAAAAAAAAAATCGTAAAAAAAATTTTAAATTTTAAAAAAATCGAAAAAAAAAATTTTTGTAAAAAAATTTTTAAAAAAAATTTTAAAAAATCAAAAAAAAATTCAAATTTCAGAAAAAATTTCAAAAAAAAAATTGAAAAAAAAATTAAAAAAAAAAGTTTTAAAAAAATTCTCAAAAAAAATTCAAAAAAAAATGAAAAAAAAAATTTTCGAAAAAAAAATTTTCAAAAAAATAAAATTTCGAAAATTTAAAAAAAAAAATTTTCAAAAAAAAAAAATTTCGAAAAAAAATTTTAAAAAAAAGTTTCAAAAAAAAATTTAAAAAATAAAAAAAAAAATTTTAGAAAAAATCGAAAAAAAAAATTTTAGAAAAAAATTTCAAAAAAAAAATTCAAAAAAAAAATTTTCAAAAAAAAAATTCAAAAAAAAATAAAAAAAAGATTAAAAAAAAAATTTTTTAAAAAATTTCAAAAAAAAAATTCAAAAAAAAATTTATAAAAAAAATCAAAAAAAAAATTTAAAAAAAATTACAAAAAAAATTCAAAAAAAATGAAAAAAAAATTTCAAAAAAAATTTTCGTAAAAAAAATTTTCAAAAAAATAAAATTTCGAAAAAAATTTTTTTTGAAAAAAATTTTCAAAAAAAAAAATTTCGAAAAAAAATTTAAAAAAAAATTTTCAAAAAAAAAATTAAAAAATAAAAAAATTGAAAAAAAAATTTCAAAAAAAAAAATTTCAAAAAAAATTTTCGAAAAAAAAATTTCAAAAAAAAAATTCAAAAAAAAAAATTTTCAAAAAAAAATTGAAAAAAAAATTTTTAAAAAAATTTAAAAAAAATTCACAAAAAAAAATTTCAAAAAAAAAATTTAAAAAAAATATTCAAAAAAAAATTTACCAAAAAAATAAAAAAAAAAAAATTTCAAAAAAAAAATTTTAAAAAAATTTAAAAAAAAATCACAAAAAAAATTTCAAAAAAAAATGAAAAAAAAATATTCAAAAAAAAAATTTCGAAAAAAAATTTAAAAAAAAATTTTTAAAAAAAATTAAAAAAATAAAAAAAAAACAAAAAAAAAATTTTAGAAAAAATTTTAAAAAAATTTTTCAAAAAAAAATAAAAAAAAAAGATTAAAAAAAATTTTTAAAAAAAATTTCAAAAAAAAATTAAAAGAAAAAATTCAAAAAAAAATTTATAAAAAAAATCAATAAAAAAATTAAAAAAAATTACAAAAAAAAAATCGGAAAAATTTTTTTAAAAAAATTGAAAAAAAAATTCACAAAAAAAAAATTCCATGAAAAAAATTTTAAAAAATTTTCAAAAAAAAAATTGAAAAAAAAAATTTGAAAAAAAAAAAAACAATTCGTAAAAAAAATTAAAAAAAATTTTAAAAAAATCGAAAAAAAAAATTTTCGAAAAAAATTTCAAAAAAAAAATCAAAAAAAAAATTTTCAAAAAAAAAATAAAAAAAAAATAAAAAAAAGATTAAAAAAAATATTTAAAAAAAAATTTCAAAAAAAAAATTAAAAAAAAAATTTTCAAAAAAAAATTAAAAAAATAAAAAAAAAACAAAAAAAAAATTTTAGAAAAAAATTTTAAAAAAATTTACAAAAAAAATTCAAAAAAAAATAAAAAAAAAAAATTAAAAAAAAATTTAAAAAAAAATTCAAAAAAAAATTAAAAAAAAAAATTCAAAAAAAATTTATAAAAAAAAAATCAAAAAAAATTTATAAAAAAATCAAAAAAAAATTTAAAAAAAATTACAAAAAAAAATTCGAAAAAAACAATTTAAAAAAAAATTAAAAAAAAAAACAAAAAAAAATTCAAAAAAAATTGAAAAAAAAATTTAAAAAAAAAATTTCAAAAAAAATTTTCGTAAAAAAAATTTTCGTAAAAAAAATTTTCGTAAAAAAAATTTTCGTAAAAAAAATTTTCAAAAAAATAAAATTTCGAAAAAAATTTTGAAAAAAAATTCAAAAAAAATTTCAAAAAAAAATTTTAAAAAAATTCAAAAAATTTTAAAAAAAAAATAAAAAAAAAAAATTCGAAAAAAAATTTCAAAAAAAATTTAAAAAAAAATCCAAAAAAAAAAATTTCAAAAAAAATTTAAAAAAAAAATTTAAAAAATCAAAAAAAATTCAAATTTCAAAAAAAATTTCAAAAAAAAAATTGAAAAAAAAATTTTAAAAAAAAGTTTTGAAAAAACTCACAAAAAAAAATTCAAAAAAAATGAAAAAAGAAATTTTCGTAAAAAAAATTTTCAAAAAAATAAAATTTCGAAAAAAATTAAAAAAAAAAAAATTTTCAAAAAAAAAAATTTCGAAAAAAAATTAAAAAAAAAAGTTTCAAAAAAAAATTAAAAAAATAAAAAAAAATTTTAGAAAAAATCGAAAAAAAATATTTTCGAAAAAAATTTCAAAAAAAAAATTAAAAAAAAAAAAATTTTCAAAAAAAAAATTAAAAAAAAAAATTTTTAAAAAAATTTAAAAAAAATTCACAAAAAAAAATTTCAAAAAAAAAATTTAAAAAAAATATTCAAAAAAAAATTTACCAAAAAAATTAAAAAAAAAAAAATTTCAAAAAAAATTTTTAAAAAATTTTTTAAAAAAATCTCAAAAAAAAATTTTCGTAAAAAAAATTTTCGTAAAAAAAATTTTCAAAAAAATAATATTTCAAAAAAAAATTTTGAAAAAAAATTCAAAAAAAATTTCAAAAAAAAATTTTAAAAAAATTCAAAAAAAAATTTCAAAAAAAAAATAAAAAAAAAAATTCAACAAAAAAATTTACCAAAAAAATTTCGAAAAAAAAATAAAAAAAAAAATTTCAAAAAAAAATTTTCAAAAAAAAAAATTTTGAAAAAAAATTTTCAAAAAAAAATTTAAAAAATAAAAAAAAAAAACAAAAAAAAAATTTTAGAAAAAATTTTTAAAAAATTTACAAAAAAAAATTTAAAAAAAAATAAAAAAAAAAGATTAAAAAAAAATTTTTTAAAAAATTTCAAAAAAAAATTTAAAAAAAAAAATTAAAAAAAAAATTTATAAAAAAAATCAAAAAAAAAAATTTAAAAAAACTTACAAAAAAAAAATCGAAAAAAAAATTTTAAAAAAAAATCACAAAAAAAAAATTTCATAAAAATTTTTTAAAAAATGTTAAAAAAAAATTTAAAAAAAAAAAAAAAAATTCGTAAAACAAAATTTAAAAAAAAATTTTAAAAAAAATTTTAAAAAATCGAAAAAAAAATTTTCGAAAAAAATTAAAAAAAAAAAAATTCAAAAAAAAAATTCAAAAAAAAAATTCAAAAAAAAATAAAAAAAAGATTAAAAAAAAAAATTCAAAAAAAAAATTAAAATAAAAATTTTCAAAAAAAAATTAAAAAATAAAAAAAAAACAAAAAAAAAATTTTAGAAAAAATTTTATAAAAAAAAATCAAAAAAAAAATTTAAAAAAAATTACAAAAAAAATTCGAAAAAAACAATAAAAAAAATTTTTTTAAAAAATTCAAAAAAAAATTTCAAAAAAAAAATTTCAGAAAAAAATTTTCAAAAAAATTTATAAAAAAAAATCAAAAAAATTTTTTAAAATAATTACAAAAAAAAATTGGAAAAAAATTTTCAAAAAAATAAAATTTCGAAAAAAATTTTTTTTGAAAAAAATTTTCAAAAAAAAAAATTTCGAAAAAAAATTTAAAAAAAAATTTTCAAAAAAAAAATTAAAAAATAAAAAAATTGAAAAAAAAATTTCAAAAAAAAAAATTTCAAAAAAAATTTTCGAAAAAAAAATTTCAAAAAAAAAATTCAAAAAAAAAAATTTTCAAAAAAAAATTGAAAAAAAAATTTTTAAAAAAATTTAAAAAAAATTCACAAAAAAAAATTTCAAAAAAAAAATTTAAAAAAAATATTCAAAAAAAAATTTACCAAAAAAATAAAAAAAAAAAAATTTCAAAAAAAAAATTTTAAAAAAATTTAAAAAAAAATCACAAAAAAAATTTCAAAAAAAAATGAAAAAAAAATATTCAAAAAAAAAATTTCGAAAAAAAATTTAAAAAAAAATTTTTAAAAAAAATTAAAAAAATAAAAAAAAAACAAAAAAAAAATTTTAGAAAAAATTTTAAAAAAATTTTTCAAAAAAAAATAAAAAAAAAAGATTAAAAAAAATTTTTAAAAAAAATTTCAAAAAAAAATTAAAAGAAAAAATTCAAAAAAAAATTTATAAAAAAAATCAATAAAAAAATTAAAAAAAATTACAAAAAAAAAATCGGAAAAATTTTTTTAAAAAAATTGAAAAAAAAATTCACAAAAAAAAAATTCCATGAAAAAAATTTTAAAAAATTTTCAAAAAAAAAATTGAAAAAAAAAATTTGAAAAAAAAAAAAACAATTCGTAAAAAAAATTAAAAAAAATTTTAAAAAAATCGAAAAAAAAAATTTTCGAAAAAAATTTCAAAAAAAAAATCAAAAAAAAAATTTTCAAAAAAAAAATAAAAAAAAAATAAAAAAAAGATTAAAAAAAATATTTAAAAAAAAATTTCAAAAAAAAAATTAAAAAAAAAATTTTCAAAAAAAAATTAAAAAAATAAAAAAAAAACAAAAAAAAAATTTTAGAAAAAAATTTTAAAAAAATTTACAAAAAAAATTCAAAAAAAAATAAAAAAAAAAAATTAAAAAAAAATTTAAAAAAAAATTCAAAAAAAAATTAAAAAAAAAAATTCAAAAAAAATTTATAAAAAAAAAATCAAAAAAAATTTATAAAAAAATCAAAAAAAAATTTAAAAAAAATTACAAAAAAAAATTCGAAAAAAACAATTTAAAAAAAAATTTAAAAAAAAAACAAAAAAAAATTCAAAAAAAATTGAAAAAAAAATTTAAAAAAAAAATTTCAAAAAAAATTTTCGTAAAAAAAATTTTCGTAAAAAAAATTTTCGTAAAAAAAATTTTCGTAAAAAAAATTTTCAAAAAAATAAAATTTCGAAAAAAATTTTGAAAAAAAATTCAAAAAAAATTTCAAAAAAAAATTTTAAAAAAATTCAAAAAATTTTTAAAAAAAAATAAAAAAAAAAATTCGAAAAAAAATTTCAAAAAAAATTTAAAAAAAAATCCAAAAAAAAAAATTTCAAAAAAAATTTAAAAAAAAAATTTAAAAAATCAAAAAAAATTCAAATTTCAAAAAAAATTTCAAAAAAAAAATTGAAAAAAAAATTTTAAAAAAAAGTTTTGAAAAAACTCACAAAAAAAAATTCAAAAAAAATGAAAAAAGAAATTTTCGTAAAAAAAATTTTCAAAAAAATAAAATTTCGAAAAAAATTAAAAAAAAAAAAATTTTCAAAAAAAAAAATTTCGAAAAAAAATTTAAAAAAAAAGTTTCAAAAAAAAATTAAAAAAATAAAAAAAAATTTTAGAAAAAATCGAAAAAAAATATTTTCGAAAAAAATTTCAAAAAAAAAATTAAAAAAAAAAAAATTTTCAAAAAAAAAATTAAAAAAAAAAATTTTTAAAAAAATTTAAAAAAAATTCACAAAAAAAAATTTCAAAAAAAAAATTTCAAAAAAATATTCAAAAAAAAATTTACCAAAAAAATTAAAAAAAAAAAAATTTCAAAAAAAATTTTTAAAAAATTTTTTAAAAAAATCTCAAAAAAAAATTTTCGTAAAAAAAATTTTCGTAAAAAAAATTTTCAAAAAAATAATATTTCAAAAAAAAATTTTGAAAAAAAATTCAAAAAAAATTTCAAAAAAAAATTTTAAAAAAATTCAAAAAAAAATTTCAAAAAAAAAATAAAAAAAAAAATTCAACAAAAAAATTTACCAAAAAAATTTCGAAAAAAAAATAAAAAAAAAAATTTCAAAAAAAAATTTTCAAAAAAAAAAATTTTGAAAAAAAATTTTCAAAAAAAAATTTAAAAAATAAAAAAAAAAAACAAAAAAAAAATTTTAGAAAAAATTTTAAAAAAATTTACAAAAAAAAATTTAAAAAAAAATAAAAAAAAAAGATTAAAAAAAAATTTTTTAAAAAATTTCAAAAAAAAATTTAAAAAAAAAAATTAAAAAAAAAATTTATAAAAAAAATCAAAAAAAAAAATTTAAAAAAACTTACAAAAAAAAAATCGAAAAAAAAATTTTAAAAAAAAATCACAAAAAAAAAATTTCATAAAAATTTTTTAAAAAATGTTAAAAAAAAATTTAAAAAAAAAAAAAAAAATTCGTAAAACAAAATTTAAAAAAAAATTTTAAAAAAAATTTTAAAAAATCGAAAAAAAAATTTTCGAAAAAAATTAAAAAAAAAAAATTCAAAAAAAAAATTCAAAAAAAAAATTCAAAAAAAAATAAAAAAAAGATTAAAAAAAAAAATTCAAAAAAAAAATTAAAATAAAAATTTTCAAAAAAAAATTAAAAAATAAAAAAAAAACAAAAAAAAAATTTTAGAAAAAATTTTATAAAAAAAAATCAAAAAAAAAATTTAAAAAAAATTACAAAAAAAATTCGAAAAAAACAATAAAAAAAATTTTTTTAAAAAATTCAAAAAAAAATTTCAAAAAAAAAATTTCAGAAAAAAATTTTCAAAAAAATTTATAAAAAAAAATCAAAAAAATTTTTTAAAATAATTACAAAAAAAAATTGGAAAAAAACAATTTAAAAAAAAATTTGGAAAAAAAATTTTGAAAAAAATTACAAAAAAAAATTCAAAAAAATTTCAAAAAAAATTTCGAAAAAAATTACAAAAAAAAAATTCAAAAAAAATGAAAAAAAAAATTTCAAAAAAAATTTTCGTAAAAAAATTTTCAAAAAAATAAAATTTCGAAAAAAAATTTTTTTAAAAAAAATTTTCAAAAAAAAAAAATTTCGAAAAAAAATTTAAAAAAAAAATTTTCAAAAAAAAATTTAAAAAATAAAAAAATTGAAAAAAAATTTTCAAAAAAAAAATAAAAAAAATAGAAAAAAAAATCAAAAAAAAATTTATAAAAAAATTCGAAAAAAACAATTTAAAAAAAAATTAAAAAAAAAAACAAAAAAAAATTCAAAAAAAATTGAAAAAAAAATTTAAAAAAAAAATTTCAAAAAAAATTTTCGTAAAAAAAATTTTCGTAAAAAAAATTTTCGTAAAAAAAATTTTCGTAAAAAAAATTTTCAAAAAAATAAAATTTCGAAAAAAATTTTGAAAAAAAATTCAAAAAAAATTTCAAAAAAAAATTTTAAAAAAATTCAAAAAATTTTAAAAAAAAAATAAAAAAAAAAAATTCGAAAAAAAATTTCAAAAAAAATTTAAAAAAAAATCCAAAAAAAAAAATTTCAAAAAAAATTTAAAAAAAAAATTTAAAAAATCAAAAAAAATTCAAATTTCAAAAAAAATTTCAAAAAAAAAATTGAAAAAAAAATTTTAAAAAAAAGTTTTGAAAAAACTCACAAAAAAAAATTCAAAAAAAATGAAAAAAGAAATTTTCGTAAAAAAAATTTTCAAAAAAATAAAATTTCGAAAAAAATTAAAAAAAAAAAAATTTTCAAAAAAAAAAATTTCGAAAAAAAATTTAAAAAAAAAGTTTCAAAAAAAAATTAAAAAAATAAAAAAAAATTTTAGAAAAAATCGAAAAAAAATATTTTCGAAAAAAATTTCAAAAAAAAAATTAAAAAAAAAAAAATTTTCAAAAAAAAAATTAAAAAAAAAAATTTTTAAAAAAATTTAAAAAAAATTCACAAAAAAAAATTTCAAAAAAAAAATTTAAAAAAAATATTCAAAAAAAAATTTACCAAAAAAATTAAAAAAAAAAAAATTTCAAAAAAAATTTTTAAAAAATTTTTTAAAAAAATCTCAAAAAAAAATTTTCGTAAAAAAAATTTTCGTAAAAAAAATTTTCAAAAAAATAATATTTCAAAAAAAAATTTTGAAAAAAAATTCAAAAAAAATTTCAAAAAAAAATTTTAAAAAAATTCAAAAAAAAATTTCAAAAAAAAAATAAAAAAAAAAATTCAACAAAAAAATTTACCAAAAAAATTTCGAAAAAAAAATAAAAAAAAAAATTTCAAAAAAAAATTTTCAAAAAAAAAAATTTTGAAAAAAAATTTTCAAAAAAAAATTTAAAAAATAAAAAAAAAAAACAAAAAAAAAATTTTAGAAAAAATTTTTAAAAAATTTACAAAAAAAAATTTAAAAAAAAATAAAAAAAAAAGATTAAAAAAAAATTTTTTAAAAAATTTCAAAAAAAAATTTAAAAAAAAAAATTAAAAAAAAAATTTATAAAAAAAATCAAAAAAAAAAATTTAAAAAAACTTACAAAAAAAAAATCGAAAAAAAAATTTTAAAAAAAAATCACAAAAAAAAAATTTCATAAAAATTTTTTAAAAAATGTTAAAAAAAAATTTAAAAAAAAAAAAAAAAATTCGTAAAACAAAATTTAAAAAAAAATTTTAAAAAAAATTTTAAAAAATCGAAAAAAAAATTTTCGAAAAAAATTAAAAAAAAAAAATTCAAAAAAAAAATTCAAAAAAAAAATTCAAAAAAAAATAAAAAAAAGATTAAAAAAAAAAATTCAAAAAAAAAATTAAAATAAAAATTTTCAAAAAAAAATTAAAAAATAAAAAAAAAACAAAAAAAAAATTTTAGAAAAAATTTTATAAAAAAAAATCAAAAAAAAAATTTAAAAAAAATTACAAAAAAAATTCGAAAAAAACAATAAAAAAAATTTTTTTAAAAAATTCAAAAAAAAATTTCAAAAAAAAAATTTCAGAAAAAAATTTTCAAAAAAATTTATAAAAAAAAATCAAAAAAATTTTTTAAAATAATTACAAAAAAAAATTGGAAAAAAATTTTCAAAAAAATAAAATTTCGAAAAAAATTTTTTTTGAAAAAAATTTTCAAAAAAAAAAATTTCGAAAAAAAATTTAAAAAAAAATTTTCAAAAAAAAAATTAAAAAATAAAAAAATTGAAAAAAAAATTTCAAAAAAAAAAATTTCAAAAAAAATTTTCGAAAAAAAAATTTCAAAAAAAAAATTCAAAAAAAAAAATTTTCAAAAAAAAATTGAAAAAAAAATTTTTAAAAAAATTTAAAAAAAATTCACAAAAAAAAATTTCAAAAAAAAAATTTAAAAAAAATATTCAAAAAAAAATTTACCAAAAAAATAAAAAAAAAAAAATTTCAAAAAAAAAATTTTAAAAAAATTTAAAAAAAAATCACAAAAAAAATTTCAAAAAAAAATGAAAAAAAAATATTCAAAAAAAAAATTTCGAAAAAAAATTTAAAAAAAAATTTTTAAAAAAAATTAAAAAAATAAAAAAAAAACAAAAAAAAAATTTTAGAAAAAATTTTAAAAAAATTTTTCAAAAAAAAATAAAAAAAAAAGATTAAAAAAAATTTTTAAAAAAAATTTCAAAAAAAAATTAAAAGAAAAAATTCAAAAAAAAATTTATAAAAAAAATCAATAAAAAAATTAAAAAAAATTACAAAAAAAAAATCGGAAAAATTTTTTTAAAAAAATTGAAAAAAAAATTCACAAAAAAAAAATTCCATGAAAAAAATTTTAAAAAATTTTCAAAAAAAAAATTGAAAAAAAAAATTTGAAAAAAAAAAAAACAATTCGTAAAAAAAATTAAAAAAAATTTTAAAAAAATCGAAAAAAAAAATTTTCGAAAAAAATTTCAAAAAAAAAATCAAAAAAAAAATTTTCAAAAAAAAAATAAAAAAAAAATAAAAAAAAGATTAAAAAAAATATTTAAAAAAAAATTTCAAAAAAAAAATTAAAAAAAAAATTTTCAAAAAAAAATTAAAAAAATAAAAAAAAAACAAAAAAAAAATTTTAGAAAAAAATTTTAAAAAAATTTACAAAAAAAATTCAAAAAAAAATAAAAAAAAAAAATTAAAAAAAAATTTAAAAAAAAATTCAAAAAAAAATTAAAAAAAAAAATTCAAAAAAAATTTATAAAAAAAAAATCAAAAAAAATTTATAAAAAAATCAAAAAAAAATTTAAAAAAAATTACAAAAAAAAATTCGAAAAAAACAATTTAAAAAAAAATTAAAAAAAAAAACAAAAAAAAATTCAAAAAAAATTGAAAAAAAAATTTAAAAAAAAAATTTCAAAAAAAATTTTCGTAAAAAAAATTTTCGTAAAAAAAATTTTCGTAAAAAAAATTTTCGTAAAAAAAATTTTCAAAAAAATAAAATTTCGAAAAAAATTTTGAAAAAAAATTCAAAAAAAATTTCAAAAAAAAATTTTAAAAAAATTCAAAAAATTTTTAAAAAAAAATAAAAAAAAAAATTCGAAAAAAAATTTCAAAAAAAATTTAAAAAAAAATCCAAAAAAAAAAATTTCAAAAAAAATTTAAAAAAAAAATTTAAAAAATCAAAAAAAATTCAAATTTCAAAAAAAATTTCAAAAAAAAAATTGAAAAAAAAATTTTAAAAAAAAGTTTTGAAAAAACTCACAAAAAAAAATTCAAAAAAAATGAAAAAAGAAATTTTCGTAAAAAAAATTTTCAAAAAAATAAAATTTCGAAAAAAATTAAAAAAAAAAAAATTTTCAAAAAAAAAAATTTCGAAAAAAAATTTAAAAAAAAAGTTTCAAAAAAAAATTAAAAAAATAAAAAAAAATTTTAGAAAAAATCGAAAAAAAATATTTTCGAAAAAAATTTCAAAAAAAAAATTAAAAAAAAAAAAATTTTCAAAAAAAAAATTAAAAAAAAAAATTTTTAAAAAAATTTAAAAAAAATTCACAAAAAAAAATTTCAAAAAAAAAATTTCAAAAAAATATTCAAAAAAAAATTTACCAAAAAAATTAAAAAAAAAAAAATTTCAAAAAAAATTTTTAAAAAATTTTTTAAAAAAATCTCAAAAAAAAATTTTCGTAAAAAAAATTTTCGTAAAAAAAATTTTCAAAAAAATAATATTTCAAAAAAAAATTTTGAAAAAAAATTCAAAAAAAATTTCAAAAAAAAATTTTAAAAAAATTCAAAAAAAAATTTCAAAAAAAAAATAAAAAAAAAAATTCAACAAAAAAATTTACCAAAAAAATTTCGAAAAAAAAATAAAAAAAAAAATTTCAAAAAAAAATTTTCAAAAAAAAAAATTTTGAAAAAAAATTTTCAAAAAAAAATTTAAAAAATAAAAAAAAAAAACAAAAAAAAAATTTTAGAAAAAATTTTAAAAAAATTTACAAAAAAAAATTTAAAAAAAAATAAAAAAAAAAGATTAAAAAAAAATTTTTTAAAAAATTTCAAAAAAAAATTTAAAAAAAAAAATTAAAAAAAAAATTTATAAAAAAAATCAAAAAAAAAAATTTAAAAAAACTTACAAAAAAAAAATCGAAAAAAAAATTTTAAAAAAAAATCACAAAAAAAAAATTTCATAAAAATTTTTTAAAAAATGTTAAAAAAAAATTTAAAAAAAAAAAAAAAAATTCGTAAAACAAAATTTAAAAAAAAATTTTAAAAAAAATTTTAAAAAATCGAAAAAAAAATTTTCGAAAAAAATTAAAAAAAAAAAATTCAAAAAAAAAATTCAAAAAAAAAATTCAAAAAAAAATAAAAAAAAGATTAAAAAAAAAAATTCAAAAAAAAAATTAAAATAAAAATTTTCAAAAAAAAATTAAAAAATAAAAAAAAAACAAAAAAAAAATTTTAGAAAAAATTTTATAAAAAAAAATCAAAAAAAAAATTTAAAAAAAATTACAAAAAAAATTCGAAAAAAACAATAAAAAAAATTTTTTTAAAAAATTCAAAAAAAAATTTCAAAAAAAAAATTTCAGAAAAAAATTTTCAAAAAAATTTATAAAAAAAAATCAAAAAAATTTTTTAAAATAATTACAAAAAAAAATTGGAAAAAAACAATTTAAAAAAAAATTTGGAAAAAAAATTTTGAAAAAAATTACAAAAAAAAATTCAAAAAAATTTCAAAAAAAATTTCGAAAAAAATTACAAAAAAAAAATTCAAAAAAAATGAAAAAAAAAATTTCAAAAAAAATTTTCGTAAAAAAATTTTCAAAAAAATAAAATTTCGAAAAAAAATTTTTTTAAAAAAAATTTTCAAAAAAAAAAAATTTCGAAAAAAAATTTAAAAAAAAAATTTTCAAAAAAAAATTTAAAAAATAAAAAAATTGAAAAAAAATTTTCAAAAAAAAAATAAAAAAAATAGAAAAAAAAATCAAAAAAAAATTTATAAAAAAAATCAAAAAAAAAATTTAAAAAAAATTACAAAAAAAAATTCGAAAGAACAATTTAAAAAAAATTTTAAAAAAAATTACAAAAAAAATTCAAAAAAAATTGAAAAAAAAAATTTCAAAAAAAAAATTTTTAAATAAAATTTTCGTAAAAAAAATTTTCAAAAAAATAAAATTTCGAAAAAAAATTCAAAAAAAATTTCAAAAAAAAATTTTAAAAAAATTCAAAAATTTAAAAAAAAAAATAAAAAAAAAATTCGAAAAAAAATTTCAAAAAAAAATTTTAGAAAAAAATTTCAAAAAAAAAATTCAAAAAAAAAATTTTCAAAAAAAAAATTCAAAAAAAAATAAAAAAAAGATTAAAAAAAAAATTTTTTAAAAAATTACAAAAAAAAAATTCAAAAAAAATTTATAAAAAAAATCAAAAAAAAAATTTAAAAAAAATAACAAAAAAAATTCAAAAAAAATGAAAAAAAAATTTCAAAAAAAATTTTCGTAAAAAAAATTTTCAAAAAAATAAAATTTCGAAAAAAATTTTTTTTGAAAAAAATTTTCAAAAAAAAAAATTTCGAAAAAAAATTTAAAAAAAAATTTTCAAAAAAAAAATTAAAAAATAAAAAAATTGAAAAAAAAATTTCAAAAAAAAAAATTTCAAAAAAAATTTTCGAAAAAAAAATTTCAAAAAAAAAATTCAAAAAAAAAAAATTTTCAAAAAAAAAATTGAAAAAAAAAATTTTTTAAAAAATTTCAAAAAAATTCACAAAAAAAATTTCAAAAAAAAAATTAAAAAAAAAATTTTCAAAAAAAAATTTACCAAAAAAATTAAAAAAAAAAAATTTCAAAAAAAAAATTTTAAAAAAATTTTAAAAAAATTCACAAAAAAAAATTTCAAAAAAAAATGAAAAAAAAATATTCAAAAAAAAAAATTTCGAAAAAAAATTTTAAAAAAAATTTTCAAAAAAAATTAAAAAAATAAAAAAAAAACAAAAAAAAAAAATTTAGAAAAAATTTAAAAAAAATTTACAAAAAAAAATAAAAAAAAAAGATTCAAAAAAAATTTTAAAAAAAATTTCAAAAAAAAATTTAAAAAAAAAAATTCAAAAAAAAATTTATAAAAAAAATCAAAAAAAAAATTAAAAAAAAATTACAAAAAAAAATCGGAAAAAAAATTTTTAAAAAATTTTAAAAAAAATTCACAAAAAAAAATTTCATAAAAAAATTTTAAAAAATTTTCAAAAAAAAAATTGAAAAAAAAATTTAAAAAAAAAAAAAAATTCGTAAAAAAAATAAAAAAAATTTTTAAAAAAATCGAAAAAATAAATTTTCGAAAATAATTTCAAAAAAAAAATCAAAAAAAAAATTTTCAAAAAAAAATTAAAAAAAAATAAAAAAAAGATTAAAAAAAATATTTAAAAAAAAATTTCAAAAAAAAAATTAAAAAAAAAATTTTCAAAAAAAAATTAAAAAAATAAAAAAAAAACAAAAAAAAAAAATTTAGAAAAAAATTTTAAAAAAATTTACAAAAAAAAATTCAAAATAAAATAAAAAAAAAAGATTCAAAAAAAATTAAAAAAAAATTCAAAAAAAAAAAAAAAAAAAAATTCAAAAAAAATTTATAAAAAAAAATTCAAAAAAAATTTATAAAAAAAATCAAAAAAAAATTTAAAAAAAGTTACAAAAAAAAAATTCGAAAAAAACAATTTAAAAAAAAATTTAAAAAAAATTAAAAAAAAAATTCAAAAAAAAATAAAAAAAAAAAATTCAAAAAAAATTTATAAAAAAAAATTCAAAAAAAATTTATAAAAAAAATCAAAAAAAAATTTAAAAAAAGTTACAAAAAAAAAATTCGAAAAAAACAATTTAAAGAAAAATTTAAAAAAAATTACAAAAAAAAATTCAAAAAAAATTGAAAAAAAAATTTAAAAAAAAAATTTCAAAAAAAATTTTCGTAAAAAAAATTTTCGTAAAAAAAATTTTCGTAAAAAAAATTTTCGTAAAAAAATTTTTCAAAAAAACAAAATTTCGAAAAAAAATTTTGAAAAAAAAATCAAAAAAAATTTCAAAAAAAATTTTTGAAAAAATTTCAAAAAAAAATGAAAAAAAAATATTCAAAAAAAAAATTTCGAAAAAAAATTTTAAAAAAAATTTTCAAAAAAAATTAAAAAAATAAAAAAAAAACAAAAAAAAAAATTTTAGAAAAAATTTAAAAAAAATTTACAAAAAAAAATAAAAAAAAAAATTCAAAAAAAATTTTAAAAAAAATTTCAAAAAAAAATTTTAAAAAAAAAATTCAAAAAAAAATTTATAAAAAAAATCAAAAAAAAAATTAAAAAAAAATTACAAAAAAAAATCGGAAAAAAAATTTTAAAAAAATTTTAAAAAAAATTCACAAAAAAAAATTTCATAAAAAAATTTTAAAAAATTTTCGAAAAAAAAATTGAAAAAAAAATTAAAAAAAAAAAAAAAAATTCGTAAAAAAAATAAAAAAATTTTTTAAAAAAATCGAAAAAATAAATTTTCGAAAATAATTTCAAAAAAAAAATCAAAAAAAAAATTTTCAAAAAAAAATTAAAAAAAAATAAAAAAAAGATTAAAAAAAATATTTAAAAAAAAATTTCAAAAAAAAAATTAAAAAAAAAATTTTCAAAAAAAAGTTAAAAAAATAAAAAAAAAACAAAAAAAAAAATTTAGAAAAAAATTTTAAAAAAATTTACAAAAAAAAATTCAAAAAAAAATAAAAACAAAAGATTCAAAAAAAATTAAAAAAAAATTCAAAAAAAAATAAAAAAAAAAATTCAAAAAAAATTTATAAAAAAAAATTCAAAAAAAATTTATAAAAAAAATCAAAAAAAAATTTAAAAAAAGTTACAAAAAAAAAATTCGAAAAAAACAATTTAAAAAAAAATTTAAAAAAAATTCAAAAAAAAATTTAAAAAAAAATTTTCAAAAAAAAATTAAAAAAATAAAAAAAAAACAAAAAAAAAATTTAGAAAAAAATTTTAAAAAAATTTACAAAAAAAAATTCAAAAAAAAATAAAAACAAAAGATTCAAAAAAAATTAAAAAAAAATTCAAAAAAAAATAAAAAAAAAAATTCAAAAAAAATTTATAAAAAAAAATTCAAAAAAAATTTATAAAAAAAATCAAAAAAAAATTTAAAAAAAGTTACAAAAAAAAAATTCGAAAAAAACAATTTAAAAAAAAATTTAAAAAAAATTAAAAAAAAAATTCAAAAAAAAATAAAAAAAAAAAATTCAAAAAAAATTTATAAAAAAAAATTCAAAAAAAATTTATAAAAAAAATCAAAAAAAAATTTAAAAAAAGTTACAAAAAAAAAATTCGAAAAAAACAATTTAAAGAAAAATTTTAAAAAAATTACAAAAAAAAATTCAAAAAAAATTGAAAAAAAAATTTAAAAAAAAAATTTCAAAAAAAATTTTCGTAAAAAAAATTTTCGTAAAAAAAATTTTCGTAAAAAAAATTTTCGTAAAAAAATTTTTCAAAAAAACAAAATTTCGAAAAAAAATTTTGAAAAAAAAATCAAAAAAAATTTCAAAAAAAATTTTTGAAAAAATTTCAAAAAAAAATGAAAAAAAAATATTCAAAAAAAAAATTTCGAAAAAAAATTTTAAAAAAAATTTTCAAAAAAAATTAAAAAAATAAAAAAAAAACAAAAAAAAAAATTTTAGAAAAAATTTAAAAAAAATTTACAAAAAAAAATAAAAAAAAAAATTCAAAAAAAATTTTAAAAAAAATTTCAAAAAAAAATTTTAAAAAAAAAATTCAAAAAAAAATTTATAAAAAAAATCAAAAAAAAAATTAAAAAAAAATTACAAAAAAAAATCGGAAAAAAAATTTTAAAAAAATTTTAAAAAAAATTCACAAAAAAAAATTTCATAAAAAAATTTTAAAAAATTTTCGAAAAAAAAATTGAAAAAAAAATTAAAAAAAAAAAAAAAATTCGTAAAAAAAATAAAAAAATTTTTTAAAAAAATCGAAAAAATAAATTTTCGAAAATAATTTCAAAAAAAAAATCAAAAAAAAAATTTTCAAAAAAAAATTAAAAAAAAATAAAAAAAAGATTAAAAAAAATATTTAAAAAAAAATTTCAAAAAAAAAATTAAAAAAAAAATTTTCAAAAAAAAATTAAAAAAATAAAAAAAAAACAAAAAAAAAAATTTAGAAAAAAATTTTAAAAAAATTTACAAAAAAAAATTCAAAAAAAAATAAAAACAAAAGATTCAAAAAAAATTAAAAAAAAATTCAAAAAAAAATAAAAAAAAAAATTCAAAAAAAATTTATAAAAAAAAATTCAAAAAAAATTTATAAAAAAAATCAAAAAAAAATTTAAAAAAAGTTACAAAAAAAAAATTCGAAAAAAACAATTTAAAGAAAAATTTAAAAAAAATTACAAAAAAAATTCAAAAAAAATTGAAAAAAAATTTAAAAAAAAAAATTTCAAAAAAAATTTTCGTAAAAAAAATTTTCGTAAAAAAAATTTTCGTAAAAAAAATTTTCGTAAAAAAATTTTTCAAAAAAACAAAATTTCGAAAAAAAATTTTGAAAAAAAATTCAAAAAAAATTTCAAAAAAAATTTTTAAAAAAATTCAAAAAATTTTTAAAAAAAAATAAAAAAAAAATTCGAAAAAAAATTTTAAAAAAAAATTTAAAAAAAATTTCAAAAATTCAAATTTCAAAAAAAATTTCAAAAAAAAATTGAAAAAAAAGTTTTAAAAAAACTCACAAAAAAAATTCAAAAAAAATGAAAAAAAAAATTTTCGTAAAAAAAATTTTCAAAAAAATAAAATTTCGAAAAAAATTTAAAAAAAAAAATTTTCAAAAAAAAAAAATTTCGAAAAAAAATTTAAAAAAAAGTTTCAAAAAAAAAATAAAAAAAATAAAAAAAAAAATTCAAAAAAAAATTTATAAAAAAAATCAAAAAAAAAATTAAAAAAAATTACAAAAAAAAAATCGAAAAAAAAAATTTAAAAAAATTAAAAAAAAAATTCACAAAAAAAAATTTCATAAAAAAATTTTAAAAAATTTTCAAAAAAAAAATTGAAAAAAAAATAAAAAAAAAAAAAATTCGTAAAAAAAATAAAAAAAAATTTTAAAAAAATCAAAAAAAAAATTTTCAAAAAAAAATTCAAAAAAAATAAAAAAAAGATTTAAAAAAAAAATTAAAAAAAAATTTCAAAAAAAAAATGTAAAAAAAAAATTTTCAAAAAAAAATTAAAAAAATAAAAAAAAAAACAAAAAAAAAATTTTAGAAAAAAATTTTAAAAAAATTTACAAAAAAAATTCAAAAAAAAATAAAAAAAAAAGATTAAAAAAAATTTTTGAAAAAAAATTCAAAAAAAAATTTAAAAAAAAAAAATTCAAAAAAAATTTATAAAAAAAATCAAAAAAAAAATTAAAAAAAAATTACAAAAAAAAATTCGAAAAAAACAATTTGAAAAAAAATTTTAAAAAAATTACAAAAAAAAATTCAAAAAAAATTGAAAAAAAAAATTAAAAAAAAAAATTTCAAAAAAAATTTTCGTAAAAAAAATTTTCGTAAAAAAAATTTTCGTAAAAAAAATTTTCAAAAATATAATATTTCAAAAAAAAATTTTGAAAAAAAATTCAAAAAAAATTTCAAAAAAAAATTTAAAAAAAATTCAAAAAAAAATTTCAAAAAAAAAATAAAAAAAAAATATTCAACAAAAAAATTTACCAAAAAAATTTCGAAAAAAAAATAAAAAAAAAAAATTTCAAAAAAAAATTTTCAAAAAAAAAAATTTCGAAAAAAAATTTTCAAAAAAAAATTAAAAAAATAAAAAAAAAACAAAAAAAAATTTTAGAAAATTTTTTTAAAAAAATAACAAAAGAAAATACAAAAAAAAATAAAAAAAAAAGATTAAAAAAAAATTTTTTAAAAAATTTCAAAAAAAAATTTAAAAAAAAATTTAAAAAAAAATTTATAAAAAAAATCAAAAAAAAAATTTAAAAAAAATTACAAAAAAAAAATCGAAAAAAAAAATTTAAAAAAAATTCACAAAAAAAAAATTTCATAAAAATTTTTTAAAAATTGTTCAAAAAAAAATAAAAAAAAAAAAAATCGTAAAACAAAATTAAAAAAAAATTTTAAAAAAAATCGAAAAAAAAAATTTTCGAAAAAAATTTAAAAAAAAAAATTCAAAAAAAAATTTTCAAAAAGAAAATTCATAAAAAAATAAAAAAAAGATTTAAAAAAAAATTTCAAAAAAAAAATTAAAATAAAAATTTTCAAAAAAAAAATAAAAAAATAAAAAAAAAAACAAAAAAAAAATTTTAGAAAAAATTTTATAAAAAAAAATCAAAAAAAAAATTTAAAAAAAATTACAAAAAAAATTCGAAAAAAACAATAGAAAAAATTTTTTTTAAAAATTCAAAAAAAAATTTCAAAAAAAAAATTTCAAAAAAAAATTTTCAAAAAAATTTATAAAAAAAAATCAAAAAAAATTTTTAAAATAATTACAAAAAAAATTGGAAAAAAACAATTTAAAAAAAAATTTGGAAAAAAAATTTTGAAAAAAATTACAAAAAAAAATTCAAAAAAATTTCAAAAAAAATTTCGAAAAAAATTACAAAAGAAAATTTTTAAAAAAATTACAAAAAAAATTGAAAAAAAAATTGAAAAAAAAAATTTCAAAAAAAAAAATTTCAAAAAAAAATTTAAAAAAATAAACAAAAAATCAAAAAAAAAATTTATAAAAAAATCAAAAAAAAAATTTAAAAAAAATTACAAAAAAAAATTCAAAAAAAATTGAAAAAAAAAATTTCAAAAAAAATTTTCGTAAAAAAAAATTTCAAAAAAATAAAATTTCGAAAAATAATTCAAAAAAAATTTCAAAAAAATTCAAAAATTAAAAAAAAAATAAAAAAAAAATTCGAAAAAAAATTTCAAAAAAAATTTTTAAAAAAATTCCAAAAAAAAAATTTCAAAAAAAATTTTCGTAAAAAAATTTTTAAAAAAAATTTTAAAAAATCAAAAAAAAAATCAAATTTCAAAAAAAATTTCAAAAAAAAAATTGAAAAAAAAATTAAAAAAAAAAAGTTTTAAAAAAATTCTCAAAAAAAATTCAAAAAAAAATGAAAAAAAAAATTTTCGAAAAAAAAATTTTCAAAAAAATAAAATTTCGAAAATAATTTTAAAAAAAAAATTTTCAAAAAAAAAAAATTTCGAAAAAAAATTAAAAAAAAAGTTTCAAAAAAAAATAAAAAAAATAAAAAAAAAAATTCAAAAAAAAATTTATAAAAAAAATCGAAAAAAAAATTTAAAAAAATTACAAAAAAAAAATCGAAAAAAAAAATTTTAAAAAATTAAAAAAAAAATTCACAAAAAAAAATTTCATAAAAAAATTTTAAAAAATTTTCAAAAAAAAAATTGAAAAAAAAATAAAAAAAAAAAAAATTCGTAAAAAAAATAAAAAAAAATTTAAAAAAAATCAAAAAAAAAATTTTCAAAAAAAAATTCAAAAAAAATAAAAAAAAGATTTAAAAAAAAAATTTAAAAAAAAGATTAAAAAAAATTTTTGAAAAAAAATTCAAAAAAAAATTAAAAAAAAAAAAATTCAAAAAAAATTTATAAAAAAAATCAAAAAAAAAATTTAAAAAAAATTACAAAAAAAAATTCGAAAAAAACAATTTGAAAAAAAATTTTAAAAAAATTACAAAAAAAAATTCAAAAAAAATTGAAAAAAAAAATTAAAAAAAAAAATTTCAAAAAAAATTTCCGTAAAAAAAATTTTCGTAAAAAAAATTTTCGTAAAAAAAATTTTCAAAAATATAATATTTCAAAAAAAAATTTTGAAAAAAAATTCAAAAAAAATTTCAAAAAAAAATTTTAAAAAAATTCAAAAAAAAATTTCAAAAAAAAAATAAAAAAAAAATATTCAACAAAAAAATTTACCAAAAAAATTTCGAAAAAAAAATAAAAAAAAAAAATTTCAAAAAAAAATTTTCAAAAAAAAAAATTTCGAAAAAAAATTTTCAAAAAAAAATTGAAAAAATAAAAAAAAAACAAAAAAAAATTTTAGAAAAATTTTTTAAAAAAATAACAAAAGAAAATACAAAAAAAAATAAAAAAAAAAGATTAAAAAAAAATTTTTTTAAAAATTTCAAAAAAAAATTAAAAAAAAAATTTAAAAAAAAAATTATAAAAAAAATCAAAAAAAAAATTTAAAAAAAATTACAAAAAAAAAATCGAAAAAAAAAATTTAAAAAAAATTCACAAAAAAAAAATTTCATAAAAAATTTTTAAAAATTGTTAAAAAAAAAATAAAAAAAAAAAAAAAATCGTAAAACAAAATTAAAAAAAAATTAAAAAAAAAATCGAAAAAAAAAATTTTCGAAAAAAATTTAAAAAAAAAATTCAAAAAAAAATTTTCAAAAAGAAAATTCATAAAAAAATAAAAAAAAGATTTAAAAAAAAATTTCAAAAAAAAAATTAAAATAAAAATTTTCAAAAAAAAATTAAAAAAATAAAAAAAAAAACAAAAAAAAAATTTTAGAAAAAATTTTATAAAAAAAAATCAAAAAAAAAATTTAAAAAAAATTACAAAAAAAATTCGAAAAAAACAATAGAAAAAAAATTTTTTAAAAATTAAAAAAAAAATTTCAAAAAAAAAATTTCAAAAAAAAATTTTCTAAAAAATTTATAAAAAAAAATCAAAAAAAATTTTTAAAATAATTACAAAAAAAATTGGAAAAAAACAATTTAAAAAAAAATTTGGAAAAAAAAATTTGAAAAAAATTACAAAAAAAAATTCAAAAAAATTTCAAAAAAAATTTCGAAAAAAATTACAAAAGAAAATTTTAAAAAAAATTACAAAAAAAATTGAAAAAAAAATTGAAAAAAAAAATTTCAAAAAAAAAATTTTCAAAAAAAAATTTAAAAAAATAAAAAAAAAATCAAAAAAAAATTTATAAAAAAAATCAAAAAAAAAATTTAAAAAAAATTACAAAAAAAAATTCAAAAAAAATTGAAAAAAAAAATTTCAAAAAAAATTTTCGTAAAAAAAAATTTCAAAAAAATAAAATTTCGAAAAAAAATTCAAAAAAAATTTCAAAAAAAAATTTAAAAAAAATTCAAAAATTAAAAAAAAAATAAAAAAAAAAATTCGAAAAAAAATTTCAAAAAAATTTTTTAAAAAAATTCCAAAAAAAAAATTTCAAAAAAAATTTTCGTAAAAAAATTTTTAAAAAAAATTTTAAAAAATCAAAAAAAAAATCAAATTTCAAAAAAAATTGAAAAAAAAAAATTGAAAAAAAAATTAAAAAAAAAAGTTTTAAAAAAATTCTCAAAAAAAATTCAAAAAAAAATGAAAAAAAAAATTTTCGAAAAAAAAATTTTCAAAAAAATAATATTTCGAAAATAATTTTAAAAAAAAAATTTTCAAAAAAAAAAAATTTCGAAAAAAAATTTTAAAAAAAAGTTTCAAAAAAAAATTAAAAAAATAAAAAAAAAAAATTTAGAAAAAATCGAAAAAAAAAATTTTAGAAAAAAATTTCAAAAAAAAAATTCAAAAAAAAAATTTTCAAAAAAAAATTTAAAAAAAAATAAAAAAAAGATTAAAAAAAAAATTTTTTAAAAAATTTCAAAAAAAATAAAAAAAAAATTTATAAAAAAAATCAAAAAAAAAATTTAAAAAAAATTACAAAAAAAATTCAAAAAAAATGAAAAAAATTTCAAAAAAAATTTTCATAAAAAAAATTTTCAAAAAAATAAAATTTCGAAAAAAAATTTTTTTGAAAAAAATAAAAAAAAAAAATAATTTCGAAAAAAAATTTAAAAAAAAAATTTCAAAAAAAAAATTAAAAAATAAAAAAATTGAAAAAAAAATTTCAAAAAAAAAATTTCAAAAAAAATTTTCGAAAAAAAAATTTCAAAAAAAAAATTCAAAAAAAAAAAATTTTCAAAAAAAAAATTGAAAAAAAAAATTTTTAAAAAAATTTTAAAAAAATTCACAAAAAAAAATTTCAAAAAAAAAATTAAAAAAAAATATTCAAAAAAAAATTTACCAAAAAAATAAAAAAAAAAATTTCAAAAAAAAAATTTTAAAAAAATTTTTAAAAAAATCACAAAAAAAAATTTAAAAAAAAAATGAAAAAAAAAATATTCAAAACAAAAATTTCGAAAAAAAATTTTGAAAAAAATTTTCAAAAAAAATTAAAAAAATAAAAAAAAAACAAAAAAAAAATTTTAGAAAAAATTTAAAAAAAATTTACAAAAAAAAATAAAAAAAAAAGATTAAAAAAAAATTTAAAAAAAAATTTCAAAAAAAAATTTCAAAAAAAAAATTCAAAAAAAAATTTATAAAAAAAATCAAAAAAAAAATTTAAAAAAAATTACAAAAAAAAATCGGAAAAAATTTTTTAAAAAAATTGAAAAAAAAATTCACAAAAAAAAAATTTCATGAAAAAAATTTTAAAAAATTTTCAAAAAAAAAAAAAAATTCGTAAAAAAAATAAAAAAAAATTTAAAAAAAATCGAAAAAAAAAATTTTCGAAAAAAATTTCAAAAAAAAAATCAAAAAAAAAAAATTTTCAAAAAAAAAATTAAAAAAAAATAAAAAAAAGATTAAAAAAAATATTTAAAAAAAAATTTCAAAAAAAAGATTAAAAAAAAAATTTTCAAAAAAAAATTAAAAAAATAAAAAAAAAACAAAAAAAAAATTTTGGAAAAAAATTTTAAAAAAATTTACAAAAAAAATTCAAAAAAAAATAAAAAAAAAGAATAAAAAAAAATTTTAAAAAAATTCAAAAAAAAATTAAAAAAAAAATTCAAAAAAAATTTATAAAAAAAAAATCAAAAAAAATTTATAAAAAAATCAAAAAAAAATTTAAAAAAAATTACAAAAAAAAATTCGAAAAAAACAATTTAAATAAAAATTTAAAAAAAAACAAAAAAAATTCAAAAAAAATTGAAAAAAAAATTTAAAAAAAAAATTTCAAAAAAAAATTTCGTAAAAAAAATTTTCGTAAAAAAAATTTTCGTAAAAAAAATTTTCGTAAAAAAAATTTTCAAAAAAATAAAATTTCGAAAAAAAATTTTGAAAAAAAATTTAAAAAAATCAAAAAAAATTCAAATTTCAAAAAAAATTTCAAAAAAAAAATTGAAAAAAAAATTTTAAAAAAAAGTTTTAAAAAAACTCACAAAAAAAATTCAAAAAAAATTAAAAAAAAAAATTTTCGTAAAAAAAATTTTCAAAAAAATAAAATTTCGAAAAAAATTAAAAAAAAAAAAATTTCAAAAAAAAAAATTTCGAAAAAAAATTAAAAAAAAAAGTTTAAAAAAAAAATTAAAAAAATAAAAAAAAAATTTTAGAAAAAATCCAAAAAAAAAATTTTCGAAAAAAATTTCAAAAAAAAAATTCAAAAAAAAAAATTTTCAAAAAAAAAATTCAAAAAAAAATAAAAAAAAGATTAAAAAAAAAAATTTTTTAAAAATTTCAAAAAAAAATTCAAAAAAAAATTTATAAAAAAAATCAAAAAAAAAATTTAAAAAAAATTACAAAAAAAATTCGGAAAAAAAAATTTAAAAAAAATGAAAAAAAAAATTTCAAAAAAAATTTTCGTAAAAAAATTTTCAAAAAAATAAAATTTCGAAAAAAATTTTTTTTAAAAAAATTTTCAAAAAAAAAAAATTTCGAAAAAAAATTAAAAAAAAAAATTTCTAAAAAAAATTTAAAAAATAAAAAAATTGAAAAAAAAATTTCAAAAAAAAAATAAAAAAAAAATTCAACAAAAAAATTTACCAAAAAAATTTCGAAAAAAAAATAAAAAAAAAAATTCAAAAAAAAATTTTCAAAAAAAAAAATTTCGAAAAAAAATTTTCAAAAAAAAATTTAAAAAATAAAAAAAAAAACAAAAAAAAAATTTTAGAAAAAATTTTAAAAAAATTTACAAAAGAAAATTTAAAAAAAAATAAAAAAAAAGATTAAAAAAAAATTTTTTTAAAAATTTCAAAAAAAAAATTAAAAAAAAAAAATTAAAAAAAAATTTACAAAAAAAATCAAAAAAAAAATTTAAAAAAAATAACAAAAAAAAAATCGAAAAAAAAATTTTAAAAAAAATTCACAAAAAAAAAATTTCATAAAAAATTTTTAAAAAATGTTCAAAAAAAAATTTAAAAAAAAAAAAAAATTCGTAAAACAAAATTTAAAAAAAATTTTAAAAAAAATCGAAAAAAAAAATTTTCGAAAAAAATTAAAAAAAAAAATTCAAAAAAAAATTTTCAAAAAAAAAATTCAAAAAAAAATAAAAAAAAGATTTAAAAAAAAATTTCAAAAAAAAAATTATAATAAAAATTTTCAAAAAAAAATTAAAAAATAAAAAAAAAACAAAAAAAAAATTTAAAAAAAATTACAAAAAAAATTCAAAAAAAATGAAAAAAAAAATTCAAAAAAAATTTTCGTAAAAAAAATTTTCAAAAAAATAAAATTTCGAAAAAAATTTTTTTTGAAAAAAATTTTCAAAAAAAAAAATTTCGAAAAAAAATTAAAAAAAAAATTTTCAAAAAAAAAAATAAAAAATAAAAAAATTGAAAAAAAAAATTCAAAAAAAAAAATTTCAAAAAAAATTTTCGAAAAAAAAATTTCAAAAAAAAAATTCAAAAAAAAAAAAATTTTCAAAAAAAAAATTGAAAAAAAAAATTTTAAAAAAAATTTTAAAAAAATTCACAAAAAAAATTTCAAAAAAAAAAATTAAAAAAAATATTCAAAAAAAAATTTACCAAAAAAATAAAAAAAAAAAAATTTCAAAAAAAAATTTTTAAAAAAATTTTAAAAAAAATCACAAAAAAAAATTCAAAAAAAATGAAAAAAAAAATTTTCGTAAAAAAAATTTTCAAAAAAATAAAATTTCGAAAAAAATTAAAAAAAAAAAAAATTTTCAAAAAAAAAAAATTTCGAAAAAAAATTTTAAAAAAAAGTTTCAAAAAAAATTAAAAAAATAAAAAAAAAAACAAAAAAAAAATTTTAGAAAAAATTTAAAAAAAATTTACAAAAAAAAATAAAAAAAAAAGATTCAAAAAAAATTTTAAAAAAAATTTCAAAAAAAAATTTAAAAAAAAAAATTCAAAAAAAAATTTATAAAAAAAATCAAAAAAAAAATTTAAAAAAAATTACAAAAAAAAATCGGAAAAAAAATTTCATGAAAAAAATTTAAAAAAATTTTCAAAAAAAAAATTGAAAAAAAAAATTAAAAAAAAAAAAAAAAATCGTAAAAAAAATAAAAAAAAATTTAAAAAAAATCGAAAAAAAAAATTTTCGAAAAAAATTTCAAAAAAAAAATCAAAAAAAAAAATTTTCAAAAAAAAAATTAAAATAAAATAAAAAAAAGATTAAAAAACATATTTAAAAAAAAATTTCAAAAAAAAAATTTAAAAAAAAAAATTCAAAAAAAATTAAAAAAATAAAAAAAAAAACAAAAAAAAAATTTTAGAAAAAAATTTTAAAAAAATTTACAAAAAAAAATTCAAAAAAAATGAAAAAAAAAATTTCAAAAAAAATTTTCGTAAAAAAATTTTCAAAAAAATAAAATTTCGAAAAAAATTTTTTTAAAAAAAAATTTTCAAAAAAAAAAAATTTCGAAAAAAAATTTAAAAAAAAAATTTCAAAAAAAAATTTAAAAAATAAAAAAATTGAAAAAAAAATTTCAAAAAAAAAAATTTCAAAAAAAAATTTCGAAAAAAATTTCAAAAAAAAAATTCAAAAAAAAAAAATTTTCAAAAAAAAAATTTAAAAAAAAAATTTTTAAAAAAATTTAAAAAAAATTCACAAAAAAAAATTTCAAAAAAAAAATTAAAAAAAAATATTAAAAAAAAATTTACCAAAAAAATTAAAAAAAAAAATTTCAAAAAAAAATTTTTAAAAAAATTTTTAAAAAATTCACAAAAAAAAATTTCAAAAAAAAAATAAAAAAAAAAATATTCAAAAAAAAAAAAATTTCGAAAGAAAATTTTTAAAAAAATTTTCAAAAAAAAATTAAAAAAGTAAAAAAAAAAACAAAAAAAAAATTTTAGAAAAAATTTTAAAAAAATTTACAAAAAAAAATTTAAAAAAATAAATTCAAAAAAAAATTTATAAAAAAAATCAAAAAAAAAATTAAAAAAAGTTACAAAAAAAAAATCGAAAAAAAATTTTTAAAAAAATTTTAAAAAAAATTCACAAAAAAAAATTTCATAAAAATATTTTAAAAAATTTTCAAAAAAAAAATTGAAAAAAAAATTTAAAAAAAAAAAAAAAAATCGTAAAAAAAATAAAAAAAAATTTTAAAAAAATCGAAAATAAAAATTTTCGAAAAAAATTTCAAAAAAAAAATCAGAAAAAAAATTTTCAAAAAAAAATTCAAAAAAAATAAAAAAAGATTTAAAAAAAAAATTAAAAAAAAATTTCAAAAAAAAAATTTAAAAAAAAAATTTTCAAAAAAAAATTGAAAAAATAAAAAAAAAAACAAAAAAAAAATTTTAGAAAAAAATTTTAAAAAAACTTAAAAAAAAAATTCAAAAAAAAAATAAAAAAAAAAGATTAAAAAAAAATTTAAAAAAAAAATTCAAAAAAAAATTAAAAAAAAAAAAATTCAAAAAAAATTTATAAAAAAAATCAAAAAAAAAATTTAAAAAAAATTACAAAAAAAAATTCGAAAAAAACAATTTGAAAAAAAATTTAAAAAAAATTACAAAAAAAATTCAAAAAAAATTGAAAAAAAAAATTTAAAAAAAAAATTTCAAAAAAAATTTTCGTAAAAAAAATTTTCGTAAAAAAAATTTTCGTAAAAAAAATTTTCAAAAAAATAATATTTCAAAAAAAAATTTTGAAAAAAAATTCAAAAAAAATTTCAAAAAAAAATTTAAAAAAAATTCAAAAAAAAAAAATAAAAAAAAAAGTATTCAACAAAAAAATTTACCAAAAAAATTTCGAAAAAAAAATAAAAAAAAAAAATTTCAAAAAAAAATTTTCAAAAAAAAAAATTTCGAAAAAAAATTTTCAAAAAAAAATTAAAAAAATAAAAAAAAAAACAAAAAAAAAATTTTAGAAAAAATTTTAAAAAAATTTACAAAAGAAAATTCAAAAAAAAATAAAAAAAAAGATTGAAAAAAAATTTTTTAAAAAATTTCAAAAAAAAATTAAAAAAAAAAAAATAAAAAAAAAAATTTATAAAAAAAATCAAAAAAAAAATTTAAAAAAATTACAAAAAAAAAATCGAAAAAAAAATTTTAAAAAAAATTCACAAAAAAAAAATTTCATAAAAAATTTTTAAAAAATGTTCAAAAAAAAATTGAAAAAAAAAAAAAAAAAAAAAAATTCGTAAAACAAAATTTAAAAAAAATTTTAAAAAAATCGAAAAAAAAAATTTTCGAAAAAAATAAAAAAAAAAAAATTCAAAAAAAAATTCTCAAAAAAAAATTCAAAAAAAAATAAAAAAAAGATTTTAAAAAAAATTTCAAAAAAAAAATTAAAATAAAAATTTTCAAAAAAAAATTGAAAAAATAAAAAAAAACAAAAAAAAAATTTAGAAAAAATTTTATAAAAAAAAATCAAAAAAAAAATTTAAAAAAAATTACAAAAAAAATTCGAAAAAAACAATAAAAAAAAAATTTTTTAAAAATTCAAAAAAAAATTTCAAAAAAAAAATTTCAAAATAAAATTTTCAAAAAAATTTTTAAAAAAAAATCAAAAAAAATTTTTAAAATAAATACAAAAAAAAATTGGAAAAAAACAATTTGAAAAAAAATTTGGAAAAAAAATTTTGAAAAAAATTACAAAAAAAAATTCAAAAAAATTTCAAAAAAAATTTCGAAAAAAATTACAAAAGAAAATTTTTAAAAAAATTACAAAAAAAATTAAAAAAAAAATTGAAAAAAAAAATTTCAAAAAAAAAATTTTCAAAAAAAAATTAAAAAAAATAAAAAAAAAATTTACAAAAAAAAAATTCAAAAAAAAATAAAAAAAAAATTTTGGAAAAAATTTTTTTAAAAAAATTACAAAAAAAAATTTAAAAAAAATTACAAAAAAAAATTCGAAAAAAACAATTTAAAAAAAAATTTAAAAAAAATTACAAAAAAAAATTCAAAAAAATTGAAAAAAAAAATTTTAAAAAAAAATTTCAAAAAAAATTTTCGTAAAAAAAATTTTCGTAAAAAAAATTTTCGTAAAAAAAATTTTCAAAAAAATAATATTTCAAAAAAAAATTTTGAAAAAAAATTCAAAAAAAATTTCAAAAAAAAATTTAAAAAAATTCAAAAAAAAAAAATCAAAAAAAAATTTTCAAAAAAAAAAATTTCGAAAAAAAATTTTCAAAAAAAAATTAAAAAAATAAAAAAAAAAACAAAAAAAAAATTTTAGAAAAAATTTTAAAAAAATTTACAAAAGAAAATTTAAAAAAAAATAAAAAAAAAAGATTGAAAAAAAATTTTTTAAAAAATTTCAAAAAAAAATTTAAAAAAAAAAAATTAAAAAAAAAATTTATAAAAAAAATCAAAAAAAAAATTTAAAAAAATTACAAAAAAAAAATCGAAAAAAAAATTTTAAAAAAAATTCACAAAAAAAAAATTTCATAAAAATTTTTTAAAAAATGTTCAAAAAAAAATTGAAAAAAAAAAAAAAAATTCGTAAAACAAAATTTAAAAAAAATTTAAGAAAAATCGAAAAAAAAAAATTTCGAAAAAAATTAAAAAAAAAAAATTCAAAAAAAAATTTTCAAAAAAAAAATTCAAAAAAAAATAAAAAAAGATTTTAAAAAAAATTTCAAAAAAAAATTGAAATAAAAATTTTCAAAAAAAAATTAAAAAAATAAAAAAAATACAAAAAAAAAATTTAGAAAAAATTTTATAAAAAAAAATCAAAAAAAAAATTTAAAAAAAATTACAAAAAAAATTCGAAAAAAACAATAAAAAAAATTTTTAAAAAATTCAAAAAAAAATTTCAAAAAAAAAATTTCAAAAAAAAATTTTCAAAAAAATTTATAAAAAAAAATCAAAAAAAATTTTTAAAATAATTACAAAAAAAAATTGGAAAAAAACAATTTAAAAAAAAATTTGGAAAAAAAATTTTGAAAAAAATTACAAAAAAAAATTCAAAAAAATTTCAAAAAAAATTTCGAAAAAAATTACAAAAGAAAATTTTAAAAAAAATTACAAAACAAATTAAAAAAAAAATTGAAAAAAAAAAATTTCAAAAAAAAAATTTTCGAAAAAAAATTTAAAAAAATAAAAAAAAAATTTACAAAAAAAAAATTCAAAAAAAAATAAAAAAAAAATTTTGGAAAAATTTTTTTTAAAAAAATTACAAAAAAAAATTCAAAAAAATTTCAAAAAAAATTTCGAAAAAAATTACAAAAGAAAATTTTAAAAAAAAATTACAAAAAAAATTCAAAAAAAAATTGAAAAAAAAAAATTTCAAAAAAAAAATTTTCAAAAAAAAAAATTTCAAAAAAAATTTTCCAAAAAAATTAAAGAAAATAAAAAAAAATTTCAAAAAAAAAACAAAAAAAAATTTAAAAAAAAATAAAAAACAAAGATAAAAAAAAATGTTAAAAAAATTTACAAACAAAAAATTCAAAAAAACAATAAAAAAAAAATTTTGGAAAAAATTTTTTAAAAAAATTCAAAAAAAATTTCAAAAAAAAAATTTCAAAAAAAAATTTTCAAAAAAAACTTCAAAAAAAATTTCAAAAAAAATTTCGAAAAAAATTACAAAGGAAAATTTTTAAAAAAATTACAAAAAAATTCAAAAAAAATTGAAAAAAAAAATTTTTTAAAAAATTTCAAAAAAATTCACAAAAAAAATTTCAAAAAAAAAATTAAAAAAAAAATTTTCAAAAAAAAATTTACCAAAAAAATTAAAAAAAAAAAATTTCAAAAAAAAAATTTTAAAAAAATTTTAAAAAAATTCACAAAAAAAAATTTCAAAAAAAAATGAAAAAAAAATATTCAAAAAAAAAAATTTCGAAAAAAAATTTTAAAAAAAATTTTCAAAAAAAATTAAAAAAATAAAAAAAAAACAAAAAAAAAAAATTTAGAAAAAATTTAAAAAAAATTTACAAAAAAAAATAAAAAAAAAAGATTCAAAAAAAATTTTAAAAAAAATTTCAAAAAAAAATTTAAAAAAAAAAATTCAAAAAAAAATTTATAAAAAAAATCAAAAAAAAAATTAAAAAAAAATTACAAAAAAAAATCGGAAAAAAAATTTTAAAAAAATTTTAAAAAAAATTCACAAAAAAAAATTTCATAAAAAAATTTTAAAAAATTTTCAAAAAAAAAATTGAAAAAAAAATTAAAAAAAAAAAAAAAATTCGTAAAAAAAATAAAAAAATTTTTTAAAAAAATCGAAAAAATAAATTTTCGAAAATAATTTCAAAAAAAAAATCAAAAAAAAAATTTTCAAAAAAAAATTAAAAAAAAATAAAAAAAAGATTAAAAAAAATATTTAAAAAAAAATTTCAAAAAAAAAATTAAAAAAAAAATTTTCAAAAAAAAATTAAAAAAATAAAAAAAAAACAAAAAAAAAAATTTAGAAAAAAATTTTAAAAAAATTTACAAAAAAAAATTCAAAATAAAATAAAAAAAAAAGATTCAAAAAAAATTAAAAAAAAATTCAAAAAAAAAAAAAAAAAAAATTCAAAAAAAATTTATAAAAAAAAATTCAAAAAAAATTTATAAAAAAAAATCAAAAAAAAATTTAAAAAAAGTTACAAAAAAAAAATTCGAAAAAAACAATTTAAAAAAAAATTTAAAAAAAATTAAAAAAAAAATTCAAAAAAAAATAAAAAAAAAAAATTCAAAAAAAATTTATAAAAAAAAATTCAAAAAAAATTTATAAAAAAAATCAAAAAAAAATTTAAAAAAAGTTACAAAAAAAAAATTCGAAAAAAACAATTTAAAGAAAAATTTAAAAAAAATTACAAAAAAAAATTCAAAAAAAATTGAAAAAAAAATTAAAAAAAAAAATTTCAAAAAAAATTTTCGTAAAAAAAATTTTCGTAAAAAAAATTTTCGTAAAAAAAATTTTCGTAAAAAAATTTTTCAAAAAAACAAAATTTCGAAAAAAAATTTTGAAAAAAAAATCAAAAAAAATTTCAAAAAAAATTTTTGAAAAAATTTCAAAAAAAAATGAAAAAAAAATATTCAAAAAAAAAATTTCGAAAAAAAATTTTAAAAAAAATTTTCAAAAAAAATTAAAAAAATAAAAAAAAAACAAAAAAAAAAATTTTAGAAAAAATTTAAAAAAAATTTACAAAAAAAAATAAAAAAAAAAATTCAAAAAAAATTTTAAAAAAAATTTCAAAAAAAAATTTTAAAAAAAAAATTCAAAAAAAAATTTATAAAAAAAATCAAAAAAAAAATTAAAAAAAAATTACAAAAAAAAATCGGAAAAAAAATTTTAAAAAAATTTTAAAAAAAATTCACAAAAAAAAATTTCATAAAAAAATTTTAAAAAATTTTCGAAAAAAAAATTGAAAAAAAAATTAAAAAAAAAAAAAAAAATTCGTAAAAAAAATAAAAAATTTTTTTAAAAAAATCGAAAAAATAAATTTTCGAAAATAATTTCAAAAAAAAAATCAAAAAAAAAATTTTCAAAAAAAAATTAAAAAAAAATAAAAAAAAGATTAAAAAAAATATTTAAAAAAAAATTTCAAAAAAAAAATTTAAAAAAAAATTTTCAAAAAAAAATTAAAAAAATAAAAAAAAAACAAAAAAAAAATTTAGAAAAAAATTTTAAAAAAATTTACAAAAAAAAATTCAAAAAAAAATAAAAACAAAAGATTCAAAAAAAATTAAAAAAAAATTCAAAAAAAAATAAAAAAAAAAATTCAAAAAAAATTTATAAAAAAAAATTCAAAAAAAATTTATAAAAAAAATCAAAAAAAAATTTAAAAAAAGTTACAAAAAAAAAATTCGAAAAAAACAATTTAAAAAAAAATTTAAAAAAAATTAAAAAAAAAATTCAAAAAAAAATAAAAAAAAAAAATTCAAAAAAAATTTATAAAAAAAAATTCAAAAAAAATTTATAAAAAAAATCAAAAAAAAATTTAAAAAAAGTTACAAAAAAAAAATTCGAAAAAAACAATTTAAAGAAAAATTTAAAAAAAATTACAAAAAAAAATTCAAAAAAAATTGAAAAAAAAATTTAAAAAAAAAATTTCAAAAAAAATTTTCGTAAAAAAAATTTTCGTAAAAAAAATTTTCGTAAAAAAAATTTTCGTAAAAAAATTTTTCAAAAAAACAAAATTTCGAAAAAAAATTTTGAAAAAAAAATCAAAAAAAATTTCAAAAAAAATTTTTGAAAAAATTTCAAAAAAAAATGAAAAAAAAATATTCAAAAAAAAAATTTCGAAAAAAAATTTTAAAAAAAATTTTCAAAAAAAATTAAAAAAATAAAAAAAAAACAAAAAAAAAATTTTAGAAAAAATTTAAAAAAAATTTACAAAAAAAAATAAAAAAAAAAATTCAAAAAAAATTTTAAAAAAAATTTCAAAAAAAAATTTTAAAAAAAAAATTCAAAAAAAAATTTATAAAAAAAATCAAAAAAAAAATTAAAAAAAAATTACAAAAAAAAATCGGAAAAAAAATTTTAAAAAAATTTTAAAAAAAATTCACAAAAAAAAATTTCATAAAAAAATTTTAAAAAATTTTCGAAAAAAAAATTGAAAAAAAAATTAAAAAAAAAAAAAAAAATTCGTAAAAAAAATAAAAAATTTTTTTAAAAAAATCGAAAAAATAAATTTTCGAAAATAATTTCAAAAAAAAAATCAAAAAAAAAATTTTCAAAAAAAAATTAAAAAAAAATAAAAAAAAGATTAAAAAAAATATTTAAAAAAAAATTTCAAAAAAAAAATTAAAAAAAAAATTTTCAAAAAAAAATTAAAAAAATAAAAAAAAAACAAAAAAAAAAATTTAGAAAAAAATTTTAAAAAAATTTACAAAAAAAAATTCAAAAAAAAATAAAAACAAAAGATTAAAAAAAAATTAAAAAAAAATTCAAAAAAAAATAAAAAAAAAAATTCAAAAAAAATTTATAAAAAAAAATTCAAAAAAAATTTATAAAAAAAATCAAAAAAAAATTTAAAAAAAGTTACAAAAAAAAAATTCGAAAAAAACAATTTAAAAAAAAATTTAAAAAAAATAAAAAAAAAAATTCAAAAAAAAATAAAAAAAAAAAATTCAAAAAAAATTTATAAAAAAAAATTAAAAAAAAATTTATAAAAAAAATCAAAAAAAAATTTAAAAAAAGTTACAAAAAAAAAATTCGAAAAAAACAATTTAAAGAAAAATTTAAAAAAAATTACAAAAAAAAATTCAAAAAAAATTGAAAAAAAATTTAAAAAAAAAAATTTCAAAAAAAATTTTCGTAAAAAAAATTTTCGTAAAAAAAATTTTCGTAAAAAAAATTTTCGTAAAAAAATTTTTCAAAAAAACAAAAATTTCGAAAAAAAATTTTGAAAAAAAATTCAAAAAAAATTTCAAAAAAAATTTTTAAAAAAATTCAAAAAATTTTTAAAAAAAAATAAAAAAAAAATTCGAAAAAAAATTTTAAAAAAAAATTTAAAAAAAATTTCAAAAATTCAAATTTCAAAAAAAATTTCAAAAAAAAATTGAAAAAAAAGTTTTAAAAAAACTCACAAAAAAAATTCAAAAAAAATGAAAAAAAAAATTTTCGTAAAAAAAATTTTCAAAAAAATAAAATTTCGAAAAAAATTTAAAAAAAAAAATTTTCAAAAAAAAAAAATTTCGAAAAAAAATTTAAAAAAAAGTTTCAAAAAAAAAATAAAAAAAATAAAAAAAAAAATTCAAAAAAAAATTTATAAAAAAAATCAAAAAAAAAATTTAAAAAAATTACAAAAAAAAAATCGAAAAAAAAAATTTAAAAAAATTAAAAAAAAAATTCACAAAAAAAAATTTCATAAAAAAATTTTAAAAAATTTTCAAAAAAAAAATTAAAAAAAAAATAAAAAAAAAAAAAATTCGTAAAAAAAATAAAAAAAAATTTTAAAAAAATCAAAAAAAAAATTTTCAAAAAAAAATTCAAAAAAAATAAAAAAAAGATTTAAAAAAAAAATTAAAAAAAAATTTCAAAAAAAAAATTTAAAAAAAAAATTTTCAAAAAAAAATTAAAAAAATAAAAAAAAAAACAAAAAAAAAATTTTAGAAAAAAATTTTTAAAAAATTTACAAAAAAAAATTCAAAAAAAAAATAAAAAAAAAAGATTAAAAAAAATTTTTGAAAAAAAATTCAAAAAAAAATTTAAAAAAAAAAAATTCAAAAAAAATTTATAAAAAAAATCAAAAAAAAAATTAAAAAAAAATTACAAAAAAAAATTCGAAAAAAACAATTTGAAAAAAAATTTTAAAAAAATTACAAAAAAAAATTCAAAAAAAATTGAAAAAAAAAATTAAAAAAAAAAATTTCAAAAAAAATTTTCGTAAAAAAAATTTTCGTAAAAAAAATTTTCGTAAAAAAAATTTTCAAAAATATAATATTTCAAAAAAAAATTTTGAAAAAAAATTCAAAAAAAATTTCAAAAAAAAATTTAAAAAAAATTCAAAAAAAAATTTCAAAAAAAAAATAAAAAAAAAATATTCAACAAAAAAATTTACCAAAAAAATTTCGAAAAAAAAATAAAAAAAAAAAATTTCAAAAAAAAATTTTCAAAAAAAAAAATTTCGAAAAAAAATTTTCAAAAAAAAATTAAAAAAATAAAAAAAAAACAAAAAAAAATTTTAGAAAATTTTTTTAAAAAAATAACAAAAGAAAATACAAAAAAAAATAAAAAAAAAAGATTAAAAAAAAAATTTTTAAAAAATTTCAAAAAAAAATTTAAAAAAAAATTTAAAAAAAAATTTATAAAAAAAATCAAAAAAAAATTTAAAAAAAATTACAAAAAAAAAATCGAAAAAAAAAATTTAAAAAAAATTCACAAAAAAAAAATTTCATCAAAAAATTTTTAAAAATTGTTCAAAAAAAAATAAAAAAAAAAAAAATCGTAAAACAAAATTAAAAAAAAATTTTAAAAAAAATCGAAAAAAAAAATTTTCGAAAAAAATTTAAAAAAAAAAATTCAAAAAAAAATTTTCAAAAAGAAAATTCATAAAAAAATAAAAAAAAGATTTAAAAAAAAATTTCAAAAAAAAAATTAAAATAAAAATTTTCAAAAAAAAAATAAAAAAATAAAAAAAAAAACAAAAAAAAAATTTTAGAAAAAATTTTATAAAAAAAAATCAAAAAAAAAATTTAAAAAAAATTACAAAAAAAATTCGAAAAAAACAATAGAAAAAAAATTTTTTAAAAATTCAAAAAAAAATTTCAAAAAAAAAATTTCAAAAAAAAATTTTCAAAAAAATTTATAAAAAAAAATCAAAAAAAATTTTTAAAATAATTACAAAAAAAATTGGAAAAAAACAATTTAAAAAAAAATTTGGAAAAAAAATTTTGAAAAAAATTACAAAAAAAAATTCAAAAAAATTTCAAAAAAAATTTCGAAAAAAATTACAAAAGAAAATTTTAAAAAAAATTACAAAAAAAATTGAAAAAAAAATTGAAAAAAAAAATTTCAAAAAAAAAAATTTCAAAAAAAAATTTAAAAAAATAAACAAAAAATCAAAAAAAAAATTTATAAAAAAATCAAAAAAAAAATTTAAAAAAAATTACAAAAAAAATTCAAAAAAAATTGAAAAAAAAAATTTCAAAAAAAATTTTCGTAAAAAAAAATTTCAAAAAAATAAAATTTCGAAAAATAATTCAAAAAAAATTTCAAAAAAATTCAAAAATTAAAAAAAAAATAAAAAAAAAATTCGAAAAAAAATTTCAAAAAAAATTTTTAAAAAAATTCCAAAAAAAAATTTCAAAAAAAATTTTCGTAAAAAAATTTTTAAAAAAAATTTTAAAAAATCAAAAAAAAAATCAAATTTCAAAAAAAATTTCAAAAAAAAAATTGAAAAAAAAATTAAAAAAAAAAAGTTTTAAAAAAATTCTCAAAAAAAATTCAAAAAAAAATGAAAAAAAAAATTTTCGAAAAAAAAATTTTCAAAAAAATAAAATTTCGAAAATAATTTTAAAAAAAAAATTTTCAAAAAAAAAAAATTTCGAAAAAAAATTAAAAAAAAAGTTTCAAAAAAAAATAAAAAAAATAAAAAAAAAATTCAAAAAAAAATTTATAAAAAAAATCGAAAAAAAAATTTAAAAAAATTACAAAAAAAAAATCGAAAAAAAAAATTTAAAAAAATTAAAAAAAAAATTCACAAAAAAAAATTTCATAAAAAAATTTTAAAAAATTTTCAAAGAAAAAATTGAAAAAAAAATAAAAAAAAAAAAAATTCGTAAAAAAAATAAAAAAAAATTTAAAAAAAATCAAAAAAAAAATTTTCAAAAAAAAATTCAAAAAAAATAAAAAAAAGATTTAAAAAAAAAATTAAAAAAAAATTTCAAAAAAAAAAATTAAAAAAAAAAATTTTCAAAAAAAAATAAAAAAAATAAAAAAAAAACAAAAAAAAAATTTTAGAAAAAAATTTTAAAAAAATTTACAAAAAAAAATTCAAAAAAAAAATAAAAAAAAAAGATTAAAAAAAATTTTTGAAAAAAAATTCAAAAAAAAATTAAAAAAAAAAAAATTCAAAAAAAATTTATAAAAAAAATCAAAAAAAAAATTTAAAAAAAATTACAAAAAAAAATTCGAAAAAAACAATTTGAAAAAAAATTTTAAAAAAATTACAAAAAAAAATTCAAAAAAAATTGAAAAAAAAAATTAAAAAAAAAAATTTCAAAAAAAATTTCCGTAAAAAAAATTTTCGTAAAAAAAATTTTCGTAAAAAAAATTTTCAAAAATATAATATTTCAAAAAAAAATTTTGAAAAAAAATTCAAAAAAAATTTCAAAAAAAAATTTTAAAAAAATTCAAAAAAAAATTTCAAAAAAAAAATAAAAAAAAAATATTCAACAAAAAAATTTACCAAAAAAATTTCGAAAAAAAAATAAAAAAAAAAAATTTCAAAAAAAAATTTTCAAAAAAAAAAATTTCGAAAAAAAATTTTCAAAAAAAAATTGAAAAAATAAAAAAAAAACAAAAAAAAATTTTAGAAAAATTTTTTAAAAAAATAACAAAAGAAAATACAAAAAAAAATAAAAAAAAAAGATTAAAAAAAAATTTTTTTAAAAATTTCAAAAAAAAATTAAAAAAAAAATTTAAAAAAAAAATTATAAAAAAAATCAAAAAAAAAATTTAAAAAAAATTACAAAAAAAAAATCGAAAAAAAAAATTTTCGAAAAAAATTTAAAAAAAAAAATTCAAAAAAAAATTTTCAAAAAGAAAATTCATAAAAAAATAAAAAAAAGATTTAAAAAAAAATTTCAAAAAAAAAATTAAAATAAAAATTTTCAAAAAAAAATTAAAAAAATAAAAAAAAAACAAAAAAAAAATTTTAGAAAAAATTTTATAAAAAAAAATCAAAAAAAAAATTTAAAAAAAATTACAAAAAAAATTCGAAAAAAACAATAGAAAAAAAATTTTTTAAAAATTCAAAAAAAAATTTCAAAAAAAAAATTTCAAAAAAAAATTTTCTAAAAAATTTATAAAAAAAAATCAAAAAAAATTTTTAAAATAATTACAAAAAAAATTGGAAAAAAACAATTTAAAAAAAAATTTGGAAAAAAAATTTTGAAAAAAATTACAAAAAAAAATTCAAAAAAATTTCAAAAAAAATTTCGAAAAAAATTACAAAAGAAAATTTTAAAAAAAATTACAAAAAAAATTGAAAAAAAAATTGAAAAAAAAAATTTCAAAAAAAAAATTTTCAAAAAAAAATTTAAAAAAATAAAAAAAAAATCAAAAAAAAATTTATAAAAAAAATCAAAAAAAAAATTTAAAAAAAATTACAAAAAAAAATTCAAAAAAAATTGAAAAAAAAAATTTCAAAAAAAATTTTCGTAAAAAAAAATTTCAAAAAAATAAAATTTCGAAAAAAAATTCAAAAAAAATTTCAAAAAAAAATTTAAAAAAAATTCAAAAATTAAAAAAAAAATAAAAAAAAAATTCGAAAAAAAATTTCAAAAAAAATTTTTAAAAAAATTCCAAAAAAAAAATTTCAAAAAAAATTTTCGTAAAAAAATTTTTAAAAAAAATTTTAAAAAATCAAAAAAAAAATCAAATTTCAAAAAAAATTGAAAAAAAAAAAATTGAAAAAAAAATTAAAAAAAAAAGTTTTAAAAAAATTCTCAAAAAAAATTAAAAAAAAAATGAAAAAAAAAATTTTCGAAAAAAAAATTTTCAAAAAAATAATATTTCGAAAATAATTTTAAAAAAAAAATTTTCAAAAAAAAAAAATTTCGAAAAAAAATTTTAAAAAAAAGTTTCAAAAAAAAAATTCAAAAAAAAAATTTTCAAAAAAAAAATTTAAAAAAAAATAAAAAAAAGATTAAAAAAAAAATTTTTTAAAAAATTTCAAAAAAAATAAAAAAAAAATTTATAAAAAAAATCAAAAAAAAAATTTAAAAAAAATTACAAAAAAAATTCAAAAAAAATGAAAAAAATTTCAAAAAAAATTTTCATAAAAAAAAATTTCAAAAAAATAAAATTTCGAAAAAAAATTTTTTTGAAAAAAATTTAAAAAAAAAATAATTTCGAAAAAAAATTTAAAAAAAAAATTTCAAAAAAAAAATTAAAAAATAAAAAAATTGAAAAAAAAATTTCAAAAAAAAAATTTCAAAAAAAATTTTCGAAAAAAAAATTTCAAAAAAAAAATTCAAAAAAAAAAAATTTTCAAAAAAAAAATTGAAAAAAAAAATTTTTAAAAAAATTTTAAAAAAATTCACAAAAAAAAATTTCAAAAAAAAAATTTAAAAAAAATATTCAAAAAAAAATTTACCAAAAAAATAAAAAAAAAAATTTCAAAAAAAAAATTTTAAAAAAATTTTTAAAAAAATCACAAAAAAAAATTTCAAAAAAAAATGAAAAAAAAAATATTCAAAACAAAAATTTCGAAAAAAAATTTTGAAAAAAATTTTCAAAAAAAATTAAAAAAATAAAAAAAAAACAAAAAAAAAATTTTAGAAAAAATTTAAAAAAAATTTACAAAAAAAAATAAAAAAAAAAGATTAAAAAAAAATTTAAAAAAAAATTTCAAAAAAAAATTTCAAAAAAAAAATTCAAAAAAAAATTTATAAAAAAAATCAAAAAAAAAATTTAAAAAAAATTACAAAAAAAAATCGGAAAAAATTTTTTAAAAAAATTGAAAAAAAAATTCACAAAAAAAAAATTTCATGAAAAAAATTTTAAAAAATTTTCAAAAAAAAAAAAAAATTCGTAAAAAAAATAAAAAAAAATTTAAAAAAAATCGAAAAAAAAAATTTTCGAAAAAAATTTCAAAAAAAAAATCAAAAAAAAAAAATTTTCAAAAAAAAAATTTAAAAAAAATAAAAAAAAGATTAAAAAAAATATTTTAAAAAAAATTTCAAAAAAAAAATTAAAAAAAAAATTTTCAAAAAAAAATTAAAAAAATAAAAAAAAAACAAAAAAAAAATTTTGGAAAAAAATTTTAAAAAAATTTACAAAAAAAATTCAAAAAAAAATAAAAAAAAAGAATAAAAAAAAATTTTAAAAAAATTCAAAAAAAAATTAAAAAAAAAATTCAAAAAAAATTTATAAAAAAAAAATCAAAAAAAATTTATAAAAAAATCAAAAAAAAATTTAAAAAAAATTACAAAAAAAAATTCGAAAAAAACAATTTAAATAAAAATTAAAAAAAAAACAAAAAAAATTCAAAAAAAATTGAAAAAAAAATTTAAAAAAAAAATTTCAAAAAAAAATTTCGTAAAAAAAATTTTCGTAAAAAAAATTTTCGTAAAAAAAATTTTCGTAAAAAAAATTTTCAAAAAAATAAAATTTCGAAAAAAAATTTTGAAAAAAAATTTAAAAAAATCAAAAAAAATTCAAATTTCAAAAAAAATTTCAAAAAAAAAATTGAAAAAAAAATTTTAAAAAAAAGTTTTAAAAAAACTCACAAAAAAAATTCAAAAAAAATTAAAAAAAAAAATTTTCGTAAAAAAAATTTTCAAAAAAATAAAATTTCGAAAAAAATTAAAAAAAAAAAAATTTCAAAAAAAAAAATTTCGAAAAAAAATTAAAAAAAAAAGTTTAAAAAAAAAATTAAAAAAATAAAAAAAAAATTTTAGAAAAAATCCAAAAAAAAAATTTTCGAAAAAAATTTCAAAAAAAAAATTCAAAAAAAAAAATTTTCAAAAAAAAAATTCAAAAAAAAATAAAAAAAAGATTAAAAAAAAAAAATTTTTAAAAATTTCAAAAAAAAATTCAAAAAAAAATTTATAAAAAAAATCAAAAAAAAAATTTAAAAAAAATTACAAAAAAAATTCGGAAAAAAAAATTAAAAAAAAATGAAAAAAAAAATTTCAAAAAAAATTTTCGTAAAAAAATTTTCAAAAAAATAAAATTTCGAAAAAAATTTTTTTTTAAAAAATTTTCAAAAAAAAAAAATTTCGAAAAAAAATTAAAAAAAAAATTTTCAAAAAAAAATTTAAAAAATAAAAAAATTGAAAAAAAAATTTCAAAAAAAAAATAAAAAAAAAATTCAACAAAAAAATTTACCAAAAAAATTTCGAAAAAAAAATAAAAAAAAAATTTCAAAAAAAAATTTTCAAAAAAAAAAATTTCGAAAAAAAATTTTCAAAAAAAAATTTAAAAAATAAAAAAAAAAACAAAAAAAAAATTTTAGAAAAAATTTTAAAAAAATTTACAAAAGAAAATTTAAAAAAAAATAAAAAAAAAGATTAAAAAAAAATTTTTTTAAAAATTTCAAAAAAAAATTTAAAAAAAAAAAATTAAAAAAAAATTTACAAAAAAAATCAAAAAAAAAATTTAAAAAAAATAACAAAAAAAAAATCGAAAAAAAAATTTAAAAAAAAATTCACAAAAAAAAAATTTCATAAAAAATTTTTAAAAAATGTTCAAAAAAAAATTTAAAAAAAAAAAAAAAATTCGTAAAACAAAATAAAAAAAAAATTTAAAAAAAAATCGAAAAAAAAAATTTTCGAAAAAAATTAAAAAAAAAAATTCAAAAAAAAATTTTCAAAAAAAAAATTCAAAAAAAAATAAAAAAAAGATTTAAAAAAAAATTTCAAAAAAAAAATTATAATAAAAATTTTCAAAAAAAAATTAAAAAATAAAAAAAAAACAAAAAAAAAATTTAAAAAAAATTACAAAAAAAATTCAAAAAAAATGAAAAAAAAAATTCAAAAAAAATTTTCGTAAAAAAAATTTTCAAAAAAATAAAATTTCGAAAAAAATTTTTTTTGAAAAAAATTTTCAAAAAAAAAAATTTCGAAAAAAAATTAAAAAAAAAATTTTCAAAAAAAAAAATAAAAAATAAAAAAATTGAAAAAAAAATTTCAAAAAAAAAAATTTCAAAAAAAATTTTCGAAAAAAAAATTTCAAAAAAATAAAATTTCGAAAAAAATTTTTTTTGAAAAAAATTTTCAAAAAAAAAAATTTCGAAAAAAAATTAAAAAAAAAATTTTCAAAAAAAAAAATAAAAAATAAAAAAATTGAAAAAAAAATTTCAAAAAAAAAAATTTCAAAAAAAATTTTCGAAAAAAAAATTTCAAAAAAAAAATTCAAAAAAAAAAAAATTTTCAAAAAAAAAATTGAAAAAAAAAATTTTTAAAAAAATTTTAAAAAAATTCACAAAAAAAATTTCAAAAAAAAAAATTAAAAAAAATATTCAAAAAAAAATTTACCAAAAAAATAAAAAAAAAAAAATTTCAAAAAAAAATTTTTAAAAAAATTTTAAAAAAAATCACAAAAAAAAATTCAAAAAAAATGAAAAAAAAAATTTTCGTAAAAAAAATTTTCAAAAAAATAAAATTTCGAAAAAAATTTTTTTTGAAAAAAATTTTCAAAAAAAAAAATTTCGAAAAAAAATTAAAAAAAAAATTTTCAAAAAAAAAAATAAAAAATAAAAAAATTGAAAAAAAAATTTCAAAAAAAAAAATTTCAAAAAAAATTTTCGAAAAAAAAATTTCAAAAAAAAAATTCAAAAAAAAAAAAATTTTCAAAAAAAAAATTGAAAAAAAAAATTTTTAAAAAAATTTTAAAAAAATTCACAAAAAAAATTTCAAAAAAAAAAATTAAAAAAAATATTCAAAAAAAAATTTACCAAAAAAATAAAAAAAAAAAAATTTCAAAAAAAAATTTTTAAAAAAATTTTAAAAAAAATCACAAAAAAAAATTCAAAAAAAATGAAAAAAAAAATTTTCGTAAAAAAAATTTTCAAAAAAATAAAATTTCGAAAAAAATTTAAAAAAAAAAAAATTTTCAAAAAAAAAAAATTTCGAAAAAAAATTTTAAAAAAAAGTTTCAAAAAAAATTAAAAAAATAAAAAAAAAAACAAAAAAAAAATTTTAGAAAAAATTTAAAAAAAATTTACAAAAAAAAATAAAAAAAAAAGATTCAAAAAAAATTTTAAAAAAAATTTCAAAAAAAAATTTAAAAAAAAAAATTCAAAAAAAAATTTATAAAAAAAATCAAAAAAAAAATTTAAAAAAAATTACAAAAAAAAATCGGAAAAAAAATTTCATGAAAAAAATTTAAAAAAATTTTCAAAAAAAAAATTGAAAAAAAAAATTAAAAAAAAAAAAAAAATCGTAAAAAAAATAAAAAAAAATTTAAAAAAAATCGAAAAAAAAAATTTTCGAAAAAAATTTCAAAAAAAAAATCAAAAAAAAAAATTTTCAAAAAAAAAATTAAAATAAAATAAAAAAAAGATTAAAAAACATATTTAAAAAAAAATTTCAAAAAAAAAATTTAAAAAAAAAAATTCAAAAAAAATTAAAAAAATAAAAAAAAAAACAAAAAAAAAATTTTAGAAAAAAATTTTAAAAAAATTTACAAAAAAAAATTCAAAAAAAATGAAAAAAAAAATTTCAAAAAAAATTTTCGTAAAAAAATTTTCAAAAAAATAAAATTTCGAAAAAAATTTTTTAAAAAAAAAATTTTCAAAAAAAAAAAATTTCGAAAAAAAATTTAAAAAAAAAATTTCAAAAAAAAATTTAAAAAATAAAAAAATTGAAAAAAAAATTTCAAAAAAAAAAATTTCAAAAAAAAATTTCGAAAAGAATTTCAAAAAAAAAATTCAAAAAAAAAAAATTTTCAAAAAAAAAATTTAAAAAAAAAATTTTTAAAAAAATTTAAAAAAAATTCACAAAAAAAAATTTCAAAAAAAAAATTAAAAAAAAATATTAAAAAAAAAATTTACCAAAAAAATTAAAAAAAAAAATTTCAAAAAAAAATTTTTAAAAAAATTTTTAAAAAATTCACAAAAAAAAATTTCAAAAAAAAAATAAAAAAAAAAATATTCAAAAAAAAAAAAATTTCGAAAGAAAATTTTTAAAAAAATTTTCAAAAAAAAATTAAAAAAGTAAAAAAAAAAACAAAAAAAAAATTTTAGAAAAAATTTTAAAAAAATTTACAAAAAAAAATTTAAAAAAATAAATTCAAAAAAAAATTTATAAAAAAAATCAAAAAAAAAATTAAAAAAAGTTACAAAAAAAAAATCGAAAAAAAATTTTTAAAAAAATTTAAAAAAAAATTCACAAAAAAAAATTTCATAAAAATATTTTAAAAAATTTTCAAAAAAAAAATTGAAAAAAAAATTTAAAAAAAAAAAAAAAAATCGTAAAAAAAATAAAAAAAAATTTTAAAAAAATCGAAAATAAAAATTTTCGAAAAAAATTTCAAAAAAAAAATCAGAAAAAAAATTTTCAAAAAAAAATTCAAAAAAAATAAAAAAAGATTTAAAAAAAAAATTAAAAAAAAATTTCAAAAAAAAAATTTAAAAAAAAAATTTTCAAAAAAAAATTGAAAAAATAAAAAAAAAAACAAAAAAAAAATTTTAGAAAAAAATTTTAAAAAAACTTTAAAAAAAAATTCAAAAAAAAAATAAAAAAAAAAGATTAAAAAAAAATTAAAAAAAAAAATTCAAAAAAAAATTAAAAAAAAAAAAATTCAAAAAAAATTTATAAAAAAAATCAAAAAAAAAATTTAAAAAAAATTACAAAAAAAAATTCGAAAAAAACAATTTAAAAAAAAATTTAAAAAAAATTACAAAAAAAATTCAAAAAAAATTGAAAAAAAAAATTTAAAAAAAAAATTTCAAAAAAAATTTTCGTAAAAAAAATTTTCGTAAAAAAAATTTTCGTAAAAAAAATTTTCAAAAAAATAATATTTCAAAAAAAAATTTTGAAAAAAAATTCAAAAAAAATTTCAAAAAAAAATTTAAAAAAAATTCAAAAAAAAAAAATAAAAAAAAAAGTATTCAACAAAAAAATTTACCAAAAAAATTTCGAAAAAAAAATAAAAAAAAAAAATTTCAAAAAAAAATTTTCAAAAAAAAAAATTTCGAAAAAAAATTTTCAAAAAAAAATTAAAAAAATAAAAAAAAAAACAAAAAAAAAATTTTAGAAAAAATTTTAAAAAAATTTACAAAAGAAAATTCAAAAAAAAATAAAAAAAAAGATTGAAAAAAAATTTTTTAAAAAATTTCAAAAAAAAATTAAAAAAAAAAAAATAAAAAAAAAAATTTATAAAAAAAATCAAAAAAAAAATTTAAAAAAATTACAAAAAAAAAATCGAAAAAAAAATTTTAAAAAAAATTCACAAAAAAAAAATTTCATAAAAAATTTTTAAAAAATGTTCAAAAAAAAATTGAAAAAAAAAAAAAAAAAAAAAAATTCGTAAAACAAAATTTAAAAAAAATTTTAAAAAAATCGAAAAAAAAAATTTTCGAAAAAAATAAAAAAAAAAAAATTCAAAAAAAAATTCTCAAAAAAAATTCAAAAAAAAATAAAAAAAAGATTTTAAAAAAAATTTCAAAAAAAAAATTAAAATAAAAATTTTCAAAAAAAAATTGAAAAAATAAAAAAAAACAAAAAAAAAATTTAGAAAAAATTTTATAAAAAAAAATCAAAAAAAAAATTTAAAAAAAATTACAAAAAAAATTCGAAAAAAACAATAAAAAAAAAATTTTTTAAAAATTCAAAAAAAAATTTCAAAAAAAAAATTTCAAAATAAAATTTTCAAAAAAATTTTTAAAAAAAAATCAAAAAAAATTTTTAAAATAATTACAAAAAAAAATTGGAAAAAAACAATTTGAAAAAAAATTTGGAAAAAAAATTTTGAAAAAAATTACAAAAAAAAATTCAAAAAAATTTCAAAAAAAATTTCGAAAAAAATTACAAAAGAAAATTTTTAAAAAAATTACAAAAAAAATTAAAAAAAAAATTGAAAAAAAAAATTTCAAAAAAAAAATTTTCAAAAAAAAATTAAAAAAAATAAAAAAAAAATTTACAAAAAAAAAATTCAAAAAAAAATAAAAAAAAAATTTTGGAAAAAATTTTTTTAAAAAAATTACAAAAAAAAATTTAAAAAAAATTACAAAAAAAAATTCGAAAAAAACAATTTAAAAAAAAATTTAAAAAAAATTACAAAAAAAAATTCAAAAAAATTGAAAAAAAAAATTTTAAAAAAAAATTTCAAAAAAAATTTTCGTAAAAAAAATTTTCGTAAAAAAAATTTTCGTAAAAAAAATTTTCAAAAAAATAATATTTCAAAAAAAAATTTTGAAAAAAAATTCAAAAAAAATTTCAAAAAAAAATTTAAAAAAATTCAAAAAAAAAAAATCAAAAAAAAATTTTCAAAAAAAAAAATTTCGAAAAAAAATTTTCAAAAAAAAATTAAAAAAATAAAAAAAAAACAAAAAAAAAATTTTAGAAAAAATTTTAAAAAAATTTACAAAAGAAAATTTAAAAAAAAATAAAAAAAAAAGATTGAAAAAAAATTTTTTAAAAAATTTCAAAAAAAAATTTAAAAAAAAAAAATTAAAAAAAAAATTTATAAAAAAAATCAAAAAAAAAATTTAAAAAAATTACAAAAAAAAAATCGAAAAAAAAATTTTAAAAAAAATTCACAAAAAAAAAATTTCAAAAAAATTTTTTAAAAAATGTTCAAAAAAAAATTGAAAAAAAAAAAAAAAATTCGTAAAACAAAATTTAAAAAAAATTTAAGAAAAATCGAAAAAAAAAAATTTCGAAAAAAATTAAAAAAAAAAAATTCAAAAAAAAATTTTCAAAAAAAAAATTCAAAAAAAAATAAAAAAAAATTACAAAAAAAATTCAAAAAAAAATTGAAAAAAAAAAATTTCAAAAAAAAAATTTTCAAAAAAAAAAATTTCAAAAAAAATTTTCCAAAAAAATTAAAGAAAATAAAAAAAAATTTCAAAAAAAAAACAAAAAAAAATTTAAAAAAAAATAAAAAACAAAGATAAAAAAAAATGTTAAAAAAATTTACAAACAAAAAATTCAAAAAAACAATAAAAAAAAAATTTTGGAAAAAATTTTTTAAAAAAATTCAAAAAAAATTTCAAAAAAAAAATTTCAAAAAAAAATTTTCAAAAAAAACTTCAAAAAAAATTTCAAAAAAAATTTCGAAAAAAATTACAAAGGAAAATTTTTAAAAAAATTACAAAAAAATTCAAAAAAAATTGAAAAAAAAAATTTTTTAAAAAATTTCAAAAAAATTCACAAAAAAAATTTCAAAAAAAAAATTAAAAAAAAAATTTTCAAAAAAAAATTTACCAAAAAAATTAAAAAAAAAAAATTTCAAAAAAAAAATTTTAAAAAAATTTTAAAAAAATTCACAAAAAAAAATTTCAAAAAAAAATGAAAAAAAAATATTCAAAAAAAAAAATTTCGAAAAAAAATTTTAAAAAAAATTTTCAAAAAAAATTAAAAAAATAAAAAAAAAACAAAAAAAAAAAATTTAGAAAAAATTTAAAAAAAATTTACAAAAAAAAATAAAAAAAAAAGATTCAAAAAAAATTTTAAAAAAAATTTCAAAAAAAAATTTAAAAAAAAAAATTCAAAAAAAAATTTATAAAAAAAATCAAAAAAAAAATTAAAAAAAAATTACAAAAAAAAATCGGAAAAAAAATTTTAAAAAAATTTTAAAAAAAATTCACAAAAAAAAATTTCATAAAAAAATTTTAAAAAATTTTCAAAAAAAAAATTGAAAAAAAAATTAAAAAAAAAAAAAAAATTCGTAAAAAAAATAAAAAAAATTTTTAAAAAAATCGAAAAAATAAATTTTCGAAAATAATTTCAAAAAAAAAATCAAAAAAAAAATTTTCAAAAAAAAATTAAAAAAAAATAAAAAAAAGATTAAAAAAAATATTTAAAAAAAAATTTCAAAAAAAAAATTAAAAAAAAAATTTTCAAAAAAAAATTAAAAAAATAAAAAAAAAACAAAAAAAAAAATTTAGAAAAAAATTTTAAAAAAATTTACAAAAAAAAATTCAAAATAAAATAAAAAAAAAAGATTCAAAAAAAATTAAAAAAAAATTCAAAAAAAAAAAAAAAAAAAAATTCAAAAAAAATTTATAAAAAAAAATTCAAAAAAAATTTATAAAAAAAAATCAAAAAAAAATTTAAAAAAAGTTACAAAAAAAAAATTCGAAAAAAACAATTTAAAAAAAAATTTAAAAAAAATTAAAAAAAAAATTCAAAAAAAAATAAAAAAAAAAAATTCAAAAAAAATTTATAAAAAAAAATTCAAAAAAAATTTATAAAAAAAATCAAAAAAAAATTTAAAAAAAGTTACAAAAAAAAAATTCGAAAAAAACAATTTAAAGAAAAATTTAAAAAAAATTACAAAAAAAAATTCAAAAAAAATTGAAAAAAAAATTAAAAAAAAAAATTTCAAAAAAAATTTTCGTAAAAAAAATTTTCGTAAAAAAAATTTTCGTAAAAAAAATTTTCGTAAAAAAATTTTTCAAAAAAACAAAATTTCGAAAAAAAATTTTGAAAAAAAAATCAAAAAAAATTTCAAAAAAAATTTTTGAAAAAATTTCAAAAAAAAATGAAAAAAAAATATTCAAAAAAAAAATTTCGAAAAAAAATTTTAAAAAAAATTTTCAAAAAAAATTAAAAAAATAAAAAAAAAACAAAAAAAAAAATTTTAGAAAAAATTTAAAAAAAATTTACAAAAAAAAATAAAAAAAAAAATTCAAAAAAAATTTTAAAAAAAATTTCAAAAAAAAATTTTAAAAAAAAAATTCAAAAAAAAATTTATAAAAAAAATCAAAAAAAAAATTAAAAAAAATTACAAAAAAAAATCGGAAAAAAAATTTTAAAAAAATTTTAAAAAAAATTCACAAAAAAAAATTTCATAAAAAAATTTTAAAAAATTTTCGAAAAAAAAATTGAAAAAAAAATTAAAAAAAAAAAAAAAAATTCGTAAAAAAAATAAAAAATTTTTTTAAAAAAATCGAAAAAATAAATTTTCGAAAATAATTTCAAAAAAAAAATCAAAAAAAAAATTTTCAAAAAAAAATTAAAAAAAAATAAAAAAAAGATTAAAAAAAATATTTAAAAAAAAATTTCAAAAAAAAAATTTAAAAAAAAATTTTCAAAAAAAAATTAAAAAAATAAAAAAAAAACAAAAAAAAAATTTAGAAAAAAATTTTAAAAAAATTTACAAAAAAAAATTCAAAAAAAAATAAAAACAAAAGATTCAAAAAAAATTAAAAAAAAATTCAAAAAAAAATAAAAAAAAAAATTCAAAAAAAATTTATAAAAAAAAATTCAAAAAAAATTTATAAAAAAAATCAAAAAAAAATTTAAAAAAAGTTACAAAAAAAAAATTCGAAAAAAACAATTTAAAAAAAAATTTAAAAAAAATTAAAAAAAAAATTCAAAAAAAAATAAAAAAAAAAAATTCAAAAAAAATTTATAAAAAAAAATTCAAAAAAAATTTATAAAAAAAATCAAAAAAAAATTTAAAAAAAGTTACAAAAAAAAAATTCGAAAAAAACAATTTAAAGAAAAATTTAAAAAAAATTACAAAAAAAAATTCAAAAAAAATTGAAAAAAAAATTTAAAAAAAAAATTTCAAAAAAAATTTTCGTAAAAAAAATTTTCGTAAAAAAAATTTTCGTAAAAAAAATTTTCGTAAAAAAATTTTTCAAAAAAACAAAATTTCGAAAAAAAATTTTGAAAAAAAAATCAAAAAAAATTTCAAAAAAAATTTTTGAAAAAATTTCAAAAAAAAATGAAAAAAAAATATTCAAAAAAAAAATTTCGAAAAAAAATTTTAAAAAAAATTTTCAAAAAAAATTAAAAAAATAAAAAAAAAACAAAAAAAAAAATTTTAGAAAAAATTTAAAAAAAATTTACAAAAAAAAATAAAAAAAAAAATTCAAAAAAAATTTTAAAAAAAATTTCAAAAAAAAATTTTAAAAAAAAAATTCAAAAAAAAATTTATAAAAAAAATCAAAAAAAAAATTAAAAAAAAATTACAAAAAAAAATCGGAAAAAAAATTTTAAAAAAATTTTAAAAAAAATTCACAAAAAAAAATTTCATAAAAAAATTTTAAAAAATTTTCGAAAAAAAAATTGAAAAAAAAATTAAAAAAAAAAAAAAAAATTCGTAAAAAAAATAAAAAAATTTTTTAAAAAAATCGAAAAAATAAATTTTCGAAAATAATTTCAAAAAAAAAATCAAAAAAAAAATTTTCAAAAAAAAATTAAAAAAAAATAAAAAAAAGATTAAAAAAAATATTTAAAAAAAAATTTCAAAAAAAAAATTAAAAAAAAAATTTTCAAAAAAAAATTAAAAAAATAAAAAAAAAACAAAAAAAAAAATTTAGAAAAAAATTTTAAAAAAATTTACAAAAAAAAATTCAAAAAAAAATAAAAACAAAAGATTAAAAAAAAATTAAAAAAAAATTCAAAAAAAAATAAAAAAAAAAATTCAAAAAAAATTTATAAAAAAAAATTCAAAAAAAATTTATAAAAAAAATCAAAAAAAAATTTAAAAAAAGTTACAAAAAAAAAATTCGAAAAAAACAATTTAAAAAAAAATTTAAAAAAAATAAAAAAAAAAATTCAAAAAAAAATAAAAAAAAAAAATTCAAAAAAAATTTATAAAAAAAAATTAAAAAAAAATTTATAAAAAAAATCAAAAAAAAATTTAAAAAAAGTTACAAAAAAAAAATTCGAAAAAAACAATTTAAAGAAAAATTTAAAAAAAATTACAAAAAAAAATTCAAAAAAAATTGAAAAAAAATTTTAAAAAAAAAATTTCAAAAAAAATTTTCGTAAAAAAAATTTTCGTAAAAAAAATTTTCGTAAAAAAATTTTTCAAAAAAACAAAAATTTCGAAAAAAAATTTTGAAAAAAAATTCAAAAAAAATTTCAAAAAAAATTTTTAAAAAAATTCAAAAAATTTTTAAAAAAAAATAAAAAAAAAATTCGAAAAAAAATTTTAAAAAAAAATTTAAAAAAAATTTCAAAAATTCAAATTTCAAAAAAAATTTCAAAAAAAAATTGAAAAAAAAGTTTTAAAAAAACTCACAAAAAAAATTCAAAAAAAATGAAAAAAAAAATTTTCGTAAAAAAAATTTTCAAAAAAATAAAATTTCGAAAAAAATTTAAAAAAAAAAATTTTCAAAAAAAAAAAATTTCGAAAAAAAATTTAAAAAAAAGTTTCAAAAAAAAAATAAAAAAAATAAAAAAAAAAATTCAAAAAAAAATTTATAAAAAAAATCAAAAAAAAAATTAAAAAAAATTACAAAAAAAAAATCGAAAAAAAAAATTTAAAAAAATTAAAAAAAAAATTCACAAAAAAAAATTTCATAAAAAAATTTTAAAAAATTTTCAAAAAAAAAATTAAAAAAAAAATAAAAAAAAAAAAAATTCGTAAAAAAAATAAAAAAAAATTTTAAAAAAATCAAAAAAAAAATTTTCAAAAAAAAATTCAAAAAAAATAAAAAAAAGATTTAAAAAAAAAATTAAAAAAAAATTTCAAAAAAAAAATTTAAAAAAAAAATTTTCAAAAAAAAATTAAAAAAATAAAAAAAAAACAAAAAAAAAATTTTAGAAAAAAATTTTAAAAAAATTTACAAAAAAAAATTCAAAAAAAAAATAAAAAAAAAGATTAAAAAAAATTTTTGAAAAAAAATTCAAAAAAAAATTAAAAAAAAAAAAATTCAAAAAAAATTTATAAAAAAAATCAAAAAAAAAATTAAAAAAAAATTACAAAAAAAAATTCGAAAAAAACAATTTGAAAAAAAATTTTAAAAAAATTACAAAAAAAAATTCAAAAAAAATTGAAAAAAAAAATTAAAAAAAAAAATTTCAAAAAAAATTTTCGTAAAAAAAATTTTCGTAAAAAAAATTTTCGTAAAAAAAATTTTCAAAAATATAATATTTCAAAAAAAAATTTTGAAAAAAAATTCAAAAAAAATTTCAAAAAAAAATTTAAAAAAAATTCAAAAAAAAATTTCAAAAAAAAAATAAAAAAAAAATATTCAACAAAAAAATTTACCAAAAAAATTTCGAAAAAAAAATAAAAAAAAAAAATTTCAAAAAAAAATTTTCAAAAAAAAAAATTTCGAAAAAAAATTTTCAAAAAAAAATTAAAAAAATAAAAAAAAAACAAAAAAAAATTTTAGAAAATTTTTTTAAAAAAATAACAAAAGAAAATACAAAAAAAAATAAAAAAAAAAGATTAAAAAAAAAATTTTTAAAAAATTTCAAAAAAAAATTTAAAAAAAAATTTAAAAAAAAATTTATAAAAAAAATCAAAAAAAAATTTAAAAAAAATTACAAAAAAAAAATCGAAAAAAAAAATTTAAAAAAAATTCACAAAAAAAAAATTTCATAAAAAATTTTTAAAAATTGTTCAAAAAAAAATAAAAAAAAAAAAAATCGTAAAACAAAATTAAAAAAAAATTTTAAAAAAAATCGAAAAAAAAAATTTTCGAAAAAAATTTAAAAAAAAAAATTCAAAAAAAAATTTTCAAAAAGAAAATTCATAAAAAAATAAAAAAAAGATTTAAAAAAAAATTTCAAAAAAAAAATTAAAATAAAAATTTTCAAAAAAAAAATAAAAAAATAAAAAAAAAAACAAAAAAAAAATTTTAGAAAAAATTTTATAAAAAAAAATCAAAAAAAAAATTTAAAAAAAATTACAAAAAAAATTCGAAAAAAACAATAGAAAAAAAATTTTTTAAAAATTCAAAAAAAAATTTCAAAAAAAAAATTTCAAAAAAAAATTTTCAAAAAAATTTATAAAAAAAAATCAAAAAAAAATTTTAAAATAATTACAAAAAAAATTGGAAAAAAACAATTTAAAAAAAAATTTGGAAAAAAAATTTTGAAAAAAATTACAAAAAAAAATTCAAAAAAATTTCAAAAAAAATTTCGAAAAAAATTACAAAAGAAAATTTTAAAAAAAATTACAAAAAAAATTGAAAAAAAAATTGAAAAAAAAAATTTCAAAAAAAAAAATTTCAAAAAAAAATTTAAAAAAATAAACAAAAAATCAAAAAAAAAATTTATAAAAAAATCAAAAAAAAAATTTAAAAAAAATTACAAAAAAAATTCAAAAAAAATTGAAAAAAAAAATTTCAAAAAAAATTTTCGTAAAAAAAAATTTCAAAAAAATAAAATTTCGAAAAATAATTCAAAAAAAATTTCAAAAAAATTCAAAAATTAAAAAAAAAATAAAAAAAAAATTCGAAAAAAAATTTCAAAAAAAATTTTTAAAAAAATTCCAAAAAAAAATTTCAAAAAAAATTTTCGTAAAAAAATTTTTAAAAAAAATTTTAAAAAATCAAAAAAAAAATCAAATTTCAAAAAAAATTTCAAAAAAAAAATTGAAAAAAAAATTAAAAAAAAAAAGTTTTAAAAAAATTCTCAAAAAAAATTCAAAAAAAAATGAAAAAAAAAATTTTCGAAAAAAAAATTTTCAAAAAAATAAAATTTCGAAAATAATTTTAAAAAAAAAATTTTCAAAAAAAAAAAATTTCGAAAAAAAATTAAAAAAAAAGTTTCAAAAAAAAATAAAAAAAATAAAAAAAAAATTCAAAAAAAAATTTATAAAAAAAATCGAAAAAAAAATTTAAAAAAATTACAAAAAAAAAATCGAAAAAAAAAATTTAAAAAAATTAAAAAAAAAATTCACAAAAAAAAATTTCATAAAAAAATTTTAAAAAATTTTCAAAAAAAAAATTGAAAAAAAAATAAAAAAAAAAAAAATTCGTAAAAAAAATAAAAAAAAATTTAAAAAAAATCAAAAAAAAAATTTTCAAAAAAAAATTCAAAAAAAATAAAAAAAAGATTTAAAAAAAAAATTAAAAAAAAATTTCAAAAAAAAAAATTAAAAAAAAAAATTTTCAAAAAAAAATTAAAAAAATAAAAAAAAAACAAAAAAAAAATTTTAGAAAAAAATTTTAAAAAAATTTACAAAAAAAAATTCAAAAAAAAAATAAAAAAAAAAGATTAAAAAAAATTTTTGAAAAAAAATTCAAAAAAAAATTAAAAAAAAAAAAATTCAAAAAAAATTTATAAAAAAAATCAAAAAAAAAATTTAAAAAAAATTACAAAAAAAAATTCAAAAAAAATTGAAAAAAAAAATTTCAAAAAAAATTTTCGTAAAAAAAAATTTCAAAAAAATAAAATTTCGAAAAAAAATTCAAAAAAAATTTCAAAAAAAAATTTAAAAAAAATTCAAAAATTAAAAAAAAAATAAAAAAAAAATTCGAAAAAAAATTTCAAAAAAAATTTTTAAAAAAATTCCAAAAAAAAAATTTCAAAAAAAATTTTCGTAAAAAAATTTTTAAAAAAAATTTTAAAAAATCAAAAAAAAAATCAAATTTCAAAAAAAATTGAAAAAAAAAAATTGAAAAAAAAATTAAAAAAAAAAGTTTTAAAAAAATTCTCAAAAAAAATTAAAAAAAAAATGAAAAAAAAAATTTTCGAAAAAAAAATTTTCAAAAAAATAATATTTCGAAAATAATTTTAAAAAAAAAATTTTCAAAAAAAAAAAATTTCGAAAAAAAATTTTAAAAAAAAGTTTCAAAAAAAAATTAAAAAAATAAAAAAAAAAAATTTAGAAAAAATCGAAAAAAAAAATTTTAGAAAAAAATTTCAAAAAAAAAATTCAAAAAAAAAATTTTCAAAAAAAAAATTTAAAAAAAAATAAAAAAAAGATTAAAAAAAAAATTTTTTAAAAAATTTCAAAAAAAATAAAAAAAAAATTTATAAAAAAAATCAAAAAAAAAATTTAAAAAAAATTACAAAAAAAATTCAAAAAAAATGAAAAAAATTTCAAAAAAAATTTTCATAAAAAAAATTTTCAAAAAAATAAAATTTCGAAAAAAAATTTTTTTGAAAAAAATTTAAAAAAAAAATAATTTCGAAAAAAAATTTAAAAAAAAAATTTCAAAAAAAAAATTAAAAAATAAAAAAATTGAAAAAAAAATTTCAAAAAAAAAATTTCAAAAAAAATTTTCGAAAAAAAAATTTCAAAAAAAAAATTCAAAAAAAAAAAATTTTCAAAAAAAAAATTGAAAAAAAAAATTTTTAAAAAAATTTTAAAAAAATTCACAAAAAAAAATTTCAAAAAAAAAATTTAAAAAAAATATTCAAAAAAAAATTTACCAAAAAAATAAAAAAAAAAATTTCAAAAAAAAAATTTTAAAAAAATTTTTAAAAAAATCACAAAAAAAAATTTCAAAAAAAAATGAAAAAAAAAATATTCAAAACAAAAATTTCGAAAAAAAATTTTGAAAAAAATTTTCAAAAAAAATTAAAAAAATAAAAAAAAAACAAAAAAAAAATTTTAGAAAAAATTTAAAAAAAATTTACAAAAAAAAATAAAAAAAAAAGATTAAAAAAAAATTTAAAAAAAAATTTCAAAAAAAAATTTCAAAAAAAAAATTCAAAAAAAAATTTATAAAAAAAATCAAAAAAAAAATTTAAAAAAAATTACAAAAAAAAATCGGAAAAAATTTTTTAAAAAAATTGAAAAAAAAATTCACAAAAAAAAAATTTCATGAAAAAAATTTTAAAAAATTTTCAAAAAAAAAAAAAAATTCGTAAAAAAAATAAAAAAAAATTTAAAAAAAATCGAAAAAAAAAATTTTCGAAAAAAATTTCAAAAAAAAAATCAAAAAAAAAAAATTTTCAAAAAAAAAATTTAAAAAAAATAAAAAAAAGATTAAAAAAAATATTTTAAAAAAAATTTCAAAAAAAAAATTAAAAAAAAAATTTTCAAAAAAAAATTAAAAAAATAAAAAAAAAACAAAAAAAAAATTTTGGAAAAAAATTTTAAAAAAATTTACAAAAAAAATTCAAAAAAAAATAAAAAAAAAGAATAAAAAAAAATTTTAAAAAAATTCAAAAAAAAATTAAAAAAAAAATTCAAAAAAAATTTATAAAAAAAAAATCAAAAAAAATTTATAAAAAAATCAAAAAAAAATTTAAAAAAAATTACAAAAAAAAATTCGAAAAAAACAATTTAAATAAAAATTAAAAAAAAAACAAAAAAAATTCAAAAAAAATTGAAAAAAAAATTTAAAAAAAAAATTTCAAAAAAAAATTTCGTAAAAAAAATTTTCGTAAAAAAAATTTTCGTAAAAAAAATTTTCGTAAAAAAAATTTTCAAAAAAATAAAATTTCGAAAAAAAATTTTGAAAAAAAATTTAAAAAAATCAAAAAAAATTCAAATTTCAAAAAAAATTTCAAAAAAAAAATTGAAAAAAAAATTTTAAAAAAAAGTTTTAAAAAAACTCACAAAAAAAATTCAAAAAAAATTAAAAAAAAAAATTTTCGTAAAAAAAATTTTCAAAAAAATAAAATTTCGAAAAAAATTAAAAAAAAAAAAATTTCAAAAAAAAAAATTTCGAAAAAAAATTAAAAAAAAAAGTTTAAAAAAAAAATTAAAAAAATAAAAAAAAAATTTTAGAAAAAATCCAAAAAAAAAATTTTCGAAAAAAATTTCAAAAAAAAAATTCAAAAAAAAAAATTTTCAAAAAAAAAATTCAAAAAAAAATAAAAAAAAGATTAAAAAAAAAAAATTTTTAAAAATTTCAAAAAAAAATTCAAAAAAAAATTTATAAAAAAAATCAAAAAAAAAATTTAAAAAAAATTACAAAAAAAATTCGGAAAAAAAAATTAAAAAAAAATGAAAAAAAAAATTTCAAAAAAAATTTTCGTAAAAAAATTTTCAAAAAAATAAAATTTCGAAAAAAATTTTTTTTTAAAAAATTTTCAAAAAAAAAAAATTTCGAAAAAAAATTAAAAAAAAAATTTTCAAAAAAAAATTTAAAAAATAAAAAAATTGAAAAAAAAATTTCAAAAAAAAAATAAAAAAAAAATTCAACAAAAAAATTTACCAAAAAAATTTCGAAAAAAAAATAAAAAAAAAATTTCAAAAAAAAATTTTCAAAAAAAAAAATTTCGAAAAAAAATTTTCAAAAAAAAATTTAAAAAATAAAAAAAAAAACAAAAAAAAAATTTTAGAAAAAATTTTAAAAAAATTTACAAAAGAAAATTTAAAAAAAAATAAAAAAAAAGATTAAAAAAAAATTTTTTTAAAAATTTCAAAAAAAAATTTAAAAAAAAAAAATTAAAAAAAAATTTACAAAAAAAATCAAAAAAAAAATTTAAAAAAAATAACAAAAAAAAAATCGAAAAAAAAATTTAAAAAAAAATTCACAAAAAAAAAATTTCATAAAAAATTTTTAAAAAATGTTCAAAAAAAAATTTAAAAAAAAAAAAAAAATTCGTAAAACAAAATTAAAAAAAAATTTAAAAAAAAATCGAAAAAAAAAATTTTCGAAAAAAATTAAAAAAAAAAATTCAAAAAAAAATTTTCAAAAAAAAAATTCAAAAAAAAATAAAAAAAAGATTTAAAAAAAAATTTCAAAAAAAAAATTATAATAAAAATTTTCAAAAAAAAATTAAAAAATAAAAAAAAAACAAAAAAAAAATTTAAAAAAAATTACAAAAAAAATTCAAAAAAAATGAAAAAAAAAATTCAAAAAAAATTTTCGTAAAAAAAATTTTCAAAAAAATAAAATTTCGAAAAAAATTTTTTTTGAAAAAAATTTTCAAAAAAAAAAATTTCGAAAAAAAATTAAAAAAAAAATTTTCAAAAAAAAAAATAAAAAATAAAAAAATTGAAAAAAAAATTTCAAAAAAAAAAATTTCAAAAAAAATTTTCGAAAAAAAAATTTCAAAAAAAAAATTCAAAAAAAAAAAAATTTTCAAAAAAAAAATTGAAAAAAAAAATTTTTAAAAAAATTTTAAAAAAATTCACAAAAAAAATTTCAAAAAAAAAAATTAAAAAAAATATTCAAAAAAAAATTTACCAAAAAAATAAAAAAAAAAAAATTTCAAAAAAAAATTTTTAAAAAAATTTTAAAAAAAATCACAAAAAAAAATTCAAAAAAAATGAAAAAAAAAATTTTCGTAAAAAAAATTTTCAAAAAAATAAAATTTCGAAAAAAATTTAAAAAAAAAAAAATTTTCAAAAAAAAAAAATTTCGAAAAAAAATTTTAAAAAAAAGTTTCAAAAAAAATTAAAAAAATAAAAAAAAAAACAAAAAAAAAATTTTAGAAAAAATTTAAAAAAAATTTACAAAAAAAAATAAAAAAAAAAGATTCAAAAAAAATTTTAAAAAAAATTTCAAAAAAAAATTTAAAAAAAAAAATTCAAAAAAAAATTTATAAAAAAAATCAAAAAAAAAATTTAAAAAAAATTACAAAAAAAAATCGGAAAAAAAATTTCATGAAAAAAATTTAAAAAAATTTTCAAAAAAAAAATTGAAAAAAAAAATTAAAAAAAAAAAAAAAATCGTAAAAAAAATAAAAAAAAATTTAAAAAAAATCGAAAAAAAAAATTTTCGAAAAAAATTTCAAAAAAAAAATCAAAAAAAAAAATTTTCAAAAAAAAAATTAAAATAAAATAAAAAAAAGATTAAAAAACATATTTAAAAAAAAATTTCAAAAAAAAAATTTAAAAAAAAAAATTCAAAAAAAATTAAAAAAATAAAAAAAAAAACAAAAAAAAAATTTTAGAAAAAAATTTTAAAAAAATTTACAAAAAAAAATTCAAAAAAAATGAAAAAAAAAATTTCAAAAAAAATTTTCGTAAAAAAATTTTCAAAAAAATAAAATTTCGAAAAAAATTTTTTAAAAAAAAAATTTTCAAAAAAAAAAAATTTCGAAAAAAAATTTAAAAAAAAAATTTCAAAAAAAAATTTAAAAAATAAAAAAATTGAAAAAAAAATTTCAAAAAAAAAAATTTCAAAAAAAAATTTCGAAAAGAATTTCAAAAAAAAAATTCAAAAAAAAAAAATTTTCAAAAAAAAAATTTAAAAAAAAAATTTTTAAAAAAATTTAAAAAAAATTCACAAAAAAAAATTTCAAAAAAAAAATTAAAAAAAAATATTAAAAAAAAAATTTACCAAAAAAATTAAAAAAAAAAATTTCAAAAAAAAATTTTTAAAAAAATTTTTAAAAAATTCACAAAAAAAAATTTCAAAAAAAAAATAAAAAAAAAAATATTCAAAAAAAAAAAAATTTCGAAAGAAAATTTTTAAAAAAATTTTCAAAAAAAAATTAAAAAAGTAAAAAAAAAAACAAAAAAAAAATTTTAGAAAAAATTTTAAAAAAATTTACAAAAAAAAATTTAAAAAAATAAATTCAAAAAAAAATTTATAAAAAAAATCAAAAAAAAAATTAAAAAAAGTTACAAAAAAAAAATCGAAAAAAAATTTTTAAAAAAATTTAAAAAAAAATTCACAAAAAAAAATTTCATAAAAATATTTTAAAAAATTTTCAAAAAAAAAATTGAAAAAAAAATTTAAAAAAAAAAAAAAAAATCGTAAAAAAAATAAAAAAAAATTTTAAAAAAATCGAAAATAAAAATTTTCGAAAAAAATTTCAAAAAAAAAATCAGAAAAAAAATTTTCAAAAAAAAATTCAAAAAAAATAAAAAAAGATTTAAAAAAAAAATTAAAAAAAAATTTCAAAAAAAAAATTTAAAAAAAAAATTTTCAAAAAAAAATTGAAAAAATAAAAAAAAAACAAAAAAAAAATTTTAGAAAAAAATTTTAAAAAAACTTAAAAAAAAAATTCAAAAAAAAAATAAAAAAAAAAGATTAAAAAAAAATTAAAAAAAAAAATTCAAAAAAAAATTAAAAAAAAAAAAATTCAAAAAAAATTTATAAAAAAAATCAAAAAAAAAATTTAAAAAAAATTACAAAAAAAAATTCGAAAAAAACAATTTAAAAAAAAATTTAAAAAAAATTACAAAAAAAATTCAAAAAAAATTGAAAAAAAAAATTTAAAAAAAAAATTTCAAAAAAAATTTTCGTAAAAAAAATTTTCGTAAAAAAAATTTTCGTAAAAAAAATTTTCAAAAAAATAATATTTCAAAAAAAAATTTTGAAAAAAAATTCAAAAAAAATTTCAAAAAAAAATTTAAAAAAAATTCAAAAAAAAAAAATAAAAAAAAAAGTATTCAACAAAAAAATTTACCAAAAAAATTTCGAAAAAAAAATAAAAAAAAAAAATTTCAAAAAAAAATTTTCAAAAAAAAAAATTTCGAAAAAAAATTTTCAAAAAAAAATAAAAAAAATAAAAAAAAAAACAAAAAAAAAATTTTAGAAAAAATTTTAAAAAAATTTACAAAAGAAAATTCAAAAAAAAATAAAAAAAAAGATTGAAAAAAAATTTTTTAAAAAATTTCAAAAAAAAATTAAAAAAAAAAAAATAAAAAAAAAATTTATAAAAAAAATCAAAAAAAAAATTTAAAAAAATTACAAAAAAAAAATCGAAAAAAAAATTTTAAAAAAAATTCACAAAAAAAAAATTTCATAAAAAATTTTTAAAAAATGTTCAAAAAAAAATTGAAAAAAAAAAAAAAAAAAAAAAATTCGTAAAACAAAATTTAAAAAAAATTTTAAAAAAATCGAAAAAAAAAATTTTCGAAAAAAATAAAAAAAAAAAAATTCAAAAAAAAATTCTCAAAAAAAAATTCAAAAAAAAATAAAAAAAAGATTTTAAAAAAAATTTCAAAAAAAAAATTAAAATAAAAATTTTCAAAAAAAAATTGAAAAAATAAAAAAAAACAAAAAAAAAATTTAGAAAAAATTTTATAAAAAAAAATCAAAAAAAAAATTTAAAAAAAATTACAAAAAAAATTCGAAAAAAACAATAAAAAAAAAATTTTTTAAAAATTCAAAAAAAAATTTCAAAAAAAAAATTTCAAAATAAAATTTTCAAAAAAATTTTTAAAAAAAAATCAAAAAAAATTTTTAAAATAATTACAAAAAAAAATTGGAAAAAAACAATTTGAAAAAAAATTTGGAAAAAAAATTTTGAAAAAAATTACAAAAAAAAATTCAAAAAAATTTAAAAAAAAATTTCGAAAAAAATTACAAAAGAAAATTTTTAAAAAAATTACAAAAAAAATTAAAAAAAAAATTGAAAAAAAAAATTTCAAAAAAAAAATTTTCAAAAAAAAATTAAAAAAAATAAAAAAAAAATTTACAAAAAAAAAATTCAAAAAAAAATAAAAAAAAAATTTTGGAAAAAATTTTTTTAAAAAAATTACAAAAAAAAATTTAAAAAAAATTACAAAAAAAAATTCGAAAAAAACAATTTAAAAAAAAATTTAAAAAAAATTACAAAAAAAAATTCAAAAAAATTGAAAAAAAAAATTTTAAAAAAAAATTTCAAAAAAAATTTTCGTAAAAAAAATTTTCGTAAAAAAAATTTTCGTAAAAAAAATTTTCAAAAAAATAATATTTCAAAAAAAAATTTTGAAAAAAAATTCAAAAAAAATTTCAAAAAAAAATTTAAAAAAATTCAAAAAAAAAAAATCAAAAAAAAATTTTCAAAAAAAAAAATTTCGAAAAAAAATTTTCAAAAAAAAATTAAAAAAATAAAAAAAAAAACAAAAAAAAAATTTTAGAAAAAATTTTAAAAAAATTTACAAAAGAAAATTTAAAAAAAAATAAAAAAAAAAGATTGAAAAAAAATTTTTTAAAAAATTTCAAAAAAAAATTTAAAAAAAAAAAATTAAAAAAAAAATTTATAAAAAAAATCAAAAAAAAAATTTAAAAAAATTACAAAAAAAAAATCGAAAAAAAAATTTTAAAAAAAATTCACAAAAAAAAAATTTCATAAAAATTTTTTAAAAAATGTTCAAAAAAAAATTGAAAAAAAAAAAAAAAATTCGTAAAACAAAATTTAAAAAAAATTTAAGAAAAATCGAAAAAAAAAAATTTCGAAAAAAATTTAAAAAAAAAAATTCAAAAAAAAATTTTCAAAAAAAAAATTCAAAAAAAAATAAAAAAAGATTTTAAAAAAAATTTCAAAAAAAAATTGAAATAAAAATTTTCAAAAAAAAATTAAAAAAATAAAAAAAAAACAAAAAAAAAATTTAGAAAAAATTTTATAAAAAAAAATCAAAAAAAAAATTTAAAAAAAATTACAAAAAAAATTCGAAAAAAACAATAAAAAAAATTTTTAAAAAATTCAAAAAAAAATTTCAAAAAAAAAATTTCAAAAAAAAATTTTCAAAAAAATTTATAAAAAAAAATCAAAAAAAATTTTTAAAATAATTACAAAAAAAAATTGGAAAAAAACAATTTAAAAAAAAATTTGGAAAAAAAATTTTGAAAAAAATTACAAAAAAAAATTCAAAAAAATTTCAAAAAAAATTTCGAAAAAAATTACAAAAGAAAATTTTAAAAAAAATTACAAAAAAAATTAAAAAAAAAATTGAAAAAAAAAAATTTCAAAAAAAAAATTTTCAAAAAAAAATTTAAAAAAATAAAAAAAAAATTTACAAAAAAAAAATTCAAAAAAAAATAAAAAAAAAATTTTGGAAAAATTTTTTTTAAAAAAATTACAAAAAAAAATTCAAAAAAATTTCAAAAAAAATTTCGAAAAAAATTACAAAAGAAAATTTTAAAAAAAAATTACAAAAAAAATTCAAAAAAAAATTGAAAAAAAAAATTTCAAAAAAAAAATTTTCAAAAAAAAAAATTTCAAAAAAAATTTTCCAAAAAAATTAAAGAAAATAAAAAAAAATTTCAAAAAAAAAACAAAAAAAAATTTAAAAAAAAATAAAAAACAAAGATAAAAAAAAAATGTTAAAAAAATTTACAAACAAAAAATTCAAAAAAACAATAAAAAAAAAATTTTGGAAAAAATTTTTTAAAAAAATTCAAAAAAAATTTCAAAAAAAAAATTTCAAAAAAAAATTTTCAAAAAAAACTTCAAAAAAAATTTCAAAAAAAATTTCGAAAAAAATTACAAAGGAAAATTTTTAAAAAAATTACAAAAAAATTCAAAAAAAATTGAAAAAAAAATTTCAAAAAAAAAAATTTTCAAAAAAAAAAAATTTCAAAAAAATACAAAAAAATTAAAAAAAAAAAAAAAATTTCAAAAAAAAAATTTCGAAAAAAAAATAAAAAAAAAATTTTCAAAAAAAAATTTAAAAAATAAAAAAAAAACAAAAAAAAATTTTTGAAAAAATTTTTAAAAAATTTACAAAAAAAAATAAAAAAAAAAGATTCAAAAAAAATTTTAAAAAAAAATTCAAAAAAAATTTTTAAAAAAAATCAAAAAAAAAATTATAAAGAAAAAAAAATTTAAAAAAAAATTACAAAAAAAATTCGAAAAAAACAATTTAAAAAAAATTTTAAAAAAAATTACAAAAAAAAATTCAAAAAAAATTGAAAAAAAAAATTTCAAAAAAAAAATTTCAAAAAAAAATTTTGTAAAAAAAATTTTCAAAAAAATAAAATTTCGAAAAAAAATTTAAAAAAAAATTCAAAAAAAATTTCAAAAAAATTTTTAAAAAAATTCAAAAAATTAAAAAAAAAATCGAAAAAAAATTTCAAAAAAAAATTTTCAAAAAAAAAATTGAAAAAAAAATTATAAAAAAAAAAATTTCAAAAAAAACATCAAAAAAATTTCAAAAAAAATTTCGAAAAAAATTACAAAAGAAAATTTTAAAAAATATTACAAAAAAAATCAAAAAAAATTGTAAAAAAAAATAAAAAAAAAAAAATTCAAAAAAATTAAAAAAAAAAAAAAATTTCTTAAAAAAAAATAAAAAAAAAATAAAAAAAAAAATCAAAAAAAAAAAATTTCGAAAAAAATTTCAAAAAAAAAATTCAAAAAAAAATTTCAAAAAAAAAAATTCAAAAAAAAAAACAAAAAAAAATTTTTAAAAAAATTTAAAAAAATTTACAAAAAAAAAATAAAAAAAAATAAAAAAAAAGATTCAAAAAAAATAAAAAAAAAAATTTCAGAAAAAAATTTCAAAAAAAAATTCAAAAAAAAATTATAAAAAAAAATCGAAAAAAAAATAAAAAAAAATTACAAAAAAAATTCGAAAAAACAATTTCAAAAAAAAAATTCAAAAATAATTGAAAAAAAAATTTAAAAAAAAAATTAAAAAAAAAATTTTCAAAAAAAAAAAATTTCGAAAAAAAATTTTTTTAAAAATTTTCAAAAAAAAATTAAAAAAAAACAAAAAAAAAATTTTAGAAAAAATTTTAGAAAAAATTTTAAAAAAATTTACAAAATAAAATAAAAAAAAAAGATTCAAAAAAAATTTTAAAAAAAATTACAAAAAAAAATCGAAAAAAAAAAATTAAAAAAATTTAAAAAAAAATTCACAAAAAAAAATTTCATAAAAAAATTTTAAAAAATTTTCAAAAAAAAAATTGAAAAAAAAAATTAAAAAATAAAAAAAAAATTCCTAAAAAAACTAAAAAAAAATTTTAAAAAAATCGAAAAAAAAAATTTTCAAAAAAAATTTCAAAAAAAAAAATCAAAAAAAAAATTTTCAAAAAAAAAATTCAAAAAAAATAAAAAAAAGATTAAAAAAAAATTTAAAAAAAAATTTCAAAAAAAAAATTTTAAAAAAAAATTTCAAAAAAAAATTAAAAAAAAAAAAAACAAAAAAAAAATTTTAGAAAAAAAATTTAAAAAAATTTACAAAAAAAATTAAAAAAATAATAAAAAAAAAAGATTAAAAAAAAATTTTAAAAAAAATTCAAAAAAAAAATTAAAAAAAAAATTCAAAAAAAAAATTTCATAAAAAAATTTTAAAAAAATTTCAAAAAAAAAATAAAAAAAAAAATTTTCAAAAAAAAATTAAAAAAATAAAAAAAAAACAAAAAAAAAATTTAGAAAAAAATTTTAAAAAAATTTACAAAAAAAAAATTCAAAAAAAAATAAAAAAAAAAGATTCAAAAAAAATTTAAAAAAAAAATTAAAAAAAAAATTTTAAATAAAAAATTCAAAAAAAATTTATAAAAAAAATCAAAAAAAAAAATAAAAAAAAAATTACAAAAAAAAATTATAAAAAAAATCAAAAAAAAAATTTTTAAAAAAATTACAAAAAAAATTCGAAAAAAACAATTTAAAAAAAATTTTAAAAAAAATTACAAAAAAAAATTCAAAAAAAATTGAAAAAAAAAATTTCAAAAAAAAAATTTCAAAAAAAATTTTCGTAAAAAAAATTTTCAAAAAAATAAAATTTCGAAAAAAAATTTTTAAAAAAATTCAAAAAAAATTTCAAAAAAAATTGAAAAAAAATTCAAAAAATTAAAAAAAAAAAATTCGAAAAAAAATTTCAAAAAAAAATTTTCAAAAAAAAAATTGAAAAATAAATTATAAAAAAAATTCACAAAAAAAAATTTCAAAAAAAAAAATTAAAAAAAAATATTCAAAAAAAAATTTACCAAAAAAAAAAAAAAAAAAATTTCAAAAAAAAATTTTTAAAAAAATTTAAAAAAAAATCACAAAAAAAAATTTCAAAAAAAAATAAAAAAAAATTTTCAAAAAAAAAAATTTCGAAAAAAAAATTTTCAAAAAAAAATTAAAAAAATAAAAAAAAAACAAAAAAAAAATTTTAGAAAAAATTTAAAAAAAATTTACAAAAAAAAATTAAAAAAAAAGATTCAAAAAAAATTTTAAAAAAAATTTCAAAAAAAATTTTAAAAAAAAAATTCAAAAAAAAATTTATAGAAAAAATCAAAAAAAAAATTAAAAAAAAATTACAAAAAAAAAATCGGAAAAAATTTTTTAAAAAAATTGAAAAAAAATTCACAAAAAAAAATTTCATGAAAAAAATTTTAAAAAATTTTCAAAAAAAAAATTGAAAAAAAAAATAAAAAAAAAAAATTCGTAAAAAAAATAAAAAAAAATTTAAAAAAAATCGAAAAAAAAAAATTTCGAAAAAAATTTCAAAAAAAAAATCAAAAAAAAAAATTTTCAAAAAAAAAATTAAAAAAAAATAAAAAAAAGATTAAAAAAAATATTTAAAAAAAAATTTCAAAAAAAAAATAAAAAAAAAAATTTTCAAAAAAAAATTAAAAAAATAAAAAAAAAACAAAAAAAAAAATTTAGAAAAAAATTTTAAAAAAATTTACAAAAAAAAATTCAAAAAAAAATAAAAAAAAGATTTTAAAAAAATTTAAAAAAAAATTCAAAAAAAAATTTTAAAAAAAAATTCAAAAAAAATTTATAAAAAAAAATCAAAAAAAATTTATAAAAAAATCAAAAAAAAATTTTAAAAAAATTACAAAAAAAAATTCGAAAAAAACAATTTGAAAAAAAAATTTAAAAAAAATTACAAAAAAAAATTCAAAAAAAATTGAAAAAAAAATTAAAAAAAAAAATTTCAAAAAAAATTTTCGTAAAAAAAATTTTCGTAAAAAAAATTTTCGTAAAAAAAAATTTCGTAAAAAAAATTTTCAAAAAAATAAAATTTCGAAAAAAAATTTTGAAAAAAAATCAAAAAATTTTTAAAAAAAAATAAAAAAAAAAATTCGAAAAAAAATTTCAAAAAAAAATTTAAAAAAATTCCAAAAAAAAAATTTCAAAAAAAATTTTCGTAAAAAAATTTAAAAAAAAAATTTAAAAAAATCAAAAAAAATTCAAATTTCAAAAAAAATTTCAAAAAAAAAATTGAAAAAAAAATTTTAAAAAAAAGTTTTAAAAAAACTCACAAAAAAATATTCAAAAAAAATGAAAAAAAAAATTTTCGTAAGAAAAATTTTCAAAAAATAAAATTTCGAAAAAAATTAAAAAAAAAAAAAAAAATTCAAAAAAAAAAATTTCGAAAAAAAATTTAAAAAAAAAGTTTCAAAAAAAAATTAAAAAAATAAAAAAAAAACAAAAAAAAAATTTTAAAAAAAATTAAAAAAAAATTTACAAAAAAAAATAAAAAAAAAAGATTCAAAAAAAATTAAAAAAAAAATTCAAAAAAAAATTTAAAAAAAAAAATTCAAAAAAAAATTTATAAAAAAAATCAAAAAAAAAATTAAAAAAAAATTACAAAAAAAAAATCGGAAAAAAATTTTTAAAAAAATTGAAAAAAAAATTCACAAAAAAAAAATTTCATGAAAAAAATTTTAAAAAATTTTCAAAAAAAAAATTGAAAAAAAAAATTAAAAAAAAAAAAAAAAATCGTAAAAAAAATAAAAAAAAATTTAAAAAAAATCGAAAAAAAAAATTTTCGAAAAAAATTCCAAAAAAAAAATCAAAAAAAAAATTTTCAAAAAAAAATAAAAAAAAATAAAAAAAAGATTAAAAAAAATATTTAAAAAAAAATTTCAAAAAAAAAATTAAAAAAAAAATTTCAAAAAAAAATTAAAAAAATAAAAAAAAAACAAAAAAAAATTTTAGAAAAAAATTTTAAAAAAATTTACAAAAAAAATCAAAAAAAAATTTAAAAAAAAAAATTCAAAAAAAATTTATAAAAAAAAATCAAAAAAAATTTATAAAAAAATCAAAAAAAAATTAAAAAAAAATTACAAAAAAAATTCGAATAAAACAATTTAAAAAAAAATTTAAAAAAAATTACAAAAAAAAATTCAAAAAAAATTGAAAAAAAAATTGAAAAAAAAAATTTCAAAAAAAATTTTCGTAAAAAAAATTTTCGTAAAAAATATTTTCGTAAAAAAAATTTTCGTAAAAAAAATTTTCAAAAAATAAAATTTCGAAAAAAAATTTTGAAAAAAAATTCAAAAAAAATTTCAAAAAAAAATTTTAAAAAAATTCAAAAAATTTTCGTAAAAAAATTGAAAAAAAAAATTTAAAAAAATCAAAAAAAATTCAAATTTCAAAAAAAATTTCAAAAAAAAACAAAAAAAAAATCGAAAAAAAAATTTTAAAAAAAATTCACAAAAAAAAAATTTCATAAAAATTTTTTAAAAAATGTTCAAAAAAAAATTAAAAAAAAAAAAAAAAATTCGTAAAACAAAATTAAAAAAAAAATTAAAAAAAAATCGAAAAAAAAAAATTTCGAAAAAAATTTTAAAAAAAAATTCAAAAAAAAATTTTCAAAAAAAAAATTCAAAAAAAATAAAAAAAAGATTTAAAAAAAAATTTCAAAAAAAAAATTAAAATAAAAATTTTCAAAAAAAAATTAAAAAACAAAAAAAAAATTACAAAAAAAAATTCAAAAAAAATGAAAAAAAAAATTCAAAAAAAATTTTCGTAAAAAAAATTTTCAAAAAAATAAAATTTCGAAAAAAATTTTTTTTGAAAAAAATTTTCAAAAAAAAAAATTTCGAAAAAAAATTAAAAAAAAAAATTTTCAAAAAAAAATTAAAAAATAAAAAAATTGAAAAAAAAATTTCAAAAAAAAAAAATTTCAAAAAAAATTTTCGAAAAAAAAATTTCAAAAAAAAAATTCAAAAAAAAAAATTTTTCAAAAAAAAAATTGAAAAAAAAAATTTTTTAAAAAATTTTAAAAAAATTCACAGAAAAAATTTCAAAAAAAAAAATTAAAAAAAAATATTCAAAAAAAATTTACCAAAAAAAAAAAAAAAAAAAATTTCAAAAAAAAATTTTTAAAAAAATTTAAAAAAAAATCACAAAAAAAAATTTCAAAAAAAAATAAAAAAAAAATATTCAAAAAAAAAAAATTTCGAAAAAAAAATTTTCAAAAAAAAATTAAAAAAATAAAAAAAAAACAAAAAAAAAATTTTAGAAAAAATTTAAAAAAAATTTACAAAAAAAAATTTAAAAAAAAAGATTCAAAAAAAATTTTAAAAAAAATTTCAAAAAAAAATTTAAAAAAAAAAATTCAAAAAAAAATTTATAAAAAAAATCAAAAAAAAAATTAAAAAAAAATTACAAAAAAAAAATCGGAAAAATTTTTTTAAAAAAATTGAAAAAAAATTCACAAAAAAAAATTTCATGAAAAAAATTTTAAAAAATTTTCAAAAAAAAAATTGAAAAAAAAAATTAAAAAAAAAAAAAAAAATTCGTAAAAAAAATAAAAAAAAATTTAAAAAAAATCGAAAAAAAAAATTTTCGAAAAAAATTTCAAAAAAAAAATCAAAAAAAAAAATTTTCAAAAAAAAAATTAAAAAAAAATAAAAAAAAGATTAAAAAAAATATTTAAAAAAAAATTTCAAAAAAAAAATTTAAAAAAAAAATTTTCAAAAAAAAATTAAAAAAATAAAAAAAAAAACAAAAAAAAAAATTTAGAAAAAAATTTTAAAAAAATTTACAAAAAAATTAAAAAAAAAATAAAAAAAAGATTAAAAAAAAATTTAAAAAAAAATTCAAAAAAAAATTTAAAAAAAAAATTCAAAAAAAATTTATAAAAAAAAATCAAAAAAAATTTATAAAAAAATCAAAAAAAAATTTTAAAAAAATTACAAAAAAAAATTCGAAAAAAACAATTTGAAAAAAAAATTTAAAAAAAATTACAAAAAAAAATTCAAAAAAAATTGAAAAAAAAATTTAAAAAAAAAATTTCAAAAAAAATTTTCGTAAAAAAAATTTTCGTTAAAAAAATTTTCGTAAAAAAAATTTTCGTAAAAAAAATTTTCAAAAAAATAAAATTTCGAAAAAAAATTTTGAAAAAAAATTTCAAAAAAAAATTTTAAAAAAATTCAAAAAATTTTTAAAAAAAAATAAAAAAAAAAAATTCGAAAAAAAATTTCAAAAAAAAATTTAAAAAAATTCCAAAAAAAAAATTTCAAAAAAAATTTTCGTAAAAAAATTTAAAAAAAAAATTTAAAAAAATCAAAAAAAATTCAAATTTCAAAAAAAATTTCAAAAAAAAAATTGAAAAAAAAATTTTAAAAAAAAGTTTTAAAAAAACTCACAAAAAAAAATTCAAAAAAAATGAAAAAAAAAATTTTCGTAAAAAAAATTTTCAAAAAATAAAATTTCGAAAAAAATTAAAAAAAAAAAAAAATTCAAAAAAAAAAATGTCGAAAAAAAATTTTAAAAAAAAGTTTCAAAAAAAAATTAAAAAAAAAGATTCAAAAAAAATTAAAAAAAAATTTACAAAAAAAAATAAAAAAAAAAGATTCAAAAAAAATTAAAAAAAAAATTCAAAAAAAAATTTTTAAAAAAAAATTCAAAAAAAAATTTATAAAAAAAATCAAAAAAAAAATTAAAAAAAAATTACAAAAAAAAAATCGGAAAAAATTTTTTAAAAAAATTGAAAAAAAAATTCACAAAAAAAAAATTTCATGAAAAAAATTTTAAAAAATTTTCAAAAAAAAAATTGAAAAAAAAAATTAAAAAAAAAAAAAATCGTAAAAAAAATAAAAAAAAATTTAAAAAAAATCGAAAAAAAAAATTTTCGAAAAAAATTTCAAAAAAAAAATCAAAAAAAAAAATTTTCAAAAAAAAAATAAAAAAAAAATAAAAAAAAGATTAAAAAAAATATTTAAAAAAAAATTTCAAAAAAAAAATTAAAAAAAAAATTTCAAAAAAAAATTAAAAAAATAAAAAAAAAACAAAAAAAAATTTTAGAAAAAAATTTTAAAAAAATTTACAAAAAAAATTCAAAAAAAATAAAAAAAAAAGATTAAAAAAAAATTTTAAAAAAAAATCAAAAAAAAATTAAAAAAAAAAATTCAAAAAAAATTTATAAAAAAAAAATCAAAAAAAATTTATAAAAAAATCAAAAAAAAATTAAAAAAAATTACAAAAAAAATTCGAATAAAACAATTTAAAAAAAAATTTAAAAAAAATTACAAAAAAAAAATTCAAAAAAAATTGAAAAAAAAATTGAAAAAAAAAATTTCAAAAAAAATTTTCGTAAAAAAAATTTTCGTAAAAAAAATTTTCGTAAAAAAAATTTTCGTAAAAAAAATTTTCAAAAAATAAAATTTCGAAAAAAAATTTTGAAAAAAAATTCAAAAAAAATTTCAAAAAAAAATTTTAAAAAAATTCAAAAAATTTTCGTAAAAAAATTGAAAAAAAAAATTTAAAAAAATCAAAAAAAATTCAAATTTCAAAAAAAAATTCAAAAAAAAAATTGAAAAAAAAATTTTAAAAAAAAGTTTTAAAAAAACTCACAAAAAAAATTCAAAAAAAATGAAAAAAAAAATTTTCGTAAAAAAAATTTTCAAAAAAATAAAATTTCGAAAAAAATTAAAAAAAAAAAAAATTTTCAAAAAAAAAAAATTTCGAAAAAAAATTCAAAAAAAAAAATTTCAAAAAAAAAATTCAAAAAAAAATAAAAAAAAGATTAAAAAAATTTTTTTTAAAAATTTCAAAAAAAAATTCAAAAAATAATTTATAAAAAAAATCAAAAAAAAATTTTAAAAAAATTACAAAAAAAATTCGAAAAAAAAAATTCAAAAAAAATGAAAAAAAAAATTTTCGTAAAAAAATTTTCAAAAAAATAAAATTTCGAAAAAAATTTTTTTAAAAAAAAATTTTCAAAAAAAAAAAATTTCGAAAAAAAATTTTAAAAAAAATTTTCAAAAAAAAATTTAAAAAATGAAAAAATTGAAAAAAAAATTTCAAAAAAAAAAATTTCAAAAAAAAATTTCGAAAAAAATTTCAAAAAAAAAATTCAAAAAAAAAAAATTTTCAAAAAAAAAATTAAAAAAAAAATTTTTTAAAAAAATTTTAAAAAAATTCACAAAAAAATATTCAAAAAAAATGAAAAAAAAAATTTTCGTAAGAAAAATTTTCAAAAAATAAAATTTCGAAAAAAATTTAAAAAAAAAAAAAAATTCAAAAAAAAAAATTTCGAAAAAAAATTTAAAAAAAAAGTTTCAAAAAAAAATTAAAAAAAACAAAAAAAAAATTTTAAAAAAAATTAAAAAAAAATTTACAAAAAAAAATAAAAAAAAAAGATTCAAAAAAAATTAAAAAAAAAATTCAAAAAAAAATTTAAAAAAAAAAATTCAAAAAAAAATTTATAAAAAAAATCAAAAAAAAAATTAAAAAAAATTACAAAAAAAAATCGGAAAAAAATTTTTAAAAAAATTGAAAAAAAAATTCACAAAAAAAAATTTCATGAAAAAAATTTTAAAAAATTTTCAAAAAAAAAATTGAAAAAAAAAATTTAAAAAAAAAAAAAATCGTAAAAAAAATAAAAAAAAATTTAAAAAAAATCGAAAAAAAAAATTTTCGAAAAAAATTCCAAAAAAAAAATCAAAAAAAAAAATTTTCAAAAAAAAATAAAAAAAAAATAAAAAAAAGAATAAAAAAAATATTTAAAAAAAAATTTCAAAAAAAAAATTAAAAAAAAAATTTCAAAAAAAAATTAAAAAAATAAAAAAAAAACAAAAAAAAATTTTAGAAAAAAATTTTAAAAAAATTTACAAAAAAAATCAAAAAAAAATTTAAAAAAAAAAATTCAAAAAAAATTTATAAAAAAAAATCAAAAAAAATTTATAAAAAAATCAAAAAAAAATTAAAAAAAAATTACAAAAAAAATTCGAATAAAACAATTTAAAAAAAAATTTAAAAAAAATTACAAAAAAAAATTCAAAAAAAATTGAAAAAAAAATTGAAAAAAAAAATTTCAAAAAAAATTTTCGTAAAAAAAATTTTCGTAAAAAATATTTTCGTAAAAAAAATTTTCGTAAAAAAAATTTTCAAAAAATAAAATTTCGAAAAAAAATTTTGAAAAAAAATTCAAAAAAAATTTCAAAAAAAAATTTTAAAAAAATTCAAAAAATTTTCGTAAAAAAATTGAAAAAAAAAATTTAAAAAAATCAAAAAAAATTCAAATTTCAAAAAAAATTTCAAAAAAAAACAAAAAAAAAAAATCGAAAAAAAAATTTAAAAAAAAATTCACAAAAAAAAAATTTCATAAAAATTTTTTAAAAAATGTTCAAAAAAAAATTTAAAAAAAAAAAAAAAAATTCGTAAAACAAAATTAAAAAAAAAATTAAAAAAAAATCGAAAAAAAAAAATTTCGAAAAAAATTTTAAAAAAAAATTCAAAAAAAAATTTTCAAAAAAAAAATTCAAAAAAAAATAAAAAAAAGATTTAAAAAAAAATTTCAAAAAAAAAATTAAAATAAAAATTTTCAAAAAAAAATTAAAAAACAAAAAAAAAATTACAAAAAAAAATTCAAAAAAAATGAAAAAAAAAATTCAAAAAAAATTTTCGTAAAAAAAATTTTCAAAAAAATAAAATTTCGAAAAAAATTTTTTTTGAAAAAAATTTTCAAAAAAAAAAATTTCGAAAAAAAATTAAAAAAAAAAATTTTCAAAAAAAAATTAAAAAATAAAAAAATTGAAAAAAAAATTTCAAAAAAAAAAATTTCAAAAAAAATTTTCGAAAAAAAAATTTCAAAAAAAAAATTCAAAAAAAAAAAATTTTCAAAAAAAAAATTGAAAAAAAAAATTTTTTAAAAAATTTTAAAAAAATTCACAAAAAAAATTTCAAAAAAAAAAATTAAAAAAAAATATTCAAAAAAAAATTTACCAAAAAAAAAAAAAAAAAAAATTTCAAAAAAAAATTTTTAAAAAAATTTAAAAAAAAATCACAAAAAAAAATTTCAAAAAAAAATAAAAAAAAAATATTCAAAAAAAAAAATTTCGAAAAAAAAATTTTCAAAAAAAAATTAAAAAAATAAAAAAAAAACAAAAAAAAAATTTTAGAAAAAATTTAAAAAAAATTTACAAAAAAAAATTAAAAAAAAAAGATTCAAAAAAAATTTTAAAAAAAATTTCAAAAAAAAATTTAAAAAAAAAAATTCAAAAAAAAATTTATAAAAAAAATCAAAAAAAAAATTAAAAAAAAATTACAAAAAAAAAATCGGAAAAATTTTTTTAAAAAAATTGAAAAAAAATTCACAAAAAAAAATTTCATGAAAAAAATTTTAAAAAATTTTCAAAAAAAAAAATTGAAAAAAAAAATTAAAAAAAAAAAAAAAAATTCGTAAAAAAAATAAAAAAAAATTTAAAAAAAATCGAAAAAAAAAATTTTCGAAAAAAATTTCAAAAAAAAAATCAAAAAAAAAAATTTTCAAAAAAAAAATTAAAAAAAAATAAAAAAAAGATTAAAAAAAATATTTAAAAAAAAATTTCAAAAAAAAAATTAAAAAAAAAATTTTCAAAAAAAAATTAAAAAAATAAAAAAAAAAACAAAAAAAAAAATTTAGAAAAAAATTTTAAAAAAATTTACAAAAAAAAATTAAAAAAAAAATAAAAAAAAGATTAAAAAAAAATTTAAAAAAAAATTCAAAAAAAAATTTAAAAAAAAAATTCAAAAAAAATTTATAAAAAAAAATCAAAAAAAATTTATAAAAAAATCAAAAAAAAATTTTAAAAAAATTACAAAAAAAAATTCGAAAAAAACAATTTGAAAAAAAAATTTAAAAAAAATTACAAAAAAAAATTCAAAAAAAATTGAAAAAAAAATTAAAAAAAAAAATTTCAAAAAAAATTTTCGTAAAAAAAATTTTCGTAAAAAAAATTTTCGTAAAAAAAATTTTCGTAAAAAAAATTTTCAAAAAAATAAAATTTCGAAAAAAAATTTTGAAAAAAAATTTCAAAAAAAAATTTTAAAAAAATTCAAAAAATTTTTAAAAAAAAATAAAAAAAAAAATTCGAAAAAAAATTTCAAAAAAAAATTTAAAAAAATTCCAAAAAAAAAATTTCATAAAAAATTTTCGTAAAAAAATTTAAAAAAAACATTTAAAAAAATCAAAAAAAATTCAAATTTCAAAAAAAATTTCAAAAAAAAAATTGAAAAAAAAATTTTAAAAAAAAGTTTTAAAAAAACTCACAAAAAAAAATTCAAAAAAAATGAAAAAAAAAATTTTCGTAAAAAAAATTTTCAAAAAATAAAATTTCGAAAAAAATTAAAAAAAAAAAAAAAAATTCAAAAAAAAAAATTTCGAAAAAAAATTTAAAAAAAAAGTTTCAAAAAAAAATTAAAAAAATAAAAAAAAAACAAAAAAAAAATTTTAAAAAAAATTAAAAAAAAATTTACAAAAAAAAATAAAAAAAAAAGATTCAAAAAAAATTAAAAAAAAAATTCAAAAAAAAATTTTTAAAAAAAAATTCAAAAAAAAATTTATAAAAAAAATCAAAAAAAAAATTAAAAAAAAATTACAAAAAAAAAATCGGAAAAAAATTTTTAAAAAAATTGAAAAAAAAATTCACAAAAAAAAAATTTCATGAAAAAAATTTTAAAAAATTTTCAAAAAAAAAATTGAAAAAAAAAATTTAAAAAAAAAAAAAATCGTAAAAAAAATAAAAAAAAATTTAAAAAAAATCGAAAAAAAAAATTTTCGAAAAAAATTTCAAAAAAAAAATCAAAAAAAAAAATTTTCAAAAAAAAAATAAAAAAAAGATTAAAAAAAATATTTAAAAAAAAATTTCAAAAAAAAAATTTAAAAAAAATTGAAAAAAAAAATTAAAAAAAAAATTTCAAAAAAAATTTTCGTAAAAAAAATTTTCGTAAAAAAAATTTTCGTAAAAAAAATTTTCGTAAAAAAAATTTTCAAAAAAATAAAATTTCGAAAAAAAATTTTGAAAAAAAATTTCAAAAAAAAATTTTAAAAAAATTCAAAAAATTTTTAAAAAAAAATAAAAAAAAAAATTCGAAAAAAAATTTCAAAAAAAAATTAAAAAAAATTCCAAAAAAAAAATTTCAAAAAAAATTTTCGTAAAAAAATTTAAAAAAAAAATTTAAAAAAATCAAAAAAAATTCAAATTTCAAAAAAAATTTCAAAAAAAAAATTGAAAAAAAAATTTAAAAAAAAAGTTTTAAAAAAACTCACAAAAAAAAATTCAAAAAAAATGAAAAAAAAAATTTTCGTAAAAAAAATTTTCAAAAAAATAAAATTTCGAAAAAAATTAAAAAAAAAAAAAATTCAAAAAAAAAAAAATTTCGAAAAAAAATTTAAAAAAAAAGTTTCAAAAAAAAATTAAAAAAATAAAAAAAAACAAAAAAAAAATTTTAGAAAAAATTTAAAAAAAAATTTACAAAAAAAAATAAAAAAAAAAGATTCAAAAAAAATTTAAAAAAAAATTCAAAAAAAAATTTTAAAAAAAAAATTCAAAAAAAAATTTATAAAAAAAATCAAAAAAAAAATTAAAAAAAAATTACAAAAAAAAATCGGAAAAAATTTTTTAAAAAAATTGAAAAAAAAATTCACAAAAAAAAAATTTCATGAAAAAAATTTTAAAAAATTTTCAAAAAAAAAATTGAAAAAAAAAATTAAAAAAAAAAAAAAATCGTAAAAAAAATAAAAAAAAATTTAAAAAAAATCGAAAAAAAAAATTTTCGAAAAAAATTTCAAAAAAAAAATCAAAAAAAAAAATTTTCAAAAAAAAAATAAAAAAAAGATTAAAAAAAATATTTAAAAAAAAATTTCAAAAAAAAAATTTAAAAAAAAATTTCAAAAAAAAATTAAAAAAATAAAAAAAAAACAAAAAAAAATTTTAGAAAAAAATTTTAAAAAAATTTACAAAAAAAATTCAAAAAAAATAAAAAAAAAAGATTAAAAAAAAATTTAAAAAAAAAATCAAAAAAAATTAAAAAAAAAAAATTCAAAAAAAATTTATAAAAAAAAAATCAAAAAAAATTTATAAAAAAATCAAAAAAAAATTTAAAAAAAATTACAAAAAAAATTCGAATAAAACAATTTAAAAAAAAATTTAAAAAAAATTACAAAAAAAAATTCAAAAAAAATTGAAAAAAAAATTGAAAAAAAAAATTTCAAAAAAAATTTTCGTAAAAAAAATTTTCGTAAAAAAAATTTTCAAAAAATAAAATTTCGAAAAAAAATTTTGAAAAAAAATTCAAAAAAAATTTCAAAAAAAAATTTTAAAAAAATTCAAAAAATTTTCGTAAAAAAATTGAAAAAAAAAATTTAAAAAAATCAAAAAAAATTCAAATTTCAAAAAAAATTTCAAAAAAAAAATTGAAAAAAAATTTTAAAAAAAGTTTTAAAAAAACTCACAAAAAAAATTCAAAAAAAATGAAAAAAAAAATTTTCGTAAAAAAAATTTTCAAAAAAATAAAATTTCGAAAAAAATTAAAAAAAAAAAAATTTTCAAAAAAATAAAATTTCGAAAAAAATTAAAAAAAAAAAAAATTTTCAAAAAAAAAAAATTTCGAAAAAAAATTTAAAAAAAAAGTTTCAAAAAAAAATTAAAAAAATAAAAAAAAAATTTTAGAAAAAATCGAAAAAAAAAATTTTCGAAAAAAATTTCAAAAAAAAAATTCAAAAAAAAAAATTTCAAAAAAAAAATTCAAAAAAAAATAAAAAAAAGATTAAAAAAATTTTTTTTAAAAATTTCAAAAAAAAATTCAAAAAATAATTTATAAAAAAAATCAAAAAAAAATTTTAAAAAAATTACAAAAAAAATTCGAAAAAAAAAATTCAAAAAAAATGAAAAAAAAAATTTTCGTAAAAAAATTTTCAAAAAAATAAAATTTCGAAAAAAATTTTTTTAAAAAAAAATTTTCAAAAAAAAAAAATTTCGAAAAAAAATTTTAAAAAAAATTTTCAAAAAAAAATTTAAAAAATGAAAAAATTGAAAAAAAAATTTCAAAAAAAAATTTCGAAAAAAATTTCAAAAAAAAAATTCAAAAAAAAAAAATTTTCAAAAAAAAAATTAAAAAAAAAATTTTTTTAAAAAATTTTAAAAAAATTCACAAAAAAAAATTTCAAAAAAAAAATTAAAAAAAAAATATTCAAAAAAAAATTTACCAAAAAAATTAAAAAAAAAAAATTTCAAAAAAAAATTAAAAAAATAAAAAAAAAATTTTAGAAAAAAATTTTAAAAAAATTTACAAAAAAAATTCAAAAAAAATAAAAAAAAAAGATTAAAAAAAAATTTAAAAAAAAATTCAAAAAAAAATTTAAAAAAAAAATTCAAAAAAAATTTATAAAAAAAAAATCAAAAAAAATTTATAAAAAAATTTAAAAAAAAAATTTCAAAAAAAATTGAAAAAAAAATTAAAAAAAAAAATTTCAAAAAAAATTTTCGTAAAAAAAATTTTCGTAAAAAAAATTTTCGTAAAAAAAATTTTCGTAAAAAAAATTTTCAAAAAATAAAATTTCGAAAAAAAATTTTGAAAAAAAATTCAAAAAAAATTTCAAAAAAAAATTTTAAAAAAATTCAAAAATTTTCGTAAAAAAATTTTAAAAAAAAATTTTAAAAAATCAAAAAAAATTCAAATTTCAAAAAAAATTTAAAAAAAAAATTGAAAAAAAAATTTAAAAAAAAAAATTTTTAAAAAAAAATCAAAAAAAATTTTTAAAATAATTACAAAAAAAAATTCGAAAAAAACAATTTGAAAAAAAAATTTAAAAAAAATTACAAAAAAAAATTCAAAAAAAATTGAAAAAAAAATTTAAAAAAAAAATTTCAAAAAAAATTTTCGTAAAAAAAATTTTCGTAAAAAAAATTTTCGTAAAAAAAATTTTCGTAAAAAAAATTTTCAAAAAAATAAAATTTCGAAAAAAAATTTTGAAAAAAAATTTCAAAAAAAAATTTTAAAAAAATTCAAAAAATTTTTAAAAAAAAATAAAAAAAAAAAATTCGAAAAAAAATTTCAAAAAAAAATTTAAAAAAATTCCAAAAAAAAAATTTCAAAAAAAATTTTCGTAAAAAAATTTAAAAAAAACATTTAAAAAAATCAAAAAAAATTCAAATTTCAAAAAAAATTTCAAAAAAAAAATTGAAAAAAAAATTTTAAAAAAAAGTTTTAAAAAAACTCACAAAAAAAAATTCAAAAAAAATGAAAAAAAAAATTTTCGTAAAAAAAATTTTCAAAAAATAAAATTTCGAAAAAAATTAAAAAAAAAAAAAAAAATTCAAAAAAAAAAATTTCGAAAAAAAATTTAAAAAAAAAGTTTCAAAAAAAAATTAAAAAAATAAAAAAAAAACAAAAAAAAAATTTTAAAAAAAATTAAAAAAAAATTTACAAAAAAAAATAAAAAAAAAAGATTCAAAAAAAATTAAAAAAAAAATTCAAAAAAAAATTTTTAAAAAAAAATTCAAAAAAAAATTTATAAAAAAAATCAAAAAAAAATTAAAAAAAAATTACAAAAAAAAAATCGGAAAAAAATTTTTAAAAAAATTGAAAAAAAAATTCACAAAAAAAAAATTTCATGAAAAAAATTTTAAAAAATTTTCAAAAAAAAAATTGAAAAAAAAAATTTAAAAAAAAAAAAATCGTAAAAAAAATAAAAAAAAATTTAAAAAAAATCGAAAAAAAAAATTTTCGAAAAAAATTTCAAAAAAAAAATCAAAAAAAAAAATTTTCAAAAAAAAAATAAAAAAAAGATTAAAAAAAATATTTAAAAAAAAATTTCAAAAAAAAAATTTAAAAAAAATTGAAAAAAAAAATTAAAAAAAAAAATTTCAAAAAAAATTTTCGTAAAAAAAATTTTCGTAAAAAAAATTTTCGTAAAAAAAATTTTCGTAAAAAAAATTTTCAAAAAAATAAAATTTCGAAAAAAAATTTTGAAAAAAAATTTCAAAAAAAAATTTTAAAAAAATTCAAAAAATTTTTAAAAAAAAATAAAAAAAAAAATTCGAAAAAAAATTTCAAAAAAAAATTAAAAAAAATTCCAAAAAAAAAATTTCAAAAAAAATTTTCGTAAAAAAATTTAAAAAAAAAATTTAAAAAAATCAAAAAAAATTCAAATTTCAAAAAAAATTTCAAAAAAAAAATTGAAAAAAAAATTTTAAAAAAAAGTTTTAAAAAAACTCACAAAAAAAAATTCAAAAAAAATGAAAAAAAAAATTTTCGTAAAAAAAATTTTCAAAAAAATAAAATTTCGAAAAAAATTAAAAAAAAAAAAAATTCAAAAAAAAAAAAATTTCGAAAAAAAATTTTAAAAAAAAGTTTCAAAAAAAAATTAAAAAAATAAAAAAAAACAAAAAAAAAATTTTAGAAAAAATTTTAAAAAAAATTTACAAAAAAAAATAAAAAAAAAAGATTCAAAAAAAATTTAAAAAAAAATTCAAAAAAAAATTTTAAAAAAAAAATTCAAAAAAAAATTTATAAAAAAAATCAAAAAAAAAATTAAAAAAAAATTACAAAAAAAAAATCGGAAAAAATTTTTTAAAAAAATTGAAAAAAAAATTCACAAAAAAAAAATTTCATGAAAAAAATTTTAAAAAATTTTCAAAAAAAAAATTGAAAAAAAAAATTAAAAAAAAAAAAAAATCGTAAAAAAAATAAAAAAAAATTTAAAAAAAATCGAAAAAAAAAATTTTCGAAAAAAATTTCAAAAAAAAAATCAAAAAAAAAAATTTTCAAAAAAAAAATAAAAAAAAGATTAAAAAAAATATTTAAAAAAAAATTTCAAAAAAAAAATTTAAAAAAAAATTTCAAAAAAAAATTAAAAAAATAAAAAAAAAACAAAAAAAAATTTTAGAAAAAAATTTTAAAAAAATTTACAAAAAAAATTCAAAAAAAATAAAAAAAAAAGATTAAAAAAAAATTTAAAAAAAAAATCAAAAAAAATTAAAAAAAAAAAATTCAAAAAAAATTTATAAAAAAAAAATCAAAAAAAATTTATAAAAAAATCAAAAAAAAATTTAAAAAAAATTACAAAAAAAATTCGAATAAAACAATTTAAAAAAAAATTTAAAAAAAATTACAAAAAAAAATTCAAAAAAAATTGAAAAAAAAATTGAAAAAAAAAATTTCAAAAAAAATTTTCGTAAAAAAAATTTTCGTAAAAAAAATTTTCAAAAAATAAAATTTCGAAAAAAAATTTTGAAAAAAAATTCAAAAAAAATTTCAAAAAAAAATTTTAAAAAAATTCAAAAAATTTTCGTAAAAAAATTGAAAAAAAAAATTTAAAAAAATCAAAAAAAATTCAAATTTCAAAAAAAATTTCAAAAAAAAAATTGAAAAAAAATTTTAAAAAAAGTTTTAAAAAAACTCACAAAAAAAATTCAAAAAAAATGAAAAAAAAAATTTTCGTAAAAAAAATTTTCAAAAAAATAAAATTTCGAAAAAAATTAAAAAAAAAAAAATTTTCAAAAAAATAAAATTTCGAAAAAAATTAAAAAAAAAAAAAATTTTCAAAAAAAAAAAATTTCGAAAAAAAATTTAAAAAAAAAGTTTCAAAAAAAATTAAAAAAATAAAAAAAAAATTTTAGAAAAAATCGAAAAAAAAAATTTTCGAAAAAAATTTCAAAAAAAAAATTCAAAAAAAAAAATTTCAAAAAAAAAATTCAAAAAAAAATAAAAAAAAGATTAAAAAAATTTTTTTTAAAAATTTCAAAAAAAAATTCAAAAAATAATTTATAAAAAAAATCAAAAAAAAATTTTAAAAAAATTACAAAAAAAATTCGAAAAAAAAAATTCAAAAAAAATGAAAAAAAAAATTTTCGTAAAAAAATTTTCAAAAAAATAAAATTTCGAAAAAAATTTTTTTAAAAAAAAATTTTCAAAAAAAAAAAATTTCGAAAAAAAATTTTAAAAAAAATTTTCAAAAAAAAATTTAAAAAATGAAAAAATTGAAAAAAAAATTTCAAAAAAAAAAATTTCAAAAAAAAATTTCGAAAAAAATTTCAAAAAAAAAATTCAAAAAAAAAAAATTTTCAAAAAAAAAATTAAAAAAAAAATTTTTTTAAAAAATTTTAAAAAAATTCACAAAAAAAAATTTCAAAAAAAAAATTAAAAAAAAAATATTCAAAAAAAAATTTACCAAAAAAATTAAAAAAAAAAAATTTCAAAAAAAAATTAAAAAAATAAAAAAAAAACAAAAAAAAAATTTTAGAAAAAAATTTTAAAAAAATTTACAAAAAAAATTCAAAAAAAATAAAAAAAAAAGATTAAAAAAAAATTTAAAAAAAAATTCAAAAAAAAATTTAAAAAAAAAATTCAAAAAAAATTTATAAAAAAAAAATCAAAAAAAATTTATAAAAAAATTTAAAAAAAAAATTTCAAAAAAAATTGAAAAAAAAATTAAAAAAAAAAATTTCAAAAAAAATTTTCGTAAAAAAAATTTTCGTAAAAAAAATTTTCGTAAAAAAAATTTTCGTAAAAAAAATTTTCAAAAAATAAAATTTCGAAAAAAAATTTTGAAAAAAAATTCAAAAAAAATTTCAAAAAAAAATTTTAAAAAAATTCAAAAATTTTCGTAAAAAAATTTTAAAAAAAAATTTTAAAAAATCAAAAAAAATTCAAATTTCAAAAAAAATTTCAAAAAAAAAATTGAAAAAAAAATTTAAAAAAAAAAATTTTTAAAAAAAAATCAAAAAAAATTTTTAAAATAATTACAAAAAAAAATTGGAAAAAAACAATTTAAAAAAAAATTTGGAAAAAAAATTTTGAAAAAAATTACAAAAAAAAATTCAAAAAAATTTCAAAAAAAATTTCGAAAAAAATTACAAAAGAAAATTTTAAAAAAAATTACAAAAAAAATTAAAAAAAAAATTGAAAAAAAAAAATTTCAAAAAAAAAATTTTCAAAAAAAAATTTAAAAAAATAAAAAAAAAATTTACAAAAAAAAAATTCAAAAAAAAATAAAAAAAAAATTTTGGAAAAATTTTTTTTAAAAAAATTACAAAAAAAAAGTCAAAAAAATTTCAAAAAAAATTTCGAAAAAAATTACAAAAGAAAATTTTAAAAAAAAATTACAAAAAAAATTCAAAAAAAAATTGAAAAAAAAAATTTCAAAAAAAAAATTTTCAAAAAAAAAAATTTCAAAAAAAATTTTCCAAAAAAATTAAAGAAAATAAAAAAAAATTTCAAAAAAAAAACAAAAAAAAATTTAAAAAAAAATAAAAAACAAAGATAAAAAAAAAATGTTAAAAAAATTTACAAACAAAAAATTCAAAAAAACAATAAAAAAAAAATTTTGGAAAAAATTTTTTAAAAAAATTCAAAAAAAATTTCAAAAAAAAAATTTCAAAAAAAAATTTTCAAAAAAAACTTCAAAAAAAATTTCAAAAAAAATTTCGAAAAAAATTACAAAGGAAAATTTTTAAAAAAATTACAAAAAAATTCAAAAAAAATTGAAAAAAAAATTTCAAAAAAAAAAATTTTCAAAAAAAAAAAATTTCAAAAAAATACAAAAAAATTAAAAAAAAAAAAAAAATTTCAAAAAAAAAATTTCGAAAAAAAAATAAAAAAAAAATTTTCAAAAAAAAATTTAAAAAATAAAAAAAAAACAAAAAAAAATTTTTGAAAAAATTTTTAAAAAATTTACAAAAAAAAATAAAAAAAAAAGATTCAAAAAAAATTTTAAAAAAAAATTCAAAAAAAATTTTTAAAAAAAATCAAAAAAAAAATTATAAAGAAAAAAAAAATTAAAAAAAAATTACAAAAAAAATTCGAAAAAAACAATTTAAAAAAAATTTAAAAAAAAATTACAAAAAAAAATTCAAAAAAAATTGAAAAAAAAAATTTCAAAAAAAAAATTTCAAAAAAAAATTTTGTAAAAAAAATTTTCAAAAAAATAAAATTTCGAAAAAAAATTTAAAAAAAAATTCAAAAAAAATTTCAAAAAAATTTTTAAAAAAATTCAAAAAATTAAAAAAAAAATCGAAAAAAAATTTCAAAAAAAAATTTTCAAAAAAAAAATTGAAAAAAAAATTATAAAAAAAAAAAATTTCAAAAAAAACATCAAAAAAAATTCAAAAAAAATTTCGAAAAAAATTACAAAAGAAAATTTTAAAAAATATTACAAAAAAAATCAAAAAAAATTGTAAAAAAAAATAAAAAAAAAAAATTCAAAAAAATTAAAAAAAAAAAAAAATTTCTTAAAAAAAAATAAAAAAAAAATAAAAAAAAAAATCAAAAAAAAAAAATTTCGAAAAAAATTTCAAAAAAAAAATTCAAAAAAAAATTTCAAAAAAAAAAATTCAAAAAAAAAAACAAAAAAAAATTTTTAAAAAAATTTAAAAAAATTTACAAAAAAAAAATAAAAAAAAATAAAAAAAAAGATTCAAAAAAAATAAAAAAAAAAATTTCAGAAAAAAATTTCAAAAAAAAATTCAAAAAAAAATTATAAAAAAAAATCGAAAAAAAAATAAAAAAAAATTACAAAAAAAATTCGAAAAAACAATTTCAAAAAAAAAATTCAAAAATAATTGAAAAAAAAATTTTAAAAAAAAATTAAAAAAAAAATTTTCAAAAAAAAAAAATTTCGAAAAAAAATTTTTTTAAAAATTTTCAAAAAAAAATTAAAAAAAAAACAAAAAAAAAATTTTAGAAAAAATTTTAGAAAAAATTTTAAAAAAATTTACAAAATAAAATAAAAAAAAAAGATTCAAAAAAAATTTTAAAAAAAATTACAAAAAAAAATCGAAAAAAAAAAATTAAAAAAATTTAAAAAAAAATTCACAAAAAAAAATTTCATAAAAAAATTTTAAAAAATTTTCAAAAAAAAAATTGAAAAAAAAAATAAAAAAATAAAAAAAAATTCCTAAAAAAACTAAAAAAAAATTTTAAAAAAATCGAAAAAAAAAATTTTCAAAAAAAATTTCAAAAAAAAAAATCAAAAAAAAAATTTTCAAAAAAAAAATTCAAAAAAAATAAAAAAAAGATTAAAAAAAAATTTAAAAAAAAATTTCAAAAAAAAAATTTTAAAAAAAAATTTCAAAAAAAAATTAAAAAAAAAAAAAACAAAAAAAAAATTTTAGAAAAAAAATTTAAAAAAATTTACAAAAAAAATTAAAAAAATAATAAAAAAAAAAGATTAAAAAAAAATTTTAAAAAAAATTCAAAAAAAAAATTAAAAAAAAATTCAAAAAAAAAATTTCATAAAAAAATTTTAAAAAAATTTCAAAAAAAAAATAAAAAAAAAAATTTTCAAAAAAAAATTAAAAAAATAAAAAAAAAACAAAAAAAAAATTTAGAAAAAAATTTTAAAAAAATTTACAAAAAAAAAATTCAAAAAAAAATAAAAAAAAAAGATTCAAAAAAAATTTAAAAAAAAAATTAAAAAAAAAAATTATAAAAAAAATCAAAAAAAAAATTTTTAAAAAAATTACAAAAAAAATTCGAAAAAAACAATTTAAAAAAAATTTTAAAAAAAATTACAAAAAAAAATTCAAAAAAAATTGAAAAAAAAAATTTCAAAAAAAAAATTTCAAAAAAAATTTTCGTAAAAAAAATTTTCAAAAAAATAAAATTTCGAAAAAAAATTTTAAAAAAAATTCAAAAAAAATTTCAAAAAAAATTGAAAAAAAATTCAAAAAATTAAAAAAAAAAAATTCGAAAAAAAATTTCAAAAAAAAATTTTCAAAAAAAAAATTGAAAAATAAATTATAAAAAAAATTCACAAAAAAAAATTTAAAAAAAAAAAATTAAAAAAAAATATTCAAAAAAAAATTTACCAAAAAAAAAAAAAAAAAAATTTCAAAAAAAAATTTTTAAAAAAATTTAAAAAAAAATCACAAAAAAAAATTTCAAAAAAAAATAAAAAAAAATTTTCAAAAAAAAAAATTTCGAAAAAAAAATTTTCAAAAAAAAATTAAAAAAATAAAAAAAAAACAAAAAAAAAATTTTAGAAAAAATTTAAAAAAAATTTACAAAAAAAAATTAAAAAAAAAGATTCAAAAAAAATTTTAAAAAAAATTTCAAAAAAAATTTTAAAAAAAAAATTCGTAAAAAAAATTAAAAAAAATTTAAAAAAAATCGAAAAAAAAAAATTTCGAAAAAAATTTCAAAAAAAAAAATCAAAAAAAAAAATTTTCAAAAAAAAAATTTAAAAAAAATAAAAAAAAGATTAAAAAAAATATTTAAAAAAAAATTTCAAAAAAAAAATAAAAAAAAAAATTTTCAAAAAAAAATTAAAAAAATAAAAAAAAAACAAAAAAAAAAATTTAGAAAAAAATTTTAAAAAAATTTACAAAAAAAAATTCAAAAAAAAATAAAAAAAAGATTTAAAAAAAATTTAAAAAAAAATTCAAAAAAAAATTTAAAAAAAAAATTCAAAAAAAATTTATAAAAAAAAATCAAAAAAAATTTATAAAAAAATCAAAAAAAAATTTTAAAAAAATTACAAATAAAAATTCGAAAAAAACAATTTGAAAAAAAAATTTAAAAAAAATTACAAAAAAAAATTCAAAAAAAATTGAAAAAAAAATTAAAAAAAAAAAATTTCAAAAAAAATTTTCGTAAAAAAAATTTTCGTAAAAAAAATTTTCGTAAAAAAAAATTTCGTAAAAAAAATTTTCAAAAAAATAAAATTTCGAAAAAAAATTTTGAAAAAAAATTTCAAAAAAAATTTTTAAAAAAATTCAAAAAATTTTTAAAAAAAAATAAAAAAAAAAATTCGAAAAAAAATTTCAAAAAAAAATTTAAAAAAATTCCAAAAAAAAAATTTCAAAAAAAATTTTCGTAAAAAAATTTAAAAAAAAAATTTAAAAAAATCAAAAAAAATTCAAATTTCAAAAAAAATTTCAAAAAAAAAATTGAAAAAAAAATTTTAAAAAAAAGTTTCAAAAAAACTCACAAAAAAATATTCAAAAAAAATGAAAAAAAAAATTTTCGTAAGAAAAATTTTCAAAAAATAAAATTTCGAAAAAAATTAAAAAAAAAAAAAAAAATTCAAAAAAAAAAATTTCGAAAAAAAATTTAAAAAAAAAGTTTCAAAAAAAAATTAAAAAAATAAAAAAAAAACAAAAAAAAAATTTTAAAAAAAATTAAAAAAAAATTTACAAAAAAAAATAAAAAAAAAAGATTCAAAAAAAATTAAAAAAAAAATTCAAAAAAAAATTTAAAAAAAAAAATTCAAAAAAAAATTTATAAAAAAATCAAAAAAAAAATTAAAAAAAAATTACAAAAAAAAAATCGGAAAAAAATTTTTAAAAAAATTGAAAAAAAAATTCACAAAAAAAAAATTTCATGAAAAAAATTTTAAAAAATTTTCAAAAAAAAAATTGAAAAAAAAAATTAAAAAAAAAAAAAAAAATCGTAAAAAAAATAAAAAAAAATTTAAAAAAAATCGAAAAAAAAAATTTTCGAAAAAAATTCCAAAAAAAAAATCAAAAAAAAAATTTTCAAAAAAAAATAAAAAAAAATAAAAAAAAGATTAAAAAAAATATTTAAAAAAAAATTTCAAAAAAAAAAATAAAAAAAAAATTTCAAAAAAAAATTAAAAAAATAAAAAAAAAACAAAAAAAAATTTTAGAAAAAAATTTTAAAAAAATTTACAAAAAAAATCAAAAAAAAATTTAAAAAAAAAAATTCAAAAAAAATTTATAAAAAAAAATCAAAAAAAATTTATAAAAAAATCAAAAAAAAATTAAAAAAAAATTACAAAAAAAATTCGAATAAAACAATTTAAAAAAAAATTTAAAAAAAATTACAAAAAAAAATTCAAAAAAAATTGAAAAAAAAATTGAAAAAAAAAATTTCAAAAAAAATTTTCGTAAAAAAAATTTTCGTAAAAAATATTTTCGTAAAAAAAATTTTCGTAAAAAAATTTTCAAAAAATAAAATTTCGAAAAAAAATTTTGAAAAAAAATTCAAAAAAAATTTCAAAAAAAAATTTTAAAAAAATTCAAAAAATTTTCGTAAAAAAATTGAAAAAAAAAATTTAAAAAAATCAAAAAAAATTCAAATTTCAAAAAAAATTTCAAAAAAAAAACAAAAAAAAAATCGAAAAAAAAATTTTAAAAAAAATTCACAAAAAAAAAATTTCATAAAAATTTTTTAAAAAATGTTCAAAAAAAAATTAAAAAAAAAAAAAAAAATTCGTAAAACAAAATTAAAAAAAAATTAAAAAAAAATCGAAAAAAAAAAATTTCGAAAAAAATTTTAAAAAAAAATTCAAAAAAAAATTTTCAAAAAAAAAATTCAAAAAAAATAAAAAAAAGATTTAAAAAAAAATTTCAAAAAAAAAATTAAAATAAAAATTTTCAAAAAAAAATTAAAAAACAAAAAAAAAATTACAAAAAAAAATTCAAAAAAAATGAAAAAAAAAATTCAAAAAAAATTTTCGTAAAAAAAATTTTCAAAAAAATAAAATTTCGAAAAAAATTTTTTTTGAAAAAAATTTTCAAAAAAAAAAATTTCGAAAAAAAATTAAAAAAAAAAATTTTCAAAAAAAAATTAAAAAATAAAAAAATTGAAAAAAAAATTTCAAAAAAAAAAATTTCAAAAAAAATTTTCGAAAAAAAAATTTCAAAAAAAAAATTCAAAAAAAAAAATTTTTCAAAAAAAAAATTGAAAAAAAAAATTTTTTAAAAAATTTTAAAAAAATTCACAAAAAAAATTTCAAAAAAAAAAATTAAAAAAATATATTCAAAAAAAATTTACCAAAAAAAAAAAAAAAAAAAATTTCAAAAAAAAATTTTTAAAAAAATTTAAAAAAAAATCACAAAAAAAAATTTCAAAAAAAAATAAAAAAAAATATTCAAAAAAAAAAATTTCGAAAAAAAAATTTTCAAAAAAAAATTAAAAAAATAAAAAAAAAACAAAAAAAAAATTTTAGAAAAAATTTAAAAAAAATTTACAAAAAAAAATTTAAAAAAAAAGATTCAAAAAAAATTTTAAAAAAAATTTCAAAAAAAAATTTAAAAAAAAAAATTCAAAAAAAAATTTATAAAAAAAATCAAAAAAAAAATTAAAAAAAAATTACAAAAAAAAAATCGGAAAAAATTTTTTAAAAAAATTGAAAAAAAATTCACAAAAAAAAATTTCATGAAAAAAATTTTAAAAAATTTTCAAAAAAAAAATTGAAAAAAAAAATTAAAAAAAAAAAAAAAAATTCGTAAAAAAAATAAAAAAAAATTTTAAAAAAATCGAAAAAAAAAATTTTCGAAAAAAATTTCAAAAAAAAAATCAAAAAAAAAAATTTTCAAAAAAAAAATTAAAAAAAAATAAAAAAAAGATTAAAAAAATATTTAAAAAAAAATTTCAAAAAAAAAATTTAAAAAAAAAATTTTCAAAAAAAAATTAAAAAAATAAAAAAAAAAACAAAAAAAAAAATTTAGAAAAAAATTTTAAAAAAATTTACAAAAAAATTAAAAAAAAAATAAAAAAAAGATTAAAAAAAAATTTAAAAAAAAATTCAAAAAAAAATTTAAAAAAAAAATTCAAAAAAAATTTATAAAAAAAAATCAAAAAAAATTTATAAAAAAATCAAAAAAAAATTTTAAAAAAATTACAAAAAAAAATTCGAAAAAAACAATTTGAAAAAAAAATTTAAAAAAAATTACAAAAAAAAATTCAAAAAAAATTGAAAAAAAAATTTAAAAAAAAAATTTCAAAAAAAATTTTCGTAAAAAAAATTTTCGTAAAAAAAATTTTCGTAAAAAAAATTTTCGTAAAAAAAATTTTCAAAAAAATAAAATTTCGAAAAAAAATTTTGAAAAAAAATTTCAAAAAAAAATTTTAAAAAAATTCAAAAAATTTTTTAAAAAAAATAAAAAAAAAAAATTCGAAAAAAAATTTCAAAAAAAAATTTAAAAAAATTCCAAAAAAAAAATTTCAAAAAAAATTTTCGTAAAAAAATTAAAAAAAAAAATTTAAAAAAATCAAAAAAAATTCAAATTTCAAAAAAAATTTCAAAAAAAAAATTGAAAAAAAAATTTTAAAAAAAAGTTTTAAAAAAACTCACAAAAAAAAATTCAAAAAAAATGAAAAAAAAAATTTTCGTAAAAAAAATTTTCAAAAAATAAAATTTCGAAAAAAATTAAAAAAAAAAAAAAAAATTCAAAAAAAAAAATTTCGAAAAAAAATTTAAAAAAAAAGTTTCAAAAAAAAATTAAAAAAAAAGATTCAAAAAAAATTAAAAAAAAATTTACAAAAAAAAATAAAAAAAAAAGATTCAAAAAAAATTAAAAAAAAAATTCAAAAAAAAATTTTTAAAAAAAAATTCAAAAAAAAATTTATAAAAAAAATCAAAAAAAAAATTAAAAAAAAATTACAAAAAAAAAATCGGAAAAAATTTTTTAAAAAAATTGAAAAAAAAATTCACAAAAAAAAAATTTCATGAAAAAAATTTTAAAAAATTTTCAAAAAAAAAATTGAAAAAAAAAATTAAAAAAAAAAAAAAATCGTAAAAAAAATAAAAAAAAATTTAAAAAAAATCGAAAAAAAAAATTTTCGAAAAAAATTTCAAAAAAAAAATCAAAAAAAAAAATTTTCAAAAAAAAAATAAAAAAAAAATAAAAAAAAGATTAAAAAAAATATTTAAAAAAAAATTTCAAAAAAAAAATTTCAAAAAAAAATTAAAAAAATAAAAAAAAAACAAAAAAAAATTTTAGAAAAAAATTTTAAAAAAATTTACAAAAAAAATTCAAAAAAAATAAAAAAAAAAGATTAAAAAAAAATTTAAAAAAAAAATCAAAAAAAAATTAAAAAAAAAAATTCAAAAAAAATTTATAAAAAAAAAATCAAAAAAAATTTATAAAAAAATCAAAAAAAAATTAAAAAAAATTACAAAAAAAATTCGAATAAAACAATTTAAAAAAAAATTTTAAAAAAATTACAAAAAAAAAATTCAAAAAAAATTGAAAAAAAAATTGAAAAAAAAAATTTCAAAAAAAATTTTCGTAAAAAAAATTTTCGTAAAAAAAATTTTCGTAAAAAAAATTTTCGTAAAAAAAATTTTCAAAAAATAAAATTTCGAAAAAAAATTTTGAAAAAAAATTCAAAAAAAATTTCAAAAAAAAATTTTAAAAAAATTCAAAAAATTTTCGTAAAAAAATTGAAAAAAAAAATTTAAAAAAATCAAAAAAAATTCAAATTTCAAAAAAAAATTCAAAAAAAAAATTGAAAAAAAAATTTTAAAAAAAAGTTTTAAAAAAACTCACAAAAAAAATTCAAAAAAAATGAAAAAAAAAATTTTCGTAAAAAAAATTTTCAAAAAAATAAAATTTCGAAAAAAATTAAAAAAAAAAAAAATTTTCAAAAAAAAAAAATTTCGAAAAAAAATTAAAAAAAAAAGTTTCAAAAAAAAATTAAAAAAATAAAAAAAAAATTTTAGAAAAAATCGAAAAAAAAAATTTTCGAAAAAAATTTCAAAAAAAAAATTCAAAAAAAAAAATTTCAAAAAAAAAATTCAAAAAAAAATAAAAAAAAGATTAAAAAAATTTTTTTTAAAAATTTCAAAAAAAAATTCAAAAAATAATTTATAAAAAAAATCAAAAAAAAATTTTAAAAAAATTACAAAAAAAATTCGAAAAAAAAAATTCAAAAAAAATGAAAAAAAAAATTTTCGTAAAAAAATTTTCAAAAAAATAAAATTTCGAAAAAAATTTTTTAAAAAAAAAATTTTCAAAAAAAAAAAATTTCGAAAAAAAATTTTAAAAAAAATTTTCAAAAAAAAATTTAAAAAATGAAAAAATTGAAAAAAAAATTTCAAAAAAAAAAATTTCAAAAAAAAATTTCGAAAAAAATTTCAAAAAAAAAATTCAAAAAAAAAAAATTTTCAAAAAAAAAATTAAAAAAAAAATTTTTTAAAAAAATTTTAAAAAAATTCACAAAAAAATATTCAAAAAAAATGAAAAAAAAAATTTTCGTAAGAAAAATTTTCAAAAAATAAAATTTCGAAAAAAATTTAAAAAAAAAAAAAAAAATTCAAAAAAAAAAATTTCGAAAAAAAATTTAAAAAAAAAGTTTCAAAAAAAAATTAAAAAAATAAAAAAAAAACAAAAAAAAAATTTTAAAAAAAATTAAAAAAAAATTTACAAAAAAAAATAAAAAAAAAAGATTCAAAAAAAATTAAAAAAAAAATTCAAAAAAAAATTTAAAAAAAAAAATTCAAAAAAAAATTTATAAAAAAAATCAAAAAAAAAATTAAAAAAAATTACAAAAAAAAAATCGGAAAAAAATTTTTAAAAAAATTGAAAAAAAAATTCACAAAAAAAAAATTTCATGAAAAAAATTTTAAAAAATTTTCAAAAAAAAAATTGAAAAAAAAAATTAAAAAAAAAAAAAAAATCGTAAAAAAAATAAAAAAAAATTTAAAAAAAATCGAAAAAAAAAATTTTCGAAAAAAATTCCAAAAAAAAAATCAAAAAAAAAAATTTTCAAAAAAAAATAAAAAAAAAATAAAAAAAAGAATAAAAAAAATATTTAAAAAAAAATTTCAAAAAAAAAATTAAAAAAAAAATTTCAAAAAAAAATTAAAAAAATAAAAAAAAAACAAAAAAAAATTTTAGAAAAAAATTTTAAAAAAATTTACAAAAAAAATCAAAAAAAAATTTAAAAAAAAAATTCAAAAAAAATTTATAAAAAAAAATCAAAAAAAATTTATGAAAAAATCAAAAAAAAATTAAAAAAAAATTACAAAAAAAATTCGAATAAAACAATTTAAAAAAAAATTTAAAAAAAATTACAAAAAAAAATTCAAAAAAAATTGAAAAAAAAATTGAAAAAAAAAATTTCAAAAAAAATTTTCGTAAAAAAAATTTTCGTAAAAAATATTTTCGTAAAAAAAATTTTCGTAAAAAAAATTTTCAAAAAATAAAATTTCGAAAAAAAATTTTGAAAAAAAATTCAAAAAAAATTTCAAAAAAAAATTTTAAAAAAATTCAAAAAATTTTCGTAAAAAAATTGAAAAAAAAAATTTAAAAAAATCAAAAAAAATTCAAATTTCAAAAAAAATTTCAAAAAAAAACAAAAAAAAAAATCGAAAAAAAAATTTTAAAAAAAATTCACAAAAAAAAAATTTCATAAAAATTTTTTAAAAAATGTTCAAAAAAAAATTTAAAAAAAAAAAAAAAAATTCGTAAAACAAAATTTAAAAAAAAATTAAAAAAAAATCGAAAAAAAAAAATTTCGAAAAAAATTTTAAAAAAAAATTCAAAAAAAAATTTTCAAAAAAAAAATTCAAAAAAAAATAAAAAAAAGATTTAAAAAAAAATTTCAAAAAAAAAATTAAAATAAAAATTTTCAAAAAAAAATTAAAAAACAAAAAAAAAATTACAAAAAAAAATTCAAAAAAAATGAAAAAAAAAATTCAAAAAAAATTTTCGTAAAAAAAATTTTCAAAAAAATAAAATTTCGAAAAAAATTTTTTTTGAAAAAAATTTTCAAAAAAAAAAATTTCGAAAAAAAATTAAAAAAAAAAATTTTCAAAAAAAAATTAAAAAATAAAAAAATTGAAAAAAAAATTTAAAAAAAAAAAATTTCAAAAAAAATTTTCGAAAAAAAAATTTCAAAAAAAAAATTCAAAAAAAAAAAATTTTCAAAAAAAAAATTGAAAAAAAAAATTTTTTAAAAAATTTTAAAAAAATTCACAAAAAAAATTTCAAAAAAAAAAATTAAAAAAAAATATTCAAAAAAAAATTTACCAAAAAAAAAAAAAAAAAAAATTTCAAAAAAAAATTTTTAAAAAAATTTAAAAAAAAATCACAAAAAAAAATTTCAAAAAAAAATAAAAAAAAAATATTCAAAAAAAAAAATTTCGAAAAAAAAATTTTCAAAAAAAAATTAAAAAAATAAAAAAAAAACAAAAAAAAAATTTTAGAAAAAATTTAAAAAAAATTTACAAAAAAAAATTAAAAAAAAAAGATTCAAAAAAAATTTTAAAAAAAATTTCAAAAAAAAATTTAAAAAAAAAAATTCAAAAAAAAATTTATAAAAAAAATCAAAAAAAAAATTAAAAAAAAATTACAAAAAAAAAATCGGAAAAAATTTTTTAAAAAAATTGAAAAAAAATTCACAAAAAAAAATTTCATGAAAAAAATTTTAAAAAATTTTCAAAAAAAAAATTGAAAAAAAAAATTAAAAAAAAAAAAAAAAATTCGTAAAAAAAATAAAAAAAAATTTAAAAAAAATCGAAAAAAAAAATTTTCGAAAAAAATTTCAAAAAAAAAATCAAAAAAAAAAATTTTCAAAAAAAAAATTAAAAAAAAATAAAAAAAAGATTAAAAAAAATATTTAAAAAAAAATTTCAAAAAAAAAATTAAAAAAAAAATTTTCAAAAAAAAATTAAAAAAATAAAAAAAAAAACAAAAAAAAAAATTTAGAAAAAAATTTTAAAAAAATTTACAAAAAAAAATTAAAAAAAAAATAAAAAAAAGATTAAAAAAAAATTTAAAAAAAAATTCAAAAAAAAATTTAAAAAAAAAATTCAAAAAAAATTTATAAAAAAAAATCAAAAAAAATTTATAAAAAAATCAAAAAAAAATTTTAAAAAAATTACAAAAAAAAATTCGAAAAAAACAATTTGAAAAAAAAATTTAAAAAAAATTACAAAAAAAAATTCAAAAAAAATTGAAAAAAAAATTAAAAAAAAAAATTTCAAAAAAAATTTTCGTAAAAAAAATTTTCGTAAAAAAAATTTTCGTAAAAAAAATTTTCGTAAAAAAAATTTTCAAAAAAATAAAATTTCGAAAAAAAATTTTGAAAAAAAATTTCAAAAAAAAATTTTAAAAAAATTCAAAAAATTTTTAAAAAAAAATAAAAAAAAAAATTCGAAAAAAAATTTCAAAAAAAAATTTAAAAAAATTCCAAAAAAAAAATTTCAAAAAAAATTTTCGTAAAAAAATTTAAAAAAAACATTTAAAAAAATCAAAAAAAATTCAAATTTCAAAAAAAATTTCAAAAAAAAAATTGAAAAAAAAATTTTAAAAAAAAGTTTTAAAAAAACTCACAAAAAAAAATTCAAAAAAAATGAAAAAAAAAATTTTCGTAAAAAAAATTTTCAAAAAATAAAATTTCGAAAAAAATTAAAAAAAAAAAAAAAAATTCAAAAAAAAAAATTTCGAAAAAAAATTTAAAAAAAAAGTTTCAAAAAAAAATTAAAAAAATAAAAAAAAAAACAAAAAAAAAATTTTAAAAAAAATTAAAAAAAAATTTACAAAAAAAAATAAAAAAAAAAGATTAAAAAAAAATTAAAAAAAAAATTCAAAAAAAAATTTTTTAAAAAAAATTCAAAAAAAAATTTATAAAAAAAATCAAAAAAAAAATTAAAAAAAAATTACAAAAAAAAAATCGGAAAAAAATTTTTAAAAAAATTGAAAAAAAAATTCACAAAAAAAAAATTTCATGAAAAAAATTTTAAAAAATTTTCAAAAAAAAAATTGAAAAAAAAAATTTAAAAAAAAAAAAAATCGTAAAAAAAATAAAAAAAAATTTTAAAAAAATCGAAAAAAAAAATTTTCGAAAAAAATTTCAAAAAAAAAATCAAAAAAAAAAATTTTCAAAAAAAAAATAAAAAAAAGATTAAAAAAAATATTTAAAAAAAAATTTCAAAAAAAAAATTTAAAAAAAATTGAAAAAAAAAATTAAAAAAAAAAATTTCAAAAAAAATTTTCGTAAAAAAAATTTTCGTAAAAAAAATTTTCGTAAAAAAAATTTTCGTAAAAAAAATTTTCAAAAAAATAAAATTTCGAAAAAAAATTTTGAAAAAAAATTTCAAAAAAAAATTTTAAAAAAATTCAAAAAATTTTTTAAAAAAAATAAAAAAAAAAATTCGAAAAAAAATTTCAAAAAAAAATTAAAAAAAATTCCAAAAAAAAAATTTCAAAAAAAATTTTCGTAAAAAAATTTAAAAAAAAAATTTAAAAAAATCAAAAAAAATTCAAATTTCAAAAAAAATTTCAAAAAAAAAATTGAAAAAAAAATTTTAAAAAAAAGTTTTAAAAAAACTCACAAAAAAAAATTCAAAAAAAATGAAAAAAAAAATTTTCGTAAAAAAAATTTTCAAAAAAATAAAATTTCGAAAAAAATTAAAAAAAAAAAAATTCAAAAAAAAAAAAAATTTCGAAAAAAAATTTAAAAAAAAAGTTTCAAAAAAAAATTAAAAAAATAAAAAAAAACAAAAAAAAAATTTTAGAAAAAATTTAAAAAAAAATTTACAAAAAAAAATAAAAAAAAAAGATTCAAAAAAAATTTAAAAAAAAATTCAAAAAAAAATTTTAAAAAAAAAATTCAAAAAAAAATTTATAAAAAAAATCAAAAAAAAAATTAAAAAAAAATTACAAAAAAAAAATCGGAAAAAATTTTTTAAAAAAATTGAAAAAAAAATTCACAAAAAAAAAATTTCATGAAAAAAATTTTAAAAAATTTTCAAAAAAAAAATTGAAAAAAAAAATTAAAAAAAAAAAAAAATCGTAAAAAAAATAAAAAAAAATTTAAAAAAAATCGAAAAAAAAAATTTTCGAAAAAAATTTCAAAAAAAAAATCAAAAAAAAAAATTTTCAAAAAAAAAATAAAAAAAAGATTAAAAAAAATATTTAAAAAAAAATTTCAAAAAAAAAATTTAAAAAAAAATTTCAAAAAAAAATTAAAAAAATAAAAAAAAAACAAAAAAAAATTTTAGAAAAAAATTTTAAAAAAATTTACAAAAAAAATTCAAAAAAAATAAAAAAAAAAGATTAAAAAAAAATTTAAAAAAAAAATCAAAAAAAATTAAAAAAAAAAAATTCAAAAAAAATTTATAAAAAAAAATCAAAAAAAATTTATAAAAAAATCAAAAAAAAATTTAAAAAAAATTACAAAAAAAATTCGAATAAGACAATTTAAAAAAAAATTTAAAAAAAATTACAAAAAAAAATTCAAAAAAAATTGAAAAAAAAATTGAAAAAAAAAATTTCAAAAAAAATTTTCGTAAAAAAAATTTTCGTAAAAAAAATTTTCAAAAAATAAAATTTCGAAAAAAAATTTTGGAAAAAAATTCAAAAAAAATTTCAAAAAAAAATTTTAAAAAAATTCAAAAAATTTTCGTAAAAAAATTGAAAAAAAAAATTTAAAAAAATCAAAAAAAATTCAAATTTCAAAAAAAATTTCAAAAAAAAAATTGAAAAAAAATTTTAAAAAAAGTTTTAAAAAAACTCACAAAAAAAATTCAAAAAAAATGAAAAAAAAAATTTTCGTAAAAAAAATTTTCAAAAAAATAAAATTTCGAAAAAAATTAAAAAAAAAAAAAATTTTCAAAAAAATAAAATTTCGAAAAAAATTAAAAAAAAAAAAAATTTTCAAAAAAAAAAAATTTCGAAAAAAAATTTAAAAAAAAAGTTTCAAAAAAAAATTAAAAAAATAAAAAAAAAATTTTAGAAAAAATCGAAAAAAAAAATTTTCGAAAAAAATTTCAAAAAAAAAATTCAAAAAAAAAAATTTCAAAAAAAAAATTCAAAAAAAAATAAAAAAAAGATTAAAAAAATTTTTTTTAAAAATTTCAAAAAAAAATTCAAAAAATAATTTATAAAAAAAATCAAAAAAAAATTTTAAAAAAATTACAAAAAAAATTCGAAAAAAAAAATTCAAAAAAAATGAAAAAAAAAATTTTCGTAAAAAAATTTTCAAAAAAATAAAATTTCGAAAAAAATTTTTTTAAAAAAAAATTTTCAAAAAAAAAAAATTTCGAAAAAAAATTTTAAAAAAAATTTTCAAAAAAAAATTTAAAAAATGAAAAAATTGAAAAAAAAATTTCAAAAAAAAAAATTTCAAAAAAAAATTTCGAAAAAAATTTCAAAAAAAAAATTCAAAAAAAAAAAATTTTCAAAAAAAAAATTAAAAAAAAAATTTTTTTAAAAAATTTTAAAAAAATTCACAAAAAAAAATTTCAAAAAAAAAATTAAAAAAAAAATATTCAAAAAAAAAATTTACCAAAAAAATTAAAAAAAAAAAATTTCAAAAAAAAATTAAAAAAATAAAAAAAAAACAAAAAAAAAATTTTAGAAAAAAATTTTAAAAAAATTTACAAAAAAAATTCAAAAAAAATAAAAAAAAAAGATTAAAAAAAAATTTAAAAAAAAATTCAAAAAAAAATTTAAAAAAAAAATTCAAAAAAAATTTATAAAAAAAAAATCAAAAAAAATTTATAAAAAAATTTAAAAAAAAAATTTCAAAAAAAATTGAAAAAAAAATTAAAAAAAAAAATTTCAAAAAAAATTTTCGTAAAAAAAATTTTCGTAAAAAAAATTTTCGTAAAAAAAATTTTCGTAAAAAAAATTTTCAAAAAATAAAATTTCGAAAAAAAATTTTGAAAAAAAATTCAAAAAAAATTTCAAAAAAAATTTTTAAAAAAATTCAAAAATTTTCGTAAAAAAATTTTAAAAAAAAATTTTAAAAAATCAAAAAAAATTCAAATTTCAAAAAAAATTTCAAAAAAAAAATTGAAAAAAAAATTTAAAAAAAAAAATTTTTAAAAAAACTCACAAAAAAAATTCAAAAAAAATTAAAAAAAAAATTTTCGTAAAAAAAATTTTCAAAAAAATAAAATTTCGAAAAAAATTAAAAAAAAAAAAATTTTCAAAAAAAAAAAATTTCGAAAAAAAATTAAAAAAAAAAGTTTCAAAAAAAAATTAAAAAAATAAAAAAAAAATTTTAGAAAAAATCGAAAAAAAAAATTTTCGAAAAAAATTTCAAAAAAAAAATTCAAAAAAAAAATTTTCAAAAAAAAAATTAAAAAAAAAATAAAAAAAAGATTTAAAAAAATTTTTTTTTAAAAATTTCAAAAAAAAATTCAAAAAATAATTTATAAAAAAAATCAAAAAAAAAATTTAAAAAAAATTACAAAAAAAATTCGAAAAAAAAAATTCAAAAAAAATGAAAAAAAAAATTTCAAAAAAAATTTTCGTAAAAAAATTTTCAAAAAAATAAAATTTCGAAAAAAATTTTTTTTAAAAAAAAATTTCAAAAAAAAAAATTTCGAAAAAAAATTTTAAAAAAAATTTTCAAAAAAAAATTTAAAAAATGAAAAAATTGAAAAAAAAATTTCAAAAAAAAAATTTCAAAAAAAATTTCGAAAAAAATTTCAAAAAAAAAATTCAAAAAAAAAAAATTTTCAAAAAAAAAATTTAAAAAAAAATTTTTTAAAAAAATTTTTAAAAAATTCACAAAAAAAAATTTCAAAAAAAAAATAAAAAAAAAATATTCAAAAAAAAAAAATTTCGAAAAAAAATTTTTAAAAAAATTTTCAAAAAAAAATTAAAAAAGTAAAAAAAAAAAAAAATTTTAGAAAAAATTTTAAAAAAATTTACAAAAAAAATTTAAAAAAAAAATTCAAAAAAAAAATTATAAAAAAAATCAAAAAAAAAATTAAAAAAAATTACAAAAAAAAAATCGAAAAAAAATTTTTAAAAAAATTTAAAAAAAAATTCACAAAAAAAAATTTCATAAAAAAATTTTAAAAAATTTTCAAAAAAAAAATTGAAAAAAAAATTAAAAAAAAAAAAAAAATTCGTAAAAAAAATAAAAAAAAATTTAAAAAAAATCGAAAAAAAAAATTTTCGAAAAAAATTTCAAAAAAAAAATCAAAAAAAAAATTTTCAAAAAAAAATTCAAAAAAAATAAAAAAAGATTTTAAAAAAATTTAAAAAAAATTTCAAAAAAAAAATTAAAAAAAAAAATTTTCAAAAAAAAATTAAAAAAATAAAAAAAAAACAAAAAAAAAATTTTAGAAAAAAATTTTAAAAAAAAATTCAAAAAAAAATTAAAAAAAAAAAATTCAAAAAAAATTTATAAAAAAAATCAAAAAAAAAATTTTAAAAAAATTACAAAAAAAATTCGAAAAAAACAATTTAAAAAAAAATTTAAAAAAAATTACAAAAAAAAATTCAAAAAAAATTGAAAAAAAAAATTAAAAAAAAAAATTTCAAAAAAAATTTTCGTAAAAAAAATTTTCGTAAAAAAAATTTTCGTAAAAAAAATTTTCAAAAAAATAATATTTCAAAAAAAAATTTTGAAAAAAAATTCAAAAAAAATTTCAAAAAAAAATTTCAAAAAAATTCAAAAAAAAAAAATCAAAAAAAAAATAAAAAAAAAATTTCAAAAAAAAATTTTCAAAAAAAAAAATTTCGAAAAAAAATTTTCAAAAAAAAATAAAAAAAATAAAAAAAAAAACAAAAAAAAAATTTACAAAAGAAAATTAAAAAAAAAATAAAAAAAAAAGATTGAAAAAAAATTTTTTAAAAAATTTCAAAAAAAAATTAAAAAAAAAAAAATTAAAAAAAAAATTTATAAAAAAAATCAAAAAAAAATTTAAAAAAATTACAAAAAAAAATCGAAAAAAAAATTTTAAAAAAAATTCACAAAAAAAAAATTTCATAAAAAATTTTTAAAAAATGTTCAAAAAAAAATTGAAAAAAAAAAAAAAAAAAAAATTCGTAAAACAAAATTTAAAAAAAATTTAAAAAAAATCGAAAAAAAAAAATTTCGAAAAAAATTAAAAAAAAAAAATTCAAAAAAAAATTTTCAAAAAAAAAAATCAAAAAAAAATAAAAAAAAGATTTAAAAAAAAATTAAAAAAAAAAATTAAAATAAAAATTTTCAAAAAAAAATTTAAAAAATAAATAAAAAAGAAAAAATTTTATAAAAAAAAATCAAAAAAAAAATTTAAAAAAAATTACAAAAAAAATTCGAAAAAAACAATAAAAAAATTTTTTTAAAAAATTCAAAAAAAAAATTCAAAAAAAAAATTTCAAAAAAAAATTTTCAAAAAAATTTATAAAAAAAAATCAAAAATAATTTTTAAAATAATTACAAAAAAAAATTGGAAAAAAACAATTTAAAAAAAAATTTGGAAAAAAAATTTTGAAAAAAATTACAAAAAAAAATTCAAAAAAATTTCAAAAAAAATTTCGAAAAAAATTACAAAAGAAAATTTTAAAAAAAATTACAAAAAAAATTAAAAAAAAAATTGAAAAAAAAAATTTCAAAAAAAAAATTTTCAAAAAAAAATTTAAAAAAATAAAAAAAAAATTTACAAAAAAAAAATTCAAAAAAAAATTAAAAAAAAATTTTGGAAAAAATTTTTTTAAAAAAATTACAAAAAAAAATTCAAAAAAATTTCAAAAAAAATTTCGAAAAAAATTACAAAAGAAAATTTCAAAAGAAATTACAAAAAAAATTCAAAAAAAAATTGAAAAAAAAAATTTCAAAAAAAAAATTTTCAAAAAAAAAAATTTCAAAAAAAATTTTCCAAAAAAATTAAAGAAAATAAAAAAAAAATTCAAAAAAAAACAAAAAAAAATTAAAAAAAAAATAAAAAACAAAGATTAAAAAAAATGTTAAAAAAATTTACAAACAAAAAATTCAAAAAAACAATAAAAAAAAAATTTTGGAAAAAAATTTTTTAAAAAAATTCAAAAAAAATTTCAAAAAAAAAATGTAAAAAAAAAAATTTCAAAAAAAACTTCAAAAAAAATTTCAAAAAAAATTTCGAAAAAAATTACAAAGGAAAATTTTTAAAAAAATTACAAAAAAATTCAAAAAAAATTGAAAAAAAAAATTTCAAAAAAAAAAATTTTCAAAAAAAAAAAATTTCAAAAAAATACAAAAAAAATAAAAAAAAAAAAAAATTTCAAAAAAAAAAATTTCGAAAAAAAAATAAAAAAAAAATTTTCAAAAAAAAATTTAAAAAATAAAAAAAAAACAAAAAAAAATTTTTGAAAAAATTTTTAAAAAATTTACAAAAAAAAATAAAAAAAAAAGATTCAAAAAAAATTTTAAAAAAAAATTCAAAAAAAATTTTTAAAAAAAATCAAAAAAAAAATTATAAAGAAAATCAAAAAAAAAATTTAAAAAAAAATTACAAAAAAAATTCGAAAAAAACAATTTAAAGAAAATTTAAAAAAAAATTACAAAAAAAAATCAAAAAAAATTGAAAAAAAAATTAAAAAAAAAAAAATTCAAAAAAATAAAAAAAAAAAAAAAAAATTCTTCAAAAAAAATAAAAAAAAAAAATTAAAAAAAAATCGAAAAAAAAAATTTCGAAAAAAATTTCAAAAAAAAAATTCAAAAAAAAATTTCAAAAAAAAAAAATTCAAAAAAAAAAACAAAAAAAAATTTTGAAAAAAATTTAAAAAAATTTACAAAAAAAAAATAAAAAAAAATAAAAAAAAAGATTCAAAAAAAATTTAAAAAAAAATTTCAGAAAAAAATTTCAAAAAAAAATTCAAAAAAAAATTTATAAAAAAAATCGAAAAAAAAATAAAAAAAAATTACAAAAAAAAATTCGAAAAAACAATTTCAAAAAAAAAATTAAAAAAAAATTGAAAAAAAAATTTAAAAAAAAAATTTCAAAAAAAAATTTTCAAAAAAAAAAAATTTCGAAAAAAAATTTTTAAAAAAATTTTCAAAAAAAAATTAAAAAAATAAAAAAAAAACAAAAAAAAAATCGAAAAAAAAATTTTAAAAAAAATTCACAAAAAAAAAATTTCATAAAAAATTTTTAAAAAATGTTCAAAAAAAAATTAAAAAAAAAAAATTCGTAAAACAAAATTAAAAAAAAATTTTAAAAAAAATCGAAAAAAAAAATTTTCGAAAAAAATTTTAAAAAAAAATTCAAAAAAAAATTTTCAAAAAAAAAATAAAAAAAAAAATAAAAAAAAGATTTAAAAAAAAATTTCAAAAAAAAAATTAAAATAAAAATTTTCAAAAAAAAATTAAAAAATAAAAAAAAAACAAAAAAAAAATTTTAAAAAAATTACAAAAAAAATTCGAAAAAAACAATTTAAAAAAAAATTTAAAAAAAATTACAAAAAAAAATTCAAAAAAAATTGAAAAAAAAAATTAAAAAAAAAAATTTCAAAAAAAATTTTCGTAAAAAAAATTTTCGTAAAAAAAATTTTCAAAAAAATAATATTTCAAAAAAAAATTTTGAAAAAAAATTCAAAAAAAATTTCAAAAAAAAATTTCAAAAAAATTCAAAAAAAAAAATCAAAAAAAAAATAAAAAAAAAATTTCAAAAAAAGAATTTTCAAAAAAAAAAATTTCGAAAAAAAATTTTCAAAAAAAAATAAAAAAAAAAACAAAAAAAAAATTTTAGAAAAATTTTTAAAAAAATTTACAAAAGAAAATTCAAAAAAAAATAAAAAAAAAAGATTGAAAAAAAATTTCAAAAAAAAATTAAAAAAAAAAAATTAAAAAAAAAATTTATAAAAAAAATCAAAAAAAAAATTTAAAAAAATTACAAAAAAAAATCGAAAAAAAAATTTAAAAAAAAATTCACAAAAAAAAAATTTCATAAAAAATTTTTAAAAAATGTTCAAAAAAAAATTGAAAAAAAAAAAAAAAAAAAAATTCGTAAAACAAAATTTAAAAAAAATTTAAAAAAAATCGAAAAAAAAAAATTTCGAAAAAAATTAAAAAAAAAAAATTCAAAAAAAAATTTAAAAAAAAAAAATTCAAAAAAAAATAAAAAAAAGATTTAAAAAAAAATTTAAAAAAAAAAATTAAAATAAAAATTTTCAAAAAAAAATTTAAAAAATAAATAAAAAAGAAAAAATTTTATAAAAAAAAATCAAAAAAAAAATTTAAAAAAAATTACAAAAAAAATTCGAAAAAAACAATAAAAAAAAATTTTTAAAAAATTCAAAAAAAAAATTCAAAAAAAAAATTTCAAAAAAAAATTTTCAAAAAAATTTATAAAAAAAAATCAAAAATAATTTTTAAAATAATTACAAAAAAAAATTGGAAAAAAACAATTTAAAAAAAAATTTGGAAAAAAAATTTTGAAAAAAATTACAAAAAAAAATTCAAAAAAATTTCAAAAAAAATTTCGAAAAAAATTACAAAAGAAAATTTAAAAAAAAATTACAAAAAAAATTAAAAAAAAAATTGAAAAAAAAAATTTCAAAAAAAAAATTTTCAAAAAAAAATTTAAAAAAATAAAAAAAAAATTTACAAAAAAAAAATTCAAAAAAAAATAAAAAAAAAATTTTGGAAAAAATTTTTTTAAAAAAATTACAAAAAAAAATTCAAAAAAATTTCAAAAAAAATTTCGAAAAAAATTACAAAAGAAAATTTCAAAAGAAATTACAAAAAAAATTCAAAAAAAAATTGAAAAAAAAAATTTCAAAAAAAAAATTTTCAAAAAAAAAAATTTCAAAAAAAATTTTCCAAAAAAATTAAAGAAAATAAAAAAAAATTTCAAAAAAAAATCAAAAAAAAATTAAAAAAAAAATAAAAAACAAAGATTAAAAAAAATGTTAAAAAAATTTACAAACAAAAAATTCAAAAAAACAATAAAAAAAAATTTTGGAAAAAATTTTTTTAAAAAAATTCAAAAAAAATTTCAAAAAAAAAATTTAAAAAAAAAATTTTCAAAAAAAACTTCAAAAAAAATTTCAAAAAAAATTTCGAAAAAAATTACAAAGGAAAATTTTAAAAAAAATTACAAAAAAATTCAAAAAAAATTGAAAAAAAAAATTTCAAAAAAAAAAATTTTCAAAAAAAAAAAATTTCAAAAAAATACAAAAAAAATAAAATAAAAAAAAAATTAAAAAAAAAAAAATTTCGAAAAAAAAATAAAAAAAAAAATTTTCAAAAAAAAATTTAAAAAATAAAAAAAAAACAAAAAAAAATTTTTGAAAACATTTTTAAAAAATTTACAAAAAAAAATAAAAAAAAAAGATTCAAAAAAAATTTAAAAAAAAAATTCAAAAAAAATTTTTAAAAAAAATCAAAAAAAAAATTATAAAGAAAATCAAAAAAAAAATTTAAAAAAAAATTACAAAAAAAATTCGAAAAAAACAATTTAAAGAAAATTTTAAAAAAAATTACAAAAAAAAATCAAAAAAAATTGAAAAAAAAATTAAAAAAAAAAAATTCAAAAAAAAAAAAAAAAAAAAATTTCTTCAAAAAAAATAAAAAAAAAAATAAAAAAAAAATCGAAAAAAAAAATTTCGAAAAAAATTTCAAAAAAAAAATTCAAAAAAAAATTTCAAAAAAAAAAAATTCAAAAAAAAAAACAAAAAAAAATTTTAAAAAAAATTTAAAAAAATTTACAAAAAAAAAATAAAAAAAAATAAAAAAAAAGATTCAAAAAAAATTTAAAAAAAAATTTCAGAAAAAAATTTCAAAAAAAAATTCAAAAAAAAATTTATAAAAAAAATCGAAAAAAAAATAAAAAAAAATTACAAAAAAAAATTCGAAAAAACAATTTCAAAAAAAAAATTCAAAAAAAATTGAAAAAAAAATTTAAAAAAAAAATTTCAAAAAAAAATTTTCAAAAAAAAAAATTTCGAAAAAAAATTTTTAAAAAAATTTTCAAAAAAAAATTAAAAAAATAAAAAAAAAAACAAAAAAAAAATCGAAAAAAAAATTTAAAAAAAAATTCACAAAAAAAAAATTTCATAAAAAATTTTTAAAAAATGTTCAAAAAAAAATTTAAAAAAAAAAAAAAAAATTCGTAAAACAAAATTAAAAAAAAAATTAAAAAAAAATCGAAAAAAAAAATTTTCGAAAAAAATTTAAAAAAAAAATTCAAAAAAAAATAAAAAAAAAAGATTGAAAAAAAATTTTTTAAAAAATTTCAAAAAAAAATTTAAAAAAAAAAATTAAAAAAAAAATTTATAAAAAAAATCAAAAAAAAAATTTAAAAAAATTACAAAAAAAAATCGAAAAAAAAATTTTAAAAAAAATTCACAAAAAAAAAATTTCATAAAAAATTTTTAAAAAATGTTCAAAAAAAAATTGAAAAAAAAAAAAAAAAAAAAATTCGTAAAACAAAATTTAAAAAAAAATTTAAAAAAATCGAAAAAAAAAAATTTCGAAAAAAATTAAAAAAAAAAAATTCAAAAAAAAATTTTCAAAAAAAAAATTCAAAAAAAAATAAAAAAAAGATTTAAAAAAAAATTTCAAAAAAAAAATTAAAATAAAAATTTTCAAAAAAAAATTAAAAAAATAAAAAAAAAAGAAAAAATTTTATAAAAAAAAATCAAAAAAAAAATTTAAAAAAAATTACAAAAAAAATTCGAAAAAAACAATAAAAAAAAATTTTTAAAAAATTCAAAAAAAAAATTCAAAAAAAAAATTTCAAAAAAAAATTTTCAAAAAAATTTATAAAAAAAAATCAAAAATAATTTTTAAAATAATTACAAAAAAAAATTGGAAAAAAACAATTTAAAAAAAAATTTGGAAAAAAAATTTTGAAAAAAATTACAAAAAAAAATTCAAAAAAATTTCAAAAAAAATTTCGAAAAAAATTACAAAAGAAAATTTTTAAAAAAATTACAAAAAAAATTAAAAAAAAAATTGAAAAAAAAAATTTCAAAAAAAAAATTTTCAAAAAAAAATTTAAAAAAATAAAAAAAAAATTTACAAAAAAAAATTCAAAAAAAAATAAAAAAAAAATTTTGGAAAAAATTTTTTTAAAAAAATTACAAAAAAAAATTCAAAAAAATTTCAAAAAAAATTTCGAAAAAAATTACAAAAGAAAATTTCAAAAGAAATTACAAAAAAAATTCAAAAAAAAATTGAAAAAAAAAATTTCAAAAAAAAAATTTTCAAAAAAAAAAATTTCAAAAAAAATTTTCCAAAAAAATTAAAGAAAATAAAAAAAAATTTCAAAAAAAAAACAAAAAAAAATAAAAAAAAAAATAAAAAACAAAGATTAAAAAAAATGTTAAAAAAATTTACAAACAAAAAATTCAAAAAAACAATAAAAAAAAAATTTTGGAAAAAAATTTTTTAAAAAAATTCAAAAAAAATTTCAAAAAAAAAATTTAAAAAAAAAATTTTCAAAAAAAACTTCAAAAAAAATTTCAAAAAAAATTTCGAAAAAAATTACAAAGGAAAATTTTTAAAAAAATTACAAAAAAATTCAAAAAAAATTGAAAAAAAAAATTTCAAAAAAAAAAATTTTCAAAAAAAAAAAATTTCAAAAAAATACAAAAAAAATAAAAAAAAAAAAAAATTTCAAAAAAAAAAATTTCGAAAAAAAAATAAAAAAAAAATTTTCAAAAAAAAATTTAAAAAATAAAAAAAAAACAAAAAAAAATTTTTGAAAAAATTTTTAAAAAATTTACAAAAAAAAATAAAAAAAAAAGATTCAAAAAAAATTTAAAAAAAAAATTCAAAAAAAATTAAAAAAAAAAATCAAAAAAAAAATTATAAAGAAAATCAAAAAAAAAATTTAAAAAAAAATTACAAAAAAAATTCGAAAAAAACAATTTAAAGAAAATTTTAAAAAAAATTACAAAAAAAAATCAAAAAAAATTGAAAAAAAAATTAAAAAAAAAAAAATTCAAAAAAATAAAAAAAAAAAAAAAATTTCTTCAAAAAAAATAAAAAAAAAATTAAAAAAAAATCGAAAAAAAAAATTTCGAAAAAAATTTCAAAAAAAAAATTCAAAAAAAAATTTCAAAAAAAAAAAATTCAAAAAAAAAACAAAAAAAAATTTTAAAAAAAATTTAAAAAAATTTACAAAAAAAAAATAAAAAAAAATAAAAAAAAAGATTCAAAAAAAATTTAAAAAAAAATTTCAGAAAAAAATTTCAAAAAAAAATTCGAAAAAAAAATTTATAAAAAAAATCGAAAAAAAAATAAAAAAAAATTACAAAAAAAAATTCGAAAAAACAATTTCAAAAAAAAAATTAAAAAAAAATTGAAAAAAAAATTTAAAAAAAAAATTTCAAAAAAAAATTTTCAAAAAAAAAAAATTTCGAAAAAAAATTTTTAAAAAAATTTTCAAAAAAAAATTAAAAAAATAAAAAAAAAACAAAAAAAAAATCGAAAAAAAAATTTTAAAAAAAATTCACAAAAAAAAAATTTCATAAAAAATTTTTAAAAAATGTTCAAAAAAAAATTAAAAAAAAAAAAAAAAAATTCGTAAAACAAAATTAAAAAAAAATTTAAAAAAAAATCGAAAAAAAAAATTTTCGAAAAAAATTTAAAAAAAAAATTCAAAAAAAAATTTTCAAAAAAAAAATAAAAAAAAAAATAAAAAAAAGATTTTAAAAAAAATTTCAAAAAAAAAATTAAAATAAAAATTTTCAAAAAAAAATTAAAAAATAAAAAAAAAACAAAAAAAAAATTTTAAAAAAATTACAAAAAAAATTCGAAAAAAACAATTTAAAAAAAAATTAAAAAAAAATTACAAAAAAAAATTCAAAAAAAATTGAAAAAAAAAATTAAAAAAAAAATTTCAAAAAAAATTTTCGTAAAAAAAATTTTCGTAAAAAAAATTTTCGTAAAAAAAATTTTCAAAAAAATAATATTTCAAAAAAAAATTTTGAAAAAAAATTCAAAAAAAATTTCAAAAAAAAATTTCAAAAAAATTCAAAAAAAAAAATCAAAAAAAAAATAAAAAAAAATTTCAAAAAAAAATTTTCAAAAAAAAAAATTTCGAAAAAAAATTTTCAAAAAAAAATTAAAAAAATAAAAAAAAAAACAAAAAAAAAATTTTAGAAAAATTTTTAAAAAAATTTACAAAAGAAAATTCAAAAAAAAATAAAAAAAAAAGATTGAAAAAAAATTTTTTAAAAAATTTCAAAAAAAAATTAAAAAAAAAAATTAAAAAAAAAATTTATAAAAAAAATCAAAAAAAAAATTTAAAAAAATTACAAAAAAAAATCGAAAAAAAAATTTTAAAAAAAATTCACAAAAAAAAAATTTCATAAAAAATTTTTAAAAAATGTTCAAAAAAAAATTGAAAAAAAAAAAAAAAAAAATTCGTAAAACAAAATTTAAAAAAAATTTAAAAAAAATCGAAAAAAAAAAATTTCGAAAAAAATTTAAAAAAAAAAATTCAAAAAAAAATTTTCAAAAAAAAAATTCAAAAAAAAATAAAAAAAAGATTTAAAAAAAAATTAAAAAAAAAAAATTAAAATAAAAATTTTCAAAAAAAAATTTAAAAAATAAATAAAAAAGAAAAAATTTTATAAAAAAAAATCAAAAAAAAAATTTAAAAAAAATTACAAAAAAAATTCGAAAAAAACAATAAAAAAAAATTTTTAAAAAATTCAAAAAAATTCAAAAAAAATTGAAAAAAAAAATTTCAAAAAAAAAAATTTTCAAAAAAAAAAAATTTCAAAAAAATACAAAAAAAATAAAAAAAAAAAAAAATTTAAAAAAAAAAAATTTCGAAAAAAAAATAAAAAAAAAATTTTCAAAAAAAAATTTAAAAAATAAAAAAAAAACAAAAAAAAATTTTTGAAAAAATTTTTAAAAAATTTACAAAAAAAAATAAAAAAAAAAGATTCAAAAAAAATTTAAAAAAAAAATTCAAAAAAAATTTAAAAAAAAAATCAAAAAAAAATTATAAAGAAAATCAAAAAAAAAATTTAAAAAAAAATTACAAAAAAAATTCGAAAAAAACAATTTAAAGAAAATTTTAAAAAAAATTACAAAAAAAAATCAAAAAAAATTGAAAAAAAAATTAAAAAAAAAAAAATTCAAAAAAATAAAAAAAAAAAAAAAATTTCTTCAAAAAAAATAAAAAAAAAATTAAAAAAAAATCGAAAAAAAAAATTTCGAAAAAAATTTCAAAAAAAAAATTCAAAAAAAAATTTCAAAAAAAAAAAATTCAAAAAAAAAACAAAAAAAAATTTTAAAAAAAATTTAAAAAAATTTACAAAAAAAAAATAAAAAAAAATAAAAAAAAAGATTCAAAAAAAATTTAAAAAAAAATTTCAGAAAAAAATTTCAAAAAAAAATTCGAAAAAAAAATTTATAAAAAAAATCGAAAAAAAAATAAAAAAAAATTACAAAAAAAAATTCGAAAAAACAATTTCAAAAAAAAAATTAAAAAAAAATTGAAAAAAAAATTTAAAAAAAAAATTTCAAAAAAAAATTTTCAAAAAAAAAAAATTTCGAAAAAAAATTTTTAAAAAAATTTTCAAAAAAAAATTAAAAAAATAAAAAAAAAACAAAAAAAAAATCGAAAAAAAAATTTTAAAAAAAATTCACAAAAAAAAAATTTCATAAAAAATTTTTAAAAAATGTTCAAAAAAAAATTAAAAAAAAAAAAAAAAAATTCGTAAAACAAAATTAAAAAAAAATTTAAAAAAAAATCGAAAAAAAAAATTTTCGAAAAAAATTTTAAAAAAAAATTCAAAAAAAAATTTTCAAAAAAAAAATAAAAAAAAAAATAAAAAAAAGATTTTAAAAAAAATTTCAAAAAAAAAATTAAAATAAAAATTTTCAAAAAAAAATTAAAAAATAAAAAAAAAACAAAAAAAAAATTTTAAAAAAATTACAAAAAAAATTCGAAAAAAACAATTTAAAAAAAAATTTAAAAAAAATTACAAAAAAAAATTCAAAAAAAATTGAAAAAAAAAATTAAAAAAAAAATTTCAAAAAAAATTTTCGTAAAAAAAATTTTCGTAAAAAAAATTTTCGTAAAAAAAATTTTCAAAAAAATAATATTTCAAAAAAAAATTTTGAAAAAAAATTCAAAAAAAATTTCAAAAAAAAATTTCAAAAAAATTCAAAAAAAAAAATCAAAAAAAAAATAAAAAAAAAATTTCAAAAAAAAATTTTCAAAAAAAAAAATTTCGAAAAAAAATTTTCAAAAAAAAATTAAAAAAATAAAAAAAAAAACAAAAAAAAAATTTTAGAAAAATTTTTAAAAAAATTTACAAAAGAAAATTCAAAAAAAAATAAAAAAAAAAGATTGAAAAAAAATTTTTTAAAAAATTTCAAAAAAAAATTAAAAAAAAAAATTAAAAAAAAAATTTATAAAAAAAATCAAAAAAAAAATTTAAAAAAATTACAAAAAAAAATCGAAAAAAAAATTTTAAAAAAAATTCACAAAAAAAAAATTTCATAAAAAATTTTTAAAAAATGTTCAAAAAAAAATTGAAAAAAAAAAAAAAAAAAATTCGTAAAACAAAATTTAAAAAAAATTTAAAAAAAATCGAAAAAAAAAAAATTTCGAAAAAAATTTAAAAAAAAAAATTCAAAAAAAAATTTTCAAAAAAAAAATTCAAAAAAAAATAAAAAAAAGATTTAAAAAAAAATTAAAAAAAAAAAATTAAAATAAAAATTTTCAAAAAAAAATTTAAAAAATAAATAAAAAAGAAAAAATTTTATAAAAAAAAATCAAAAAAAAAATTTAAAAAAAATTACAAAAAAAATTCGAAAAAAACAATAAAAAAAAATTTTTAAAAAATTCAAAAAAAAAATTCAAAAAAAAAATTTCAAAAAAAAATTTTCAAAAAAATTTATAAAAAAAAATCAAAAATAATTTTTAAAATAATTACAAAAAAAAATTGGAAAAAAACAATTTAAAAAAAAGTTTGGAAAAAAAATTTTGAAAAAAATTACAAAAAAAAATTCAAAAAAATTTCAAAAAAAATTTCGAAAAAAATTACAAAAGAAAATTTTTAAAAAAATTACAAAAAAAATTAAAAAAAAAATTGAAAAAAAAAATTTCAAAAAAAAAATTTTCAAAAAAAAATTTAAAAAAATAAAAAAAAAATTTACAAAAAAAAAAATCAAAAAAAAATAAAAAAAAAATTTTGGAAAAAATTTTTTTAAAAAAATTACAAAAAAAAATTCAAAAAAATTTCAAAAAAAATTTCGAAAAAAATTACAAAAGAAAATTTCAAAAGAAATTACAAAAAAAATTCAAAAAAAAATTGAAAAAAAAAATTTCAAAAAAAAAATTTTCAAAAAAAAAAATTTCAAAAAAAATTTTCCAAAAAAATTAAAGAAAATAAAAAAAAATTTCAAAAAAAAAACAAAAAAAAATTAAAAAAAAAATAAAAAACAAAGATTAAAAAAAATGTTAAAAAAATTTACAAACAAAAAATTCAAAAAAACAATAAAAAAAAAATTTTGGAAAAAATTTTTTTAAAAAAATTCAAAAAAAATTTCAAAAAAAAAATTAAAAAAAAAAATTTTCAAAAAAAACTTCAAAAAAAATTTCAAAGGAAAATTTTAAAAAAAATTACAAAAAAATTCAAAAAAAATTGAAAAAAAAAATTTCAAAAAAAAAAATTTTCAAAAAAAAAATATTTCAAAAAAATACAAAAAAAATAAAAAAAAAAAAATTTCAAAAAAAAAAATTTCGAAAAAAAAATAAAAAAAAAATTTTTCAAAAAAAAATTTAAAAAATAAAAAAAAAACAAAAAAAAATTTTTGAAAAAATTTTTAAAAAATTTACAAAAAAAAATAAAAAAAAAAGATTCAAAAAAAATTTTAAAAAAAAATTCAAAAAAAATTTTTTAAAAAAATCAAAAAAAAAATTATAAAGAAAATCAAAAAAAAAATTTAAAAAAAAATTACAAAAAAAATTCGAAAAAAACAATTTAAAGAAAATTTTAAAAAAAATTACAAAAAAAAATCAAAAAAAATTGAAAAAAAAATTAAAAAAAAAAAATTCAAAAAAATAAAAAAAAAAAAAAAATTTCTTCAAAAAAAATTAAAAAAAAAATTAAAAAAAAATCGAAAAAAAAAATTTCGAAAAAAATTTCAAAAAAAAAATTCAAAAAAAAATTTCAAAAAAAAAAAATTCAAAAAAAAAAACAAAAAAAAATTTTAAAAAAAATTTAAAAAAATTAACAAAAAAAAAAATAAAAAAAAATAAAAAAAAAGATTCAAAAAAAATTTAAAAAAAAATTTCAGAAAAAAATTTCAAAAAAAAATTCAAAAAAAAATTTATAAAAAAAATCGAAAAAAAAATTAAAAAAAATTACAAAAAAAAATTCGAAAAAACAATTTCAAAAAAAAAATTCAAAAAAAATTGAAAAAAAAATTTAAAAAAAAAATTTCAAAAAAAAATTTTCAAAAAAAAAAAATTTCGAAAAAAAATTTTTAAAAAAATTTTCAAAAAAAAATTAAAAAAATAAAAAAAAAACAAAAAAAAAATCGAAAAAAAAATTTTAAAAAAAATTCACAAAAAAAAAATTTCATAAAAAATTTTTAAAAAATGTTCAAAAAAAAATTTAAAAAAAAAAAAAAAATCGTAAAACAAAATTAAAAAAAAATTTAAAAAAAAATCGAAAAAAAAAATTTTCGAAAAAAATTTTAAAAAAAAATTCAAAAAAAAATTTTCAAAAAAAAAATAAAAAAAAAATAAAAAAAAGATTTAAAAAAAAATTTCAAAAAAAAAATTAAAATAAAAATTTTCAAAAAAAAATTAAAAAATAAAAAAAAAACAAAAAAAAAATTCAAAAAAAATGAAAAAAAAAAATTCAAAAAAAATTTTCGTAAAAAAAATTTTCAAAAAAATAAAATTTCGAAAAAAATTTTTTTTGAAAAAAATTTTCAAAAAAAAAAATTTCGAAAAAAAATTTAAAAAAAAATTTTCAAAAAAAAAATTAAAAAATAAAAAAATTGAAAAAAAAATTTCAAAAAAAAAAATTTCAAAAAAAATTTTCGAAAAAAAAATTTCAAAAAAAAAATTCAAAAAGAAAAAATTTTCAAAAAAAAAATTGAAAAAAAAAATTTTTTAAAAAATTTTAAAAAAATTCACAAAAAAAATTTCAAAAAAAAAAATTAAAAAAAAATATTCAAAAAAAAATTTACCAAAAAAAAAAAAAAAAAAAATTTCAAAAAAAAATTTTTAAAAAAATTTAAAAAAAAATCACAAAAAAAAATATCAAAAAAAAATAAAAAAAAAATATTCAAAAAAAAAATTTCGAAAAAAAAATTTAAAAAAAATTTTCAAAAAAAAATTAAAAAAATAAAAAAAAAAACAAAAAAAAAATTTTAGAAAAAATTTAAAAAAAATTTACAAAAAAAAATTAAAAAAAAAGATTCAAAAAAAATTTTAAAAAAAATTTCAAAAAAAAATTTTAAAAAAAAATTCAAAAAAAAATTTATAAAAAAAATCAAAAAAAAATTTAAAAAAAAATTTAAAAAAAAAAATCGGAAAAAATTTTTTAAAAAAATTGAAAAAAAATTCACAAAAAAAAATTTCATGAAAAAAATTTTAAAAAATTTTCAAAAAAAAAATTGAAAAAAAAAATTAAAAAAAAAAAAAAATTCGTAAAAAAAATAAAAAAAAATTTTAAAAAAATCGAAAAAAAAAATTTTCGAAAAAAATTTCAAAAAAAAAATCAAAAAAAAAAATTTTCAAAAAAAAAATCAAAAAAAAATAAAAAAAAGATTAAAAAAAATATTTAAAAAAAAATTTCAAAAAAAAATTAAAAAAAAAATTTTCAAAAAAAAATTAAAAAAATAAAAAAAAAACAAAAAAAAAAATTTAGAAAAAAATTTTAAAAAAATTTACAAAAAAAAATTAAAAAAAAAATAAAAAAAAGATTAAAAAAAAATTTTAAAAAAAATTCAAAAAAAAATTTTAAAAAAAAATTCAAAAAAAAATTTATAAAAAAAAATCAAAAAAAATTTATAAAAAAATAAAAAAAAATTTTTAAAAAAATTACAAAAAAAAATTCGAAAAAAACAATTTGAAAAAAAAATTTAAAAAAAATTACAAAAAAAAATTCAAAAAAAATTGAAAAAAAAAATTAAAAAAAAAATTTCAAAAAAAATTTTCGTAAAAAAAATTTTCGTAAAAAAAATTTTCGTAAAAAAAATTTTCAAAAAAATAATATTTCAAAAAAAAATTTTGAAAAAAAATTCAAAAAAAATTTCAAAAAAAAATTTCAAAAAAATTCAAAAAAAAAAAATCAAAAAAAAAATAAAAAAAAATTTCAAAAAAAAATTTTCAAAAAAAAAAATTTCGAAAAAAAATTTTCAAAAAAAAATTAAAAAAATAAAAAAAAAAACAAAAAAAAAAATTTAGAAAAATTTTTAAAAAAATTTACAAAAGAAAATTCAAAAAAAAATAAAAAAAAAGATTGAAAAAAAATTTTTTAAAAAATTTCAAAAAAAAATTAAAAAAAAAAAATTAAAAAAAAAATTTATAAAAAAAATCAAAAAAAAAATTTAAAAAAATTACAAAAAAAAATCGAAAAAAAAATTTTAAAAAAAATTCACAAAAAAAAAATTTCATAAAAAATTTTTAAAAAATGTTCAAAAAAAAATTGAAAAAAAAAAAAAAAAAAATTCGTAAAACAAAATTTAAAAAAAATTTAAAAAAAATCGAAAAAAAAAAATTTCGAAAAAAATAAAAAAAAAAAATTCAAAAAAAAATTTTCAAAAAAAAAATTCAAAAAAAAATAAAAAAAAGATTTAAAAAAAAATTAAAAAAAAAAATTAAAATAAAAATTTTCAAAAAAAAATTTAAAAAATAAATAAAAAAGAAAAAATTTTATAAAAAAAAATCAAAAAAAAAATTTAAAAAAAATTACAAAAAAAATTCGAAAAAAACAATAAAAAAAAATTTTTAAAAAATTCAAAAAAAAAATTCAAAAAAAAAATTTCAAAAAAAAATTTTCAAAAAAATTTATAAAAAAAAATCAAAAATAATTTTTAAAATAATTACAAAAAAAAATTGGAAAAAAACAATTTAAAAAAAAATTTGGAAAAAAAATTTTGAAAAAAATTACAAAAAAAAATTCAAAAAAATTTCAAAAAAAATTTCGAAAAAAATTACAAAAGAAAATTTTTAAAAAAATTACAAAAAAAATTTAAAAAAAAATTGAAAAAAAAAATTCAAAAAAAAAATTTTCAAAAAAAAATTTAAAAAAATAAAAAAAAAATTTACAAAAAAAAAAATCAAAAAAAAATAAAAAAAAAATTTTGGAAAAAATTTTTTTAAAAAAATTACAAAAAAAAATTCAAAAAAATTTCAAAAAAAATTTCGAAAAAAATTACAAAAGAAAATTTCAAAAGAAATTACAAAAAAAATTAAAAAAAAATTGAAAAAAAAAATTTCAAAAAAAAAATTTTCAAAAAAAAAAATTTCGAAAAAAATTTTCCAAAAAAATTAAAGAAAATAAAAAAAAATTTCAAAAAAAAAACAAAAAAAAATTAAAAAAAAAATAAAAAACAAAGATTAAAAAAAATGTTAAAAAAATTTACAAACAAAAAATTCAAAAAAACAATAAAAAAAAAATTTTGGAAAAAATTTTTTTAAAAAAATTCAAAAAAAATTTCAAAAAAAAAATTTAAAAAAAAAATTTTCAAAAAAAACTTCAAAAAAAATTTCAAAGGAAAATTTTAAAAAAAATTACAAAAAAATTCAAAAAAAATTGAAAAAAAAAATTTCAAAAAAAAAAATTTTCAAAAAAAAAATATTTCAAAAAAATACAAAAAAAATAAAAAAAAAAAAAAATTTCAAAAAAAAAAATTTCGAAAAAAAAATAAAAAAAAAATTTTTCAAAAAAAAATTTAAAAAATAAAAAAAAAACAAAAAAAAATTTTTGAAAAAATTTTTAAAAAATTTACAAAAAAAAATAAAAAAAAAAGATTCAAAAAAAATTTTAAAAAAAAATTCAAAAAAAATTTTTTAAAAAAATCAAAAAAAAAATTATAAAGAAAATCAAAAAAAAAATTTAAAAAAAAATTACAAAAAAAATTCGAAAAAAACAATTTAAAGAAAATTTTAAAAAAAATTACAAAAAAAAATCAAAAAAAATTGAAAAAAAAATTAAAAAAAAAAAATTCAAAAAAATAAAAAAAAAAAAAAAATTTCTTCAAAAAAAATAAAAAAAAAAATTAAAAAAAAATCGAAAAAAAAAATTTCGAAAAAAATTTCAAAAAAAAAATTCAAAAAAAAATTTCAAAAAAAAAAATTCAAAAAAAAAAACAAAAAAAAATTTTAAAAAAAATTTAAAAAAATTTACAAAAAAAAAATAAAAAAAAATAAAAAAAAAGATTCAAAAAAAATTTAAAAAAAAATTTCAGAAAAAAATTTCAAAAAAAAATTCAAAAAAAAATTTATAAAAAAAATCGAAAAAAAAATTAAAAAAAATTACAAAAAAAAATTCGAAAAAACAATTTCAAAAAAAAAATTCAAAAAAAATTGAAAAAAAAATTTAAAAAAAAAATTTCAAAAAAAAATTTTCAAAAAAAAAAAATTTCGAAAAAAAATTTTTAAAAAAATTTTCAAAAAAAAATTAAAAAAATAAAAAAAAAACAAAAAAAAATCGAAAAAAAAATTTTAAAAAAAAATCACAAAAAAAAAATTTCATAAAAAATTTTTAAAAAATGTTCAAAAAAAAATTTAAAAAAAAAAAAAAAAAATCGTAAAACAAAATTTAAAAAAAATTTAAAAAAAAATCGAAAAAAAAAATTTTCGAAAAAAATTTAAAAAAAAAATTCAAAAAAAAATTTTCAAAAAAAAAATAAAAAAAAAATAAAAAAAAGATTTAAAAAAAAATTTCAAAAAAAAAATTAAAATAAAAATTTTCAAAAAAAAATTAAAAAATAAAAAAAAAAACAAAAAAAAAATTTAAAAAAAATTACAAAAAAAATTCAAAAAAAATGAAAAAAAAAATTCAAAAAAAATTTTCGTAAAAAAAATTTTCAAAAAAATAAAATTTCGAAAAAATTTTTTTTTGAAAAAAATTTTCAAAAAAAAAAATTTCGAAAAAAAATTTAAAAAAAAATTTTCAAAAAAAAAATTAAAAAATAAAAAAATTGAAAAAAAAATTTCAAAAAAAAAAATTTCAAAAAAAATTTTCGAAAAAAAAATTTCAAAAAAAAAATTCAAAAAGAAAAAATTTTCAAAAAAAAAATTGAAAAAAAAAATTTTTTAAAAAATTTTAAAAAAATTCACAAAAAAAATTTCAAAAAAAAAAAATTAAAAAAAAATATTCAAAAAAAAATTTACCAAAAAAAAAAAAAAAAAAAATTTCAAAAAAAAATTTTTAAAAAAATTTAAAAAAAAATCACAAAAAAAAATATCAAAAAAAAATAAAAAAAAAATATTCAAAAAAAAAATTTCGAAAAAAAAATTTAAAAAAAATTTTCAAAAAAAAATTAAAAAAATAAAAAAAAAAACAAAAAAAAAATTTTAGAAAAAATTTAAAAAAAATTTACAAAAAAAAATTAAAAAAAAAGATTCAAAAAAAATTTTAAAAAAAATTTCAAAAAAAAATTTTAAAAAAAAAATTCAAAAAAAAATTTATAAAAAAAATCAAAAAAAAAATTAAAAAAAAATTACAAAAAAAAAATCGGAAAAAAATTTTTAAAAAAATTGAAAAAAAATTCACAAAAAAAAATTTCATGAAAAAAATTTTAAAAAATTTTCAAAAAAAAAATTGAAAAAAAAAATTAAAAAAAAAAAAAAAATTCGTAAAAAAAATAAAAAAAAATTTTAAAAAAATCGAAAAAAAAAATTTTCGAAAAAAATTTCAAAAAAAAAATCAAAAAAAAAAATTTTCAAAAAAAAAATCAAAAAAAAATAAAAAAAAGATTAAAAAAAATATTTAAAAAAAATTTCAAAAAAAAAATTAAAAAAAAAATTTTCAAAAAAAAATTAAAAAAATAAAAAAAAAACAAAAAAAAAAATTTAGAAAAAAATTTTAAAAAAATTTACAAAAAAAAATTAAAAAAAAAATAAAAAAAAGATTAAAAAAAAATTTAAAAAAAAATTCAAAAAAAAATTTAAAAAAAAAATTCAAAAAAAAATTTATAAAAAAAAATCAAAAAAAATTTATAAAAAAATAAAAAAAAAATTTTAAAAAAATTACAAAAAAAAATTCGAAAAAAACAATTTGAAAAAAAAATTTAAAAAAAATTACAAAAAAAAATTCAAAAAAAATTGAAAAAAAAAATTAAAAAAAAAAATTTCAAAAAAAATTTTCGTAAAAAAAATTTTCGTAAAAAAAATTTTCGTAAAAAAAATTTTCGTAAAAAAAATTTTCAAAAAAATAAAATTTCGAAAAAAAATTTTGAAAAAAAATTTCAAAAAAAAATTTTAAAAAAATTCAAAAAATTTTTAAAAAAAAATAAAAAAAAAAATTCGAAAAAAAATTTCAAAAAAAAATTAAAAAAAATTCCAAAAAAAAAATTTCAAAAAAAATTTTCGTAAAAAAATTTAAAAAAAAAATTTAAAAAAATCAAAAAAAATTCAAATTTCAAAAAAAATTTAAAAAAAAAAATTGAAAAAAAAATTTTAAAAAAAAGTTTTAAAAAAACTCACAAAAAAAATTCAAAAAAAATGAAAAAAAAAATTTTCTTAAAAAAACTTTTCAAAAAAATAAAATTTCGAAAAAAATTAAAAAAAAAAAAAAATTCAAAAAAAAAAAATTTCGAAAAAAAATTAAAAAAAAAAGTTTCAAAAAAAAATTAAAAAAATAAAAAAAAAACAAAAAAAAAATTTTAGAAAAAATTTAAAAAAAAATTTACAAAAAAAAATAAAAAAAAAAGATTCAAAAAAAATTTAAAAAAAAATTCAAAAAAAAATTTAAAAAAAAAAATTCAAAAAAAAATTTATAAAAAAAATCAAAAAAAAAATTAAAAAAAAATTACAAAAAAAAATCGGAAAAAATTTTTTAAAAAAATTGAAAAAAAAATTCACAAAAAAAAAATTTCATGAAAAAAATTTTAAAAAATTTTCAAAAAAAAAATTGAAAAAAAAAATTAAAAAAAAAAAAAAAATCGTAAAAAAAATAAAAAAAAATTTAAAAAAAATCGAAAAAAAAAATTTTCGAAAAAAATTTCAAAAAAAAAATCAAAAAAAAAAATTTTCAAAAAAAAAATAAAAAAAAGATTAAAAAAAATATTTAAAAAAAAATTTCAAAAAAAAAATTTAAAAAAAAATTTCAAAAAAAAATTAAAAAAATAAAAAAAAAACAAAAAAAAATTTTAGAAAAAAATTTTAAAAAAATTTACAAAAAAAATTCAAAAAAAATAAAAAAAAAAGATTAAAAAAAAATTTAAAAAAAAAATCAAAAAAAATTAAAAAAAAAAAATTCAAAAAAAATTTATAAAAAAAAAATCAAAAAAAATTTATAAAAAAATCAAAAAAAAATTTAAAAAAAATTACAAAAAAAATTCGAATAAAACAATTTAAAAAAAAATTTAAAAAAAATTACAAAAAAAAATTCAAAAAAAATTGAAAAAAAAATTGAAAAAAAAAATTTCAAAAAAAATTTTCGTAAAAAAAATTTTCAAAAAATAAAATTTCGAAAAAAAATTTTGAAAAAAAATTCAAAAAAAATTTCAAAAAAAAATTTTAAAAAAATTCAAAAAATTTTCGTAAAAAAATTGAAAAAAAAAATTTAAAAAAATCAAAAAAAATTCAAATTTCAAAAAAAATTTCAAAAAAAAAATTGAAAAAAAATTTTAAAAAAAGTTTTAAAAAAACTCACAAAAAAAATTCAAAAAAAATGAAAAAAAAAATTTTCGTAAAAAAAATTTTCAAAAAAATAAAATTTCGAAAAAAATTAAAAAAAAAAAAAATTTCAAAAAAAAAAAATTTCGAAAAAAAATTTAAAAAAAAAGTTTCAAAAAAAAATTAAAAAAATAAAAAAAAAATTTTAGAAAAAATCGAAAAAAAAAATTTTCGAAAAAAATTTCAAAAAAAAAATTCAAAAAAAAAATTTTCAAAAAAAAAATTCAAAAAAAAATAAAAAAAAGATTAAAAAAAAAATTTTTTTAAAAATTTCAAAAAAAAATTCAAAAAATAATTTATAAAAAAAATGAAAAAAAAATTTAAAAAAAATTACAAAAAAAATTCGAAAAAAAAAATTCAAAAAAAATGAAAAAAAAAATTTCAAAAAAAATTTTCGTAAAAAAATTTTCAAAAAAATAAAATTTCGAAAAAAATTTTTTAAAAAAAAAATTTTCAAAAAAAAAAAATTTCGAAAAAAAATTTTAAAAAAAATTTTCAAAAAAAAATTTAAAAAATGAAAAAATTGAAAAAAAAATTTCAAAAAAAAAAATTTCAAAAAAAAATTTCGAAAAAAATTTCGAAAAAAAATTTCAAAAAAAAAAAATTTTCAAAAAAAAAATTTAAAAAAAAATTTTTTAAAAAAATTTTAAAAAAATTCACAAAAAAAAATTTCAAAAAAAAAAATAAAAAAAAAATATTCAAAAAAAAATTTACCAAAAAAATTAAAAAAAAAAATTTCAAAAAAAAATTAAAAAAATAAAAAAAAAACAAAAAAAAAATTTTAGAAAAAAATTTTAAAAAAATTTACAAAAAAAATTCAAAAAAAATAAAAAAAAAAGATTAAAAAAAAATTTAAAAAAAAATTCAAAAAAAAATTTTAAAAAAAAATTCAAAAAAAATTTATAAAAAAAAAATCAAAAAAAATTTATAAAAAAATCAAAAAAAAATTTAAAAAAAATTACAAAAAAAATTCGAATAAAACAATTTTAAAAAAAATTTAAAAAAAAATACAAAAAAAAATTCAAAAAAAATTGAAAAAAAAATTAAAAAAAAAAATTTCAAAAAAAATTTTCGTAAAAAAAATTTTCGTAAAAAAAATTTTCGTAAAAAAAATTTTCGTAAAAAAAATTTTCAAAAAATAAAATTTCGAAAAAAAATTTTGAAAAAAAATTCAAAAAAAATTTCAAAAAAAATTTTTAAAAAAATTCAAAAATTTTCGTAAAAAAATTTAAAAAAAAAATTTAAAAAAATCAAAAAAAATTCAAATTTCAAAAAAAATTTCAAAAAAAAAATTGAAAAAAAAATTTAAAAAAAAAGTTTTAAAAAAACTCACAAAAAAAATTCAAAAAAAATTAAAAAAAAAATTTTCGTAAAAAAAATTTTCAAAAAAATAAAATTTCGAAAAAAATTAAAAAAAAAAAATTTTTCAAAAAAAAAAAAATTCGAAAAAAAATTAAAAAAAAAAGTTTCAAAAAAAAATTAAAAAAATAAAAAAAAAAATTTAGAAAAAATCGAAAAAAAAAATTTTCGAAAAAAATTTCAAAAAAAAAATTCAAAAAAAAAATTTTCAAAAAAAAAATTCAAAAAAAAATAAAAAAAAGATTAAAAAAAAATTTTTTTAAAAATTTCAAAAAAAAATTCAAAAAATAATTTATAAAAAAAATGAAAAAAAAATTTAAAAAAAATTGCAAAAAAAATTCGAAAAAAAAAATTCAAAAAAAATGAAAAAAAAAATTTCAAAAAAAATTTTCGTAAAAAAATTTTCAAAAAAATAAAATTTCGAAAAAAATTTTTTAAAAAAAAAATTTTCAAAAAAAAAAAATTTCGAAAAAAAATTTTAAAAAAAATTTTCAAAAAAAAATTTAAAAAATGAAAAAATTGAAAAAAAAATTTCAAAAAAAAAAATTTCAAAAAAAAATTTCGAAAAAAATTTCAAAAAAAAATTTCAAAAAAAAAAAATTTTCAAAAAAAAAATTAAAAAAAAAAATTTTTAAAAAAATTTTAAAAAAATTCACAAAAAAAAATTTCAAAAAAAAAATTAAAAAAAAAATATTCAAAAAAAAATTTACCAAAAAAATTAAAAAAAAAAAATTTCAAAAAAAAATTAAAAAAATAGAAAAAAAACAAAAAAAAAATTTTAGAAAAAAATTTTAAAAAAATTTACAAAAAAAATTCAAAAAAAATAAAAAAAAAGATTAAAAAAAAATTTTAAAAAAAATTCAAAAAAAAATTTAAAAAAAAAATTCAAAAAAAATTTATAAAAAAAAAATCAAAAAAAATTTATAAAAAAATCCAAAAAAAATTTAAAAAAAATTACAAAAAAAATTCGAATAAAACAATTTTAAAAAAAATTTAAAAAAAAATACAAAAAAAAATTCAAAAAAAATTGAAAAAAAAATTTAAAAAAAAAATTTCAAAAAAAATTTTCGTAAAAAAAATTTTCGTAAAAAAAATTTTCGTAAAAAAAATTTTCGTAAAAAAAATTTTCAAAAAATAAAATTTCGAAAAAAAATTTTGAAAAAAAATTCAAAAAAAATTTCAAAAAAAAATTTTAAAAAAATTCAAAAATTTTCGTAAAAAAATTTAAAAAAAAAATTTAAAAAAATCAAAAAAAATTCAAATTTCAAAAAAAATTTCAAAAAAAAAATTGAAAAAAAAATTTAAAAAAAAAGTTTTAAAAAAACTCACAAAAAAAATTCAAAAAAAATTAAAAAAAAAAATTTTCGTAAAAAAAATTTTCAAAAAAATAAAATTTCGAAAAAAATTAAAAAAAAAAAAAATTTTCAAAAAAAAAAAATTTCGAAAAAAAATTAAAAAAAAAAGTTTCAAAAAAAAATTAAAAAAATAAAAAAAAAAATTTAGAAAAAATCGAAAAAAAAAATTTTCGGAAAAAATTTCAAAAAAAAAATTCAAAAAAAAAATTTTCAAAAAAAAAATTCAAAAAAAAATAAAAAAAAGATTAAAAAAAAATTTTTTTTAAAAATTTCAAAAAAAAATTGAAAAAATAATTTATAAAAAAAATCAAAAAAAAAATTTAAAAAAAATTACAAAAAAAATTCGAAAAAAAAAATTCAAAAAAAATGAAAAAAAAAATTTCAAAAAAAATTTTCGTAAAAAAATTTTCAAAAAAATAAAATTTCGAAAAAAATTTTTTAAAAAAAAAATTTTCAAAAAAAAAAAATTTCGAAAAAAAATTTTAAAAAAAATTTTCAAAAAAAAATTTAAAAAATGAAAAAATTGAAAAAAAAATTTCAAAAAAAAAATTTCAAAAAAAAATTTCGAAAAAAATTTCAAAAAAAAAATTCAAAAAAAAAAAATTTTCAAAAAAAAAATTAAAAAAAAAATTTTTTAAAAATTTTTTTAAAAAATTCACAAAAAAAAATTTCAAAAAAAAAATAAAAAAAAAATATTCAAAAAAAAAAAATTTCGAAAAAAAATTTTTAAAAAAATTTTCAAAAAAAAATTAAAAAAGTAAAAAAAAAAACAAAAAAAAAAATTTTAGAAAAAATTTTAAAAAAATTTACAAAAAAAATTTAAAAAAAAAATTCAAAAAAAAATTTATAAAAAAAATCAAAAAAAAAATTAAAAAAAATTACAAAAAAAAAATCGAAAAAAAATTTCATAAAAAAATTTTAAAAAATTTTCAAAAAAAAAATTGAAAAAAAAATTAAAAAAAAAAAAAAATTCGTAAAAAAAATAAAAAAAAATTTAAAAAAAATCGAAAAAAAAAATTTTCGAAAAAAATTTCAAAAAAAAATCAAAAAAAAAATTTTAAAAAAAAATTCAAAAAAAATAAAAAAAGATTTAAAAAAAATTAAAAAAAAATTTCAAAAAAAAAATTTAAAAAAAAAATTTTCAAAAAAAAATTAAAAAAATAAAAAAAAAAACAAAAAAAAAATTTTAGAAAAAAATTTTAAAAAAACTTACAAAAAAAATTCAAAAAAAAAATAAAAAAAAAAGATTAAAAAAAAATTTAAAAAAAAAATTCAAAAAAAAATTTAAAAAAAAAAAATTCAAAAAAAATTTATAAAAAAAATCAAAAAAAAAATTTAAAAAAAATTACAAAAAAAAATTCGAAAAAAACAATTTAAAAAAAAAAATTTAAAAAAATTACAAAAAAAAATTCAAAAAAAATTGAAAAAAAAAATTTAAAAAAAAAATTTCAAAAAAAATTTTCGTAAAAAAAATTTTCGTAAAAAAAATTTTCGTAAAAAAAATTTTCAAAAAAATAATATTTCAAAAAAAAATTTTGAAAAAAAATTCAAAAAAAATTTAAAAAAAAAATTTCAAAAAAATTCAAAAAAAAAAAATCAAAAAAAAAAAAAAAAAAATTTCAAAAAAAAATTTTCAAAAAAAAAAATTTCGAAAAAAAATTTTCAAAAAAAAATTAAAAAAATAAAAAAAAAAAACAAAAAAAAAATTTTAGAAAAATTTTTAAAAAAATTTACAAAAGAAAATTCAAAAAAAAATAAAAAAAAAAGATTGAAAAAAAATTTTTTAAAAAATTTCAAAAAAAAATTAAAAAAAAAAAATTAAAAAAAAAATTTATAAAAAAAATCAAAAAAAAAATTTAAAAAAATTACAAAAAAAAATCGAAAAAAAAATTTTAAAAAAAATTCACAAAAAAAAAATTTCATAAAAAATTTTTAAAAAATGTTCAAAAAAAAATTGAAAAAAAAAAAAAAAAAAATTCGTAAAACAAAATTTAAAAAAAAATTTAAAAAAATCGAAAAAAAAAAATTTCGAAAAAAATTAAAAAAAAAAAAATTCAAAAAAAAATTTTCAAAAAAAAAATTCAAAAAAAAATCAAAAAAAGATTTAAAAAAAAATTTCAAAAAAAAAATTAAAATAAAAATTTTCAAAAAAAAATTAAAAAAATAAAAAAAAAAGAAAAAATTTTATAAAAAAAAATCAAAAAAAAAATTTAAAAAAAATTACAAAAAAAATTCGAAAAAAACAATAAAAAAAAATTTTTAAAAAATTCAAAAAAAAAATTCAAAAAAAAAATTTCAAAAAAAAATTTTCAAAAAAATTTATAAAAAAAAATCAAAAATAATTTTTAAAATAATTACAAAAAAAAATTGGAAAAAAACAATTTAAAAAAAAATTTGGAAAAAAAATTTTGAAAAAAATTACAAAAAAAAATTCAAAAAAATTTCAAAAAAAATTTCGAAAAAAATTACAAAAGAAAATTTTTAAAAAAATTACAAAAAAAATTAAAAAAAAAATTGAAAAAAAAAATTTCAAAAAAAAAATTTAAAAAAATAAAAAAAAAATTTACAAAAAAAAATTCAAAAAAAAATAAAAAAAAAATTTTGGAAAAAATTTTTTTTAAAAAATTACAAAAAAAAATTCAAAAAAATTTCAAAAAAAATTTCGAAAAAAATTACAAAAGAAAATTTCAAAAGAAATTACAAAAAAAATTCAAAAAAAAATTGAAAAAAAAAATTTCAAAAAAAAAATTTTCAAAAAAAAAAATTTAAAAAAAAATTTTCCAAAAAAATTAAAGAAAATAAAAAAAAATTTCAAAAAAAAAACAAAAAAAAATTTAAAAAAAAATAAAAAACAAAGATTAAAAAAAATGTTAAAAAAATTTACAAACAAAAAATTCAAAAAAACAATAAAAAAAAAATTTTGGAAAAAATTTTTTTAAAAAAATTCAAAAAAAATTTCAAAAAAAAAATTTAAAAAAAAAATTTTCAAAAAAAACTTCAAAAAAAATTTCAAAAAAAATTTCGAAAAAAATTACAAAGGAAAATTTTAAAAAAAATTACAAAAAAATTCAAAAAAAATTGAAAAAAAAAATTTCAAAAAAAAAAATTTTCAAAAAAAAAAAATTTCAAAAAAATACAAAAAAAATAAAAAAAAAAAAATTTAAAAAAAAAAATTTCGAAAAAAAAATAAAAAAAAAAATTTTCAAAAAAAAATTTAAAAAATAAAAAAAAAACAAAAAAAAATTTTTGAAAAAATTTTTAAAAAATTTACAAAAAAAAATAAAAAAAAAAGATTCAAAAAAAATTTTTAAAAAAAATTCAAAAAAAATTTTTAAAAAAAATCAAAAAAAAAATTATAAAGAAAATCAAAAAAAAAATTTAAAAAAAAATTACAAAAAAAATTCGAAAAAAACAATTTAAAGAAAATTTTTAAAAAAATTACAAAAAAAAATCAAAAAAAATTGAAAAAAAAATTAAAAAAAAAAAAATTCAAAAAAAAAAAAAAAAATTTCTTCAAAAAAAATAAAAAAAAAAATTAAAAAAAAATCGAAAAAAAAAATTTCGAAAAAAATTTCAAAAAAAAAATTCAAAAAAAAATTTCAAAAAAAAAAAATTCAAAAAAAAAAACAAAAAAAAATTTTAAAAAAAATTTAAAAAAATTTACAAAAAAAAAATAAAAAAAAATAAAAAAAAAGATTCAAAAAAAATTTCGAAAAAAATTACAAGGAAAATTTTAAAAAAAATTACAAAAAAATTCAAAAAAAATTGAAAAAAAAAATTTCAAAAAAAAAAATTTTCAAAAAAAAAAAATTTCAAAAAATACAAAAAAAATAAAAAAAAAAATTTTCAAAAAAAAAAATTTCGAAAAAAAAATTTAAAAAAAAAATTTTCAAAAGCAAAAATTCAAAAAAAAATAAAAAAAAGATTAAAAAAAAATTTCAAAAAAAAAATTAAAAAAAAAATTTTCAAAAAATTATTAAAAAAACTCACAAAAAAAATTCAAAAAAAATGAAAAAAAAAATTTTCAAAAAAAAATTCAAAAAAAAATAAAAAAAAGATTAAAAAAAAAATTTTTTTAAAAATTTCAAAAAAAAATTCAAAAAATAATTTATAAAAAAAATGAAAAAAAAATTTAAAAAAAATTACAAAAAAAAATCGAAAAAAAAAATTCAAAAAAAATGAAAAAAAAAATTTCAAAAAAAATTTTCGTAAAAAAATTTTCAAAAAAATAAAATTTCGAAAAAAATTTTTTTAAAAAAAAATTTTCAAAAAAAAAAAATTTCAAAAAAAAATTTTAAAAAAAATTTTCAAAAAAAAATTTAAAAAATGAAAAAATTGAAAAAAAAATTTCAAAAAAAAAAATTTCAAAAAAAAATTTCGAAAAAAATTTCAAAAAAAAATTTCAAAAAAAAAAAATTTTCAAAAAAAAAATTAAAAAAAAAATTTTTTAAAAAAATTTTAAAAAAATTCACAAAAAAAAATTTCAAAAAAAAAATTAAAAAAAAAATATTCAAAAAAAAATTTACCAAAAAAATTAAAAAAAAAAAATTTCAAAAAAAAATTAAAAAAATAAAAAAACAAAAAAAAAATTTTAGAAAAAAATTTTAAAAAAATTTACAAAAAAAATTCAAAAAAAATAAAAAAAAAAGATTAAAAAAAAATTTAAAAAAAAATTCAAAAAAAAATTTTAAAAAAAAATTCAAAAAAAATTTATAAAAAAAAAATCAAAAAAAATTTATAAAAAAATCAAAAAAAAATTTAAAAAAAATTACAAAAAAAATTCGAATAAAACAATTTTAAAAAAAATTTAAAAAAAAATACAAAAAAAAATTCAAAAAAAATTGAAAAAAAAATTAAAAAAAAAAATTTCAAAAAAAATTTTCGTAAAAAAAATTTTCGTAAAAAAAATTTTCGTAAAAAAAATTTTCGTAAAAAAAATTTTCAAAAAATAAAATTTCGAAAAAAAATTTTGAAAAAAAATTCAAAAAAAATTTCAAAAAAAAATTTTAAAAAAATTCAAAAATTTTCGTAAAAAAATTAAAAAAAAAAATTTAAAAAAATCAAAAAAAATTCAAATTTCAAAAAAAATTTCAAAAAAAAAATTGAAAAAAAAATTTAAAAAAAAAGTTTTAAAAAAACTCACAAAAAAAATTCAAAAAAAATTTAAAAAAAAATTTTCGTAAAAAAAATTTTCAAAAAAATAAAATTTCGAAAAAAATTAAAAAAAAAAAAATTTTCAAAAAAAAAAAATTTCGAAAAAAAATTAAAAAAAAAAGTTTCAAAAAAAAATTAAAAAAATAAAAAAAAAAATTTAGAAAAAATCGAAAAAAAAAATTTTCGGAAAAAATTTCAAAAAAAAAATTCAAAAAAAAAATTTTCAAAAAAAAAATTCAAAAAAAAATAAAAAAAAGATTAAAAAAAAATTTTTTTTAAAAATTTCAAAAAAAAATTGAAAAAATAATTTATAAAAAAAATCAAAAAAAAAATTTAAAAAAAATTACAAAAAAAATTCGAAAAAAAAAATTCAAAAAAAATGAAAAAAAAAATTTCAAAAAAAATTTTCGTAAAAAAATTTTCAAAAAAATAAAATTTCGAAAAAAATTTTTTAAAAAAAAAATTTTCAAAAAAAAAAAATTTCGAAAAAAAATTTTAAAAAAAATTTTCAAAAAAAAATTTTTTTTCGAAATTTTTTTTTTTTGAAAATTTTTTTTTAAAAAAATTTTTTTCGAAATTTTATTTTTTTGAAAATTTTTTTACGAAAATTTTTTTTGAATTTTTTTTTTTCATTTTTTTTGAATTTTTTTTTTCGAATTTTTTTTGTAATTTTTTTTAAATTTTTTTTTTGATTTTTTTTATAAATTATTTTTTCAATTTTTTTTTGAAATTTTTAAAAAAAATTTTTTTTTAATCTTTTTTTTATTTTTTTTTGAATTTTTTTTTTGAAAATTTTTTTTTTGAATTTTTTTTTTGAAATTTTTTCCGAAAATTTTTTTTTTCGATTTTTTCTAAATTTTTTTTTTTATTTTTTTAATTTTTTTTTGAAACTTTTTTTTTTAATTTTTTTTCGAAATTTTTTTTTTTTGAAAATTTTTTTTTTTTTAATTTTTTTCGAAATTTTATTTTTTTGAAAATTTTTTTTACGAAAATTTTTTTTTTAATTTTTTTTGAATTTTTTTTGTGAGTTTTTTTAAAACTTTTTTTTTAAATTTTTTTTTCAATTTTTTTTTTGAAATTTTTTTTGAAATTTGAATTTTTTTTGATTTTTTTAAATTTTTTTTTAAAATTTTTTTACGAAAATTTTTGAATTTTTTTAAAATTTTTTTTTGAAATTTTTTTTGAATTTTTTTTCAAAATTTTTTTTCGAAATTTTATTTTTTGAAAATTTTTTTTACGAAAATTTTTTTTACGAAAATTTTTTTTACGAAAATTTTTTTTACGAAAATTTTTTTTGAAATTTTTTTTTTAAATTTTTTTTTCAATTTTTTTTGAATTTTTTTTGTATTTTTTTTAAAATTTTTTTTAAAATTGTTTTATTCGAATTTTTTTTGTAATTTTTTTTAAATTTTTTTTTGATTTTTTTATAAATTTTTTTTGATTTTTTTTTTATAAATTTTTTTTGAATTTTTTTTTAAAATTTTTTTTTGAATTTTTTTTTAAATTTTTTTTTAATCTTTTTTTTTTATTTTTTTTGAATTTTTTTTGTAAATTTTTTTAAAATTTTTTTCTAAAATTTTTTTTTTGTTTTTTTATTTTTTTAATTTTTTTTTGAAATTTTTTTTTTTCAATTTTTTTGGTAAATTTTTTTTTGAATATTTTTTTTTTAATTTTTTTTTTGAAATTTTTTTTTGTGAATTTTTTTTAAATTTTTTTAAAAAATTTTTTTTTTAATTTTTTTTTTGAAAATTTTTTTTTTTTGAAATTTTTTTTTGAAATTTTTTTCGAAATTTTTTTTTGAAATTTTTTTTTTTGAAATTTTTTTTTCAATTTTTTCATTTTTTAAATTTTTTTTTGAAAATTTTTTTTAAAATTTTTTTTTGAAATTTTTTTTTTTTGAAAATTTTTTTTTAAAAAAATTTTTTTCGAAATTTTATTTTTTTGAAAATTTTTTTACGAAAATTTTTTTTGAAATTTTTTTTTTCATTTTTTTTGAATTTTTTTTTTCGAATTTTTTTTGTAATTTTTTTTAAATTTTTTTTTCATTTTTTTTATAAATTATTTTTTGAATTTTTTTTTGAAATTTTTAAAAAAATTTTTTTTTTAATCTTTTTTTTATTTTTTTTTGAATTTTTTTTTTGAAAATTTTTTTTTTCATTTTTTTTGAATTTTTTTTGTGAGTTTTTTTAATAATTTTTTGAAAATTTTTTTTTTAATTTTTTTTTTGAAATTTTTTTTTAATTTTTTTTTATTTTTTTTTGAATTTTTGCTTTTGAAAATTTTTTTTTTAAATTTTTTTTTCGAAATTTTTTTTTTTGAAAATTTTTTTTTTTTATTTTTTTTGTATTTTTTGAAATTTTTTTTTTTTGAAAATTTTTTTTTTTGAAATTTTTTTTTTCAATTTTTTTTGAATTTTTTTGTAATTTTTTTTAAAATTTTCCTTTGTAATTTTTTTCGAAATTTTTTTTGAATCTTTTTTTTTATTTTTTTTTATTTTTTTTTTGTAAATTTTTTTAAATTTTTTTTAAAATTTTTTTTTGTTTTTTTTTTGAATTTTTTTTTTTTGAAATTTTTTTTTGAATTTTTTTTTTGAAATTTTTTTCGAAATTTTTTTTTTCGATTTTTTTTTAATTTTTTTTTTTATTTTTTTTGAAGAAATTTTTTTTTTTTTTTTTTTTTTTGAATTTTTTTTTTTTTAATTTTTTTTTCAATTTTTTTTGATTTTTTTTTGTAATTTTTTTTAAAATTTTCTTTAAATTGTTTTTTTCGAATTTTTTTTGTAATTTTTTTTTAAATTTTTTTTTTGATTTTCTTTATAATTTTTTTTTTGATTTTTTTTAAAAATTTTTTTTGAATTTTTTTTTTAAATTTTTTTTGAATCTTTTTTTTTATTTTTTTTTGTAAATTTTTTAAAAATTTTTTCAAAAATTTTTTTTTGTTTTTTTTTTATTTTTTAAATTTTTTTTTGAAAATTTTTTTTTTTATTTTTTTTTCGAAATTTTTTTTTTTAAATTTTTTTTTTTTATTTTTTTTGTATTTTTTTGAAATTTTTTTTTTTTGAAAATTTTTTTTTTTGAAATTTTTTTTTTCAATTTTTTTTGAATTTTTTTGTAATTTTTTTAAAAATTTTCCTTTGTAATTTTTTTCGAAATTTTTTTTGAAATTTTTTTTGAAGTTTTTTTTGAAAATTTTTTTTTTTAATTTTTTTTTTGAAATTTTTTTTGAATTTTTTTAAAAAAATTTTTTCCAAAATTTTTTTTTTATTGTTTTTTTGAATTTTTTGTTTGTAAATTTTTTTAACATTTTTTTTAATCTTTGTTTTTTATTTTTTTTTAAATTTTTTTTTGTTTTTTTTTTGAAATTTTTTTTTATTCTCTTTAATTTTTTTGGAAAATTTTTTTTTAAATTTTTTTTTTTGAAAATTTTTTTTTTGAAATTTTTTTTTCAATTTTTTTTTGAATTTTTTTTGTAATTTCTTTTGAAATTTTCTTTTGTAATTTTTTTCGAAATTTTTTTTGAAATTTTTTTGAATTTTTTTTTGTAATTTTTTAAAAAAAATTTTTTCCAAAATTTTTTTTTTATTTTTTTTTGAATTTTTTTTTGTAAATTTTTTTTTTATTTTTTTAAATTTTTTTTTTGAAATTTTTTTTTTCAATTTTTTTTTTAATTTTTTTTGTAATTTTTTTAAAAATTTTCTTTTGTAATTTTTTTCGAAATTTTTTTTGAAATTTTTTTGAATTTTTTTTTGTAATTTTTTTCAAAATTTTTTTTCCAAATTTTTTTTTAAATTGTTTTTTTCCAATTTTTTTTTGTAATTATTTTAAAAATTATTTTTGATTTTTTTTTATAAATTTTTTTGAAAATTTTTTTTTGAAATTTTTTTTTTGAATTTTTTTTTTGAATTTTTTAAAAATTTTTTTTTATTGTTTTTTTCGAATTTTTTTTGTAATTTTTTTTAAATTTTTTTTTTGATTTTTTTTTATAAAATTTTTTCTTTTTTTTTTATTTTTTTAATTTTTTTTTGAAAATTTTTATTTTAATTTTTTTTTTGAAATTTTTTTTTAAATCTTTTTTTTATTTTTTTTTGAATTTTTTTTTTGAAAATTTTTTTTTGAATTTTTTTTTTTTAATTTTTTTCGAAATTTTTTTTTTTCGATTTTTTTAAATTTTTTTTTAAATTTTGTTTTACGAATTTTTTTTTTTTTTTTTTTTCAATTTTTTTTTGAACATTTTTTAAAAATTTTTCATGAAATTTTTTTTTTGTGAATTTTTTTTAAAATTTTTTTTTCGATTTTTTTTTGTAATTTTTTTAAATTTTTTTTTTGATTTTTTTTATAAATTTTTTTTTTAATTTTTTTTTTTAAATTTTTTTTTGAAATTTTTTAAAAAATTTTTTTTCAATCTTTTTTTTTTATTTTTTTTTGAATTTTCTTTTGTAAATTTTTTTAAAAATTTTTCTAAAATTTTTTTTTTGTTTTTTTTTTTATTTTTTTAATTTTTTTTTGAAAATTTTTTTTCGAAATTTTTTTTTTTGAAAATTTTTTTTTGAAATTTTTTTTTTTTTTTTTTTTGATTTTTTTTTTTTGAATTTTTTTGAAATTTTTTTTTTAAATTTTTTTTGAATTTTTTTTCAAAATTTTTTTTTGAAATATTATTTTTTTGAAAATTTTTTTTACGAAAATTTTTTTTACGAAAATTTTTTTTACGAAAATTTTTTTTGAAATTTTTTTTTTAAATTTTTTTTTTCAATTTTTTTTGAATTTTTTTTTGTAATTTTTTTAAATTTTTTTTTTTAAATTGTTTTTTTCGAATTTTTTTTTGTAATTTTTTTTAAATTTTTTTTTTGATTTTTTTTATAAATTTTTTTTGAATTTTTTTTTTTTAAATTTTTTTTTGAATTTTTTTTTTAAATTTTTTTTTAATCTTTTTTTTTTATTTTTTTTTTGAATTTTTTTTGTAAGTTTTTTTAAAATTTTTTTCTAAAATTTTTTTTTTGTTTTTTTTTTTATTTTTTTAATTTTTTTTTGAAAATTTTTTTTTTAAATTTTTTTTTTGAAATTTTTTTTTAATTTTTTTTAAATCTTTTTTTATTTTTTTTGAATTTTTTTTTAAAATTTTTTTTTTGATTTTTTTTTGAAATTTTTTTCGAAAATTTTTTTTTTCGATTTTTTTTAAATTTTTTTTTATTTTTTTTACGAATTTTTTTTTTTTTTAAATTTTTTTTAAAAAATGAAAAAATTGAAAAAAAAATTTCAAAAAAAAAATTTCAAAAAAAAATTTCGAAAAAAATTTCAAAAAAAAAATTCAAAAAAAAAAAAATTTTCAAAAAAAAAATTTAAAAAAAAATTTTTTAAAAAAATTTTTAAAAAATTCACAAAAAAAAATTTCAAAAAAAAAATAAAAAAAAAATATTCAAAAAAAAAAAATTTCGAAAAAAAATTTTTAAAAAAATTTTCAAAAAAAAATTAAAAAAGTAAAAAAAAAAACAAAAAAAAAATTTTAGAAAAAATTTTAAAAAAATTTACAAAAAAAATTTAAAAAAAAAATTCAAAAAAAAATTTATAAAAAAAATCAAAAAAAAAATTAAAAAAAAATTACAAAAAAAAAATCGAAAAAAAATTTCATAAAAAAATTTTAAAAAATTTTCAAAAAAAAAATTGAAAAAAAAATTAAAAAAAAAAAAAAAATTCGTAAAAAAAATAAAAAAAATTTTTAAAAAAATCGAAAAAAAAAATTTTCGAAAAAAATTTCAAAAAAAAATCAAAAAAAAAATTTTAAAAAAAAATTCAAAAAAAATAAAAAAAGATTTAAAAAAAATTAAAAAAAAATTTCAAAAAAAAAATTTAAAAAAAAATTTTCAAAAAAAAATTAAAAAAATAAAAAAAAAAACAAAAAAAAAATTTTAGAAAAAAATTTTAAAAAAACTTACAAAAAAAAATTCAAAAAAAAAATAAAAAAAAAAGATTAAAAAAAAATTTAAAAAAAAAATTCAAAAAAAAATTTTAAAAAAAAAATTCAAAAAAAATTTATAAAAAAAATCAAAAAAAAAATTTAAAAAAAATTACAAAAAAAAATTCGAAAAAAACAATTTAAAAAAAAATTTAAAAAAAATTACAAAAAAAAATTCAAAAAAAATTGAAAAAAAAAATTAAAAAAAAAAATTTCAAAAAAAATTTTCGTAAAAAAAATTTTCGTAAAAAAAATTTTCGTAAAAAAAATTTTCAAAAAAATAATATTTCAAAAAAAAATTTTGAAAAAAAATTCAAAAAAAATTTCAAAAAAAAATTTCAAAAAAATTCAAAAAAAAAAATCAAAAAAAAAATAAAAAAAAAATTTCAAAAAAAAATTTTCAAAAAAAAAAATTTCGAAAAAAAATTTTCAAAAAAAAATTAAAAAAATAAAAAAAAAAACAAAAAAAAAATTTTAGAAAAATTTTTAAAAAAATTTACAAAAGAAAATTCAAAAAAAAATAAAAAAAAAAGATTGAAAAAAAATTTTTTAAAAAATTTCAAAAAAAAATTAAAAAAAAAAATTAAAAAAAAAATTTATAAAAAAAATCAAAAAAAAAATTTAAAAAAATTACAAAAAAAAATCGAAAAAAAAATTTTAAAAAAAATTCACAAAAAAAAAATTTCATAAAAAATTTTTAAAAAATGTTCAAAAAAAAATTGAAAAAAAAAAAAAAAAAAAAATTCGTAAAACAAAATTTAAAAAAAAATTAAAAAAAATCGAAAAAAAAAAATTTCGAAAAAAATTAAAAAAAAAAATTCAAAAAAAAATTTTCAAAAAAAAAATTCAAAAAAAAATAAAAAAAAGATTTAAAAAAAAATTTCAAAAAAAAAATTAAAATAAAAATTTTCAAAAAAAAATTAAAAAAATAAAAAAAAAAGAAAAAATTTTATAAAAAAAAATCAAAAAAAAAATTTAAAAAAAATTACAAAAAAAATTCGAAAAAAACAATAAAAAAAATTTTTTAAAAAATTCAAAAAAAAAATTCAAAAAAAAAATTTCAAAAAAAAATTTTCAAAAAAATTTATAAAAAAAAATCAAAAATAATTTTTAAAATAATTACAAAAAAAAATTGGAAAAAAACAATTTAAAAAAAAATTTGGAAAAAAAATTTTGAAAAAAATTACAAAAAAAAATTCAAAAAAATTTCAAAAAAAATTTCGAAAAAAATTACAAAAGAAAATTTTTAAAAAAATTACAAAAAAAATAAAAAAAAAATTGAAAAAAAAAATTTCAAAAAAAAAATTTTCAAAAAAAAATTTAAAAAAATAAAAAAAAAATTTACAAAAAAAAAATCAAAAAAAAATAAAAAAAAAATTTTGGAAAAAATTTTTTTAAAAAAATTACAAAAAAAAATTCAAAAAAATTTCAAAAAAAATTTCGAAAAAAATTACAAAAGAAAATTTCAAAAGAAATTACAAAAAAAATTCAAAAAAAAATTGAAAAAAAAAATTTCAAAAAAAAAATTTTCAAAAAAAAAAATTTAAAAAAAAATTTTCCAAAAAAATTAAAGAAAATAAAAAAAAATTTCAAAAAAAAAACAAAAAAAAATTTAAAAAAAAATAAAAAACAAAGATTAAAAAAAATGTTAAAAAAATTTACAAACAAAAAATTCAAAAAAACAATAAAAAAAAAATTTTGGAAAAATTTTTTTTAAAAAAATTCAAAAAAAATTTCAAAAAAAAAATTTCAAAAAAAAATTTTCAAAAAAAACTTCAAAAAAAATTTCAAAAAAAATTTCGAAAAAAATTACAAAGGAAAATTTTTAAAAAAATTACAAAAAAATTCAAAAAAAATTGAAAAAAAAAATTTCAAAAAAAAAAATTTTCAAAAAAAAAAAATTTCAAAAAAATACAAAAAAAATAAAAAAAAAAAAATTTTCAAAAAAAAAAATTTCGAAAAAAAAATAAAAAAAAAATTTTCAAAAAAAAATTTAAAAAATAAAAAAAAAACAAAAAAAAATTTTTGAAAAATTTTTTAAAAAATTTACAAAAAAAATAAAAAAAAAAGATTCAAAAAAAATTTTTAAAAAAAATTCAAAAAAAATTTTTAAAAAAAATCAAAAAAAAAATTATAAAGAAAATCAAAAAAAAAATTTAAAAAAAAATTACAAAAAAAATTCGAAAAAAACAATTTAAAAAAAATTTTAAAAAAAATTACAAAAAAAAATTCAAAAAAAATTGAAAAAAAAAATTTCAAAAAAAAAATTTCAAAAAAAATTTTCGTAAAAAAAATTTTCAAAAAAATAAAATTTCGAAAAAAAATTTTAAAAAAAATTCAAAAAAAATTTCAAAAAAAATTTAAAAAAAATTCAAAAAATTAAAAAAAAAAAATTCGAAAAAAAATTTCAAAAAAAAATTTTCAAAAAAAAAATTGAAAAAAAAATTATAAAAAAAATTCACAAAAAAAAAATTTAAAAAAAATTTTCGTAAAAAAAATTTTCAAAAAAATGAAATTTCGAAAAAAAATTTTTTTAAAAAAAAATTTTCAAAAAAAACTTCAAAAAAATTTCAAAAAAAATTTCGAAAAAAATTACAAAAGAAAATTTTAAAAAATATTACAAAAAAAAATCAAAAAAAATTGAAAAAAAAAAATAAAAAAAAAAATTCAAAAAAATTAAAAAAAAAAAAAAATTCTTAAAAAAAAATCAAAAAAAAATCAAAAAAAAAAAATTTCGAAAAAAATTTCAAAAAAAAAATTCAAAAAAAAATTTCAAAAAAAAAATTCAAAAAAAAAACAAAAAAAAATTTTAAAAAAAATTTAAAAAAATTAACAAAAAAAAAATAAAAAAAATAAAAAAAAAGATTCAAAAAAAATTAAAAAAAAAATTTCAGAAAAAAATTTCAAAAAAAAATTCAAAAAAAAAATTATAAAAAAAAATCGAAAAAAAAATAAAAAAAAATTACAAAAAAAAAATCGAAAAAACAATTTCAAAAAAAAAATTCAAAAAAAATTGAAAAAAAAATTAAAAAAAAAAATTAAAAAAAAAAAATTTCAAAAAAAAAAATTTCGAAAAAAAATTTTTAAAAAAATTTTCAAAAAAAAATTTTAGAAAAAATTTTAGAAAAAATTTTAAAAAAATTTACAAAAAAATTACAAAAAAAAATCGAAAAAAAAAATTTAAAAAAATTCACAAAAAAAAATTTCATAAAAAAATTTTAAAAAATTTTCAAAAAAAAAAATTGAAAAAAAAAATAAAAAAAAAAAAAAATTCCTAAAAAAACTAAAAAAAAATTTTAAAAAAATCGAAAAAAAAAATTTTCGAAAAAAATTTCAAAAAAAAAATCAAAAAAAAAATTTTCAAAAAAAAAATTCAAAAAAAATAAAAAAAGATTTAAAAAAAAATTTAAAAAAAATTTCAAAAAAAAAATTTAAAAAAAAAATTAAAAAAAAAAAAAAACAAAAAAAAAATTTTAGAAAAAAAATTTAAAAAAATTTACAAAAAAAATTAAAAAAATAATAAAAAAAAAAAGATTAAAAAAAAATTAAACAAAAAATTAAAAAAAAAAATTAAAAAAAAAAATTCATAAAAAAATTTCAAAAAAAAATTTATAAAAAAAAATCAAAAAAAATTTAGAAAAAATTACAAAAAAAAAATCGAAAAAACAATTTAAAAAAAAATTTTGGAAAAAAAAATTCAAAAAAAATTTCAAAAAAATAAAATTTCGAAAAAATTTTTTTTTTTTAAATTTTCAAAAAAAAAATTCGAAAAAAAATTAAAAAAAAAATTTTCAAAAAAAAATTAAAAAAATAAAAAAATTGAAAAGAAAATTTCAAAAAAAAAATTTCAAAAAAAAATTTTCAAAAAAAAAATTGAAAAAAAAAATTTTAAAAAAATTCACAAAAAAAAATTTCAAAAAAAAAATTAAAAAAAAAAATATTCAAAAAAAAAATTTACCAAAAAAATTTAAAAAAAAAAATTTCAAAAAAAAATTTTTAAAAAAATTTAAAAAAAATTCACAAAAAAAAATTCAAAAAAAAAATTAAAAAAAAAATATTCAAAAAAAAAATTTACCAAAAAAATTAAAAAAAAAAAATTTCAAAAAAAAAATTTTAAAAAAATTTTAAAAAAATTCACAAAAAAAATTTCAAAAAAAAAATTAAAAAAAAAAATATTCAAAAAAAAAATTTATCAAAAAAATTTCGAAAAAAAAATTTAAAAAAAAAAATTTCAAAAAAAAAATTTCAAAAAAAAAAATTTCGAAAAAAAATTTTCAAAAAAAAATTACAAAAATAATAAAAAAAACAAAAAAAAAAATTTAGAAAAAATTTTAAAAAAATTTACAAAAAAAATTCAAAAAAAAATAAAAAAAAAGATTCAAAAAAAATTTAAAAAAAAAAAATTCAAAACATAATTTATAAAAAAAATCAAAAAAAATTTTAAAAAAATTACAAAAAAAAATCGAAAAAAAATTTCAAAAAAAAAAACAAAAAAAATTTCAAAAAATTTACAAAAAAAAAATTCAAAAAAAAATAAAAAGATTCAAAAAAAGTTTTAAAAAAATTCACAAAAAAAATTCAAAAAAAAATGAAAAAAAAAATTTTCGTAAAAAAAATTTTCAAAAAAATAAAATTTCGAAAAAAATTTTTTAAAAAAAAAATTTTCAAAAAAAAAAAATTTCGAAAAAAAATTAAAAAAAAAAGTTTAAAAAAAAAATTAAAAAAATAAAAAAAAAATTTTTAGAAAAAATCGAAAAAAAAAATTTTAGAAAAAAATTTCAAAAAAAAAATTCAAAAAAAAAATTTTCAAAGAAAAAATTCAAAAAAAAATAAAAAAATGAATAAAAAAAAAATTTTTTAAAAAATTTCAAAAAAAAAATTCAAAAAAAAATTTATAAAAAAAAAATTTAAAAAAAATTTATAAAAAAAATTAAAAAAAAAATTTAAAAAAAATTACAAAAAAAAAATAAAAAAAAACAATTTAAAAAAAAATTTAAAAAAAATTACAAAAAAAAATTCAAAAAAAAATTGAAAAAAAAATTTTAAAAAAAAATTTTAAAAAAAATTTTCGTAAAAAAAATTTTCGTAAAAAAAATTTTCGTAAAAAAAATTTTCAAAAAAATGAAATTTCGAAAAAAAATTTTGAAGAAAAATTGAAAAAAAAAATTAAGAAAAAAAAAAAAATTCGTAAAAAAAAATTTTAAAAAATTTTTAAAAAAAATCGAAAAAAAAAATTTTCGGAAAAAAATTTCAAAAAAAAAATTTAAAAAAAAAATTTTCAAAAGCAAAAATTCAAAAAAAAATAAAAAAAAGATTAAAAAAAAATTTCAAAAAAAAAATTAAAAAAAAAATTTTCAAAAAATTATTAAAAAAATAAAAAAAAACAAAAAAAAATTTTAAAAAAATTTAAAAAAAAAACAAAAAAAAAAATTTAAAAAAAATTAAAAAAATTTACAAAAAAAAATTCAAAAAAAAATAAAAAAAAAATATTAAAAAAAAATTTAAAAAAAAATTCAAAAAAAAATTTCAAAAAAAAATTCAAAAAAAAATTATAAAAAAAAATCAAAAAAATTTTTTTAAAAAATTACAAAAAAAAATTAAAAAAAAATTTGAAAAAAAAATTTAAAAAAATAAATTTCACAAAAAATTTTCGTAAAAAAAAATTTTCAAAAAAATAAAATTTCGAAAAAAATAAAAAAAAAATTCAAAAAAAAACAAAAACAAATTTAAAAAAAATTTTTAAAAAATTTACAAAAAAATAAAAAAAAAGACTCAAAAAAAATTAAAAAAAAAAATTCAAAAAAAAATTTCAAAAAAAAATTTATAAAAAAAAATCAAAAAAAATTTAGAAAAAATTACAAAAAAAAATTCGAAAAAACAATTTAAAAAAAAATTTTGGAAAAATAAAATTCAAAAAAAATTTCAAAAAAATAAAATTTCGAAAAAAATTTTTTTTTTTTTAAATTTTCAAAAAAAAAATTCGAAAAAAAATAAAAAAAAAAATTTTCAAAAAAAAATTTAAAAAATAAAAAAATTTCAAAAAAAAATTCAAAAAAAAATTATAAAAAAAAATCAAAAAAATTTTTTTAAAAAATTACAAAAAAAAATTCAAAAAAAAATTTGAAAAAAAAATTTAAAAAAATAAATTTCACAAAAAATTTTCGTAAAAAAAAATTTTCAAAAAAATAAAATTTCGAAAAAAAATAAAAAAAAAATTCAAAAAAAAAACAAAAACAAATTTAAAAAAATTTTTTAAAAAATTTACAAAAAAAAATTCAAAAAAAATAAAAAAAAAGACTCAAAAAAAATTTTAAAAAAAAATTCAAAAAAAAATTTCAAAAAAAAATTTATAAAAAAAAATCAAAAAAAATTTAGAAAAAATTACAAAAAAAAATTCGAAAAAACAATTTAAAAAAAATTTTGGAAAAAAAAAATTCAAAAAAAATTTCAAAAAAATAAAATTTCGAAAAAAATTTTTTTTTTTTTAAATTTTCAAAAAAAAATTCGAAAAAAAATTAAAAAAAAAATTTTCAAAAAAAAATTTAAAAAATAAAAAAATTGAAAAGAAAATTTCAAAAAAAAAATTTCAAAAAAAAATTTCGAAAAAAATTTCAAAAAAAAATTCAAAAAAAAAAATTTTCAAAAAAAAAATTGAAAAAAAAATTTTTAAAAAAATTTAAAAAAAATTCACAAAAAAAAATTTCAAAAAAAAAATTTAAAAAAAAATATTCAAAAAAAAATGTACCAAAAAAATTAAAAAAAAAAAATTTCAAAAAAAAATTTTTAAAAAAATTTAAAAAAAATTCACAAAAAAAATTTCAAAAAAAAAAATAAAAAAAAAATATTCAAAAAAAAAATTTATCAAAAAAATTTCGAAAAAAAAATTTAAAAAAAAAAATTTCAAAAAAAAATTTTCAAAAAAAAAAATTTCGAAAAAAAATTTTCAAAAAAAAATTACAAAAATAATAAAAAAAACAAAAAAAAAATTTAGAAAAAATTTTAAAAAAATTTACAAAAAAAAATTCAAAAAAAATAAAAAAAAATTTTTTTTTTTTTTACAAAAAAAATTTTAAAAAAAATTTCAAAAAAAAATTAAAAAAAAAAATTCAAAACAAAATTTATAAAAAAAATCAAAAAAAATTTAAAAAAAATTACAAAAAAAAATCGAAAAAAAATTTCAAAAAAAAAAACAAAAAAAATTTCAAAAAATTTACAAAAAAAAAAATTCAAAAAAAAATAAAAAGATTCAAAAAAAGTTTTAAAAAAATTCACAAAAAAAAATCAAAAAAAAATGAAAAAAAAAATTTTCGTAAAAAAAATTTTCAAAAAAATAAAATTTCGAAAAAATTTTTTTAAAAAAAAAATTTTCAAAAAAAAAAATTTCGAAAAAAAATTTAAAAAAAAAGTTTAAAAAAAAAATTAAAAAAATAAAAAAAAAATTTTTAGAAAAAATCGAAAAAAAAAATTTTAGAAAAAAATTTCAAAAAAAAAGTTCAAAAAAAAAATTTTCAAAAAAAAATTCAAAAAAAAATAAATAAAAGATTAAAAAAAAAATTTTTTAAAAAATTTCAAAAAAAAAATTCAAAAAAAAATTTATAAAAAAAAATTAAAAAAATAAAAAAAAACAAAAAAAAAATTTTAGAAAAAATTTTAAAAAATTTACAAAAAAAATTCAAAAAAAAATAAAAAAAAAAGATTCAAAAAAAATTTTTAAAAAAAATTCAAAAAAAAATGTAAAAAAAAAATTCAAAAAAAAATTTATAAAAAAAATCAAAAAAAAAATTTAAAAAATATTACAAAAAAAAAATTGAAAAAAAAATTTTAAAAAAAATTTTTAAAAAAATTAAAAAAAAAATTCACAAAAAAAAAATTTCATGAAAAAATTTCAAAAAATTTTCAAAAAAAAAATTGAAAAAAAAAATTAAGAAAAAAAAAAAATTCGTAAAAAAAAATTTTAAAAAAATTTAAAAAAAAATCGAAAAAAAAAATTTTCGGAAAAAAATTTCAAAAAAAAAATTTTAAAAAAAATTTTTAAAAAAATTTTAAAAAAATTCACAAAAAAAATTTTCAAAAAAAAAAATTTCGAAAAAAAATTTTCAAAAAAAAATTTTTAAAAAAATTTTAAAAAAATTCACAAAAAAAATTTCAAAAAAAAAATTTAAAAAAAAATATTCAAAAAAAAAATTTATCAAAAAAATTTCAAAAAAAAAATTAAAAAAAAAAATTTCAAAAAAAAATTTTCAAAAAAAAAAATTTCGAAAAAAAATTTTCAAAAAAAAATTACAAAAATAATAAAAAAAACAAAAAAAAAATTTTAGAAAAAATTTTAAAAAAATTTACAAAAAAAATTCAAAAAAAAATAAAAAAAAAGATTCAAAAAAAATTTTAAAAAAAATTTCAAAAAAAAATTTAAAAAAAAAAATTCAAAACAAAATTTATAAAAAAAATCAAAAAAAATTTAAAAAAAATTACAAAAAAAAATCGAAAAAAAATTTCAAAAAAAAAACAAAAAAAATTTCAAAAAATTTACAAAAAAAAAATTCAAAAAAAAATAAAAAGATTCAAAAAAAGTTTTAAAAAAATTCACAAAAAAAATTCAAAAAAAAATGAAAAAAAAAATTTTCGTAAAAAAAATTTTCAAAAAAATAAAATTTCGAAAAAAATTTTTTTAAAAAAAAATTTTCAAAAAAAAAAAATTTCGAAAAAAAATTAAAAAAAAAGTTTAAAAAAAAATTAAAAAAATAAAAAAAAAATTTTTAGAAAAAATCGAAAAAAAAAATTTTAGAAAAAAATTTAAAAAAAAAATTCAAAAAAAAAATTTTCAAAGAAAAAATTCAAAAAAAAATAAAAAAAAGAATAAAAAAAAAAATTTTTAAAAAATTTCAAAAAAAAAATTCAAAAAAAAATTTATAAAAAAAAAATTTAAAAAAAATTTATAAAAAAAATCAAAAAAAAAATTTAAAAAAAATTACAAAAAAAAAATAAAAAAAAACAATTTAAAAAAAAATTTTAAAAAAATTACAAAAAAAAATTCAAAAAAAAATTGAAAAAAAAATTTAAAAAAAAAATTTAAAAAAAAATTTTTGTAAAAAAAATTTTCGTAAAAAAAATTTTCGTAAAAAAAATTTTCGTAAAAAAAATTTTCAAAAAAATGAAATTTCGAAAAAAAATTTTGAAGAAAAATTGAAAAAAAAAATTAAGAAAAAAAAAAAAAATCGTAAAAAAAAATTTTAAAAAAATTTTAAAAAAAATCGAAAAAAAAAATTTTCGGAAAAAAATTTCAAAAAAAAAATTTAAAAAAAAAATTTTCAAAAGCAAAAATTCAAAAAAAAATAAAAAAAAGATTAAAAAAAAATTTCAAAAAAAAAATTAAAAAAAAATTTTTCAAAAAATTATTAAAAAAATAAAAAAAAACAAAAAAAAATTTTAAAAAAATTTCAAAAAAAAAACAAAAAAAAAATTTAAAAAAAATTAAAAAAATTTACAAAAAAAAATTCAAAAAAAAATAAAAAAAAAATATTAAAAAAAATTTAAAAAAAAATTCAAAAAAAAATTTCAAAAAAAAATTCAAAAAAAAATTATAAAAAAAATCAAAAAAATTTTTTTAAAAAATTACAAAAAAAAAATTCAAAAAAAATTTGAAAAAAAAATTTAAAAAAATAAATTTCACAAAAAATTTTCGTAAAAAAAAATTTTCAAAAAAATTAAATTTCGAAAAAAATAAAAAAAAAATTCAAAAAAAAACAAAAACAAATTTAAAAAAAATTTTTAAAAAATTTACAAAAAAATAAAAAAAAAGACTCAAAAAAAATTAAAAAAAAAAATTCAAAAAAAAATTTCAAAAAAAAATTTATAAAGAAAAATCAAAAAAAATTTAGAAAAAATTACAAAAAAAAATTCGAAAAAACAATTTAAAAAAAAATTTTGGAAAAATAAAATTCAAAAAAAATTTCAAAAAAATAAAATTTCGAAAAAAAATTTTTTTTTTAAATTTTCAAAAAAAAAATTCGAAAAAAAAAAAAAAAAAAAATTTTCAAAAAAAAATTTAAAAAATAAAAAAATTTCAAAAAAAAATTCAAAAAAAAAATTTTCAAAAAAAAATTGAAAAAAAAAATTTTTTAAAAAATTTAAAAAAAATTCACAAAAAAAAATTTCAAAAAAAAAATTAAAAAAAAAATATTCAAAAAAAAAATTTACCAAAAAAATTTAAAAAAAAAATTTCAAAAAAAAATTTTTAAAAAAATTTAAAAAAAATTCACAAAAAAAATTTCAAAAAAAAAATTAAAAAAAAAATATTCAAAAAAAAAATTTATCAAAAAAATTTCGAAAAAAAAATTAAAAAAAAAATTTCAAAAAAAAATTTTCAAAAAAAAAAATTTCGAAAAAAAATTTTCAAAAAAAAATTACAAAAATAATAAAAAAAACAAAAAAAAAATTTTAGAAAAAATTTTAAAAAAATTTACAAAAAAAATTAAAAAAAAAATAAAAAAAAAGATTCAAAAAAAATTTTAAAAAAAATTTCAAAAAAAAATTAAAAAAAAAAAATTCAAAACAAAATTATTAAAAATATCAAAAAAAATTTTAAAAAAATTACAAAAAAAAATCGAAAAAAAATTTCAAAAAAAAAAACAAAAAAAATTTCAAAAAATTTACAAAAAAAAAAATTCAAAAAAAAATAAAAAGATTCAAAAAAAGTTTTAAAAAAATTCACAAAAAAAATTCAAAAAAAAATGAAAAAAAAAATTTTCGTAAAAAAAATTTTCAAAAAAATAAAATTTCGAAAAAAATTTTTTAAAAAAAAAATTTTCAAAAAAAAAAAATTTCGAAAAAAAATTAAAAAAAAAAGTTTAAAAAAAAAATTAAAAAAATAAAAAAAAAATTTTTAGAAAAAATCGAAAAAAAAAATTTTAGAAAAAAATTTCAAAAAAAAAATTCAAAAAAAAAATTTTCAAAAAAAAAATTCAAAAAAAAATAAAAAAAAGATAAAAAAAAAATTTTTTTAAAAAATTTCAAAAAAAAAATTCAAAAAAAAATTTATAAAAAAAAAATTAAAAAAATAAAAAAAAACAAAAAAAAAATTTTAGAAAAAATTTTAAAAAATTTACAAAAAAAATTCAAAAAAAAATAAAAAAAAAAGATTCAAAAAAAATTTTTAAAAAAAATTCAAAAAAAAATTTCAAAAAAAAATTCAAAAAAAAATTATAAAAAAAATCAAAAAAATTTTTTTAAAAAATTACAAAAAAAAATTCAAAAAAAAATTTGAAAAAAAAATTTAAAAAAAATTTTTAAAAAAATTTTAAAAAAAATTCACAAAAAAAAAAATTTCATGAAAAAATTTTAAAAAATTTTCAAAAAAAAAATTGAAAAAAAAAATTAAGAAAAAAAAAAAAATTCGTAAAAAAAAATTTTAAAAAAATTTAAAAAAAAATCGAAAAAAAAAATTTTCGGAAAAAAATTTCAAAAAAAAAATTAAAAAAAAAATTTTCAAAAACAAAAATTCAAAAAAAAATAAAAAAAGATTAAAAAAAAATTTCAAAAAAAAAAATTGAAAAAAAAATTTTCAAAAAATTATTAAAAAAATAAAAAAAAAACAAAAAAAAATTTTAAAAAAATTTCAAAAAAAAAACAAAAAAAAAATTTAAAAAAAATTAAAAAAATTTACAAAAAAAAATTCAAAAAAAAATAAAAAAAAAAGATTAAAAAAAAATTTTAAAAAAAATTCAAAAAAAAATTTCAAAAAAAAATTCAAAAAAAAATTATAAAAAAAAATCAAAAAAATTTTTTTAAAAAATTACAAAAAAAAATTCAAAAAAAAATTTGAAAAAAAAATTTAAAAAAATAAATTTCACAAAAAATTTTCGTAAAAAAAAATTTTCAAAAAAATAAAATTTCGAAAAAAATTAAAAAAAAATTCAAAAAAAAACAAAAACAAATTTAAAAAAAATTTTTAAAAAATTTACAAAAAAAAATTCAAAAAAAATAAAAAAAAAGACTCAAAAAAAATTTTAAAAAAAAATTCAAAAAAAAATTTCAAAAAAAAATTTATAAAAAAAAATCAAAAAAAATTTTGAAAAAATTACAAAAAAAAATTCGAAAAAACAATTTAAAAAAAATTTTGGAAAAAAAAAATTCAAAAAAAATTTCAAAAAAATAAAATTTCGAAAAAAAATTTTTTTTTTTTAAATTTTCAAAAAAAAAATTCGAAAAAAAATTAAAAAAAAAATTTTCAAAAAAAAATTTAAAAAATAAAAAAATTGAAAAGAAAATTTCAAAAAAAAAATTTCAAAAAAAAATTTCGAAAAAAATTTCAAAAAAAAATTTCGAAAAAAATTTCAAAAAAAAATTCAAAAAAAAAAATTTTCAAAAAAAAAATTGAAAAAAAAAATTTTTAAAAAAATTTAAAAAAAATTCACAAAAAAAAATTTCAAAAAAAAAATTTAAAAAAAAATATTCAAAAAAAAAATGTACCAAAAAAATTAAAAAAAAAAAATTTCAAAAAAAAATTTTTAAAAAAATTTAAAAAAAATTCACAAAAAAAATTTCAAAAAAAAAATTTAAAAAAAATATTCAAAAAAAAAATTTATCAAAAAAATTTCGAAAAAAAAATTAAAAAAAAAAAATTTCAAAAAAAAATTTTCAAAAAAAAAAATTTCGAAAAAAAATTTTCAAAAAAAAATTACAAAAATAATAAAAAAAACAAAAAAAAAAATTTAGAAAAAATTTTAAAAAAATTTACAAAAAAAAATTCAAAAAAAAATAAAAAATTTTTTTTTTTTTTTTTACAAAAAAAATTTTAAAAAAAATTTCAAAAAAAAATAAAAAAAAAAAATTCAAAACAAAATTTATAAAAAAAATCAAAAAAAATTTTAAAAAAATTACAAAAAAAAATCGAAAAAAAATTTCAAAAAAAAAACAAAAAAAATTTCAAAAAATTTACAAAAAAAAAAATTCAAAAAAAAATAAAAAGATTCAAAAAAAGTTTTAAAAAAATTCACAAAAAAAATTCAAAAAAAAATGAAAAAAAAAATTTTCGTAAAAAAAATTTTCAAAAAAATAAAATTTCGAAAAAATTTTTAAAAAAAAAAAATTTTCAAAAAAAAAAATTTCGAAAAAAAATTTTAAAAAAAAGTTTAAAAAAAAAATTAAAAAAATAAAAAAAAAATTTTTAGAAAAAAATTTCAAAAAAAAAGTTCAAAAAAAAAATTTTCAAAAAAAAAATTCAAAAAAAAATAAATAAAAGATTAAAAAAAAAATTTTTTAAAAAATTTCAAAAAAAAATTCAAAAAAAAATTTATAAAAAAAAATTAAAAAAATAAAAAAAAACAAAAAAAAAATTTTAGAAAAAATTTTAAAAAATTTACAAAAAAAATTCAAAAAAAAATAAAAAAAAAAGATTCAAAAAAAATTTAAAAAAAAAATTCAAAAAAAAATGTAAAAAAAAAATTCAAAAAAAAATTTATAAAAAAAATCAAAAAAAAAATTTAAAAAATATTACAAAAAAAAAATTGAAAAAAAAATTTTAAAAAAAATTTTTAAAAAAATTTAAAAAAAAATTCACAAAAAAAAAAATTTCATGAAAAAATTTCAAAAAATTTTCAAAAAAAAAATTGAAAAAAAAATTAAGAAAAAAAAACAATTCGTAAAAAAAAATTTTAAAAAAATTTAAAAAAAAATCGAAAAAAAAAATTTTCGGAAAAAAATTTCAAAAAAAAAATTTAAAAAAAAATTTTTAAAAAAATTTTAAAAAAATTCACAAAAAAAATTTTCAAAAAAAAAAATTTCGAAAAAAAATTTTCAAAAAAAAATTACAAAAATAATAAAAAAAACAAAAAAAAAATTTTAGAAAAAATTTTAAAAAAATTTACAAAAAAAAATTCAAAAAAAAATAAAAAAAAAGATTCAAAAAAAATTTTAAAAAAAATTTCAAAAAAAAATTAAAAAAAAAATTCAAAACAAAATTTATAAAAAAAATCAAAAAAAATTTAAAAAAAATTACAAAAAAAATCGAAAAAAAATTTCAAAAAAAAAACAAAAAAAATTACAAAAAATTTACAAAAAAAAAAATTCAAAAAAAAATAAAAAGATTCAAAAAAAGTTTTAAAAAAATTCACAAAAAAAATTCAAAAAAAAATTAAAAAAAAAATTTTCGTAAAAAAAATTTTCAAAAAAATAAAATTTCGAAAAAAATTTTTTAAAAAAAAAATTTTCAAAAAAAAAAAATTTCGAAAAAAAATTAAAAAAAAAAGTTTAAAAAAAAAATTAAAAAAATAAAAAAAAAATTTTTAGAAAAAATCGAAAAAAAAAATTTTAGAAAAAAATTTCAAAAAAAAAATTCAAAAAAAAAATTTTCAAAGAAAAAATTCAAAAAAAAATAAAAAAAAGAATAAAAAAAAAATTTTTTAAAAAATTTCAAAAAAAAAATTCAAAAAAAAATTTATAAAAAAAAAATTAAAAAAAATTTATAAAAAAAATCAAAAAAAAAATTTAAAAAAAATTACAAAAAAAAAATAAAAAAAAAACAATTTAAAAAAAAATTTAAAAAAAATTACAAAAAAAAATTCAAAAAAAAATTGAAAAAAAAATTTAAAAAAAAAATTTAAAAAAAAATTTTCGTAAAAAAAATTTTCGTAAAAAAAATTTTCGTAAAAAAAATTTTCGTAAAAAAAATTTTCAAAAAAATGAAATTTCGAAAAAAAATTTTGAAGAAAAATTGAAAAAAAAAATTAAGAAAAAAAAAAAAATTCGTAAAAAAAAATTTTAAAAAAATTTTAAAAAAAATCGAAAAAAAAAATTTTCGGAAAAAAATTTCAAAAAAAAAATTAAAAAAAAAAATTTTAAAAGCAAAAATTCAAAAAAAAATAAAAAAAAGATTAAAAAAAAATTTCAAAAAAAAAATTAAAAAAAAAATTTTCAAAAAATTATTAAAAAAATAAAAAAAAACAAAAAAAAATTTTAAAAAAATTTCAAAAAAAAACAAAAAAAAAATTTAAAAAAAATTAAAAAAATTTACAAAAAAAAATTCAAAAAAAAATAAAAAAAAAATATTGAAAAAAAATTTAAAAAAAAATTCAAAAAAAAATTTCAAAAAAAAATTCAAAAAAAAATTATAAAAAAAAATCAAAAAAATTTTTTTAAAAAATTACAAAAAAAAATTCAAAAAAAATTTGAAAAAAAAATTTAAAAAAATAAATTTCACAAAAAATTTTCGTAAAAAAAAATTTTCAAAAAAATAAAATTTCGAAAAAAATAAAAAAAAAATTCAAAAAAAAACAAAAACAAATTAAAAAAAAATTTTTAAAAAATTTACAAAAAAATAAAAAAAAAGACTCAAAAAAAATTTAAAAAAAAAATTCAAAAAAAAATTTCAAAAAAAAATTTATAAAAAAAAATCAAAAAAAATTTAGAAAAAATTACAAAAAAAAATTCGAAAAAACTATTTAAAAAAAAATTTTGGAAAAATAAAATTCAAAAAAAATTTCAAAAAAATAAAATTTCGAAAAAAAATTTTTTTTTTTTAAATTTTCAAAAAAAAAATTCGAAAAAAAATTAAAAAAAAAATTTTCAAAAAAAAATTTAAAAAATAAAAAAATTGAAAAGAAAATTTCAAAAAAAAAATTTCAAAAAAAAATTTCGAAAAAAATTTCAAAAAAAAATTCAAAAAAAAAATTTTCAAAAAAAAAATTGAAAAAAAAAATTTTTAAAAAAATTTAAAAAAAATTCACAAAAAAAAATTTCAAAAAAAAAATTTAAAAAAAAAATATTCAAAAAAAAAATTTACCAAAAAAATTTAAAAAAAAAAATTTCAAAAAAAAATTTTTAAAAAAATTTAAAAAAAATTCACAAAAAAAATTTCAAAAAAAAAATTAAAAAAAAAATATTCAAAAAAAAAATTTATCAAAAAAATTTCGAAAAAAAAATTTAAAAAAAAATTTCAAAAAAAAATTTTCAAAAAAAAAAATTTCGAAAAAAAATTTTCAAAAAAAAATTACAAAAATAATAAAAAAAACAAAAAAAAAATTTTAGAAAAAATTTTAAAAAAATTTACAAAAAAAAATTAAAAAAAAAATAAAAAAAAAGATTCAAAAAAAATTTTAAAAAAAATTTCAAAAAAAAATTTAAAAAAAAAAATTCAAAACAAAATTATTAAAAATATCAAAAAAAATTTTAAAAAAATTACAAAAAAAAATCGAAAAAAAATTTCAAAAAAAAAACAAAAAAAATTTCAAAAAATTTACAAAAAAAAAAATTCAAAAAAAAAATAAAAAGATTCAAAAAAAGTTTTAAAAAAATTCACAAAAAAAATTCAAAAAAAAATGAAAAAAAAAATTTTCGTAAAAAAAATTTTCAAAAAAATAAAATTTCGAAAAAAATTTTTTAAAAAAAAAATTTTCAAAAAAAAAAAATTTCGAAAAAAAATTAAAAAAAAAAGTTTAAAAAAAAAATTAAAAAAATAAAAAAAAAATTTTTAGAAAAAATCGAAAAAAAAAATTTTAGAAAAAAATTTCAAAAAAAAAATTCAAAAAAAAAATTTTCAAAAAAAAAATTCAAAAAAAAATAAAAAAAAGATTAAAAAAAAAATTTTTTAAAAAATTTCAAAAAAAAAATTCAAAAAAAAATTTATAAAAAAAAAATTAAAAAAATAAAAAAAAACAAAAAAAAAATTTTAGAAAAAATTTTAAAAAATTTACAAAAAAAATTCAAAAAAAAATAAAAAAAAAAGATTCAAAAAAAATTTTTAAAAAAAATTCAAAAAAAAAATGTAAAAAAAAAATTCAAAAAAAAATTTATAAAAAAAATCAAAAAAAAAATTTAAAAAATATTACAAAAAAAAAATTGAAAAAAAAAATTTAAAAAAAATTTTTAAAAAAATTTTTAAAAAAATTCACAAAAAAAAAAATTTCATGAAAAAATTTTAAAAAATTTTCAAAAAAAAAATTGAAAAAAAAAATTAAGAAAAAAAAAAAAAATTCGTAAAAAAAAATTTTAAAAAAATTTTAAAAAAAATCGAAAAAAAAAATTTTCGGAAAAAAATTTCAAAAAAAAAATTAAAAAAAAAAATTTTCAAAAACAAAAATTCAAAAAAAAATAAAAAAAGATTAAAAAAAAATTTCAAAAAAAAAAATTAAAAAAAAAATTTTCAAAAAATTATTAAAAAAATAAAAAAAAACAAAAAAATTTTAAAAAAATTTCAAAAAAAAAACAAAAAAAAAATTTAAAAAAAATTAAAAAAATTTACAAAAAAAAATTAAAAAAAAAATAAAAAAAAAAGATTAAAAAAAAATTTTAAAAAAAATTCAAAAAAAAATTTCAAAAAAAAATTCAAAAAAAAATTATAAAAAAAAATCAAAAAAATTTTTTTAAAAAATTACAAAAAAAAATTCAAAAAAAAATTTGAAAAAAAAATTAAAAAAAATAAATTTCACAAAAAATTTTCGTAAAAAAAAATTTTCAAAAAAATAAAATTTCGAAAAAAAATAAAAAAAAAATTCAAAAAAAAAACAAAAACAAATTTAAAAAAAATTTTTAAAAAATTTACAAAAAAAAATTCAAAAAAAATAAAAAAAAAGACTCAAAAAAAATTTTAAAAAAAAATTCAAAAAAAAATTTCAAAAAAAAATGTATAAAAAAAAATCAAAAAAAATTTAGAAAAAATTACAAAAAAAAATTCGAAAAAACAATTTAAAAAAAATTTTGGAAAAAAAAAATTCAAAAAAAATTTCAAAAAAATAAAATTTCGAAAAAAATTTTTTTTTTTTAAATTTTCAAAAAAAAAATTCGAAAAAAAATTAAAAAAAAAATTTTCAAATAAAAATTTAAAAAATAAAAAAATTGAAAAGAAAATTTCAAAAAAAAAATTTCAAAAAAAAATTTCGAAAAAAATTTCAAAAAAAAATTCAAAAAAAAAAATTTTCAAAAAAAAAATTGAAAAAAAAAATTTTTAAAAAAATTTAAAAAAAATTCACAAAAAAAAATTTCAAAAAAAAAATTTAAAAAAAAATATTCAAAAAAAAAATGTACCAAAAAAATTTAAAAAAAAAAATTTCAAAAAAAAATTTTTAAAAAAATTTAAAAAAAATTCACAAAAAAAATTTCAAAAAAAAAATTAAAAAAAAAATATTCAAAAAAAAAATTTATCAAAAAAATTTCGAAAAAAAAATTAAAAAAAAAAAAATTCAAAAAAAAATTTTCAAAAAAAAAAATTTCGAAAAAAAAATTTCAAAAAAAAATTACAAAAATAATAAAAAAAACAAAAAAAAAATTTAGAAAAAAATTTAAAAAAATTTACAAAAAAAAATTCAAAAAAAAATAAAAAAAATTTTTTTTTTTTTTTACAAAAAAAATTTTAAAAAAAATTTCAAAAAAAAATTTAAAAAAAAAATTCAAAACAAAATTTATAAAAAAAAACAAAAAAAATTTAAAAAAAATTACAAAAAAAAATCGAAAAAAAATTTCAAAAAAAAAAACAAAAAAAATTTCAAAAAATTTACAAAAAAAAAAATTCAAAAAAAAATAAAAAGATTCAAAAAAAGTTTTAAAAAAATTCACAAAAAAAATTCAAAAAAAAATGAAAAAAAAAATTTTCGTAAAAAAAATTTTCAAAAAAATAAAATTTCGAAAAAATTTTTTTAAAAAAAAAATTTTCAAAAAAAAAAATTTCGAAAAAAAATTTTAAAAAAAAGTTTAAAAAAAAAATTAAAAAAATAAAAAAAAAATTTTTAGAAAAAATCGAAAAAAAAAATTTTAGAAAAAAATTTCAAAAAAAAAGTTCAAAAAAAAAATTTTCAAAAAAAAAATTCAAAAAAAAATAAATAAAAGATTAAAAAAAAAATTTTTTAAAAAATTTCAAAAAAAAAATTCAAAAAAAAATTTATAAAAAAAAAATTAAAAAAAAATTTATAAAAAAAATCAAAAAAAAATTTAAAAAAAATTACAAAAAAAAAATAAAAAAAAACAATTTAAAAAAAAATTTAAAAAAAATTACAAAAAAAAATTCAAAAAAAAATTGAAAAAAAATTTAAAAAAAAATTTAAAAAAAAATATTAAAAAAAAAAATTTATAAAAAAAATCAAAAAAAATTTAAAAAAAATTACAAAAAAAATCGAAAAAAAATTTCAAAAAAAAAACAAAAAAAATTTCAAAAAATTTACAAAAAAAAAATTCAAAAAAAAATAAAAAGATTCAAAAAAAGTTTTAAAAAAATTCACAAAAAAAATTCAAAGAAAAATGAAAAAAAAAATTTTCGTAAAAAAAATTTTCAAAAAAATAAAATTTCGAAAAAAATTTTTTAAAAAAAAAATTTTCAAAAAAAAAAAATTTCGAAAAAAAATTAAAAAAAAAGTTTAAAAAAAAATTAAAAAAATAAAAAAAAAATTTTTTGAAAAAATCGAAAAAAAAAATTTTAGAAAAAAATTTCAAAAAAAAAATTCAAAAAAAAAATTTTCAAAAAAAAAATTCAAAAAAAAATAAAAAAAAGATTAAAAAAAAAATTTTTTAAAAAATTTCAAAAAAAAAATTCAAAAAAAAATTTATAAAAAAAAAATTTAAAAAAAATTTATAAAAAAAATCAAAAAAAAAATTTAAAAAAAATTACAAAAAAAAAATAAAAAAAACAATTTAAAAAAAAATTTAAAAAAAATTCAAAAAAAAATTGAAAAAAAAATTAAAAAAAAAAATTAAAAAAAAAATATTCAAAAAAAAAATTTATAAAAAAAATCAAAAAAAAAATTTAAAAAAAATTACAAAAAAAAATTCGAAAAAAAAATTTAAAAAAAAAAATTCAAAAAAAAAATAAAAAAAAAATATTCAAAAAAAAAATTTACCAAAAAAATTAAAAAAAAAAAATTACAAAAAAAAATAAAAAAAAACAATTTAAAAAAAAATTTAAAAAAAATTACAAAAAAAAATTCAAAAAAAAATTGAAAAAAAAATTTAAAAAAAAAATTAAAAAAAAAATTTTCGTAAAAAAAATTTTCGTAAAAAAAATTTTCATAAAAAAAATTTTCGTAAAAAAAATTTTCAAAAAAATGAAATTTCGAAAAAAAATTTTGAAGAAAAATTGAAAAAAAAAATTAAGAAAAAAAAAAAAAATTCGTAAAAAAAAATTTTAAAAAAATTTTAAAAAAAATCGAAAAAAAAAATTTTCGGAAAAAAATTTCAAAAAAAAAATTAAAAAAAAAAATTTTCAAAAGCAAAAATTCAAAAAAAAATAAAAAAAAGATTAAAAAAAAATTTCAAAAAAAAAATTTAAAAAAAAATTTTCAAAAAATTATTAAAAAAATAAAAAAAAACAAAAAAAAAATTTTAAAAAAATTTCAAAAAAAAAAAAAAAATTTTAAAAAAATTAAAAAAATTTACAAAAAAAAATTCAAAAAAAAATAAAAAAAAAATATTAAAAAAAAATTTAAAAAAAAATTCAAAAAAAAATTTCAAAAAAAAATTCAAAAAAAAATTATAAAAAAAAATCAAAAAAATTTTTTTAAAAAATTACAAAAAAAAATTCAAAAAAAATTTGAAAAAAAAATTTAAAAAAATAAATTTCACAAAAAATTTTCGTAAAAAAAAATTTTCAAAAAAATAAAATTTCGAAAAAAATAAAAAAAAAATTCAAAAAAAAACAAAAACAAATTTTAAAAAAATTTTTAAAAAATTTACAAAAAAATAAAAAAAAAGACTCAAAAAAAATTTAAAAAAAAAATTCAAAAAAAAATTTCAAAAAAAAATTTATAAAAAAAAATCAAAAAAAATTTAGAAAAAATTACAAAAAAAAATTCGAAAAAACAATTTAAAAAAAAATTTTGGAAAAATAAAATTCAAAAAAAAATTCAAAAAAATAAAATTTCGAAAAAAAATTTTTTTTTTTTTAATTTTCAAAAAAAAAATTCGAAAAAAAATTAAAAAAAAAATTTTCAAAAAAAAATTTAAAAAATAAAAAAATTGAAAAGAAAATTTCAAAAAAAAAATTTCAAAAAAAAATTTCGAAAAAAATTTCAAAAAAAAATTCAAAAAAAAAAATTTTCAAAAAAAAAATTGAAAAAAAAAATTTTTTAAAAAATTTAAAAAAAATTCACAAAAAAAAATTTCAAAAAAAAAATTAAAAAAAAAATATTCAAAAAAAAAATTTACCAAAAAAATTTAAAAAAAAAAATTTCAAAAAAAAATTTTTAAAAAAATTTAAAAAAAATTCACAAAAAAAATTTCAAAAAAAAAATTAAAAAAAAAATATTCAAAAAAAAAATTTATCAAAAAAATTTCGAAAAAAAAATTTAAAAAAAAATTTCAAAAAAAAATTTTCAAAAAAAAAAAATTTCGAAAAAAAATTTTCAAAAAAAAATTACAAAAATAATAAAAAAAACAAAAAAAAAATTTTAGAAAAAATTTTAAAAAAATTTACAAAAAAAAATTAAAAAAAAAATAAAAAAAAAGATTCAAAAAAAATTTTAAAAAAAATTTCAAAAAAAAATTAAAAAAAAAAATTCAAAACAAAATTATTAAAAATATCAAAAAAAATTTTAAAAAAATTACAAAAAAAAATCGAAAAAAAATTTCAAAAAAAAAAACAAAAAAAATTTCAAAAAATTTACAAAAAAAAAATTCAAAAAAAAATAAAAAGATTCAAAAAAAGTTTTAAAAAAATTCACAAAAAAAATTCAAAAAAAAATGAAAAAAAAAATTTTCGTAAAAAAAATTTTCAAAAAAATAAAATTTCGAAAAAAATTTTTTTAAAAAAAAATTTTCAAAAAAAAAAAATTTCGAAAAAAAATTAAAAAAAAAAGTTTAAAAAAAAAATTAAAAAAATAAAAAAAAAATTTTTAGAAAAAATCGAAAAAAAAAATTTTAGAAAAACATTTCAAAAAAAAAATTCAAAAAAAAAATTTTCAAAAAAAAAATTCAAAAAAAAATAAAAAAAAGATTAAAAAAAAAATTTTTTAAAAAATTTCAAAAAAAAAATTTATAAAAAAAAAATTAAAAAAATAAAAAAAAACAAAAAAAAAATTTTAGAAAAAATTTTAAAAAATTTACAAAAAAAATTCAAAAAAAAATAAAAAAAAAAGATTCAAAAAAAATTTTTAAAAAAAATTCAAAAAAAAAATGTAAAAAAAAATTCAAAAAAAAATTTATAAAAAAAAATCAAAAAAAAAATTTTAAAAATATTACAAAAAAAAAATTGAAAAAAAAAATTAAAAAAAAATTTTTAAAAAAATTTTAAAAAAAATTAACAAAAATAAATTTCATGAAAAAATTTTGAAAAATTTTCAAAAATAAAATTGAAAAAAAAAATTAAGAAAAAAAAAATTCGTAAAAAAAAATTTTAAAAAAATTTTAAAAAAAATCGAAAAAAAAAATTTTCGGAAAAAAATTTCAAAAAAAAAATTAAAAAAAAAAATTTTCAAAAACAAAAATTCAAAAAAAAATAAAAAAAGATTAAAAAAAAATTTCAAAAAAAAAAATTAAAAAAAAAATTTTCAAAAAATTATTAAAAAAATAAAAAAAAACAAAAAAAAATTTTAAAAAAATTTCAAAAAAAAAACAAAAAAAAAATTTAAAAAAAATTAAAAAAATTTACAAAAAAAAATTCAAAAAAAAATAAAAGAAAAAGATTAAAAAAAAATTTAAAAAAAAATTCAAAAAAAAATTTCAAAAAAAAATTCAAAAAAAAATTATAAAAAAAAATCAAAAAAATTTTTTTAAAAAATTACAAAAAAAAATTCAAAAAAAAATTTGAAAAAAAAATTTAAAACAATAAATTTCACAAAAAATTTTCGTAAAAAAAAATTTTCAAAAAAATAAAATTTCGAAAAAAAATAAAAAAAAAATTCAAAAAAAAAACAAAAACAAATTTTAAAAAAATTTTTAAAAAATTTACAAAAAAAAATTCAAAAAAAATAAAAAAAAAGACTCAAAAAAAATTTTTTAAAAAAATTCAAAAAAAAATTTAAAAAAAAAATTTATAAAAAAAAATCAAAAAAAATTTAGAAAAAATTACAAAAAAAAATTCGAAAAAACAATTTAAAAAAAATTTTGGAAAAAAAAAATTCAAAAAAAATTTCAAAAAAATAAAATTTCGAAAAAAATTTTTTTTTTTTTTTAATTTTCAAAAAAAAAATTCGAAAAAAAATTAAAAAAAAAATTTTCAAAAAAAAATTTAAAAAATAAAAAAATTGAAAAGAAAATTTCAAAAAAAAAATTTCAAAAAAAAATTTCGAAAAAAATTTCAAAAAAAAATTCAAAAAAAAAAATTTTCAAAAAAAAAATTGAAAAAAAAAATTTTTAAAAAAATTTAAAAAAAATTCACAAAAAAAAATTTCAAAAAAAAAATTTAAAAAAAAATATTCAAAAAAAAATGTACCAAAAAAATTTAAAAAAAAAAATTTCAAAAAAAAATTTTTAAAAAAATTTAAAAAAAATTCACAAAAAAAATTTAAAAAAAAAAATTAAAAAAAAAATATTCAAAAAAAAAATTTATCAAAAAAATTTCGAAAAAGAAATTAAAAAAAAAAAATTTCAAAAAAAAATTTTCAAAAAAAAAAATTTCGAAAAAAAATTTTCAAAAAAAAATTACAAAAATAATAAAAAAAACAAAAAAAAAAATTTAGAAAAAATTTTAAAAAAATTTACAAAAAAAAATTCAAAAAAAAATAAAAAAAAAGATTCAAAAAAAATTTAAAAAAAAATTTCAAAAAAAAATTAAAAAAAAAAATTCAAAACAAAATTTATAAAAAAAATCAAAAAAAATTTAAAAAAAATTACAAAAAAAAATCGAAAAAAAATTTCAAAAAATTTACAAAAAAAAAAATTCAAAAAAAAATAAAAAGATTCAAAAAAAGTTTTAAAAAAATTCACAAAAAAAATTCAAAAAAAAATGAAAAAAAAAATTTTCGTAAAAAAAATTTTCAAAAAAATAAAATTTCGAAAAAATTTTTAAAAAAAAAAATTTTTCAAAAAAAAAAAATTTCGAAAAAAAATTAAAAAAAAAAGTTTAAAAAAAAAATTAAAAAAATAAAAAAAAAATTTTTAGAAAAAATCGAAAAAAAAAATTTTAGAAAAAAATTTCAAAAAAAAAATTCAAAAAAAAAATTTTCAAAAAAAAAATTGAAAAAAAAAATTTTAAAAAAATTCACAAAAAAAAATTTCAAAAAAAAAATTAAAAAAAAAATATTCAAAAAAAAAATTTACCAAAAAAATTTAAAAAAAAAAATTTCAAAAAAAAATTTTTAAAAAAATTTAAAAAAAATTCACAAAAAAAATTTCAAAAAAAAAATTAAAAAAAAAAATATTCAAAAAAAAAATTTATAAAAAAAATCAAAAAAAAAATTAAAAAAAAATTACAAAAAAAAATTCGAAAAAAAAATTAAAAAAAAAAAAATTTCAAAAAAAAAATTAAAACAAAAATATTCAAAAAAAAAATTTACCAAAAAAATTAAAAAAAAAAAATTTCAAAAAAAAATTTTTAAAAAATTTTTAAAAAAATTCACAAAAAAAATTTCAAAAAAATAATTTAAAAAAAATATATTCAAAAAAAAAATTTATCAAAAAAATATTCAAAAAAAAAATTTACCAAAAAAATTTAAAAAAAAAAATTTCAAAAAAAAATTTTTAAAAAAATTTAAAAAAAATTCACAAAAAAAATTTCAAAAAAAAAATTTAAAAAAAAAATATTCAAAAAAAAAATTTATAAAAAAAATCAAAAAAAAAATTTAAAAAAAATTACAAAAAAAAATTCGAAAAAAAAATTAAAAAAAAAAAAATTTCAAAAAAAAAAATTAAAACAAAAATATTCAAAAAAAAAATTTACCAAAAAAATTAAAAAAAAAAAATTTCAAAAAAAAAATTTTAAAAAATTTTTAAAAAAATTCACAAAAAAAATTTCAAAAAAATAATTTAAAAAAAATATATTCAAAAAAAAAATTTATCAAAAAAATTTCGAAAAAAAAATTTAAAAAAAAAAATTTCAAAAAAAAATTTTCAAAAAAAAAAATTTCGAAAAAAAAATTTCAAAAAAAAATTACAAAAATAATAAAAAAAACAAAAAAAAAATTTTAGAAAAAATTTTAAAAAAATTTACAAAAAAAAATTCAAAAAAAAATAAAAAAAAAGATTCAAAAAAAATTTTAAAAAAAATTTCAAAAAAAAATTAAAAAAAAAATTCAAAACAAAATTTATAAAAAAAATCAAAAAAAATTTAAAAAAAATTACAAAAAAAAATCGAAAAAAAATTTCAAAAAAAAAACAAAAAAAATTTCAAAAAATTTACAAAGAAAAAATTCAAAAAAAAATAAAAAGATTCAAAAAAAGTTTTAAAAAAATTCACAAAAAAAATTCAAAAAAAAATGAAAAAAAAAATTTTCGTAAAAAAAATTTTCAAAAAAATAAAATTTCGAAAAAAATTTTTTTAAAACAAAATTTTCAAAAAAAAAAAATTTCGAAAAAAAATTAAAAAAAAAAGTTTAAAAAAAAAATTAAAAAAATTAAAAAAAAATTTTTAGAAAAAATCGAAAAAAAAAAATTTTAGAAAAAAATTTCAAAAAAAAATTCAAAAAAAAAATTTTCAAAAAAAAAATTCAAAAAAAAATAAAAAAAAGATAAAAAAAAAATTTTTTAAAAAAATTTCAAAAAAAAAATTCAAAAAAAAATTTATAAAAAAAAATTTTAAAAAAATTTATAAAAAAAATCAAAAAAAAAATTTAAAAAAAATTACAAAAAAAAAATAAAAAAAAACAATTTAAAAAAAAATTTAAAAAAAATTACAAAAAAAAATTCAAAAAAAAATTGAAAAAAAAATTTAAAAAAAAAATTTTAAAAAAATATTCAAAAAAAAAATTTATAAAAAAAATCAAAAAAAAAATTTAAAAAAAATTACAAAAAAAAATTTCAAAAAAAAAATTAAAACAAAAATATTCAAAAAAAAAATTTACCAAAAAAATTAAAAAAAAAAAATTTCAAAAAAAAATTTTTAAAAAATTTTTAAAAAAATTCACAAAAAAAATTTCAAAAAAATAATTTAAAAAAAATATATTCAAAAAAAAAATTTATCAAAAAAATATTCAAAAAAAAAATTTACCAAAAAAATTAAAAAAAAAAAATTTCAAAAAAAAATTTTTAAAAAAATTTAAAAAAAATTCACAAAAAAAATTTCAAAAAAAAAATTAAAAAAAAAAATATTCAAAAAAAAAATTTATAAAAAAAATCAAAAAAAAAATTAAAAAAAAATTACAAAAAAAATTCGAAAAAAAAATTAAAAAAAAAAAAATTTCAAAAAAAAAATTAAAACAAAAATATTCAAAAAAAAAATTTACCAAAAAAATTAAAAAAAAAAAATTTCAAAAAAAAATTTTTAAAAAATTTTTAAAAAAATTCACAAAAAAAATTTCAAAAAAATAATTTAAAAAAAATATATTCAAAAAAAAAATTTATCAAAAAAATTTCGAAAAAAAAATTAAAAAAAAAAAATTTCAAAAAAAAATTTTCAAAAAAAAAAATTTCGAAAAAAAATTTTCAAAAAAAAATTACAAAAATAATAAAAAAAACAAAAAAAAAATTTTAGAAAAAATTTTAAAAAAATTTACAAAAAAAAATTCAAAAAAAAATAAAAAAAAAGATTCAAAAAAATTTTTAAAAAAAATTTCAAAAAAAAATTAAAAAAAAAAAATTCAAAACAAAATTTATAAAAAAAATCAAAAAAAATTTAAAAAAAATTACAAAAAAAAATCGAAAAAAAATTTCAAAAAAAAAACAAAAAAAATTTCAAAAAATTTACAAAAAAAAAATTCAAAAAAAAATAAAAAGATTCAAAAAAAGTTTTAAAAAAATTCACAAAAAAAATTCAAAAAAAAATGAAAAAAAAAATTTTCGTAAAAAAAATTTTCAAAAAAATAAAATTTCGAAAAAAATTTTTTTAAAAAAAAATTTTCAAAACAAAAAAATTTCGAAAAAAAATTAAAAAAAAAAGTTTATAAAAAAAATTAAAAAAATTAAAAAAAAATTTTTAGAAAAAATCGAAAAAAAAAAATTTTAGAAAAAAATTTCAAAAAAAAAATTCAAAAAAAAAATTTTCAAAAAAAAAATTCAAAAAAAAATAAAAAAAAGATAAAAAAAAAATTTTTTTAAAAAATTTCAAAAAAAAAATTCAAAAAAAAATTTATAAAAAAAAAATTTAAAAAAAATTTATAAAAAAAATCAAAAAAAAAATTTAAAAAAAATTACAAAAAAAAATAAAAAAAACAATTTAAAAAAAAATTTAAAAAAAATTACAAAAAAAAATTCAAAAAAAAATTTAAAAAAAATATTCAAAAAAAAAATTTATAAAAAAAATCAAAAAAAAAATTTAAAAAAAATTACAAAAAAAAATTCGAAAAAAAAATTAAAAAAAAAAAATTTCAAAAAAAAAATTAAAAAAAAAATATTCAAAAAAAAAATTTACCAAAAAAATTAAAAAAAAAAAATTTCAAAAAAAAATTTTTAAAAAAATTTTAAAAAAATTCACAAAAAAAATTTCAAAAAAAAAATTAAAAAAAAAAATATTCAAAAAAAAAAATTAATCAAAAAAATTTCGAAAAAAAAATAAAAAAAAAAAAATTCAAAAAAAAATTTTCAAAAAAAAAAATTTCGAAAAAAAATTTTCAAAAAAAAATTACAAAAATAATAAAAAAAACAAAAAAAAATTTTAGAAAAAATTTTAAAAAAATTTACAAAAAAAAATTCAAAAAAAAATAAAAAAAAAGATTCAAAAAAATTTTAAAAAAAATTTCAAAAAAAAATTTAAAAAAAAAAATTCAAAACAAAATTTATAAAAAAAATCAAAAAAAATTTAAAAAAAATTACAAAAAAAAATCGAAAAAAAATTTCAAAAAAAAAAACAAAAAAAATTTCAAAAAATTTACAAAAAAAAAATTCAAAAAAAAATAAAAAGATTCAAAAAAAGTTTTAAAAAAATTCACAAAAAAAATTCAAAAAAAAATGAAAAAAAAAATTTTCGTAAAAAAAATTTTCAAAAAAATAAAATTTCGAAAAAAATTTTTTAAAAAAAAAATTTTCAAAAAAAAAAAATTTCGAAAAAAAATTAAAAAAAAAAGTTTAAAAAAAAAATTAAAAAAATAAAAAAAAAATTTTTCAAAAGCAAAAATTCAAAAAAAAATAAAAAAAAGATTAAAAAAAAATTTCAAAAAAAAAATTAAAAAAAAAATTTTCAAAAAATTATTAAAAAAATAAAAAAAAACAAAAAAAAATTTTAAAAAAATTTCAAAAAAAAAAAAAAAAAATTTAAAAAAAATTTAAAAAATTTACAAAAAAAATTCAAAAAAAAATAAAAAAAAAATATTAAAAAAAAAATTAAAAAAAAATTCAAAAAAAAATTTCAAAAAAAAATTCAAAAAAAAATTATAAAAAAAAATCAAAAAAATTTTTTTAAAAAATTACAAAAAAAAATTCAAAAAAAATTTGAAAAAAAATTTAAAAAAATAAATTTCACAAAAAATTTTCGTAAAAAAAAATTTTCAAAAAAATAAAATTTCGAAAAAAATAAAAAAAAAATTCAAAAAAAAACAAAAACAAATTTAAAAAAAATTTTTAAAAAATTTACAAAAAAATAAAAAAAAAGACTCAAAAAAAATTAAAAAAAAAAAATCAAAAAAAAATTTCAAAAAAAAATTTATAAAAAAAAATCAAAAAAAATTTAGAAAAAATTCCAAAAAAAAATTCGAAAAAACTATTTAAAAAAAAATTTTGGAAAAATAAAATTCAAAAAAAATTTCAAAAAAATAAAATTTCGAAAAAAATTTTTTTTTTTTTTAATTTTCAAAAAAAAAATTCGAAAAAAAATTTAAAAAAAAATTTTTCAAAAAAAAATTTAAAAAATAAAAAAATTGAAAAGAAAATTTCAAAAAAAAAATTTCAAAAAAAAATTTCGAAAAAAATTTCAAAAAAAAATTCAAAAAAAAAAATTTTCAAAAAAAAAATTGAAAAAAAAAATTTTTAAAAAAATTTAAAAAAAATTCACAAAAAAAAATTTCAAAAAAAAAATTAAAAAAAAAATATTCAAAAAAAAAATTTACCAAAAAAATTTAAAAAAAAAAATTTTTAAAAAAATTTAAAAAAAATTCACAAAAAAAATTTCAAAAAAAAAATTAAAAAAAAAATATTCAAAAAAAAAATTTATCAAAAAAATTTCGAAAAAAAAATTGAAAAAAAAATTTCAAAAAAAAATTTTCAAAAAAAAAAATTTCGAAAAAAAAATTTCAAAAAAAAATTACAAAAATAATAAAAAAAACAAAAAAAAAATTTTAGAAAAAATTTTAAAAAAATTTACAAAAAAAAATTTAAAAAAAAATAAAAAAAAAGATTCAAAAAAAATTTTAAAAAAAATTTCAAAAAAAAATTTAAAAAAAAAAATTCAAAACAAAATTATTAAAAATATCAAAAAAAATTTAAAAAAAATTACAAAAAAAAATCGAAAAAAAATTTCAAAAAAAAAAACAAAAAAAATTTCAAAAAATTTACAAAAAAAAAATTCAAAAAAAAATAAAAAGATTCAAAAAAAGTTTTAAAAAAATTCACAAAAAAAATTCAAAAAAAAATGAAAAAAAAAATTTTCGTAAAAAAAATTTTCAAAAAAATAAAATTTCGAAAAAAATTTTTTTAAAAAAAAATTTTCAAAAAAAAAAAATTTCGAAAAAAAATTAAAAAAAAAAAGTTTAAAAAAAAATTAAAAAAATAAAAAAAAAATTTTTAGAAAAAATCGAAAAAAAAAATTTTAGAAAAAAATTTCAAAAAAAAAATTCAAAAAAAAAATTTTCAAAAAAAAAATTCAAAAAAAAAATAAAAAAAAGATTAAAAAAAAAATTTTTTAAAAAATTTCAAAAAAAAAATTCAAAAAAAAATTTATAAAAAAAAAATTAAAAAAATAAAAAAAAACAAAAAAAAAAATTTTAGAAAAAATTTTAAAAAATTTACAAAAAAAATTCAAAAAAAATAAAAAAAAAAGATTCAAAAAAAATTTTTAAAAAAAATTCAAAAAAAAAATGTAAAAAAAAAATTCAAAAAAAAATTTATAAAAAAAATCAAAAAAAAAATTTAAAAAAAATTTCAAAAAAAAAATTCAAAAAAAAATTTATAAAAAAAAAATTTAAAAAAAATTTATAAAAAAAATCAAAAAAAAAAATTTAAAAAAAATTACAAAAAAAAAATAAAAAAAAACAATTTAAAAAAAAATTTAAAAAAAATTACAAAAAAAAATTCAAAAAAAATTGAAAAAAAAATTTAAAAAAAAAATTTTAAAAAAATATTCAAAAAAAAAATTTATAAAAAAAATCAAAAAAAAAATTTAAAAAAAATTACAAAAAAAAATTCGAAAAAAAAATTAAAAAAAAAAAATTTCAAAAAAAAAATTAAAAAAAAAATATTCAAAAAAAAAATTTACCAAAAAAATTAAAAAAAAAAAATTTCAAAAAAAAATTTTTAAAAAAATTTTAAAAAAATTCACAAAAAAAATTTCAAAAAAAAAATTAAAAAAAAAAATATTCAAAAAAAAAAATTAATCAAAAAAATTTCGAAAAAAAAATAAAAAAAAAAATTCAAAAAAAAATTTTCAAAAAAAAAAATTTCGAAAAAAAATTTTCAAAAAAAAATTACAAAAATAATAAAAAAAACAAAAAAAAATTTTAGAAAAAATTTTAAAAAAATTTACAAAAAAAAATTCAAAAAAAAATAAAAAAAAAGATTCAAAAAAATTTTAAAAAAAATTTCAAAAAAAAATTTAAAAAAAAAAATTCAAAACAAAATTTATAAAAAAAATCAAAAAAAATTTAAAAAAAATTACAAAAAAAAATCGAAAAAAAATTTCAAAAAAAAAACAAAAAAAATTTCAAAAAATTTACAAAAAAAAAATTCAAAAAAAAATAAAAAGATTCAAAAAAAGTTTTAAAAAAATTCACAAAAAAAATTCAAAAAAAAATGAAAAAAAAAATTTTCGTAAAAAAAATTTTCAAAAAAATAAAATTTCGAAAAAAATTTTTTAAAAAAAAAATTTTCAAAAAAAAAAAATTTCGAAAAAAAATTAAAAAAAAAAGTTTAAAAAAAAAATTAAAAAAATAAAAAAAAAATTTTTAGAAAAAATCGAAAAAAAAAATTTTAGAAAAAAATTTCAAAAAAAAAATTCAAAAAAAAAATTTTCAAAAAAAAAATAAAAAAAAAATAAAAAAAAGAATAAAAAAAAAATTTTTTAAAAAATTTCAAAAAAAAAATTCAAAAAAAAATTTATAAAAAAAAAATTTAAAAAAAATTTATAAAAAAAATCAAAAAAAAAATTTAAAAAAAATTACAAAAAAAAAATAAAAAAAAACAATTTAAAAAAAAATTTAAAAAAAAATTTTCGTAAAAAAAATTTTCGTAAAAAAAATTTTCGTAAAAAAAATTTTCGTAAAAAAAATTTTCGTAAAAAAAATTTTCGTAAAAAAAATTTTCAAAAAAATGAAATTTCGAAAAAAAATTTTGAAGAAAAATTGAAAAAAAAAATTAAGAAAAAAAAAAAATTCGTAAAAAAAAATTTTAAAAAATTTTTTAAAAAAATCGAAAAAAAAAATTTTCGGAAAAAAATTTCAAAAAAAAAATTAAAAAAAAAAATTTGTAAAAGCAAAAATTCAAAAAAAAATAAAAAAAAGATTAAAAAAAAATTTCAAAAAAAAAATTAAAAAAAAAATTTTCAAAAAATTATTAAAAAAATAAAAAAAAACAAAAAAAAATTTTAAAAAAATTTCAAAAAAAAAAAAAAAAATTTAAAAAAAATTAAAAAAATTTACAAAAAAAATTCAAAAAAAAATAAAAAAAAAATATTAAAAAAAAATTTAAAAAAAAATTCAAAAAAAAATTTCAAAAAAAAATTCAAAAAAAAATTATAAAAAAAATCAAAAAAATTTTTTTAAAAAATTACAAAAAAAAATTCAAAAAAAATTTGAAAAAAAAATTTAAAAAAATAAATTTCACAAAAAATTTTCGTAAAAAAAAATTTTCAAAAAAATAAAATTTCGAAAAAAATAAAAAAAAAATTCAAAAAAAAACAAAAACAAATTTAAAAAAATTTTTTAAAAAATTTACAAAAAAATAAAAAAAAAGACTCAAAAAAAATTTAAAAAAAAAAATCAAAAAAAAATTTCAAAAAAAAATTTATAAAAAAAAATCAAAAAAAATTTAGAAAAAATTACAAAAAAAAATTCGAAAAAACTATTTAAAAAAAAATTTTGGAAAAATAAAATTCAAAAAAAATTTCAAAAAAATAAAATTTCGAAAAAAATTTTTTTTTTTTTTAATTTTCAAAAAAAAAATTCGAAAAAAAATTTAAAAAAAAATTTTTCAAAAAAAAATTTAAAAAATAAAAAAATTGAAAAGAAAATTTCAAAAAAAAAATTTCAAAAAAAAATTTCGAAAAAAATTTCAAAAAAAAATTCAAAAAAAATAATTTTCAAAATAAAAATTGAAAAAAAAAATTTTTAAAAAAATTTAAAAAAAATTCACAAAAAAAAATTTCAAAAAAAAAATTAAAAAAAAAATATTCAAAAAAAAAATTTACCAAAAAAATTTAAAAAAAAAAATTTTTAAAAAAATTTAAAAAAAATTCACAAAAAAAATTTCAAAAAAAAAATTAAAAAAAAAATATTCAAAAAAAAAATTTATCAAAAAAATTTCGAAAAAAAAATTGAAAAAAAAATTTCAAAAAAAAATTTTCAAAAAAAAAAATTTCGAAAAAAAAATTTCAAAAAAAAATTACAAAAATAATAAAAAAAACAAAAAAAAAATTTTAGAAAAAATTTTAAAAAAATTTACAAAAAAAAATTTAAAAAAAAATAAAAAAAAAGATTCAAAAAAAATTTTAAAAAAAATTTCAAAAAAAAATTTAAAAAAAAAAATTCAAAACAAAATTATTAAAAATATCAAAAAAAATTTAAAAAAAATTACAAAAAAAAATCGAAAAAAAATTTCAAAAAAAAAAACAAAAAAAATTTCAAAAAATTTACAAAAAAAAAAATTCAAAAAAAAATAAAAAGATTCAAAAAAAGTTTTAAAAAAATTCACAAAAAAAATTCAAAAAAAAATGAAAAAAAAAATTTTCGTAAAAAAAATTTTCAAAAAAATAAAATTTCGAAAAAAATTTTTTTAAAAAAAAATTTTCAAAAAAAAAAAATTTCGAAAAAAAATTAAAAAAAAAAAGTTTAAAAAAAAATTAAAAAAATAAAAAAAAAATTTTTAGAAAAAATCGAAAAAAAAAATTTTAGAAAAAAATTTCAAAAAAAAAATTCAAAAAAAAAATTTTCAAAAAAAAAATTCAAAAAAAAAATAAAAAAAAGATTAAAAAAAAATTTTTTTAAAAAATTTCAAAAAAAAAATTCAAAAAAAAATTTATAAAAAAAAAAAATTAAAAAAATAAAAAAAAACAAAAAAAAAAATTTTAGAAAAAATTTTAAAAAATTTACAAAAAAAATTCAAAAAAAATAAAAAAAAAAGATTCAAAAAAAATTTTTAAAAAAAATTCAAAAAAAAAATGTAAAAAAAAAATTCAAAAAAAAATTTATAAAAAAAATCAAAAAAAAAATTTAAAAAATATTACAAAAAAAAAATTGAAAAAAAAAATTTAAAAAAAATTTTTAAAAAAATTTTTAAAAAAATTCACAAAAAAAAAAATTTCATGAAAAAATTTTAAAAAATTTTCAAAAAAAAAATTGAAAAAAAAAATTAAGAAAAAAAAAAAATTCGCAAAAAAAAATTTTAAAAAAATTTTAAAAAAAATCGAAAAAAAAAATTTTCGGAAAAAAATTTCAAAAAAAAAATTAAAAAAAAAAATTTTCAAAAACAAAAATTCAAAAAAAAATAAAAAAAGATTTAAAAAAAATTTCAAAAAAAAAAATAAAAAAAAAAATTTTCAAAAAATTATTGAAAAAATAAAAAAAAACAAAAAAAAATTTTAAAAAAATTTCAAAAAAAAACAAAAAAAAAATTTAAAAAAAATTAAAAAAATTTACAAAAAAAAATTCAAAAAAAAATGAAAAAAAAGATTAAAAAAAAATTTAAAAAAAAATTCAAAAAAAAATTTCAAAAAAAAATTCAAAAAAAAATTATAAAAAAAAATCAAAAAAATTTTTTTAAAAAATTACAAAAAAAAAATTTAAAAAAAAATTTGAAAAAAAAATTTAAAAAAATAAATTTCACAAAAAATTTTCGTAAAAAAAAATTTTCAAAAAAATAAAATTTCGAAAAAAAATAAAAAAAAAATTCAAAAAAAAAACAAAAACAAATTTAAAAAAAATTTTTAAAAAATTTACAAAAAAAAATTCAAAAAAAAATAAAAAAAAAGACTCAAAAAAAATTTAAAAAAAAAATTCAAAAAAAAATTTCAAAAAAAAATTTATAAAAAAAAATCAAAAAAAATTTAGAAAAAATTACAAAAAAAATTTCGAAAAAAATTTTTTTTTTTTTAATTTTCAAAAAAAAAATTCGAAAAAAAATTAAAAAAAAAATTTTCAAAAAAAAATTTAAAAAATAAAAAAATTGAAAAGAAAATTTCAAAAAAAAAATTTCAAAAAAAAATTTCGAAAAAAATTTCAAAAAAAAATTCAAAAAAAAATTCAAAAAAAAAAATTTTCAAAAAAAAAATTGAAAAAAAAAAATTTTAAAAAAATTTTAAAAAAATTCACAAAAAAAAATTTCAAAAAAAAAATTTAAAAAAAAATATTCAAAAAAAAAATGTACCAAAAAAATTTAAAAAAAAAAATTTCAAAAAAAAATTTTTAAAAAAATTTAAAAAAAATTCACAAAAAAAATTTCAAAAAAAAAATTAAAAAAAAAATATTCAAAAAAAAAATTTATCAAAAAAATTTCGAAAAAAAAATTAAAAAAAAAAAATTTCAAAAAAAAATTTTCAAAAAAAAAAATTTCGAAAAAAAATTTTCAAAAAAAAATTACAAAAATAATAAAAAAAACAAAAAAAAAATTTAGAAAAAATTTTAAAAAAATTTACAAAAAAAAATTCAAAAAAAAATAAAAAAAAAGATTCAAAAAAAATTTTTAAAAAAATTTCAAAAAAAAATTTAAAAAAAAAATTCAAAACAAAATTTATAAAAAAAATCAAAAAAAATTTAAAAAAAATTACAAAAAAAAATCGAAAAAAAATTTCAGAAAAAAAAACAAAAAAAATTTCAAAAAATTTACAAAAAAAAAATTCAAAAAAAAATAAAAAGATTCAAAAAAAGTTTTAAAAAAATTCACAAAAAAATTCAAAAAAAAATGAAAAAAAAAATTTTCGTAAAAAAAATTTTCAAAAAAATAAAATTTCGAAAAAATTTTTTAAAAAAAAAAATTTTCAAAAAAAAAAAATTTCGAAAAAAAATTAAAAAAAAAAGTTTAAAAAAAAAAATTAAAAAAATAAAAAAAAAATTTTTAGAAAAAATCGAAAAAAAAAATTTTAGAAAAAAATTTCAAAAAAAAAATTCAAAAAAAAAATTTTCAAAAAAAAAATTCAAAAAAAAATAAAAAAAAGATAAAAAAAAAATTTTCAAAAAAAAATTTAAAAAATAAAAAAATTGAAAAGAAAATTTCAAAAAAAAAATTTCAAAAAAAAATTTTCAAAAAAAAAATTGAAAAAAAAAATTTTAAAAAAATTCACAAAAAAAAATTTCAAAAAAAAAATTAAAAAAAAAATATTCAAAAAAAAAATTTACCAAAAAAATTTTAAAAAAAAAATTTCAAAAAAAAATTTTTAAAAAAATTTAAAAAAAATTCACAAAAAAAATTTCAAAAAAAAAATTAAAAAAAAAATATTCAAAAAAAAAATTTATAAAAAAAATCAAAAAAAAAATTTAAAAAAAATTACAAAAAAAATTTCAAAAAAAAAATTTAAAAAAAAATATTCAAAAAAAAAATTTACCAAAAAAATAAAAAAAAAAAAATTTCAAAAAAAAATTTTTAAAAAAATTTTAAAAAAATTCACAAAAAAAATTTCAAAAAAAAAATTTAAAAAAAAAAATATTCAAAAAAAAAATTTATCAAAAAAATTTCGAAAAAAAAATTAAAAAAAAAAAATTTCAAAAAAAAATTTTCAAAAAAAAAAATTTCGAAAAAAAATTTTCAAAAAAAAATTACAACAATAATAAAAAAAACAAAAAAAAAATTTTAGAAAAAATTTTAAAAAAATTTACAAAAAAAATTCAAAAAAAAATAAAAAAAAAGATTCAAAAAAAATTTTAAAAAAAATTTCAAAAAAAAATTAAAAAAAAAAAATTCAAAACAAAATTTATAAAAAAAATCAAAAAAAAATTTAAAAAAATTACAAAAAAAAATCGAAAAAAAATTTCAAAAAAAAAAACAAAAAAAATTTCAAAAAATTTACAAAAAAAAAATTCAAAAAAAAATAAAAAGATTCAAAAAAAGTTTTAAAAAAATTTATAAAAAAAATCAAAAAAAAAATTTAAAAAAAATTACAAAAAAAAATTCGAAAAAAAAATAAAAAAAAAAAAAATTTCAAAAAAAAAATTTAAAAAAAAATATTCAAAAAAAAATTTACCAAAAAAATTAAAAAAAAAAAATTTCAAAGAAAAATTTTTAAAAAATTTTTAAAAAAATTCACAAAAAAAATTTCAAAAAAAAAATTTAAAAAAAAAATATTCAAAAAAAAAATTTATCAAAAAAATTTCGAAAAAAAAATAAAAAAAAAAAAATTTCAAAAAAAAATTTTCAAAAAAAAAAATTTCGAAAAAAAATTTTCAAAAAAAAATTACAAAAATAATAAAAAAAACAAAAAAAAAATTTTAGAAAAAATTTTAAAAAAATTTACAAAAAAAAATTCAAAAAAAAATAAAAAAAAAGATTCAAAAAAAATTTTAAAAAAAATTTCAAAAAAAAATTTAAAAAAAAAAATTCAAAACAAAATTTATAAAAAAAATCAAAAAAAATTTTAAAAAAATTACAAAAAAAAATCGAAAAAAAATTTCAAAAAAAAAAACAAAAAAAAATTCAAAAAATTTACAAAAAAAAAATTCAAAAAAAAATAAAAAGATTCAAAAAAAGTTTTAAAAAAATTCACAAAAAAAATTAAAAAAAAAATGAAAAAAAAAATTTTCGTAAAAAAAATTTTCAAAAAAATAAAATTTCGAAAAAAATTTTTTTAAAAAAAAATTTTCAAAAAAAAAAAATTTCGAAAAAAAATTAAAAAAAAAAGTTTAAAAAAAAAATTAAAAAAATAAAAAAAAAATTTTTAGAAAAAATCGAAAAAAAAAATTTTAGAAAAAAATTTCAAAAAAAAAATTCAAAAAAAAAATTTTCAAAAAAAAAATTCAAAAAAAAATAAAAAAAAGAATAAAAAAAAAATTTTTTAAAAAATTTCAAAAAAAAAATTCAAAAAAAAATTTATAAAAAAAAAATTTAAAAAAAATTTATAAAAAAAATCAAAAAAAAAATTTAAAAAAAATTACAAAAAAAAAATAAAAAAAAACAATTTAAAAAAAAATTTAAAAAAAATTACAAAAAAAAATTCAAAAAAAAATTGAAAAAAAAATTTAAAAAAAAAATTAAAAAAAAAATTTTCGTAAAAAAAATTTTCGTAAAAAAAATTTTCGTAAAAAAAATTTTCAAAAAAATGAAATTTCGAAAAAAAATTTTGAAGAAAAATTGAAAAAAAAAATTAAGAAAAAAAAAAATTCGTAAAAAAAAATTTTAAAAAAATTTTAAAAAAAATCGAAAAAAAAAATTTTCGGAAAAAAATTTCAAAAAAAAAATTAAAAAAAAAATTTTCAAAAGCAAAAATTCAAAAAAAAATAAAAAAAAGATTAAAAAAAAATTTCAAAAAAAAAATTAAAAAAAAAATTTTCAAAAATTATTAAAAAAATAAAAAAAAAACAAAAAAAAATTTTAAAAAAATTTCAAAAAAAAAACAAAAAAAAAATTTAAAAAAATTAAAAAAATTTACAAAAAAAAATTCAAAAAAAAATAAAAAAAAATATTAAAAAAAAATTTTAAAAAAAATTCAAAAAAAAATTTCAAAAAAAAATTCAAAAAAAAATTATAAAAAAAAATCAAAAAAATTTTTTTAAATAATTACAAAAAAAAATTCAAAAAAAATTTGAAAAAAAAATTTAAAAAAATAAATTTCACAAAAAATTTTCGTAAAAAAAAATTTTCAAAAAAATAAAATTTCGAAAAAAATAAAAAAAAAATTCAAAAAAAAACAAAAACAAATTTAAAAAAAAATTTTAAAAAATTTACAAAAAAATAAAAAAAAAGACTCAAAAAAAATTTAAAAAAAAATTCAAAAAAAAATTTCAAAAAAAAATTTATAAAAAAAAATTTTCAAAAAAAAAATTCAAAAAAAAATAAAAAAAAGATAAAAAAAAAATTTTTTAAAAAAATTTCAAAAAAAAAATTCAAAAAAAAATTTATAAAAAAAAATTTTAAAAAAATTTATAAAAAAAATCAAAAAAAAAATTTAAAAAAAATTACAAAAAAAAAATAAAAAAAAACAATTTAAAAAAAAATTTAAAAAAAATTACAAAAAAAAATTCAAAAAAAAATTGAAAAAAAAATTTAAAAAAAAAATTTTAAAAAAATATTCAAAAAAAAAATTTATAAAAAAAATCAAAAAAAAAATTTAAAAAAAATTACAAAAAAAAATTTCAAAAAAAAAATTAAAACAAAAATATTCAAAAAAAAAATTTACCAAAAAAATTAAAAAAAAAAAATTTCAAAAAAAAATTTTTAAAAAATTTTTAAAAAAATTCACAAAAAAAATTTCAAAAAAATAATTTAAAAAAAATATATTCAAAAAAAAAATTTATCAAAAAAATATTCAAAAAAAAAATTTACCAAAAAAATTAAAAAAAAAAAATTTCAAAAAAAAATTTTTAAAAAAATTTAAAAAAAATTCACAAAAAAAATTTCAAAAAAAAAATTAAAAAAAAAAATATTCAAAAAAAAAATTTATAAAAAAAATCAAAAAAAAAATTAAAAAAAAATTACAAAAAAAATTCGAAAAAAAAATTAAAAAAAAAAAAATTTCAAAAAAAAAATTAAAACAAAAATATTCAAAAAAAAAATTTACCAAAAAAATTAAAAAAAAAAAATTTCAAAAAAAAATTTTTAAAAAATTTTTAAAAAAATTCACAAAAAAAATTTCAAAAAAATAATTTAAAAAAAATATATTCAAAAAAAAAATTTATCAAAAAAATTTCGAAAAAAAAATTAAAAAAAAAAAATTTCAAAAAAAAATTTTCAAAAAAAAAAATTTCGAAAAAAAATTTTCAAAAAAAAATTACAAAAATAATAAAAAAAACAAAAAAAAAATTTTAGAAAAAATTTTAAAAAAATTTACAAAAAAAAATTCAAAAAAAAATAAAAAAAAAGATTCAAAAAAATTTTTAAAAAAAATTTCAAAAAAAAATTAAAAAAAAAAAATTCAAAACAAAATTTATAAAAAAAATCAAAAAAAATTTAAAAAAAATTACAAAAAAAAATCGAAAAAAAATTTCAAAAAAAAAACAAAAAAAATTTCAAAAAATTTACAAAAAAAAAATTCAAAAAAAAATAAAAAGATTCAAAAAAAGTTTTAAAAAAATTCACAAAAAAAATTCAAAAAAAAATGAAAAAAAAAATTTTCGTAAAAAAAATTTTCAAAAAAATAAAATTTCGAAAAAAATTTTTTTAAAAAAAAATTTTCAAAACAAAAAAATTTCGAAAAAAAATTAAAAAAAAAAGTTTATAAAAAAAATTAAAAAAATTAAAAAAAAATTTTTAGAAAAAATCGAAAAAAAAAAATTTTAGAAAAAAATTTCAAAAAAAAAATTCAAAAAAAAAATTTTCAAAAAAAAAATTCAAAAAAAAATAAAAAAAAGATAAAAAAAAAATTTTTTTAAAAAATTTCAAAAAAAAAATTCAAAAAAAAATTTATAAAAAAAAAATTTAAAAAAAATTTATAAAAAAAATCAAAAAAAAAATTTAAAAAAAATTACAAAAAAAAATAAAAAAAACAATTTAAAAAAAAATTTAAAAAAAATTACAAAAAAAAATTCAAAAAAAAATTTAAAAAAAATATTCAAAAAAAAAATTTATAAAAAAAATCAAAAAAAAAATTTAAAAAAAATTACAAAAAAAAATTCGAAAAAAAAATTAAAAAAAAAAAATTTCAAAAAAAAAATTAAAAAAAAAATATTCAAAAAAAAAATTTACCAAAAAAATTAAAAAAAAAAAATTTCAAAAAAAAATTTTTAAAAAAATTTTAAAAAAATTCACAAAAAAAATTTCAAAAAAAAAATTAAAAAAAAAAATATTCAAAAAAAAAAATTAATCAAAAAAATTTCGAAAAAAAAATAAAAAAAAAAAAATTCAAAAAAAAATTTTCAAAAAAAAAAATTTCGAAAAAAAATTTTCAAAAAAAAATTACAAAAATAATAAAAAAAACAAAAAAAAATTTTAGAAAAAATTTTAAAAAAATTTACAAAAAAAAATTCAAAAAAAAATAAAAAAAAAGATTCAAAAAAATTTTAAAAAAAATTTCAAAAAAAAATTTAAAAAAAAAAATTCAAAACAAAATTTATAAAAAAAATCAAAAAAAATTTAAAAAAAATTACAAAAAAAAATCGAAAAAAAATTTCAAAAAAAAAAACAAAAAAAATTTCAAAAAATTTACAAAAAAAAAATTCAAAAAAAAATAAAAAGATTCAAAAAAAGTTTTAAAAAAATTCACAAAAAAAATTCAAAAAAAAATGAAAAAAAAAATTTTCGTAAAAAAAATTTTCAAAAAAATAAAATTTCGAAAAAAATTTTTTAAAAAAAAAATTTTCAAAAAAAAAAAATTTCGAAAAAAAATTAAAAAAAAAAGTTTAAAAAAAAAATTAAAAAAATAAAAAAAAAATTTTTCAAAAGCAAAAATTCAAAAAAAAATAAAAAAAAGATTAAAAAAAAATTTCAAAAAAAAAATTAAAAAAAAAATTTTCAAAAAATTATTAAAAAAATAAAAAAAAACAAAAAAAAATTTTAAAAAAATTTCAAAAAAAAAAAAAAAAAATTTAAAAAAAATTTAAAAAATTTACAAAAAAAATTCAAAAAAAAATAAAAAAAAAATATTAAAAAAAAAATTAAAAAAAAATTCAAAAAAAAATTTCAAAAAAAAATTCAAAAAAAAATTATAAAAAAAAATCAAAAAAATTTTTTTAAAAAATTACAAAAAAAAATTCAAAAAAAATTTGAAAAAAAATTTAAAAAAATAAATTTCACAAAAAATTTTCGTAAAAAAAAATTTTCAAAAAAATAAAATTTCGAAAAAAATAAAAAAAAAATTCAAAAAAAAACAAAAACAAATTTAAAAAAAATTTTTAAAAAATTTACAAAAAAATAAAAAAAAAGACTCAAAAAAAATTAAAAAAAAAAAATCAAAAAAAAATTTCAAAAAAAAATTTATAAAAAAAAATCAAAAAAAATTTAGAAAAAATTCCAAAAAAAAATTCGAAAAAACTATTTAAAAAAAAATTTTGGAAAAATAAAATTCAAAAAAAATTTCAAAAAAATAAAATTTCGAAAAAAATTTTTTTTTTTTTTAATTTTCAAAAAAAAAATTCGAAAAAAAATTTAAAAAAAAATTTTTCAAAAAAAAATTTAAAAAATAAAAAAATTGAAAAGAAAATTTCAAAAAAAAAATTTCAAAAAAAAATTTCGAAAAAAATTTCAAAAAAAAATTCAAAAAAAAAAATTTTCAAAAAAAAAATTGAAAAAAAAAATTTTTAAAAAAATTTAAAAAAAATTCACAAAAAAAAATTTCAAAAAAAAAATTAAAAAAAAAATATTCAAAAAAAAAATTTACCAAAAAAATTTAAAAAAAAAAATTTTTAAAAAAATTTAAAAAAAATTCACAAAAAAAATTTCAAAAAAAAAATTAAAAAAAAAATATTCAAAAAAAAAATTTATCAAAAAAATTTCGAAAAAAAAATTGAAAAAAAAATTTCAAAAAAAAATTTTCAAAAAAAAAAATTTCGAAAAAAAAATTTCAAAAAAAAATTACAAAAATAATAAAAAAAACAAAAAAAAAATTTTAGAAAAAATTTTAAAAAAATTTACAAAAAAAAATTTAAAAAAAAATAAAAAAAAAGATTCAAAAAAAATTTTAAAAAAAATTTCAAAAAAAAATTTAAAAAAAAAAATTCAAAACAAAATTATTAAAAATATCAAAAAAAATTTAAAAAAAATTACAAAAAAAAATCGAAAAAAAATTTCAAAAAAAAAAACAAAAAAAATTTCAAAAAATTTACAAAAAAAAAATTCAAAAAAAAATAAAAAGATTCAAAAAAAGTTTTAAAAAAATTCACAAAAAAAATTCAAAAAAAAATGAAAAAAAAAATTTTCGTAAAAAAAATTTTCAAAAAAATAAAATTTCGAAAAAAATTTTTTTAAAAAAAAATTTTCAAAAAAAAAAAATTTCGAAAAAAAATTAAAAAAAAAAAGTTTAAAAAAAAATTAAAAAAATAAAAAAAAAATTTTTAGAAAAAATCGAAAAAAAAAATTTTAGAAAAAAATTTCAAAAAAAAAATTCAAAAAAAAAATTTTCAAAAAAAAAATTCAAAAAAAAAATAAAAAAAAGATTAAAAAAAAAATTTTTTAAAAAATTTCAAAAAAAAAATTCAAAAAAAAATTTATAAAAAAAAAATTAAAAAAATAAAAAAAAACAAAAAAAAAAATTTTAGAAAAAATTTTAAAAAATTTACAAAAAAAATTCAAAAAAAATAAAAAAAAAAGATTCAAAAAAAATTTTTAAAAAAAATTCAAAAAAAAAATGTAAAAAAAAAATTCAAAAAAAAATTTATAAAAAAAATCAAAAAAAAAATTTAAAAAAAATTTCAAAAAAAAAATTCAAAAAAAAATTTATAAAAAAAAAATTTAAAAAAAATTTATAAAAAAAATCAAAAAAAAAAATTTAAAAAAAATTACAAAAAAAAAATAAAAAAAAACAATTTAAAAAAAAATTTAAAAAAAATTACAAAAAAAAATTCAAAAAAAATTGAAAAAAAAATTTAAAAAAAAAATTTTAAAAAAATATTCAAAAAAAAAATTTATAAAAAAAATCAAAAAAAAAATTTAAAAAAAATTACAAAAAAAAATTCGAAAAAAAAATTAAAAAAAAAAAATTTCAAAAAAAAAATTAAAAAAAAAATATTCAAAAAAAAAATTTACCAAAAAAATTAAAAAAAAAAAATTTCAAAAAAAAATTTTTAAAAAAATTTTAAAAAAATTCACAAAAAAAATTTCAAAAAAAAAATTAAAAAAAAAAATATTCAAAAAAAAAAATTAATCAAAAAAATTTCGAAAAAAAAATAAAAAAAAAAATTCAAAAAAAAATTTTCAAAAAAAAAAATTTCGAAAAAAAATTTTCAAAAAAAAATTACAAAAATAATAAAAAAAACAAAAAAAAATTTTAGAAAAAATTTTAAAAAAATTTACAAAAAAAAATTCAAAAAAAAATAAAAAAAAAGATTCAAAAAAATTTTAAAAAAAATTTCAAAAAAAAATTTAAAAAAAAAAATTCAAAACAAAATTTATAAAAAAAATCAAAAAAAATTTAAAAAAAATTACAAAAAAAAATCGAAAAAAAATTTCAAAAAAAAAACAAAAAAAATTTCAAAAAATTTACAAAAAAAAAATTCAAAAAAAAATAAAAAGATTCAAAAAAAGTTTTAAAAAAATTCACAAAAAAAATTCAAAAAAAAATGAAAAAAAAAATTTTCGTAAAAAAAATTTTCAAAAAAATAAAATTTCGAAAAAAATTTTTTAAAAAAAAAATTTTCAAAAAAAAAAAATTTCGAAAAAAAATTAAAAAAAAAAGTTTAAAAAAAAAATTAAAAAAATAAAAAAAAAATTTTTAGAAAAAATCGAAAAAAAAAATTTTAGAAAAAAATTTCAAAAAAAAAATTCAAAAAAAAAATTTTCAAAAAAAAAATAAAAAAAAAATAAAAAAAAGAATAAAAAAAAAATTTTTTAAAAAATTTCAAAAAAAAAATTCAAAAAAAAATTTATAAAAAAAAAATTTAAAAAAAATTTATAAAAAAAATCAAAAAAAAAATTTAAAAAAAATTACAAAAAAAAAATAAAAAAAAACAATTTAAAAAAAAATTTAAAAAAAAATTTTCGTAAAAAAAATTTTCGTAAAAAAAATTTTCGTAAAAAAAATTTTCGTAAAAAAAATTTTCGTAAAAAAAATTTTCGTAAAAAAAATTTTCAAAAAAATGAAATTTCGAAAAAAAATTTTGAAGAAAAATTGAAAAAAAAAATTAAGAAAAAAAAAAAATTCGTAAAAAAAAATTTTAAAAAATTTTTTAAAAAAATCGAAAAAAAAAATTTTCGGAAAAAAATTTCAAAAAAAAAATTAAAAAAAAAAATTTGTAAAAGCAAAAATTCAAAAAAAAATAAAAAAAAGATTAAAAAAAAATTTCAAAAAAAAAATTAAAAAAAAAATTTTCAAAAAATTATTAAAAAAATAAAAAAAAACAAAAAAAAATTTTAAAAAAATTTCAAAAAAAAAAAAAAAAATTTAAAAAAAATTAAAAAAATTTACAAAAAAAATTCAAAAAAAAATAAAAAAAAAATATTAAAAAAAAATTTAAAAAAAAATTCAAAAAAAAATTTCAAAAAAAAATTCAAAAAAAAATTATAAAAAAAATCAAAAAAATTTTTTTAAAAAATTACAAAAAAAAATTCAAAAAAAATTTGAAAAAAAAATTTAAAAAAATAAATTTCACAAAAAATTTTCGTAAAAAAAAATTTTCAAAAAAATAAAATTTCGAAAAAAATAAAAAAAAAATTCAAAAAAAAACAAAAACAAATTTAAAAAAATTTTTTAAAAAATTTACAAAAAAATAAAAAAAAAGACTCAAAAAAAATTTAAAAAAAAAAATCAAAAAAAAATTTCAAAAAAAAATTTATAAAAAAAAATCAAAAAAAATTTAGAAAAAATTACAAAAAAAAATTCGAAAAAACTATTTAAAAAAAAATTTTGGAAAAATAAAATTCAAAAAAAATTTCAAAAAAATAAAATTTCGAAAAAAATTTTTTTTTTTTTTAATTTTCAAAAAAAAAATTCGAAAAAAAATTTAAAAAAAAATTTTTCAAAAAAAAATTTAAAAAATAAAAAAATTGAAAAGAAAATTTCAAAAAAAAAATTTCAAAAAAAAATTTCGAAAAAAATTTCAAAAAAAAATTCAAAAAAAATAATTTTCAAAATAAAAATTGAAAAAAAAAATTTTTAAAAAAATTTAAAAAAAATTCACAAAAAAAAATTTCAAAAAAAAAATTAAAAAAAAAATATTCAAAAAAAAAATTTACCAAAAAAATTTAAAAAAAAAAATTTTTAAAAAAATTTAAAAAAAATTCACAAAAAAAATTTCAAAAAAAAAATTAAAAAAAAAATATTCAAAAAAAAAATTTATCAAAAAAATTTCGAAAAAAAAATTGAAAAAAAAATTTCAAAAAAAAATTTTCAAAAAAAAAAATTTCGAAAAAAAAATTTCAAAAAAAAATTACAAAAATAATAAAAAAAACAAAAAAAAAATTTTAGAAAAAATTTTAAAAAAATTTACAAAAAAAAATTTAAAAAAAAATAAAAAAAAAGATTCAAAAAAAATTTTAAAAAAAATTTCAAAAAAAAATTTAAAAAAAAAAATTCAAAACAAAATTATTAAAAATATCAAAAAAAATTTAAAAAAAATTACAAAAAAAAATCGAAAAAAAATTTCAAAAAAAAAAACAAAAAAAATTTCAAAAAATTTACAAAAAAAAAAATTCAAAAAAAAATAAAAAGATTCAAAAAAAGTTTTAAAAAAATTCACAAAAAAAATTCAAAAAAAAATGAAAAAAAAAATTTTCGTAAAAAAAATTTTCAAAAAAATAAAATTTCGAAAAAAATTTTTTTAAAAAAAAATTTTCAAAAAAAAAAAATTTCGAAAAAAAATTAAAAAAAAAAAGTTTAAAAAAAAATTAAAAAAATAAAAAAAAAATTTTTAGAAAAAATCGAAAAAAAAAATTTTAGAAAAAAATTTCAAAAAAAAAATTCAAAAAAAAAATTTTCAAAAAAAAAATTCAAAAAAAAAATAAAAAAAAGATTAAAAAAAAATTTTTTTAAAAAATTTCAAAAAAAAAATTCAAAAAAAAATTTATAAAAAAAAAAAATTAAAAAAATAAAAAAAAACAAAAAAAAAAATTTTAGAAAAAATTTTAAAAAATTTACAAAAAAAATTCAAAAAAAATAAAAAAAAAAGATTCAAAAAAAATTTTTAAAAAAAATTCAAAAAAAAAATGTAAAAAAAAAATTCAAAAAAAAATTTATAAAAAAAATCAAAAAAAAAATTTAAAAAATATTACAAAAAAAAAATTGAAAAAAAAAATTTAAAAAAAATTTTTAAAAAAATTTTTAAAAAAATTCACAAAAAAAAAAATTTCATGAAAAAATTTTAAAAAATTTTCAAAAAAAAAATTGAAAAAAAAAATTAAGAAAAAAAAAAAATTCGTAAAAAAAAATTTTAAAAAAATTTTAAAAAAAATCGAAAAAAAAAATTTTCGGAAAAAAATTTCAAAAAAAAAATTAAAAAAAAAAATTTTCAAAAACAAAAATTCAAAAAAAAATAAAAAAAGATTTAAAAAAAATTTCAAAAAAAAAAATAAAAAAAAAAATTTTCAAAAAATTATTGAAAAAATAAAAAAAAACAAAAAAAAATTTTAAAAAAATTTCAAAAAAAAACAAAAAAAAAATTTAAAAAAAATTAAAAAAATTTACAAAAAAAAATTCAAAAAAAAATGAAAAAAAAGATTAAAAAAAAATTTAAAAAAAAATTCAAAAAAAAATTTCAAAAAAAAATTCAAAAAAAAATTATAAAAAAAAATCAAAAAAATTTTTTTAAAAAATTACAAAAAAAAAATTTAAAAAAAAATTTGAAAAAAAAATTTAAAAAAATAAATTTCACAAAAAATTTTCGTAAAAAAAAATTTTCAAAAAAATAAAATTTCGAAAAAAAATAAAAAAAAAATTCAAAAAAAAAACAAAAACAAATTTAAAAAAAATTTTTAAAAAATTTACAAAAAAAAATTCAAAAAAAAATAAAAAAAAAGACTCAAAAAAAATTTAAAAAAAAAATTCAAAAAAAAATTTCAAAAAAAAATTTATAAAAAAAAATCAAAAAAAATTTAGAAAAAATTACAAAAAAAATTTCGAAAAAAATTTTTTTTTTTTTAATTTTCAAAAAAAAAATTCGAAAAAAAATTAAAAAAAAAATTTTCAAAAAAAAATTTAAAAAATAAAAAAATTGAAAAGAAAATTTCAAAAAAAAAATTTCAAAAAAAAATTTCGAAAAAAATTTCAAAAAAAAATTCAAAAAAAAATTCAAAAAAAAAAATTTTCAAAAAAAAAATTGAAAAAAAAAAATTTTAAAAAAATTTTAAAAAAATTCACAAAAAAAAATTTCAAAAAAAAAATTTAAAAAAAAATATTCAAAAAAAAAATGTACCAAAAAAATTTAAAAAAAAAAATTTCAAAAAAAAATTTTTAAAAAAATTTAAAAAAAATTCACAAAAAAAATTTCAAAAAAAAAATTAAAAAAAAAATATTCAAAAAAAAAATTTATCAAAAAAATTTCGAAAAAAAAATTAAAAAAAAAAAATTTCAAAAAAAAATTTTCAAAAAAAAAAATTTCGAAAAAAAATTTTCAAAAAAAAATTACAAAAATAATAAAAAAAACAAAAAAAAAATTTAGAAAAAATTTTAAAAAAATTTACAAAAAAAAATTCAAAAAAAAATAAAAAAAAAGATTCAAAAAAAATTTTTAAAAAAATTTCAAAAAAAAATTTAAAAAAAAAATTCAAAACAAAATTTATAAAAAAAATCAAAAAAAATTTAAAAAAAATTACAAAAAAAAATCGAAAAAAAATTTCAGAAAAAAAAACAAAAAAAATTTCAAAAAATTTACAAAAAAAAAATTCAAAAAAAAATAAAAAGATTCAAAAAAAGTTTTAAAAAAATTCACAAAAAAATTCAAAAAAAAATGAAAAAAAAAATTTTCGTAAAAAAAATTTTCAAAAAAATAAAATTTCGAAAAAATTTTTTAAAAAAAAAAATTTTCAAAAAAAAAAAATTTCGAAAAAAAATTAAAAAAAAAAGTTTAAAAAAAAAAATTAAAAAAATAAAAAAAAAATTTTTAGAAAAAATCGAAAAAAAAAATTTTAGAAAAAAATTTCAAAAAAAAAATTCAAAAAAAAAATTTTCAAAAAAAAAATTCAAAAAAAAATAAAAAAAAGATAAAAAAAAAATTTTCAAAAAAAAATTTAAAAAATAAAAAAATTGAAAAGAAAATTTCAAAAAAAAAATTTCAAAAAAAAATTTTCAAAAAAAAAATTGAAAAAAAAAATTTTAAAAAAATTCACAAAAAAAAATTTCAAAAAAAAAATTAAAAAAAAAATATTCAAAAAAAAAATTTACCAAAAAAATTTTAAAAAAAAAATTTCAAAAAAAAATTTTTAAAAAAATTTAAAAAAAATTCACAAAAAAAATTTCAAAAAAAAAATTAAAAAAAAAATATTCAAAAAAAAAATTTATAAAAAAAATCAAAAAAAAAATTTAAAAAAAATTACAAAAAAAATTTCAAAAAAAAAATTTAAAAAAAAATATTCAAAAAAAAAATTTACCAAAAAAATAAAAAAAAAAAAATTTCAAAAAAAAATTTTTAAAAAAATTTTAAAAAAATTCACAAAAAAAATTTCAAAAAAAAAATTTAAAAAAAAAAATATTCAAAAAAAAAATTTATCAAAAAAATTTCGAAAAAAAAATTAAAAAAAAAAAATTTCAAAAAAAAATTTTCAAAAAAAAAAATTTCGAAAAAAAATTTTCAAAAAAAAATTACAACAATAATAAAAAAAACAAAAAAAAAATTTTAGAAAAAATTTTAAAAAAATTTACAAAAAAAATTCAAAAAAAAATAAAAAAAAAGATTCAAAAAAAATTTTAAAAAAAATTTCAAAAAAAAATTAAAAAAAAAAAATTCAAAACAAAATTTATAAAAAAAATCAAAAAAAAATTTAAAAAAATTACAAAAAAAAATCGAAAAAAAATTTCAAAAAAAAAAACAAAAAAAATTTCAAAAAATTTACAAAAAAAAAATTCAAAAAAAAATAAAAAGATTCAAAAAAAGTTTTAAAAAAATTTATAAAAAAAATCAAAAAAAAAATTTAAAAAAAATTACAAAAAAAAATTCGAAAAAAAAATAAAAAAAAAAAAAATTTCAAAAAAAAAATTTAAAAAAAAATATTCAAAAAAAAATTTACCAAAAAAATTAAAAAAAAAAAATTTCAAAGAAAAATTTTTAAAAAATTTTTAAAAAAATTCACAAAAAAAATTTCAAAAAAAAAATTTAAAAAAAAAATATTCAAAAAAAAAATTTATCAAAAAAATTTCGAAAAAAAAATAAAAAAAAAAAAATTTCAAAAAAAAATTTTCAAAAAAAAAAATTTCGAAAAAAAATTTTCAAAAAAAAATTACAAAAATAATAAAAAAAACAAAAAAAAAATTTTAGAAAAAATTTTAAAAAAATTTACAAAAAAAAATTCAAAAAAAAATAAAAAAAAAGATTCAAAAAAAATTTTAAAAAAAATTTCAAAAAAAAATTTAAAAAAAAAAATTCAAAACAAAATTTATAAAAAAAATCAAAAAAAATTTTAAAAAAATTACAAAAAAAAATCGAAAAAAAATTTCAAAAAAAAAAACAAAAAAAAATTCAAAAAATTTACAAAAAAAAAATTCAAAAAAAAATAAAAAGATTCAAAAAAAGTTTTAAAAAAATTCACAAAAAAAATTAAAAAAAAAATGAAAAAAAAAATTTTCGTAAAAAAAATTTTCAAAAAAATAAAATTTCGAAAAAAATTTTTTTAAAAAAAAATTTTCAAAAAAAAAAAATTTCGAAAAAAAATTAAAAAAAAAAGTTTAAAAAAAAAATTAAAAAAATAAAAAAAAAATTTTTAGAAAAAATCGAAAAAAAAAATTTTAGAAAAAAATTTCAAAAAAAAAATTCAACAAAAAAATTTTCAAAAAAAAAATTCAAAAAAAAATAAAAAAAAGAATAAAAAAAAAATTTTTTAAAAAATTTCAAAAAAAAAATTCAAAAAAAAATTTATAAAAAAAAAATTTAAAAAAAATTTATAAAAAAAATCAAAAAAAAAATTTAAAAAAAATTACAAAAAAAAAATAAAAAAAAACAATTTAAAAAAAAATTTAAAAAAAATTACAAAAAAAAATTCAAAAAAAAATTGAAAAAAAAATTTAAAAAAAAAATTAAAAAAAAAATTTTCGTAAAAAAAATTTTCGTAAAAAAAATTTTCGTAAAAAAAATTTTCAAAAAAATGAAATTTCGAAAAAAAATTTTGAAGAAAAATTGAAAAAAAAAATTAAGAAAAAAAAAAATTCGTAAAAAAAAATTTTAAAAAAATTTTAAAAAAAATCGAAAAAAAAAATTTTCGGAAAAAAATTTCAAAAAAAAAATTAAAAAAAAAATTTTCAAAAGCAAAAATTCAAAAAAAAATAAAAAAAAGATTAAAAAAAAATTTCAAAAAAAAAATTAAAAAAAAAATTTTCAAAAATTATTAAAAAAATAAAAAAAAAACAAAAAAAAATTTTAAAAAAATTTCAAAAAAAAAACAAAAAAAAAATTTAAAAAAATTAAAAAAATTTACAAAAAAAAATTCAAAAAAAAATAAAAAAAAATATTAAAAAAAAATTTTAAAAAAAATTCAAAAAAAAATTTCAAAAAAAAATTCAAAAAAAAATTATAAAAAAAAATCAAAAAAATTTTTTTAAATAATTACAAAAAAAAATTCAAAAAAAATTTGAAAAAAAAATTTAAAAAAATAAATTTCACAAAAAATTTTCGTAAAAAAAAATTTTCAAAAAAATAAAATTTCGAAAAAAATAAAAAAAAAATTCAAAAAAAAACAAAAACAAATTTAAAAAAAAATTTTAAAAAATTTACAAAAAAATAAAAAAAAAGACTCAAAAAAAATTTAAAAAAAAATTCAAAAAAAAATTTCAAAAAAAAATTTATAAAAAAAAATCAAAAAAAATTTAGAAAAAATTACAAAAAAAAATTCGAAAAAACAATTTAAAAAAAAATTTTGGAAAAATAAAATTCAAAAAAAATTTCAAAAAAATAAAATTTCGAAAAAAATTTTTTTTTTTTTAAATTTTCAAAAAAAAAATTCGAAAAAAAATTAAAAAAAAGATTCAAAAAAAATTTTAAAAAAAATTTCAAAAAAAAATTTAAAAAAAAAATTCAAAACAAAATTTATAAAAAAAATCAAAAAAATTTAAAAAAAATTACAAAAAAAAATCGAAAAAAAATTTCAAAAAAAAAAACAAAAAAAATTTCAAAAAATTTACAAAAAAAAAAATTCAAAAAAAAATAAAAAGATTCAAAAAAAGTTTTAAAAAAATTCACAAAAAAAATTTAAAAAAAAATGAAAAAAAAAATTTTCGTAAAAAAAATTTTCAAAAAAATAAAATTTCGAAAAAATTTTTTTAAAAAAAAAATTTTCAAAAAAAAAAATTTCGAAAAAAAATTAAAAAAAAAAGTTTAAAAAAAAAATTAAAAAAATAAAAAAAAAATTTTTAGAAAAAATCGAAAAAAAAAATTTTAGAAAAAAATTTCAAAAAAAAAGTTCAAAAAAAAAATTTTCAAAAAAAAAATTCAAAAAAAAATAAAAAAAAGATTAAAAAAAAAATTTTTTAAAAAATTTCAAAAAAAAAATTCAAAAAAAAAATTATAAAAAAAAAATTAAAAAAATGAAAAAAAACAAAAAAAAAATTTTAGAAAAAATTTTAAAAAATTTACAAAAAAAATTCAAAAAAAAATAAAAAAAAAAGATTCAAAAAAAATTTTAAAAAAAAATTCAAAAAAAAATGTAAAAAAAAAATTCAAAAAAAAATTTATAAAAAAAATCAAAAAAAAAATTTAAAAAATATTACAAAAAAAAAATTGAAAAAAAAATTTTAAAAAAAATTTTTAAAAAAATTTAAAAAAAAATTCACAAAAAAAAAAATTTCATGAAAAAATTTTAAAAAATTTTCAAAAAAAAAATTGAAAAAAAAAATTAAGAAAAAAAAAAAATTCGTAAAAAAAAATTTTAAAAAAATTTTAAAAAAAATCGAAAAAAAAAATTTTCGGAAAAAAATTTCAAAAAAAAAATTTAAAAAAAAAATTTTAAAAAAATTTAAAAAAAATTCACAAAAAAAATTTTCAAAAAAAAAAATTTCGAAAAAAAATTTTCAAAAAAAAATTACAAAAATAATAAAAAAAACAAAAAAAAAATTTTAGAAAAAATTTTAAAAAAATTTACAAAAAAAAATTCAAAAAAAAATAAAAAAAAAGATTCAAAAAAAATTTTAAAAAAAATTTCAAAAAAAAATTTAAAAAAAAAATTCAAAACAAAATTTATAAAAAAAATCAAAAAAAATTTAAAAAAAATTACAAAAAAAATCGAAAAAAAATTTCAAAAAAAAAACAAAAAAAATTACAAAAAATTTACAAAAAAAAAATTCAAAAAAAAATAAAAAGATTCAAAAAAAGTTTTAAAAAAATTCACAAAAAAAATTAAAAAAAAAATGAAAAAAAAAATTTTCGTAAAAAAAATTTTCAAAAAAATAAAATTTCGAAAAAAATTTTTAAAAAAAAAAATTTTCAAAAAAAAAAAATTTCGAAAAAAAATTAAAAAAAAAAGTTTAAAAAAAAAATTAAAAAAATAAAAAAAAAATTTTTAGAAAAAATCGAAAAAAAAAATTTTAGAAAAAAATTTCAAAAAAAAAATTCAAAAAAAAAATTTTCAAAAAAAAAATTCAAAAAAAAATAAAAAAAAGATTAAAAAAAAAATTTTTTAAAAAATTTCAGAAAAAAAATTCAAAAAAAAATTTATAAAAAAAAAATTAAAAAAATAAAAAAAAACAAAAAAAAAATTTTAGAAAAAATTTTAAAAAATTTACAAAAAAAATTCAAAAAAAAATAAAAAAAAAGATTCAAAAAAAATTTTAAAAAAAAATTCAAAAAAAAATGTAAAAAAAAAATTCAAAAAAAAATTTATAAAAAAAATCAAAAAAAAAATTTAAAAAATATTACAAAAAAAAAATTGAAAAAAAAATTTAAAAAAAAATTTAAAAAAAAATTCACAAAAAAAAAATTTCATGAGAAAATTTTAAAAAATTTTCAAAAAAAAAATTGAAAAAAAAAATTAAGAAAAAAAAAAAATTCGTAAAAAAAAATTTTAAAAAAATTTTAAAAAAAATCGAAAAAAAAAATTTTCGGAAAAAAATTTCAAAAAAAAAATTTAAAAAAAAAATTTTCAAAAACAAAAATTCAAAAAAAAATAAAAAAAAGATTAAAAAAAAATTTCAAAAAAAAATTAAAAAAAAAATTTTCAAAAAATTATTAAAAAAAATAAAAAAAAACAAAAAAAAATTTTAAAAAAAATTCAAAAAAAATTTCAAAAAAAAATTCAAAAAAAAATTATAAAAAAAAATTTAAAAAAATAAATTTCACAAAAAATTTTCGTAAAAAAAAATTTTCAAAAAAATAAAATTTCGAAAAAAAAATAAAAAAAAATTCAAAAAAAAACAAAAACAAATTTTAAAAAAAATTTTAAAAAATTTACAAAAAAAAATTCAAAAAAAATAAAAAAAAAGACTCAAAAAAAATTTTAAAAAAAAATTCAAAAAAAAATTTCAAAAAAAAATTTATAAAAAAAAATCAAAAAAAATTTAGAAAAAAATACAAAAAAAAATCGAAAAAACAATTTAAAAAAAAATTTTGGAAAAAAAAAATTCAAAAAAAATTTCAAAAAAATAAAATTTCGAAAAAATTTTTTTTTTTTAAATTTTCAAAAAAAAAAATTCGAAAAAAAATTTAAAAAAAAATTTTCAAAAAAAAATTTAAAAAATAAAAAAATTGAAAAGAAAATTTCAAAAAAAAAATTTCAAAAAAAAATTTTCAAAAAAAAAATTGAAAAAAAAAAATTTAAAAAAAATTCACAAAAAAAAATTTCAAAAAAAAAATTAAAAAAAAAATATTCAAAAAAAAAATTTACCAAAAAAATTTAAAAAAAAAAATTTCAAAAAAAAATTTTTAAAAAAATTTAAAAAAAATTCACAAAAAAAATTTCAAAAAAAAAATTAAAAAAAAAATATTCAAAAAAAAAATTTATAAAAAAAATCAAAAAAAAAATTTAAAAAAAATTACAAAAAAAAATTCGAAAAAAAAATTAAAAAAAAAAAATTTCAAAAAAAAAATTAAAAAAAAAATATTCAAAAAAAAAATTTACCAAAAAAATTAAAAAAAAAAATTTCAAAAAAAAATTTTTAAAAAAATTTTAAAAAAATTCACAAAAAAAATTTCAAAAAAAAAATTTAAAAAAAAAATATTCAAAAAAAAAATTTATCAAAAAAATTTCGAAAAAAAAATTAAAAAAAAAAAATTTCAAAAAAAAATTTTCAAAAAAAAAAATTTCGAAAAAAAATTTTCAAAAAAAAATTACAAAAATAATAAAAAAAACAAAAAAAAAATTTTAGAAAAAATTTTAAAAAAATTTACAAAAAAAAATTCAAAAAAAAATAAAAAAAAAGATTCAAAAAAAATTTTAAAAAAAATTTCAAAAAAAAATTAAAAAAAAAAAATTCAAAACAAAATTTATAAAAAAAATCAAAAAAAATTTTAAAAAAATTACAAAAAAAAATCGAAAAAAAATTTCAAAAAAAAAAACAAAAAAAAATTCAAAAAATTTACAAAAAAAAAATTCAAAAAAAAATAAAAAGATTCAAAAAAAGTTTTTAAAAAATTCACAAAAAAAATTTAAAAAAAAATGAAAAAAAAAATTTTCGTAAAAAAAATTTTCAAAAAAATAAAATTTCGAAAAAAATTTTTTAAAAAAAAAATTTTCAAAAAAAAAAATTTCGAAAAAAAATTAAAAAAAAAAGTTTAAAAAAAAAATTAAAAAAATAAAAAAAAAATTTTTAGAAAAAATCGAAAAAAAAAATTTTAGAAAAAAATTTCAAAAAAAAAATTCAAAAAAAAAATTTTCAAAAAAAAAATTCAAAAAAAAATAAAAAAAAGAATAAAAAAAAAATTTTTTAAAAAATTTCAAAAAAAAAATTCAAAAAAAAATTTATAAAAAAAAAATTTAAAAAAAATTTATAAAAAAAATCAAAAAAAAAATTTAAAAAAAATTACAAAAAAAAAATAAAAAAAAACAATTTAAAAAAAAATTTAAAAAAAATTACAAAAAAAAATTCAAAAAAAAATTGAAAAAAAAATTTAAAAAAAAAATTAAAAAAAAAATTTTCGTAAAAAAAATTTTCGTAAAAAAAATTTTCGTAAAAAAAATTTTCAAAAAAATGAAATTTCGAAAAAAAATTTTGAAGAAAAATTGAAAAAAAAAATTAAGAAAAAAAAAAAAATTCGTAAAAAAAAAATTTAAAAAAATTTTAAAAAAAATCGAAAAAAAAAATTTTCGGAAAAAAATTTCAAAAAAAAAATTAAAAAAAAAATTTTCAAAAGCAAAAATTCAAAAAAAAATAAAAAAAAGATTAAAAAAAAATTTCAAAAAAAAAATTAAAAAAAAAATTTTCAAAAAATTATTAAAAAAATAAAAAAAAAACAAAAAAAAATTTTAAAAAAATTTACAAAAAAAAATTCAAAAAAAAATAAAAAAAAAGATTCAAAAAAAATTTTAAAAAAAATTTCAAAAAAAAATTTAAAAAAAAAATTCAAAACAAAATTTATAAAAAAAATCAAAAAAAATTTAAAAAAAATTACAAAAAAAATCGAAAAAAAATTTCAAAAAAAAAACAAAAAAAATTACAAAAAATTTACTAAAAAAAAATTCAAAAAAAAATAAAAAGATTCAAAAAAAGTTTTAAAAAAATTCACAAAAAAAATTCAAAAAAAAATGAAAAAAAAAATTTTCGTAAAAAAAATTTTCAAAAAAATAAAATTTCGAAAAAAATCAAAAAAAAAAAAAATTTTCAAAAAAAAAAAATTTCGAAAAAAAATTAAAAAAAAAGTTTAAAAAAAAAATTAAAAAAATAAAAAAAAAATTTTTAGAAAAAATCGAAAAAAAAAATTTTAGAAAAAAATTTCAAAAAAAAAATTCAAAAAAAAAATTTTCAAAAAAAAAATTCAAAAAAAAATAAAAAAAAGATTAAAAAAAAAATTTTTTAAAAAATTTCAGAAAAAAAATTCAAAAAAAAATTTATAAAAAAAAAATTAAAAAAATAAAAAAAAACAAAAAAAAAATTTTAGAAAAAATTTTAAAAAATTTACAAAAAAAATTCAAAAAAAAATAAAAAAAAAAGATTCAAAAAAAATTTTTAAAAAAAATTCAAAAAAAAATGTAAAAAAAAAATTCAAAAAAAAATTTATAAAAAAAATCAAAAAAAAAATTTAAAAAATATTACAAAAAAAAAATTGAAAAAAAAATTTTAAAAAAAATTTTTAAAAAAATTTAAAAAAAAATTCACAAAAAAAAAATTTCATGAAAAAATTTTAAAAAATTTTCAAAAAAAAAATTGAAAAAAAAAATTAAGAAAAAAAAAAAATTCGTAAAAAAAAATTTTAAAAAAATTTTAAAAAAAATCGAAAAAAAAAATTTTCGGAAAAAAATTTCAAAAAAAAAATTTAAAAAAAAAATTTTCAAAAACAAAAATTCAAAAAAAAATAAAAAAAAGATTAAAAAAAAATTTCAAAAAAAAATTAAAAAAAAAATTTTCAAAAAATTATTAAAAAAATAAAAAAAAACAAAAAAAAATTTTAGAAAAAATTCAAAAAAAATTTCAAAAAAAAATTCAAAAAAAAATTATAAAAAAAAATTTAAAAAAATAAATTTCACAAAAAATTTTCGTAAAAAAAAATTTTCAAAAAAATAAAATTTCGAAAAAAAAATAAAAAAAAATTCAAAAAAAAACAAAAACAAATTTTAAAAAAAATTTTAAAAAATTTACAAAAAAAAATTCAAAAAAAATAAAAAAAAAGACTCAAAAAAAATTTAAAAAAAAAATTCAAAAAAAAATTTCAAAAAAAAATTTATAAAAAAAAATCAAAAAAAATTTAGAAAAAAATACAAAAAAAAATCGAAAAAACAATTTAAAAAAAAATTTTGGAAAAAAAAAATTCAAAAAAAATTTCAAAAAAATAAAATTTCGAAAAAATTTTTTTTTTTTAAATTTTCAAAAAAAAAATTCGAAAAAAAATTTAAAAAAAAATTTTCAAAAAAAAATTTAAAAAATAAAAAAATTGAAAAGAAAATTTCAAAAAAAAAATTTCAAAAAAAAATTTTCAAAAAAAAAATTGAAAAAAAAAAATTTAAAAAAATTCACAAAAAAAAAATTCAAAAAAAAAATTAAAAAAAAAATATTCAAAAAAAAAATTTACCAAAAAAATTTAAAAAAAAAAATTTCAAAAAAAAATTTTTAAAAAAATTTAAAAAAAATTCACAAAAAAAATTTCAAAAAAAAAATTAAAAAAAAAATATTCAAAAAAAAAATTTATAAAAAAAATCAAAAAAAAAATTTAAAAAAAATTACAAAAAAAAATTCGAAAAAAAAATTTAAAAAAAAAAAATTTCAAAAAAAAAATTAAAAAAAAAATATTCAAAAAAAAAATTTACCAAAAAAATTAAAAAAAAAAATTTCAAAAAAAAATTTTTAAAAAAATTTTAAAAAAATTCACAAAAAAAATTTAAAAAAAAAAATTAAAAAAAAAAATATTCAAAAAAAAAATTTATCAAAAAAATTTCGAAAAAAAAATTAAAAAAAAAAATTTCAAAAAAAAATTTTCAAAAAAAAAAATTTCGAAAAAAAATTTTCAAAAAAAAAATACAAAAATAATAAAAAAAATAAAAAAAAAATTTTAGAAAAAATTTTAAAAAAATTTACAAAAAAAAATTTAAAAAAAAATAAAAAAAAAGATTCAAAAAAAATTTTAAAAAAAATTTCAAAAAAAAATTTTAAAAAAAAAATTCAAAACAAAATTATTAAAAATATCAAAAAAAATTTAAAAAAAATTACAAAAAAAAATCGAAAAAAAATTTCAAAAAAAAAACAAAAAAAATTTCAAAAAATTTACAAAAAAAAAAATTCAAAAAAAATAAAAATATTCAAAAAAAGTTTTAAAAAAATTCACAAAAAAAATTCAAAAAAAAATGAAAAAAAAATTTTCGTAAAAAAAATTTTCAAAAAAATAAAATTTCGAAAAAAATTTTTTTAAAAAAAAATTTTCAAAAAAAAAAAATTTCGAAAAAAAATTAAAAAAAAAAGTTTAAAAAAAAAATTAAAAAAATAAAAAAAAAATTTTTAGAAAAAATCGAAAAAAAAAATTTTAGAAAAAAATTTCAAAAAAAAAATTCAAAAAAAAAATTTTCAAAAAAAAAATTCAAAAAAAAAATAAAAAAAAGATTAAAAAAAAAATTTTTTAAAAAATTTCAAAAAAAAAATTCAAAAAAAAATTTATAAAAAAAAAATTAAAAAAATAAAAAAAAACAAAAAAAAAATTTTAGAAAAAATTTTAAAAAATTTACAAAAAAAATTCAAAAAAAATAAAAAAAAAAGATTCAAAAAAAATTTTTAAAAAAAATTCAAAAAAAAAATGTAAAAAAAAAATTCAAAAAAAAATTTATAAAAAAAATCAAAAAAAAAATTTAAAAAATATTACAAAAAAAAAATTGAAAAAAAAAATTTAAAAAAAATTTTTAAAAAAATTTTAAAAAAAATTCACAAAAAAAAAAATTTCATGAAAAAATTTTAAAAAATTTTCAAAAAAAAAATTGAAAAAAAAAATTAAGAAAAAAAAAATTCGTAAAAAAAAATTTTAAAAAAATTTTAAAAAAAATCGAAAAAAAAAATTTTCGAAAAAAAATTTCAAAAAAAAAATTAAAAAAAAAAATTTTCAAAAACAAAAATTCAAAAAAAAATAAAAAAAGATTAAAAAAAAATTTCAAAAAAAAAAATTAAAAAAAAAATTTTCAAAAAATTATTAAAAAAATAAAAAAAAACAAAAAAAAATTTTAAAAAAATTTTAAAAAAATTTTCGTAAAAAAAATTTTCGTAAAAAAAATTTTCGTAAAAAAAATTTTCAAAAAAATGAAATTTCGAAAAAAAATTTTGAAGAAAAATTGAAAAAAAAAATTAAGAAAAAAAAAAAAAATTCGTAAAAAAAAAATTTAAAAAAATTTAAAAAAAAATCGAAAAAAAAAATTTTCGGAAAAAAATTTCAAAAAAAAAATTAAAAAAAAAATTTTCAAAAGCAAAAATTCAAAAAAAAATAAAAAAAAGATAAAAAAAAAATTTCAAAAAAAAAATTAAAAAAAAAATTTTCAAAAAATTATTAAAAAAATAAAAAAAAAACAAAAAAAAATTTTAAAAAAATTTCAAAAAAAAACAAAAAAAAAATTTAAAAAAATTAAAAAAATTTACAAAAAAAAATTCAAAAAAAAATAAAAAAAAATATTAAAAAAAAATTTAAAAAAAAATTCAAAAAAAAATTTCAAAAAAAAATTCAAAAAAAAATTATAAAAAAAAATCAAAAAAATTTTTTTAAATAATTACAAAAAAAAATTCAAAAAAAATTTGAAAAAAAAATTTAAAAAAATAAATTTCACAAAAAATTTTCGTAAAAAAAAATTTAAAAAAAAATAAAATTTCGAAAAAAATAAAAAAAAAATTCAAAAAAAAACAAAAACAAATTTAAAAAAAATTTTTAAAAAATTTACAAAAAAATAAAAAAAAAGACTCAAAAAAAATTTAAAAAAAAATTCAAAAAAAAATTTCAAAAAAAAATTTATAAAAAAAAATCAAAAAAAATTTAGAAAAAATTACAAAAAAAAATTCGAAAAAACAATTTAAAAAAAAATTTTGGAAAAATAAAATTCAAAAAAAATTTCAAAAAAATAAAATTTCGAAAAAAATTTTTTTTTTTTTAAATTTTCAAAAAAAAATTTCGAAAAAAAATTAAAAAAAAAATTTTAAAAAAAATTTCAAAAAAAAATTTAAAAAAAAAATTCAAAACAAAATTTATAAAAAAAATCAAAAAAATTTAAAAAAAATTACAAAAAAAAATCGAAAAAAAATTTCAAAAAAAAAAACAAAAAAAATTTCAAAAAATTTACAAAAAAAAAAATTCAAAAAAAAATAAAAAGATTCAAAAAAAGTTTTAAAAAAATTCACAAAAAAAATTTAAAAAAAAATGAAAAAAAAAATTTTCGTAAAAAAAATTTTCAAAAAAATAAAATTTCGAAAAAATTTTTTTAAAAAAAAAATTTTCAAAAAAAAAAATTTCGAAAAAAAATTAAAAAAAAAAGTTTAAAAAAAAAATTAAAAAAATAAAAAAAAAATTTTTAGAAAAAATCGAAAAAAAAAATTTTAGAAAAAAATTTCAAAAAAAAAGTTCAAAAAAAAAATTTTCAAAAAAAAAATTCAAAAAAAAATAAAAAAAAGATTAAAAAAAAAATTTTTTAAAAAATTTCAAAAAAAAAATTCAAAAAAAAAATTATAAAAAAAAAATTAAAAAAATGAAAAAAAACAAAAAAAAAATTTTAGAAAAAATTTTAAAAAATTTACAAAAAAAATTCAAAAAAAAATAAAAAAAAAGATTCAAAAAAAATTTTAAAAAAAAATTCAAAAAAAAATCTAAAAAAAAAATTCAAAAAAAAATTTATAAAAAAAATCAAAAAAAAATTTAAAAAATATTACAAAAAAAAAATTGAAAAAAAAATTTTAAAAAAAATTTTTAAAAAAATTTAAAAAAAAATTCACAAAAAAAAAAATTTCATGAAAAAATTTTAAAAAATTTTCAAAAAAAAAATTGAAAAAAAAAATTAAGAAAAAAAAAAAATTCGTAAAAAAAAATTTTAAAAAAATTTAAAAAAAAATCGAAAAAAAAAATTTTCGGAAAAAAATTTCAAAAAAAAAATTTAAAAAAAAAATTTTAAAAAAATTTAAAAAAAATTCACAAAAAAAATTTTCAAAAAAAAAAATTTCGAAAAAAAATTTTCAAAAAAAAATTACAAAAATAATAAAAAAAACAAAAAAAAAATTTTAGAAAAAATTTTAAAAAAATTTACAAAAAAAAATTCAAAAAAAAATAAAAAAAAAGATTCAAAAAAAATTTTAAAAAAAATTTCAAAAAAAAATTTAAAAAAAAAATTCAAAACAAAATTTATAAAAAAAATCAAAAAAAATTTAAAAAAAATTACAAAAAAAATCGAAAAAAAATTTCAAAAAAAAAACAAAAAAAATTACAAAAAATTTACTAAAAAAAAATTCAAAAAAAAATAAAAAGATTCAAAAAAAGTTTTAAAAAAATTCACAAAAAAAATTCAAAAAAAAATGAAAAAAAAAATTTTCGTAAAAAAAATTTTCAAAAAAATAAAATTTCGAAAAAAATTTAAAAAAAAAAAAATTTTCAAAAAAAAAAAATTTCGAAAAAAAATTAAAAAAAAAAGTTTAAAAAAAAAATTAAAAAAATAAAAAAAAAATTTTTAGAAAAAATCGAAAAAAAAAATTTTAGAAAAAAATTTCAAAAAAAAAATTCAAAAAAAAAATTTTCAAAAAAAAAATTCAAAAAAAAATAAAAAAAAGATTAAAAAAAAAATTTTTTAAAAAATTTCAGAAAAAAAATTCAAAAAAAAATTTATAAAAAAAAAATTAAAAAAATAAAAAAAAACAAAAAAAAAATTTTAGAAAAAATTTTAAAAAATTTACAAAAAAAATTCAAAAAAAAATAAAAAAAAAAGATTCAAAAAAAATTTTAAAAAAAAATTCAAAAAAAAATGTAAAAAAAAAATTCAAAAAAAAATTTATAAAAAAAATCAAAAAAAAAATTTAAAAAATATTACAAAAAAAAAATTGAAAAAAAAATTTTAAAAAAAATTTTTAAAAAAATTTAAAAAAAAATTCACAAAAAAAAAATTTCATGAAAAAATTTTAAAAAATTTTCAAAAAAAAAATTGAAAAAAAAAATTAAGAAAAAAAAAAAAATTCGTAAAAAAAAATTTTAAAAAATTTTTAAAAAAAATCGAAAAAAAAAATTTTCGGAAAAAAATTTCAAAAAAAAAATTAAAAAAAAAAATTTTCAAAAACAAAAATTCAAAAAAAAATAAAAAAAAGATTAAAAAAAAATTTCAAAAAAAAATTAAAAAAAAAATTTTCAAAAAATTATTTAAAAAATAAAAAAAAACAAAAAAAAATTTTAAAAAAAATTCAAAAAAAATTTCAAAAAAAAATTCAAAAAAAAATTATAAAAAAAAATTTAAAAAAATAAATTTCACAAAAAATTTTCGTAAAAAAAAATTTTCAAAAAAATAAAATTTCGAAAAAAAAATAAAAAAAAATTCAAAAAAAAACAAAAACAAATTTTAAAAAAAATTTTAAAAAATTTACAAAAAAAAATTCAAAAAAAATAAAAAAAAAGACTCAAAAAAAATTTTAAAAAAAAATTCAAAAAAAAATTTCAAAAAAAAATTTATAAAAAAAAATCAAAAAAAATTTAGAAAAAAATACAAAAAAAATCGAAAAAACAATTTAAAAAAAAATTTTGGAAAAAAAAAATTCAAAAAAAATTTCAAAAAAATAAAATTTCGAAAAAATTTTTTTTTTTTAAATTTTCAAAAAAAAAATTCGAAAAAAAATTTAAAAAAAAATTTTCAAAAAAAAATTTAAAAAATAAAAAAATTGAAAAGAAAATTTCAAAAAAAAAATTTCAAAAAAAAATTTTCAAAAAAAAAATTGAAAAAAAAAAATTTAAAAAAATTCACAAAAAAAAATTTCAAAAAAAAAATTAAAAAAAAAATATTCAAAAAAAAAATTTACCAAAAAAATTTAAAAAAAAAAATTTCAAAAAAAAATTTTTAAAAAAATTTAAAAAAAATTCACAAAAAAAATTTCAAAAAAAAAATTAAAAAAAAAATATTCAAAAAAAAAATTTATAAAAAAAATCAAAAAAAAAATTTAAAAAAAATTACAAAAAAAAATTCGAAAAAAAAATTAAAAAAAAAAAAATTTCAAAAAAAAAATTAAAAAAAAAATATTCAAAAAAAAAATTTACCAAAAAAATTAAAAAAAAAAATTTCAAAAAAAAATTTTTAAAAAAATTTTAAAAAAATTCACAAAAAAAATTTAAAAAAAAAAATTTAAAAAAAAAATATTCAAAAAAAAAATTTATCAAAAAAATTTCGAAAAAAAAATTAAAAAAAAAAATTTCAAAAAAAAATTTTCAAAAAAAAAAATTTCGAAAAAAAATTTTCAAAAAAAAAATACAAAAATAATAAAAAAAATAAAAAAAAAATTTTAGAAAAAATTTTAAAAAAATTTACAAAAAAAAATTTAAAAAAAAATAAAAAAAAAGATTCAAAAAAAATTTTAAAAAAAATTTCAAAAAAAAATTTTAAAAAAAAAATTCAAAACAAAATTATTAAAAATATCAAAAAAAATTTAAAAAAAATTACAAAAAAAAATCGAAAAAAAATTTCAAAAAAAAAACAAAAAAAATTTCAAAAAATTTACAAAAAAAAAAATTCAAAAAAAATAAAAATATTCAAAAAAAGTTTTAAAAAAATTCACAAAAAAAATTCAAAAAAAAATGAAAAAAAAAATTTTCGTAAAAAAAATTTTCAAAAAAATAAAATTTCGAAAAAAATTTTTTTAAAAAAAAATTTTCAAAAAAAAAAAATTTCGAAAAAAAATTAAAAAAAAAAGTTTAAAAAAAAAATTAAAAAAATAAAAAAAAAATTTTTAGAAAAAATCGAAAAAAAAAATTTTAGAAAAAAATTTCAAAAAAAAAATTCAAAAAAAAAATTTTCAAAAAAAAATTCAAAAAAAAAATAAAAAAAAGATTAAAAAAAAAATTTTTTAAAAAATTTCAAAAAAAAAATTCAAAAAAAAATTTATAAAAAAAAAATTAAAAAAATAAAAAAAAACAAAAAAAAAATTTTAGAAAAAATTTTAAAAAATTTACAAAAAAAATTCAAAAAAAATAAAAAAAAAAGATTCAAAAAAAATTTTTAAAAAAAATTCAAAAAAAAAATGTAAAAAAAAAATTCAAAAAAAAATTTATAAAAAAAATCAAAAAAAAAATTTAAAAAATATTACAAAAAAAAAATTGAAAAAAAAAATTTAAAAAAAATTTTTAAAAAAATTTTAAAAAAAATTTCATGAAAAAATTTTAAAAAATTTTCAAAAAAAAAATTGAAAAAAAAAATTAAGAAAAAAAAAAAATTCGTAAAAAAAAATTTTAAAAAAATTTTTAAAAAAATCGAAAAAAAAAATTTTCGGAAAAAAATTTCAAAAAAAAAATTAAAAAAAAAAATTTTCAAAAACAAAAATTCAAAAAAAAATAAAAAAAGATTAAAAAAAAATTTCAAAAAAAAAAATTAAAAAAAAAATTTTCAAAAAATTATTAAAAAAATAAAAAAAAACAAAAAAAAATTTTAAAAAAATTTCAAAAAAAAACAAAAAAAAAATTTAAAAAAAATTAAAAAAATTTACAAAAAAAAATTCAAAAAAAAATGAAAAAAAAGATTAAAAAAAAATTTAAAAAAAAATTCAAAAAAAAATTTCAAAAAAAAATTCAAAAAAAAATTATAAAAAAAAATCAAAAAAATTTTTTTAAAAAATTACAAAAAAAAATTTAAAAAAAAATTTGAAAAAAAAATTTAAAAAAATAAATTTCACAAAAAATTTTCGTAAAAAAAAATTTTCAAAAAAATAAAATTTCGAAAAAAAATAAAAAAAAAATTCAAAAAAAAAACAAAAACAAATTTAAAAAAAAATTTTAAAAAATTTACAAAAAAAAATTCAAAAAAAATAAAAAAAAAGACTCAAAAAAAATTTTAAAAAAAAATTCAAAAAAAAATTTCAAAAAAAAATTTATAAAAAAAAATCAAAAAAAATTTAGAAAAAATTACAAAAAAAATTTCGAAAAAAATTTTTTTTTTTTTTAATTTTCAAAAAAAAAATTCGAAAAAAAATTAAAAAAAAAATTTTCAAAAAAAAATTTAAAAAATAAAAAAATTGAAAAGAAAATTTCAAAAAAAAAATTTCAAAAAAAAATTTCGAAAAAAATTTCAAAAAAAAATTCAAAAAAAAAAATTTTCAAAAAAAAAATTGAAAAAAAAAATTTTAAAAAAATTTAAAAAAAATTTAAAAAAAATTCACAAAAAAAAATTTCAAAAAAAAAATTTAAAAAAAAATATTCAAAAAAAAAATGTACCAAAAAAATTTAAAAAAAAAAATTTCAAAAAAAAATTTTTTAAAAAATTTAAAAAAAATTCACAAAAAAAATTTCAAAAAAAAAATTAAAAAAAAAATATTCAAAAAAAAAATTTATCAAAAAAATTTCGAAAAAAAAATTAAAAAAAAAAAATTTCAAAAAAAAATTTTCAAAAAAAAAAATTTCGAAAAAAAATTTTCAAAAAAAAATTACAAAAATAATAAAAAAAACAAAAAAAAAATTTAGAAAAAATTTTAAAAAAATTTACAAAAAAAAATTCAAAAAAAAATAAAAAAAAAGATTCAAAAAAAATTTTTAAAAAAATTTCAAAAAAAAATTAAAAAAAAAAATTCAAAACAAAATTTATAAAAAAAATCAAAAAAAATTTAAAAAAAATTACAAAAAAAAATCGAAAAAAAATTTCAGAAAAAAAAACAAAAAAAATTTCAAAAAATTTACAAAAAAAAAAATTCAAAAAAAAATAAAAAGATTCAAAAAAAGTTTTAAAAAAATTCACAAAAAAAATTCAAAAAAAAATGAAAAAAAAAATTTTCGTAAAAAAAATTTTCAAAAAAATAAAATTTCGAAAAAATTTTTTTAAAAAAAAAATTTTCAAAAAAAAAAAATTTCGAAAAAAAATTTAAAAAAAAAGTTTAAAAAAAAAATTAAAAAAATAAAAAAAAAATTTTTAGAAAAAATCGAAAAAAAAAATTTTAGAAAAAAATTTCAAAAAAAAAATTCAAAAAAAAAATTTTCAAAAAAAAAAATTCAAAAAAAAATAAAAAAAAGATAAAAAAAAAATTTTCAAAAAAAAATTTAAAAAATAAAAAAATTGAAAAGAAAATTTCAAAAAAAAAATTTCAAAAAAAAATTTTCAAAAAAAAAATTGAAAAAAAAAAATTTAAAAAAATTCACAAAAAAAAATTTCAAAAAAAAAATTAAAAAAAAATATTCAAAAAAAAAATTTACCAAAAAAATTTAAAAAAAAAAATTTCAAAAAAAAATTTTTAAAAAAATTTAAAAAAAATTCACAAAAAAAATTTCAAAAAAAAAATAAAAAAAAATATTCAAAAAAAAAATTTATAAAAAAAATCAAAAAAAAATTTAAAAAAAATTACAAAAAAAAATTCGAAAAAAAAATTTAAAAAAAAAATTTCAAAAAAAAAATTAAAAAAAAAATATTCAAAAAAAAAATTTACCAAAAAAATAAAAAAAAAAAAATTTCAAAAAAAAATTTTTAAAAAAATTTTAAAAAAATTCACAAAAAAAATTTCAAAAAAAAAATTTAAAAAAAAAATATTCAAAAAAAAAATTTATCAAAAAAATTTCGAAAAAAAAAATAAAAAAAAAAAATTTCAAAAAAAAATTTTCAAAAAAAAAAATTTCGAAAAAAAATTTTCAAAAAAAAATTACAACAATAATAAAAAAAACAAAAAAAAAATTTTAGAAAAAATTTTAAAAAAATTTACAAAAAAAAATTCAAAAAAAAATAAAAAAAAAGATTCAAAAAAAATTTTAAAAAAAATTTCAAAAAAAAATTTAAAAAAAAAAATTCAAAACAAAATTTATAAAAAAAATCAAAAAAAAATTTAAAAAAATTACAAAAAAAAATCGAAAAAAAATTTCAAAAAAAAAAACAAAAAAAATTTCAAAAAATTTACAAAAAAAAAATTCAAAAAAAAATAAAAAGATTCAAAAAAAGTTTTAAAAAAATTCACAAAAAAAATTCAAAAAAAAATGAAAAAAAAATTTTCGTAAAAAAAATTTTCAAAAAAATAAAATTTCGAAAAAAATTTAAAAAAAAAAATTATCAAAAAAAAAAATTTCGAAAAAAAATTAAAAAAAAAAGTTTAAAAAAAAAATTAAAAAAATAAAAAAAAAATTTTTAGAAAAAATCGAAAAAAAAAAATTTTAGAAAAAAATTTCAAAAAAAAAATTCAAAAAAAAAATTTTCAAAAAAAAAATTCAAAAAAAAATAAAAAAAAGATTAAAAAAAAAATTTTTTTTTAAAATTTCAAAAAAAAAATTCAAAAAAAAATTTATAAAAAAAAAATTTAAAAAAAATTTATAAAAAAAATCAAAAAAAAAATTTAAAAAAAATTACAAAAAAAAAATAAAAAAAAACAATTTAAAAAAAAATTTAAAAAAAATTACAAAAAAAAATTCAAAAAAAAATTGAAAAAAAAATTTAAAAAAAAAATTAAAAAAAAAATATTCAAAAAAAAATTTATAAAAAAAATCAAAAAAAAAATTTAAAAAAAATTACAAAAAAAATTCGAAAAAAAAATTAAAAAAAAAAAAATTTCAAAAAAAAAATTTAAAAAAAAATATTCAAAAAAAAATTTACCAAAAAAATAAAAAAAAAAAAATTTCAAAGAAAAATTTTTAAAAAAATTTTAAAAAAATTCACAAAAAAAATTTCAAAAAAAAAATTTAAAAAAAAAATATTCAAAAAAAAAATTTATCAAAAAAATTTCGAAAAAAAAATTAAAAAAAAAAAATTTCAAAAAAAAATTTTCAAAAAAAAAAAATTCGAAAAAAAATTTTCAAAAAAAAATTACAAAAATAATAAAAAAAACAAAAAAAAAATTTTAGAAAAAATTTTAAAAAAATTTACAAAAAAAAATTCAAAAAAAAATAAAAAAAAAGATTCAAAAAAAATTTTAAAAAAAATTTCAAAAAAAAATTAAAAAAAAAAAATTCAAAACAAAATTTATAAAAAAAATCAAAAAAAATTTTAAAAAAATTACAAAAAAAAATCGAAAAAAAATTTCAAAAAAAAAAACAAAAAAAATTTCAAAAAATTTACAAAAAAAAAATTCAAAAAAAAATAAAAAGATTCAAAAAAAGTTTTAAAAAAATTCACAAAAAAAATTCAAAAAAAAATGAAAAAAAAAATTTTCGTAAAAAAAATTTTCAAAAAAATAAAATTTCGAAAAAAATTTTTTAAAAAAAAAATTTTCAAAAAAAAAAAATTTCGAAAAAAAATTAAAAAAAAAAGTTTAAAAAAAAAATTAAAAAAATAAAAAAAAAATTTTTAGAAAAAATCGAAAAAAAAAATTTTAGAAAAAAATTTCAAAAAAAAAATTCAAAAAAAAAATTTTCAAAAAAAAAATTCAAAAAAAAATAAAAAAAAGATTAAAAAAAAAAATTTTTTAAAAAATTTCAAAAAAAAAATTCAAAAAAAAATTTATAAAAAAAAAATTTAAAAAAAATTTATAAAAAAAATCAAAAAAAAAATTTAAAAAAAATTACAAAAAAAAAATAAAAAAAAACAATTTAAAAAAAAATTTAAAAAAAATTACAAAAAAAAATTCAAAAAAAAATTGAAAAAAAAATTTAAAAAAAAAATTTAAAAAAAAATATTCAAAAAAAAAATTTATAAAAAAAATCAAAAAAAAAATTTAAAAAAAAATACAAAAAAAAATTCGAAAAAAAAATTTAAAAAAAAAAAATTTCAAAAAAAAAATTTAAAAAAAAATATTCAAAAAAAAATTTACCAAAAAAATTAAAAAAAAAAAATTTCAAAGAAAAATTTTTAAAAAATTTTTTAAAAAATTCACAAAAAAAATTTCAAAAAAAAAATTTAAAAAAAAAATATTCAAAAAAAAAATTTATCAAAAAAATTTCGAAAAAAAAATTAAAAAAAAAAAATTTCAAATAAAAATTTTCAAAAAAAAAAATTTCGAAAAAAAATTTTCAAAAAAAAATTACAAAAATAATAAAAAAAACAAAAAAAAAATTTTAGAAAAAATTTTAAAAAAATTTACAAAAAAAAATTCAAAAAAAAATAAAAAAAAAGATTCAAAAAAAATTTTAAAAAAAATTTCAAAAAAAAATTAAAAAAAAAAAATTCAAAACAAAATTTATAAAAAAAATCAAAAAAAATTTAAAAAAAATTACAAAAAAAAATCGAAAAAAAATTTCAAAAAAAAAAACAAAAAAAAATTCAAAAAATTTACAAAAAAAAAATTCAAAAAAAAATAAAAAGATTCAAAAAAAGTATTAAAAAAATTCACAAAAAAAATTTAAAAAAAAATGAAAAAAAAAATTTTCGTAAAAAAAATTTTCAAAAAAATAAAATTTCGAAAAAAATTTTTTAAAAAAAAAATTTTCAAAAAAAAAAAATTTCGAAAAAAAATTAAAAAAAAAAGTTTAAAAAAAAAATTAAAAAAATAAAAAAAAAATTTTTAGAAAAAATCGAAAAAAAAAATTTTAGAAAAAAATTTCAAAAAAAAAATTCAAAAAAAAAATTTTCAAAAAAAAAATTCAAAAAAAAATAAAAAAAAGAATAAAAAAAAATTTTTTTAAAAAATTTCAAAAAAAAAATTCAAAAAAAAATTTATAAAAAAAAAATTTAAAAAAAATTTATAAAAAAAATCAAAAAAAAAATTAAAAAAAATTACAAAAAAAAAATAAAAAAAAACAATTTAAAAAAAAATTTAAAAAAAATTACAAAAAAAAATTCAAAAAAAAATTGAAAAAAAAATTAAAAAAAAAAATTTAAAAAAAAATTTTCGTAAAAAAAATTTTCGTAAAAAAAATTTTCGTAAAAAAAATTTTCAAAAAAATGAAATTTCGAAAAAAAATTTTGAAGAAAAATTGAAAAAAAAAATTAAGAAAAAAAAAAAAAATTCGTAAAAAAAAATTTTAAAAAAATTTTAAAAAAAATCGAAAAAAAAAATTTTCGGAAAAAAATTTCAAAAAAAAAATTAAAAAAAAAATTTTCAAAAGCAAAAATTCAAAAAAAAATAAAAAAAAGATTAAAAAAAAATTTCAAAAAAAAAATTAAAAAAAAAATTTTCAAAAAATTATTAAAAAAATAAAAAAAAACAAAAAAAAATTTTAAAAAAATTTCAAAAAAAAAACAAAAAAAAAATTTAAAAAAATTAAAAAAATTTACAAAAAAAAATTCAAAAAAAAATAAAAAAAAATATTAAAAAAAAATTTAAAAAAAAATTCAAAAAAAAATTTCAAAAAAAAATTCAAAAAAAAATTATAAAAAAAAATCAAAAAAATTTTTTTAAATAATTACAAAAAAAAATTCAAAAAAAATTTGAAAAAAAAATTTAAAAAAATAAATTTCACAAAAAATTTTCGTAAAAAAAAATTTTCAAAAAAATAAAATTTCGAAAAAAATAAAAAAAAAATTCAAAAAAAAACAAAAACAAATTTAAAAAAAATTTTTAAAAAATTTACAAAAAAATAAAAAAAAAGACTCAAAAAAAATTTAAAAAAAAATTCAAAAAAAAATTTCAAAAAAAAATTTATAAAAAAAAATCAAAAAAAATTTAGAAAAAATTACAAAAAAAAATTCGAAAAAACAATTTAAAAAAAAATTTTGGAAAAATAAAATTCAAAAAAAATTTCAAAAAAATAAAATTTCGAAAAAAATTTTTTTTTTTTTAAATTTTCAAAAAAAAAATTCGAAAAAAAATTAAAAAAAAGATTCAAAAAAAATTTTAAAAAAAATTTCAAAAAAAAATTTAAAAAAAAAATTCAAAACAAAATTTATAAAAAAAATCAAAAAAATTTAAAAAAAATTACAAAAAAAAATCGAAAAAAAATTTCAAAAAAAAAAACAAAAAAAATTTCAAAAAATTTACAAAAAAAAAAATTCAAAAAAAAATAAAAAGATTCAAAAAAAGTTTTAAAAAAATTCACAAAAAAAATTCAAAAAAAAATGAAAAAAAAAATTTTCGTAAAAAAAATTTTCAAAAAAATAAAATTTCGAAAAAATTTTTTTAAAAAAAAAATTTTCAAAAAAAAAAATTTCGAAAAAAAATTAAAAAAAAAAGTTTAAAAAAAAAATTAAAAAAATAAAAAAAAAATTTTTAGAAAAAATCGAAAAAAAAAATTTTAGAAAAAAATTTCAAAAAAAAAGTTCAAAAAAAAAATTTTCAAAAAAAAAATTCAAAAAAAAATAAAAAAAAGATTAAAAAAAAAATTTTTTAAAAAATTTCAAAAAAAAAATTCAAAAAAAAATTATAAAAAAAAAATTAAAAAAATAAAAAAAAACAAAAAAAAAATTTTAGAAAAAATTTTAAAAAATTTACAAAAAAAATTCAAAAAAAAATAAAAAAAAAAGATTCAAAAAAAATTTTAAAAAAAAATTCAAAAAAAAATGTAAAAAAAAAATTCAAAAAAAAATTTATAAAAAAAATCAAAAAAAAAATTTAAAAAATATTACAAAAAAAAAATTGAAAAAAAAATTTTAAAAAAAATTTTTAAAAAAATTTAAAAAAAAATTCACAAAAAAAAAATTTCATGAAAAAATTTTAAAAAATTTTCAAAAAAAAATTGAAAAAAAAAATTAAGAAAAAAAAAAAAATTCGTAAAAAAAAATTTTAAAAAAATTTAAAAAAAAATCGAAAAAAAAAATTTTCGGAAAAAAATTTCAAAAAAAAAATTTAAAAAAAAAATTTTAAAAAAATTTAAAAAAAATTCACAAAAAAAATTTTCAAAAAAAAAAATTTCGAAAAAAAATTTTCAAAAAAAAATTACAAAAATAATAAAAAAAAAAAAAAAAAATTTTAGAAAAAATTTTAAAAAAATTTACAAAAAAAAATTCAAAAAAAAATAAAAAAAAAGATTCAAAAAAAATTTTAAAAAAAATTTCAAAAAAAAATTAAAAAAAAAAATTCAAAACAAAATTTATAAAAAAAATCAAAAAAAATTTAAAAAAAATTACAAAAAAAATCGAAAAAAAATTTCAAAAAAAAAACAAAAAAAATTACAAAAAATTTACAAAAAAAAAATTCAAAAAAAAATAAAAAGATTCAAAAAAAGTTTTAAAAAAATTCACAAAAAAATTCAAAAAAAAATGAAAAAAAAAATTTTCGTAAAAAAAATTTTCAAAAAAATAAAATTTCGAAAAAAATTTTTAAAAAAAAAAATTTTCAAAAAAAAAAAATTTCGAAAAAAAATTAAAAAAAAAAGTTTAAAAAAAAAATTAAAAAAATAAAAAAAAAATTTTTAGAAAAAATCGAAAAAAAAAATTTTAGAAAAAAATTTCAAAAAAAAAATTCAAAAAAAAAATTTTCAAAAAAAAAATTCAAAAAAAAATAAAAAAAAGATTAAAAAAAAAATTTTTTAAAAAATTTCAAAAAAAAAATTCAAAAAAAAATTTATAAAAAAAAAATTAAAAAAATAAAAAAAAACAAAAAAAAAATTTTAGAAAAAATTTTAAAAAATTTACAAAAAAAATTCAAAAAAAAATAAAAAAAAAAGATTCAAAAAAAATTTTAAAAAAAAATTCAAAAAAAAATGTAAAAAAAAAATTCAAAAAAAAATTTATAAAAAAAATCAAAAAAAAAATTTAAAAAATATTACAAAAAAAAAATTGAAAAAAAAAATTTAAAAAAAATTTTTAAAAAAATTTAAAAAAAAATTCACAAAAAAAAAATTTCATGAAAAAATTTTAAAAAATTTTCAAAAAAAAAATTGAAAAAAAAAATTAAGAAAAAAAAAAATTCGTAAAAAAAAATTTTAAAAAAATTTAAAAAAAAATCGAAAAAAAAAATTTTCGGAAAAAAATTTCAAAAAAAAAATTTAAAAAAAAAATTTCAAAAAATTATTAAAAAAATAAAAAAAAACAAAAAAAAATTTTAAAAAAAATTCAAAAAAAATTTCAAAAAAAAATTCAAAAAAAAATTATAAAAAAAAATTTAAAAAAATAAATTTCACAAAAAATTTTCGTAAAAAAAAATTTTCAAAAAAATAAAATTTCGAAAAAAAAATAAAAAAAAATTCAAAAAAAAACAAAAACAAATTTTAAAAAAAATTTTAAAAAATTTACAAAAAAAAATTCAAAAAAAATAAAAAAAAAGACTCAAAAAAAATTTTAAAAAAAAATTCAAAAAAAAATTTCAAAAAAAAATTTATAAAAAAAAATCAAAAAAAATTTAGAAAAAATTACAAAAAAAAAATCGAAAAAACAATTTAAAAAAAAATTTTGGAAAAAAAAAATTCAAAAAAAATTTCAAAAAAATAAAATTTCGAAAAAATTTTTTTTTTTTAAATTTTCAAAAAAAAAATTCGAAAAAAAATTTAAAAAAAAATTTTCAAAAAAAAATTTAAAAAATAAAAAAATTGAAAAGAAAATTTCAAAAAAAAAATTTCAAAAAAAAATTTTCAAAAAAAAAATTGAAAAAAAAAAATTTAAAAAAATTCACAAAAAAAAATTTCAAAAAAAAAATTAAAAAAAAAATATTCAAAAAAAAAATTTACCAAAAAAATTTTAAAAAAAAAATTTCAAAAAAAAATTTTTAAAAAAATTTAAAAAAAATTCACAAAAAAAATTTCAAAAAAAAAATTAAAAAAAAAATATTCAAAAAAAAAATTTATAAAAAAAATCAAAAAAAAAATTTAAAAAAAATTACAAAAAAAAATTCGAAAAAAAAATTTAAAAAAAAAAAATTTCAAAAAAAAAATTAAAAAAAAAATATTCAAAAAAAAAATTTACCAAAAAAATTAAAAAAAAAAATTTCAAAAAAAAATTTTTAAAAAAATTTTAAAAAAATTCACAAAAAAAATTTCAAAAAAAAAATTTAAAAAAAAAATATTCAAAAAAAAAATTTATCAAAAAAATTTCGAAAAAAAAATTAAAAAAAAAAAATTTCAAAAAAAAATTTTCAAAAAAAAAAATTTCGAAAAAAAATTTTCAAAAAAAAAATACAAAAATAATAAAAAAAATAAAAAAAAAATTTTAGAAAAAATTTTAAAAAAATTTACAAAAAAAATTCAAAAAAAAATAAAAAAAAAGATTCAAAAAAAATTTTAAAAAAAATTTCAAAAAAAAATTAAAAAAAAAAATTCAAAACAAAATTTATAAAAAAAATCAAAAAAAATTTAAAAAAAATTACAAAAAAAAATCGAAAAAAAATTTCAAAAAAAAAACAAAAAAAATTTCAAAAAATTTACAAAAAAAAAATTCAAAAAAAAATAAAAAGATTCAAAAAAAGTTTTAAAAAAATTCACAAAAAAAATTCAAAAAAAAATGAAAAAAAAAATTTTCGTAAAAAAAATTTTCAAAAAAAAAAATTTCGAAAAAAAATTAAAAAAAAAAAGTTTAAAAAAAAAATTTAAAAAAAATTTATAAAAAAAATCAAAAAAAAAATTTAAAAAAAATTACAAAAAAAAAATAAAAAAAAACAATTTAAAAAAAAATTTAAAAAAAATTACAAAAAAAAATTCAAAAAAAAATTGAAAAAAAAATTTAAAAAAAAAATTTTAAAAAAAATATTCAAAAAAAAAATTTATAAAAAAAATCAAAAAAAAAATTTAAAAAAAATTACAAAAAAAAATTCGAAAAAAAAATTAAAAAAAAAAAAATTTCAAAAAAAAAATTAAAAAAAAAATATTCAAAAAAAAAATTTACCAAAAAAATTAAAAAAAAAAAATTTCAAAAAAAAATTTTTAAAAAAATTTTAAAAAAATTCACAAAAAAAATTTCAAAAAAAAAATTTAAAAAAAAAATATTCAAAAAAAAAATTTATCAAAAAAATTTCGAAAAAAAAATTAAAAAAAAAAATTTCAAAAAAAAATTTTCAAAAAAAAAAATTTCGAAAAAAAATTTTCAAAAAAAAATTACAAAAATAATAAAAAAACAAAAAAAAAATTTTAGAAAAAATTTTAAAAAAATTTACAAAAAAAAATTCAAAAAAAAATAAAAAAAAAGATTCAAAAAAAATTTTAAAAAAAATTTCAAAAAAAAATTAAAAAAAAAAAATTCAAAACAAAATTTATAAAAAAAATCAAAAAAAATTTAAAAAAAATTACAAAAAAAAAATCGAAAAAAAATTTCAAAAAAAAAAACAAAAAAAATTTCAAAAAATTTACAAAAAAAAAATTCAAAAAAAAATAAAAAGATTCAAAAAAAGTTTTAAAAAAATTCACAAAAAAAATTTAAAAAAAAATGAAAAAAAAAATTTTCGTAAAAAAAATTTTCAAAAAAATAAAATTTCGAAAAAAATTTTTTAAAAAAAAAATTTTCAAAAAAAAAAATTTCGAAAAAAAATTAAAAAAAAAAGTTTAAAAAAAAAATTAAAAAAATAAAAAAAAAATTTTTAGAAAAAATCGAAAAAAAAAATTTTAGAAAAAAATTTCAAAAAAAAAAATCAAAAAAAAAATTTTCAAAAAAAAAATTCAAAAAAAAATAAAAAAAAGAATAAAAAAAAAATTTTTTAAAAAATTTCAAAAAAAAAATTCAAAAAAAAATTTATAAAAAAAAAATTTATAAAAAAAATCAAAAAAAAAATTTAAAAAAAATTACAAAAATAAAAAAAAACAATTAAAAAAAAAATTTAAAAAAAATTACAAAAAAAAATTCAAAAAAAAATTGAAAAAAAAATTTAAAAAAAAAATTTAAAAAAAAATTTTCGTAAAAAAAATTTTCGTAAAAAAAATTTTCGTAAAAAAAATTTTCAAAAAAATGAAATTTCGAAAAAAAATTTTGAAGAAAAATTGAAAAAAAAAATTAAGAAAAAAAAAAAAAATTCGTAAAAAAAAATTTTAAAAAAATTTTAAAAAAAATCGAAAAAAAAAATTTTCGGAAAAAAATTTCAAAAAAAAAATTTAAAAAAAAAATTTTCAAAAGCAAAAATTCAAAAAAAAATAAAAAAAAGATTAAAAAAAAATTTCAAAAAAAAAATTAAAAAAAAAATTTTCAAAAAATTATTAAAAAAATAAAAAAAAACAAAAAAAAATTTTAAAAAAATTTCAAAAAAAAAAAAAAAAATTTAAAAAAAATTAAAAAAATTTACAAAAAAAAATTCAAAAAAAAATAAAAAAAAAATATTAAAAAAAAATTTAAAAAAAAATTCAAAAAAAAATTTCAAAAAAAAATTCAAAAAAAAATTATAAAAAAAAATCAAAAAAATTTTTTTAAAAAATTACAAAAAAAAATTCAAAAAAAATTTGAAAAAAAAATTTAAAAAAATAAATTTCACAACAAATTTTCGTAAAAAAAAATTTTCAAAAAAATAAAATTTCGAAAAAAATAAAAAAAAAATTCAAAAAAAAACAAAAACAAATTTTAAAAAAATTTTTAAAAAATTTACAAAAAAATAAAAAAAAAGACTCAAAAAAAATTTAAAAAAAAAATTCAAAAAAAAATTTCAAAAAAAAATTTATAAAAAAAAATCAAAAAAAATTTAGAAAAAATTACAAAAAAAAATTCGAAAAAACAATTTAAAAAAAAATTTTGGAAAAATAAAATTCAAAAAAAATTTCAAAAAAATAAAATTTCGAAAAAAATTTTTTTTTTTTTTAATTTTCAAAAAAAAAATTCGAAAAAAAATTAAAAAAAAAATTTTCAAAAAAAAATTATAAAAAAAAATCAAAAAAATTTTTTTAAAAAATTACAAAAAAAAATTCAAAAAAAATTTGAAAAAAAAATTTAAAAAAATAAATTTCACAAAAAATTTTCGTAAAAAAAAATTTTCAAAAAAATAAAATTTCGAAAAAAATAAAAAAAAAATTCAAAAAAAAACAAAAACAAATTTAAAAAAAATTTTTAAAAAATTTACAAAAAAATAAAAAAAAAGACTCAAAAAAAATTTAAAAAAAAAATTCAAAAAAAAATTTCAAAAAAAAATTTATAAAAAAAAATCAAAAAAAATTTAGAAAATTACAAAAAAAAATTCGAAAAAACAATTTAAAAAAAAATTTTGGAAAAATAAAATTAAAAAAAAATTTCAAAAAAATAAAATTTCGAAAAAAATTTTTTTTTTTTAAATTTTCAAAAAAAAAATTCGAAAAAAAATTTAAAAAAAAATTTTCAAAAAAAAATTTAAAAAATAAAAAAATTGAAAAGAAAATTTCAAAAAAAAAATTTCAAAAAAAAATTTCGAAAAAAATTTCAAAAAAAAATTCAAAAAAAAAAATTTTCAAAAAAAAAATTGAAAAAAAAAATTTTTAAAAAAATTTTAAAAAAATTCACAAAAAAAAATTTCAAAAAAAAAATTAAAAAAAAAATATTCAAAAAAAAAATTTACCAAAAAAATTTAAAAAAAAAATTTCAAAAAAAAATTTTTAAAAAAATTTAAAAAAAATTCACAAAAAAAATTTCAAAAAAAAAATTAAAAAAAAAATATTCAAAAAAAAATTAAAAAAAAAATTCAAAACAAAATTTATAAAAAAAATCAAAAAAAATTTAAAAAAAATTACAAAAAAAAATCGAAAAAAAATTTCAAAAAAAAAAACAAAAAAAATTTCAAAAAATTTACAAAAAAAAAATTCAAAAAAAAATAAAAAGATTCAAAAAAAGTTTTAAAAAAATTCACAAAAAAAATGAAAAAAAAAATTTTCGTAAAAAAAATTTTCAAAAAAATAAAATTTCGAAAAAATTTTTTTAAAAAAAAAATTTTCAAAAAAAAAAAATTTCGAAAAAAAATTTAAAAAAAAAGTTTAAAAAAAAAATTAAAAAAATAAAAAAAAAATTTTTAGAAAAAATCGAAAAAAAAAATTTTAGAAAAAAATTTCAAAAAAAAAATTCAAAAAAAAAATTTTCAAAAAAAAAATTCAAAAAAAAATAAAAAAAAGATTAAAAAAAAATTTTCAAAAAAAAATTTAAAAAATAAAAAAATTGAAAAGAAAATTTCAAAAAAAAAATTTCAAAAAAAAATTTTCAAAAAAAAAATTGAAAAAAAAAATTTTAAAAAAATTCACAAAAAAAAATTTCAAAAAAAAAATTAAAAAAAAAATATTCAAAAAAAAAATTTACCAAAAAAATTTTAAAAAAAAAATTTCAAAAAAAAATTTTTAAAAAAATTAAAAAAAAATTCACAAAAAAAATTTCAAAAAAAAAATTTAAAAAAAAATATTCAAAAAAAAAATTTATAAAAAAAATCAAAAAAAAAATTTAAAAAAAATTACAAAAAAAAATTCGAAAAAAAAATTAAAAAAAAAATTTCAAAAAAAAAATTAAAAAAAAAATATTCAAAAAAAAAATTTACCAAAAAAATTAAAAAAAAAAATTTCAAAAAAAAATTTTTAAAAAAATTTTAAAAAAATTCACAAAAAAAATTTCAAAAAAAAAATTAAAAAAAAAAATATTCAAAAAAAAAATTTATCAAAAAAATTTCGAAAAAAAAATTAAAAAAAAAAATTTCAAAAAAAAATTTTCAAAAAAAAAAATTTCGAAAAAAAATTTTCAAAAAAAAATTACAAAAATAATAAAAAAAACAAAAAAAAAATTTTAGAAAAAATTTTTAAAAAATTTACAAAAAAAAATTCAAAAAAAAAATAAAAAAAAAGATTCAAAAAAAATTTAAAAAAAAAATTTCAAAAAAAAATTTTAAAAAAAAAATTCAAAACAAAATTTATAAAAAAAATCAAAAAAAATTTAAAAAAAATTACAAAAAAAAATCGAAAAAAAATTTCAAAAAAAAAACAAAAAAAATTTCAAAAAATTTACAAAAAAAAAATTCAAAAAAAAATAAAAAGATTCAAAAAAAGTTTTAAAAAAATTCACAAAAAAATTCAAAAAAAAATGAAAAAAAAAATTTTCGTAAAAAAAATTTTCAAAAAAATAAAATTTCGAAAAAAATTTTTTTAAAAAAAAATTTTCAAAAAAAAAAAATTTCGAAAAAAAATTAAAAAAAAAAGTTTAAAAAAAAAATTAAAAAAATAAAAAAAAAATTTTTAGAAAAAATCGAAAAAAAAAATTTTAGAAAAAAATTTCAAAAAAAAAATTCAAAAAAAAAATTTTGAAAAAAAAAATTCAAAAAAAAATAAAAAAAAGATTAAAAAAAAAATTTTTTAAAAAATTTCAAAAAAAAAATTAAAAAAAAAATTTAAAAAAAAAAAATTTAAAAAAAAATTATAAAAAAAATCAAAAAAAAAATTTAAAAAAAATTACAAAAAAAAAATAAAAAAAAACAATTTAAAAAAAATTTAAAAAAAATTACAAAAAAAAATTCAAAAAAAAATTGAAAAAAAAATTTAAAAAAAAAATTTAAAAAAAAATATTCAAAAAAAAAATTTATAAAAAAAATCAAAAAAAAAATTTAAAAAAAATTACAAAAAAAAATTCGAAAAAAAAATAAAAAAAAAAAAAATTTCAAAAAAAAAATTAAAAAAAAAATATTCAAAAAAAAAATTTACCAAAAAAATTAAAAAAAAAAAATTTCAAAAAAAAATTTAAAAAAAAAATTCAAAACAAAATTTATAAAAAAAATCAAAAAAAATTTAAAAAAAATTACAAAAAAAATCGAAAAAAAATTTCAAAAAAAAAACAAAAAAAATTACAAAAAATTTACAAAAAAAAAATTCAAAAAAAAATAAAAAGATTCAAAAAAAGTTTTAAAAAAATTCACAAAAAAAATTTCAAAAAAAAATGAAAAAAAAAATTTTCGTAAAAAAAATTTTCAAAAAAATAAAATTTCGAAAAAAATTTTTTAAAAAAAAAATTTTCAAAAAAAAAAAATTTCGAAAAAAAATTAAAAAAAAAGTTTAAAAAAAAAATTAAAAAAATAAAAAAAAAATTTTTAGAAAAAATCGAAAAAAAAAATTTTAGAAAAAAATTTCAAAAAAAAAATTCAAAAAAAAAATTTTCAAAAAAAAAATTCAAAAAAAAATAAAAAAAAGATTAAAAAAAAAATTTTTTAAAAAATTTCAAAAAAAAAATTCAAAAAAAAATTTATAAAAAAAAATTAAAAAAATAAAAAAAAACAAAAAAAAAATTTTAGAAAAAATTTTAAAAAATTTACAAAAAAAATTCAAAAAAAAATAAAAAAAAAAGATTCAAAAAAAATTTTAAAAAAAAATTCAAAAAAAATGTAAAAAAAAATTCAAAAAAAAATTTATAAAAAAAATCAAAAAAAAAATTTAAAAAATATTACAAAAAAAAATTGAAAAAAAAATTTTAAAAAAAATTTTTAAAAAAATTTAAAAAAAAATTCACAAAAAAAAAAATTTCATGAAAAAATTTTAAAAAATTTTCAAAAAAAAAATTGAAAAAAAAAATTAAGAAAAAAAAAATTCGAAAAAAAAAATTTTAAAAAAATTTTAAAAAAAATCGAAAAAAAAAATTTTCGGAAAAAAATTTCAAAAAAAAAATTAAAAAAAAAAATTTTCAAAAACAAAAATTCAAAAAAAAATAAAAAAAAGATTAAAAAAAAATTTCAAAAAAAAAATTTAAAAAAAAATTTTCAAAAAATTATTAAAAAAATAAAAAAAAACAAAAAAAAATTTTAAAAAAATTTCAAAAAAAAAACAAAAAAAAAATTTAAAAAAAATTAAAAAAAGTTACAAAAAAAAATAAAAAAAAAAATAAAAAAAAAAGATTAAAAAAAAATTTAAAAAAAAATTCAAAAAAAAATTTCAAAAAAAAATTCAAAAAAAAATTATAAAAAAAAATCAAAAAAATTTTTTAAAAAAATTACAAAAAAAAATTCAAAAAAAATTTGAAAAAAAAATTTAAAAAAATAAATTTCACAAAAAATTTTCGTAAAAAAAAATTTTCAAAAAAATAAAATTTCGAAAAAAAAATAAAAAAAAATTCAAAAAAAAACAAAAACAAATTTTAAAAAAAATTTTAAAAAATTTACAAAAAAAAATTCAAAAAAAATAAAAAAAAAGACTCAAAAAAAATTTAAAAAAAAAAATTCAAAAAAAAATTTCAAAAAAAAATTTATAAAAAAAAATCAAAAAAAATTTAGAAAAAATTACAAAAAAAAATCGAAAAAACAATTTAAAAAAAAATTTTGGAAAAAAAAAATTCAAAAAAAATTTCAAAAAAATAAAATTTCGAAAAAATTTTTTTTTTTAAATTTTCAAAAAAAAAAATTCGAAAAAAAATTTAAAAAAAAATTTTCAAAAAAAAATTTAAAAAATAAAAAAATTGAAAAGAAAATTTCAAAAAAAAAAATTTCAAAAAAAAATTTTCAAAAAAAAAATTGAAAAAAAAAATTTTAAAAAAATTCACAAAAAAAAATTTCAAAAAAAAAATTAAAAAAAAAATATTCAAAAAAAAAATTTACCAAAAAAATTAAAAAAAAAAAATTTCAAAAAAAAATTTTTAAAAAAATTTAAAAAAAATTCACAAAAAAAATTTCAAAAAAAAAATTAAAAAAAAAATATTCAAAAAAAAAATTTATAAAAAAAATCAAAAAAAAAATTTAAAAAAAATTACAAAAAAAAATTCGAAAAAAAAATTAAAAAAAAAAAAATTTCAAAAAAAAAATTAAAAAAAAAATATTCAAAAAAAAAATTTACCAAAAAAATAAAAAAAAAAAAATTTCAAAAAAAAATTTTTAAAAAAATTTTAAAAAAATTCACAAAAAAAATTTCAAAAAAAAAATTTAAAAAAAAAATATTCAAAAAAAAAATTTATCAAAAAAATTTCGAAAAAAAAATTAAAAAAAAAAAATTTCAAAAAAAAATTTTCAAAAAAAAAAATTTCGAAAAAAAATTTTCAAAAAAAAATTACAAAAATAATAAAAAAAACAAAAAAAAAATTTTAGAAAAAAATAAAAAAAAAGATTCAAAAAAAATTTTAAAAAAAATTTCAAAAAAAAATTTTTAAAAAAAAATTCAAAACAAAATTTATAAAAAAAATCAAAAAAAATTTAAAAAAAATTACAAAAAAAAATCGAAAAAAAATTTCAAAAAAAAAAACAAAAAAAATTTCAAAAAATTTACAAAAAAAAAATTCAAAAAAAAATAAAAAGATTCAAAAAAAGTTTTAAAAAAATTCACAAAAAAAATTCAAAAAAAAATTTAAAAAAAAATTTTCGTAAAAAAAATTTTCAAAAAAATAAAATTTCGAAAAAATTTTAAAAAAAAAAAAATTTTCAAAAAAAAAAATTTCGAAAAAAAATTAAAAAAAAAAGTTTAAAAAAAAAAATTAAAAAAATAAAAAAAAATTTTTAGAAAAAATCGAAAAAAAAAATTTTAGAAAAAAATTTCAAAAAAAAAATTCAAAAAAAATATTTTCAAAAAAAAAATTCAAAAAAAAATAAAAAAAAGATTAAAAAAAAATTTTTTTAAAAAATTTCAAAAAAAAAATTCAAAAAAAAATTTATAAAAAAAAAATTTTAAAAAAATTTATAAAAAAAATCAAAAAAAAAATTTAAAAAAAATTACAAAAAAAAAATAAAAAAAACAATTTAAAAAAAAATTTAAAAAAAATTACAAAAAAAAATTCAAAAAAAAATTGAAAAAAAAATTTAAAAAAAAAATTTAAAAAAAAATTTTCGTAAAAAAAATTTTCGTAAAAAAAATTTTCGTAAAAAAAATTTTCGTAAAAAAAATTTTCAAAAAAATGAAATTTCGAAAAAAAATTTTGAAGAAAAATTCAAAAAAAATTTCAAAAAAAAATTTAAATAAAATTCAAAAAAAATTTAAAAAAAAATTTAAAAAAAAAATTTGAAAAAAAATTAAAAAAAAAATATTCAAAAAAAAAATTTACAAAAAAAATTTCAAAAAAAAAATTAAAAAAAAAAAATTTCAAAAAAAAATTTTCAAAAAAAAAAAATTTCAAAAAAAAATATTCAAAAAAAAAATTTACCAAAAAAATTTAAAAAAAAAAATTTAAAAAAAAAATTTTTAAAAAAATTTAAAAAAAATTCACAAAAAAAATTTCAAAAAAAAAATTAAAAAAAAAATATTCAAAAAAAAAATTTATAAAAAAAATCAAAAAAAAAATTTAAAAAAAATTACAAAAAAAAATTCGAAAAAAAAATAAAAAAAATAAAAATTTCAAAAAAAAAATTGAAAAAAAAATATTCAAAAAAAAAATTTACCAAAAAAATTAAAAAAAAAAAATTTCAAAAAAAAATTTTTAAAAAAATTTTTAAAAAATTCACAAAAAAAATTTCAAAAAAAAAATTTAAAAAAAAAATATTCAAAAAAAAAATTTATCAAAGAAATTTCGAAAAAAAAATTAAAAAAAAAAAATTTCAAAAAAAAATTTTCAAAAAAAAAAATTTCGAAAAAAAATTTTCAAAAAAAAATTACAAAAATAATAAAAAAAACAAAAAAAAATTTTAGAAAAAATTTTAAAAAAATTTACAAAAAAAATTCAAAAAAAAATAAAAAAAAAGATTCAAAAAAAATTTTAAAAAAAATTTCAAAAAAAAATTTAAAAAAAAATTCAAAACAAAATTTATAAAAAAAATCAAAAAAAATTTAAAAAAAATTACAAAAAAAAATCGAAAAAAAATTTCAAAAAAAAAAACAAAAAAAATTTCAAAAAATTTACAAAAAAAAAATTCAAAAAAAAATAAAAAGATTCAAAAAAAGTTTTAAAAAAATTCACAAAAAAAATTCAAAAAAAAATGAAAAAAAAAATTTTCGTAAAAAAAATTTTCAAAAAAATAAAATTTCGAAAAAAATTTTTAAAAAAAAAAATTTTCAAAAAAAAAAAATTTCGAAAAAAAATTAAAAAAAAAAGTTTAAAAAAAAAATTAAAAAAATAAAAAAAAAATTTTTAGAAAAAATCGAAAAAAAAAATTAATTTTTTTTCGAAATTTTTTTTTTTTGAAAATTTTTTTTTTAAAAAATTTTTTTCGAAATTTTATTTTTTTGAAAATTTTTTTTACGAAAATTTTTTTTTTCATTTTTTTTTGAAATTTTTTTTGTGAATTTTTTTAAAACTTTTTTTGAATCTTTTTATTTTTTTTTGAATTTTTTTTTTGTAAATTTTTTGTAATTTTTTTTGTTTTTTTTTTGAAATTTTTTTTCGATTTTTTTTGTAATTTTTTTTTAATTTTTTTTGATTTTTTTTATAAATTTTGTTTTGAATTTTTTTTTTAAATTTTTTTTTGAAATTTTTTTTTTTTAATTTTTTTGGTAAATTTTTTTTTTGAATATTTTTTTTTTAATTTTTTTTTTGAAATTTTTTTTTTTTTTATTTTTTTTTCGAATTTTTTTTTGTAATTTTTTTTAAATTTTTTTTTTGATTTTTTTTATAAATTTTTTTTTTGAATATTTTTTTTTAAATTTTTTTTTTAAATTTTTTTTTCAATTTTTTTTTGAATTTTTTTTTGTAATTTTTTTTAAATTTTTTTTTAAATTGTTTTTTTTTATTTTTTTTTTGTAATTTTTTTTAAATTTTTTTTTTGATTTTTTTTATAATTTTTTTTTAAATTTTTTTTTTTTTAATTTTTTTTTGAATTTTTTTTTTGAAATTTTTTAAAAATTTTTTTTTTTAATCTTTTTTTTATTTTTTTTTGAATTTTTTTTTTCAAAATTTTTTTTTTGAATTTTTTTTTTGAAATTTTTTTCTAAAATTTTTTTTTTCGATTTTTTCTAAAAATTTTTTTTTTATTTTTTTAATTTTTTTTTTAAACTTTTTTTTTTAATTTTTTTTCGAAATTTTTTTTTTTTGAAAATTTTTTTTTAAAAAAATTTTTTTCGAAATTTTATTTTTTTGAAAATTTTTTTTACGAAAATTTTTTTTTTCATTTTTTTTTGAATTTTTTTGTGAATTTTTTTAAAACTTTTTTTTAAAATTTTTTTTCAATTTTTTTTTTGAATTTTTTTTCAAAATTTTTTTTCGAAATTTTATTTTTTTGAAATTTTTTTTTACGAAAATTTTTTTTACGAAAATTTTTTTTACGAAAATTTTTTTTGAAATTTTTTTTTTCAATTTTTTTTTAATCTTTTTTTTTTATTTTTTTTTGTAAATTTTTTTTAAATTTTTTCTAAAATTTTTTTTTTGTTTTTTTTTTATTTTTTTAATTTTTTTTTTTTAATTTTTTTTTAAATTTTTTTTCGAAATTTTTTTTTTTGAATATTTTTTTTATTTTTTTTTTGAAATTTTTTTTGTGAATTTTTTTTAAATTTTTTTAAAATTTTTTTTTTGAAATTTTTTTTTTTTTGGTAAATTTTTTTTGAATATTTTTTTTTTAATTTTTTTTTTGAAATTTTTTTTTGTGAATTTTTTTTAAATTTTTTAAAAAATTTTTTTTTTCAATTTTTTTTTTGAAAAATTTTTTTTTTTGAATTTTTTTTTTGAAATATTTTTCGAAAATTTTTTTTGAAATTTTTTTTTTTTGAAATTTTTTTTTCAATTTTTTTATTTTTCAAATTTTTTTTAAAATTTTTTTTCGAAATTTTTTTTTTTGAAAATTTTTCAAAAAAAAAATTTTTTTCGAAATTTTATTTTTTTGAAAATTTTTTTTACGAAAATTTTTTTTTTCATTTTTTTTTAATTTTTTTTTTTTCGAATTTTTTTTGTAATTTTTTTTAAATTTTTTTTTTGATTTTTTTTATAAATTTTTTTTTGAATTTCTTTTTGAAATTTTAAAAAAAATTTTTTTTTTTATCTTTTTTTTATTTTTTTTTGAATTTTTTTTTTGAAAATTTTTTTTTTTGAATTTTTTTTTTGAAATTTTTTTCGAAATTTTGTTTTTTCGATTTTTTCTAAAAATTTTTTTTTTATTTTTTAAATTTTTTTTTGAAACTTTTTTTTTAAATTTTTTTTCGAATTTTTTTTTTTTGTAATTTTTTTTAAATTTTTTTTTTGATTTTTTTTAAAATTTTTTTTAAATTTTTTTTTTATAAATTTTTTTTTGAATTTTTTTTTTTGAAATTTTTTAAAAAATTTTTTTTTTAATATTTTTTTTATTTTTTTTTGAATTTTTTTTTTTTAAATTTTTTTTTTGAATTTTTTTTTTGAAATTTTTTTCTAAAATTTTTTTTTTCGATTTTTTCTAAAAATTTTTTTTTTATTTTTTTAATTTTTTTTTAAACTTTTTTTTTTAATTTTTTTTCGAAATTTTTTTTTTTTGAAAATTTTTTTTTTAAAAAATTTTTTTCGAAATTTTATTTTTTTGAAAATTTTTTTTACGAAAATTTTTTTTTTCATTTTTTTTTGAATTTTTTTTGTGAATTTTTTTAAAACTTTTTTTGAATCTTTTTATTTTTTTTTGAATTTTTTTTTTGTAAATTTTTTGAAATTTTTTTTGTTTTTTTTTTTGAAATTTTTTTTCGATTTTTTTTTGTAATTTTTTTTAAATTTTTTTTGATTTTTTTATAAATTTTGTTTTGAATTTTTTTTTTAAATTTTTTTTTGAAATTTTTTTTAAAATTTTTTTTGAATCTTTTTTTTTATTTTTTTTTGAATTTTTTTTTGTAAATTTTTTAAAAATTTTTTCTAAAATTTTTTTTTTGTTTTTTTTATTATTTTTGTAATTTTTTTTTGAAAATTTTTTTTCGAAATTTTTTTTTTTGAAAATTTTTTTTTGAAATTTTTTTTTTTTAATTTTTTTTTCGAAATTTTTTTGATAAATTTTTTTTTTGAAATTTTTTTTGTGATTTTTTTTTTAATTTTTTTAAAAATTTTTTTTTTGAAATTTTTTTTTTTTAAATTTTTTTGGTAAATTTTTTTTTTTGAATATTTTTTTTTAAATTTTTTTTTTGAAATTTTTTTTTGTGAATTTTTTTTAAATTTTTTCAAAAATTTTTTTTTTCATTTTTTTTTTGAAAATTTTTTTTTTTGAATTTTTTTTTGAAATTTTTTTTGAAATTTTTTTTTTGAAATTTTTTTTTCAATTTTTTTATTTTTTAAATTTTTTTTTGAAAATTTTTTTTTAAATTTTTTTTCGAATTTTTTTTTTGAAAATTAAAAAAAAAAAAATTTTTTTCGAAATTTTATTTTTTTGAAATTTTTTTTGAATTTTTTTTTTCCAAAATTTTTTTTTAAATTGTTTTTTCGAATTTTTTTTTGTAATTTTTTCTAAATTTTTTTTGATTTTTTTTTATAAATTTTTTTTTGAAAAGTCTTTTTTTTATTTTTTTTGAATTTTTTTTTGTAAATTTTTTGTAAATTTTTTTTTAAAATTTGTTTTTGTTTTTTTTTGAATTTTTTTTTTATTTTTTTTCGAAATTTTATTTTTTTGAAAATTTTTTTTTACGAAAATTTTTTGTGAAATTTATTTTTTTAAATTTTTTTTTCAAATTTTTTTTGAATTTTTTTTGAATTTTTTTTTGAAATTTTTTTTTGAATTTTTTTTTAAATTTTTTTTTAATCTTTTTTTTTTATTTTTTTTTGAATTTTTTTTTGTAAATTTTTTAAAAATTTTTTTAAATTTTTTTTTTGTTTTTTTTTTGAAATTTTTTTAAAATTTTTTTTTGTTTTTTTTTATTTTTTTAATAATTTTTTGAAAATTTTTTTTTAATTTTTTTTTTGAAATTTTTTTTTAATCTTTTTTTTATTTTTTTTTGAATTTTTGTTTTTGAAAATTTTTTTTTTAATTTTTTTTTTGAAATTTTTTTCCGAAAATTTTTTTTTTCGATTTTTTTTAAAATTTTTTTAAAATTTTTTTTTACGAATTTTTTTTTTTCTTAATTTTTTTTTTCAATTTTTTTTTTTGAAAATTTTTTAAAATTTTTTCATGAAATTTTTTTTTTTGTGAATTTTTTTTTAAATTTTTTTAAAAATTTTTTTTAAAATTTTTTTTTTGTAATATTTTTTAAATTTTTTTTTTGATTTTTTTTATAAATTTTTTTTTGAATTTTTTTTTTACATTTTTTTTTGAATTTTTTTTAAAAATTTTTTTTGAATCTTTTTTTTTTATTTTTTTTTGAATTTTTTTTGTAAATTTTTTAAAATTTTTTCTAAAATTTTTTTTTGTTTTTTTTTTATTTTTTTAATTTTTTTTTGAAAATTTTTTTTCGAAATTTTTTTTTTTTGAATATTTTTTTTTTAAATTTTTTTTCGAATTTTTTTTTTAAATTTTTTTAAAAATTTTTTTTTAAATTTTTTTTGAATTTTATTTAAATTTTTTTTTGAAATTTTTTTTGAATTTTTCTTCAAAATTTTTTTTCGAAATTTCATTTTTTTGAAAATTTTTTTTACGAAAATTTTTTTACGAAAATTTTTTTTACGAAAATTTTTTTTACGAGAATTTTTTTTGAAATTTTTTTTTTTAATTTTTTTTTCAATTTTTTTTTTAATTTTTTTTTGTAATTTTTTTTAAATTTTTTTTTAAATTGTTTTTTTTTATTTTTTTTTTGTAATTTTATTTAATTTTTTTTTTTGATTTTTTTTATAAATTTTTTTTAAATTTTTTTTTTATAAATTTTTTTTTGAATTTTTTTTTGAAATTTTTAAAAAAATTTTTTTTTTAATCTTTTTTTTATTTTTTTTTGAATTTTTTTTTGAAAATTTTTTTTTTTGAATTTTTTTTTTTAAATTTTTTTCTAAAATTTTTTTTTTCGATTTTTTCTAAAAATTTTTTTTTTATTTTTTTAATTTTTTTTTTAAACTTTTTTTTTTAATTTTTTTTCGAAATTTTTTTTTTTTGAAAATTTTTTGTTTTTTAAATTTTTTTCGAAATTTTATTTTTTTGAAAATTTTTTTTACGAAAATTTTTTTTTTCATTTTTTTTTGAATTTTTTTTGTGAATTTTTTTAAAACTTTTTTTGAATCTTTTTATTTTTTTTTGAATTTTTTTTTTTGTAAATTTTTTGAAATTTTTTTTGTTTTTTTTTTTGAAATTTTTTTTCGATTTTTTTTTGTAATTTTTTTTAAATTTTTTTTGATTTTTTTTATAAATTTTGTTTTGAATTTTTTTTTAAATTTTTTTTTGAAATTTTTTTTAAAATTTTTTTTGAATCTTTTTTTTTATTTTTTTTTGAATTTTTTTTGTAAATTTTTTTAAAATTTTTTCTAAAATTTTTTTTTTGTTTTTTTTATTATTTTTGTAATTTTTTTTTGAAAATTTTTTTTCGAAATTTTTTTTTTTGAAAATTTTTTTTTGAAATTTTTTTTTTTTAATTTTTTTTTCGAAATTTTTTTGATAAATTTTTTTTTTGAATATTTTTTTTTTAAATTTTTTTTTTGAAATTTTTTTTGTGAATTTTTTAAAATTTTTTAAAAAATTCACAAAAAAAATTTCAAAAAAAAAATAAAAAAAAAAAATATTCAAAAAAAAAATTTATCAAAAAAATTTCGAAAAAAAAATTAAAAAAAAAAAATTTCAAAAAAAAATTTTCAAAAAAAAAAATTTCGAAAAAAAATTTTCAAAAAAAAATTACAAAAATAATAAAAAAAACAAAAAAAAAATTTTAGAAAAAATTTTAAAAAAATTTACAAAAAAAATTCAAAAAAAAATAAAAAAAAAGATTCAAAAAAAATTTTAAAAAAAATTTCAAAAAAAAATTTAAAAAAAAATTCAAAACAAAATTTATAAAAAAAATCAAAAAAAATTTAAAAAAAATTACAAAAAAAAATCGAAAAAAAATTTCAAAAAAAAAAACAAAAAAAATTTCAAAAAATTTACAAAAAAAAAAATTCAAAAAAAAATAAAAAGATTCAAAAAAAGTTTTAAAAAAATTCACAAAAAAAATTCAAAAAAAAATGAAAAAAAAAATTTTCGTAAAAAAAATTTTCAAAAAAATAAAATTTCGAAAAAAATTTTTAAAAAAAAAAATTTTCAAAAAAAAAAAATTTCGAAAAAAAATTAAAAAAAAAAGTTTAAAAAAAAAATTAAAAAAATAAAAAAAAAATTTTTAGAAAAAATCGAAAAAAAAAATTTTAGAAAAAAGTTTCAAAAAAAAAATTCAAAAAAAAAATTTTCAAAAAAAAATTCAAAAAAAAATAAAAAAAAGATTAAAAAAAAAATTTTTTAAAAAATTTCAAAAAAAAATTCAAAAAAAAATTTATAAAAAAAAAATTTAAAAAAAATTTATAAAAAAAATCAAAAAAAAAATTTAAATAAAATTACAAAAAAAAAATAAAAAAAAACAATTTAAAAAAAAATTTAAAAAAAATCACAAAAAAAAATTAAAAAAAAAATTGAAAAAAAAATTAAAAAAAAAAATTTCAAAAAAAATTCTCGTAAAAAAAATTTTCGTAAAAAAAATTTTCGTAAAAAAATTTTCGTAAAAAAATTTTCAAAAAAATGAAATTTCGAAAAAAAATTTTGAAGAAAAATTCAAAAAAAATTTCAAAAAAAAATTTAAATAAAATTCAAAAAAAATTAAAAAAAAAATTTAAAAAAAAATTTAAAAAAAAAATTCGAAAAAAAATTAAAAAAAAAAATATTCAAAAAAAAAAAAATTTCGAAAAAAAATTTTCAAAAAAAAATTAAAAAAATAAAAAAAAAACAAAAAAAAATTTTAGAAAAAATTTTAAAAAATTTACAAAAAAAATTCAAAAAAAAATAAAAAAAAAAGATTCAAAAAAAATTTTAAAAAAAAATTCAAAAAAAAATGTAAAAAAAAAATTCAAAAAAAATTTATAAAAAAAATCAAAAAAAAAATTTAAAAAATATTACAAAAAAAAAATTTTAAAAAAAATTTTTAAAAAAATTTAAAAAAAAATTCACAAAAAAAAAAATTTCATGAAAAAATTTTAAAAAATTTTCAAAAAAAAAAATTGAAAAAAAAAATTAAGAAAAAAAAAAATTCGTAAAAAAAAATTTTAAAAAAATTTTAAAAAAAATCGAAAAAAAAAATTTTCGGAAAAAAATTTCAAAAAAAAAATTAAAAAAAAAATTTTCAAAAACAAAAATTCAAAAAAAAATAAAAAAAAGATTAAAAAAAAATTTCAAAAAAAAAATTAAAAAAAAATTTTCAAAAAATTATTAAAAAAATAAAAAAAAAACAAAAAAAAATTTTAAAAAAATTTCAAAAAAAAAACAAAAAAAAAATTTAAAAAAATTTTTAAAAAATTTACAAAAAAAAATTCAAAAAAAAATAAAAAAAAAAGATTAAAAAAAAATTTTAAAAAAAATTCAAAAAAAAATTTCAAAAAAAAATTCAAAAAAAATTCAAAAAAAATTTGAAAAAAAAATTTAAAAAAATAAATTTCACAAAAAATTTTCGTAAAAAAAAATTTTCAAAAAAATAAAATTTCGAAAAAAAATAAAAAAAAAATTCAAAAAAAAACAAAAACAAATTTTAAAAAAAAATTTACAAAAAATTTACAAAAAAAAATTCAAAAAAAATAAAAAAAAGACTTTTCAAAAAAAAATTTATAAAAAAAAATCAAAAAAAATTTAGAAAAAATTACAAAAAAAAATTCGAAAAAACAATTTAAAAAAAAATTTTGGAAAAAAAAAATTCAAAAAAAATTTCAAAAAAATAAAATTTCGAAAAAAATTTTTTTTTTTTTAATTTTCAAAAAAAAAAATTCGAAAAAAAATTAAAAAAAAAATTTTCAAAAAAAAATTTAAAAAATAAAAAAATTGAAAAAAAAATTTCAAAAAAAAAATTTCAAAAAAAATTTCAAAAAAAAATTCAAAAAAAAAAATTTTCAAAAAAAAAATGAAAAAAAAAATTTTTGAAAAAATTTAAAAAAAATTCACAAAAAAAAATTTCAAAAAAAAAATTTAAAAAAAAATATTCAAAAAAAAAAATTTACCAAAAAAATTTAAAAAAAAAAAATTTCAAAAAAAAAATTTTTAAAAAAATTAAAAAAAAAATCACAAAAAAAATTTCAAAAAAAAAATTTATCAAAAAAATTTCGAAAAAAAAATTTAAAAAAAAAAATTTCGAAAAAAAATTTTCAAAAAAAAATTACAAAAATAATAAAAAAAACAAAAAAAAAATTTTAGAAAAAATTTTAAAAAAATTTACAAAAAAAAATTCAAAAAAAAATAAAAAAAAAGATTCAAAAAAAATTTTAAAAAAAATTTCAAAAAAAAATTTAAAAAAAAAAATTCAAAACAAAATTTATAAAAAAAATCAAAAAAAATTTAAAAAAAATTACAAAAAAAAATCGAAAAAAAATTTCAAAAAAAAAAACAAAAAAAATTTCAAAAAATTTACAAAAAAAAAATTCAAAAAAAAATAAAAAGATTCAAAAAAAGTTTTAAAAAAATTCACAAAAAAAATTCAAAAAAAAATGAAAAAAAAAATTTTCGTAAAAAAAATTTTCAAAAAAATAAAATTTCGAAAAAAATTTTTAAAAAAAAAAATTTTCAAAAAAAAAAAATTTCGAAAAAAAATTAAAAAAAAAAGTTTAAAAAAAAATTAAAAAAATAAAAAAAAAATTTTTAGAAAAAATCGAAAAAAAAAATTTTAGAAAAAAATTTCAAAAAAAAAAATTCAAAAAAAAAATTTAAAAAAAAAAAATTCAAAAAAAAATAAAAAAAATATTAAAAAAAAAATTTTTTAAAAAATTTCAAAAAAAAAATTCAAAAAAAAATTTATAAAAAAAAAATTTAAAAAAAATTTATAAAAAAAATCAAAAAAAAAATTTAAAAAAAATTACAAAAAAAAAAATTTCGAAAAAAAATTTAAAAAAAAAGTTTCAAAAAAAAATTTAAAAAATAAAAAAAAAATTTTTAGAAAAAATCGAAAAAAACAAAATTTCGAAAAAAATTTCAAAAAAAAAATTCAAAAAAAAAAATTTTCAAAAAAAAAATTCAAAAAAAAATAAAAAAAAGATAAAAAAAAAAATTTTTTTTTAAATTTCAAAACGAAATTCAAAAAAAAATTTATAAAAAAAATCAAAAAAAAAATTTAAAAAAAATTACAAAAAAAATTCGAAAAAAAAAAAATTAAAAAAAAATGAAAAAAAAAATTTTCGTAAAAAAAATTTTCAAAAAAATAAAATTTCGAAAAAAATTTTTCAAAAAAAAAATTTTTTTCGAAATTTTATTTTTTTGAAAATTTTTTTTACGAAAATTTTTTTTTTCATTTTTTTTTAATTTTTTTTTTTTCGAATTTTTTTTGTAATTTTTTTTAAATTTTTTTTTTGATTTTTTTTATAAATTTTTTTTTGAATTTCTTTTTGAAATTTTAAAAAAAATTTTTTTTTTTATCTTTTTTTTATTTTTTTTTGAATTTTTTTTTTGAAAATTTTTTTTTTTGAATTTTTTTTTTGAAATTTTTTTCGAAATTTTGTTTTTTCGATTTTTTCTAAAAATTTTTTTTTTATTTTTTAAATTTTTTTTTGAAACTTTTTTTTTAAATTTTTTTTCGAAATTTTTTTTTTTGTAATTTTTTTTAAATTTTTTTTTTGATTTTTTTTATAAATTTTTTTTAAATTTTTTTTTTATAAATTTTTTTTTGAATTTTTTTTTTGAAATTTTTTAAAAAATTTTTTTTTTAATATTTTTTTTATTTTTTTTTGAATTTTTTTTTTTAAATTTTTTTTTTGAATTTTTTTTTTTGAAATTTTTTTCTAAAATTTTTTTTTTCGATTTTTTCTAAAAATTTTTTTTTTATTTTTTTAATTTTTTTTTAAACTTTTTTTTTTAATTTTTTTTCGAAATTTTTTTTTTTTTGAAAATTTTTTTTTTAAAAAATTTTTTTCGAAATTTTATTTTTTTGAAAATTTTTTTTACGAAAATTTTTTTTTTCATTTTTTTTTGAATTTTTTTTGTGAATTTTTTTAAAACTTTTTTTGAATCTTTTTATTTTTTTTTGAATTTTTTTTTTGTAAATTTTTTGAAATTTTTTTTGTTTTTTTTTTTGAAATTTTTTTTCGATTTTTTTTTGTAATTTTTTTTAAATTTTTTTTGATTTTTTTTATAAATTTTGTTTTGAATTTTTTTTTTTAATTTTTTTTTGAAATTTTTTTTAAAATTTTTTTTGAATCTTTTTTTTTATTTTTTTTTGAATTTTTTTTTGTAAATTTTTTTAAAATTTTTTCTAAAATTTTTTTTTTGTTTTTTTTATTATTTTTGTAATTTTTTTTTGAAAATTTTTTTTCGAAATTTTTTTTTTTGAAAATTTTTTTTTGAAATTTTTTTTTTTTAATTTTTTTTTCGAAATTTTTTTGATAAATTTTTTTTTGAAATTTTTTTTGTGATTTTTTTTTTAATTTTTTTAAAAATTTTTTTTTTGAAATTTTTTTTTTTAAATTTTTTTGGTAAATTTTTTTTTTTGAATATTTTTTTTTAAATTTTTTTTTAATCTTTTTTTTTTATTTTTTTTTGTAAATTTTTTTTAAATTTTTTCTAAAATTTTTTTTTTGTTTTTTTTTTATTTTTTTAATTTTTTTTTTTAATTTTTTTTTTAAATTTTTTTTCGAAATTTTTTTTTTTGAATATTTTTTTTATTTTTTTTTTGAAATTTTTTTTGTGAATTTTTTTTAAATTTTTTTAAAATTTTTTTTTTGAAATTTTTTTTTTTTTGGTAAATTTTTTTTGAATATTTTTTTTTAAATTTTTTTTTTGAAATTTTTTTTTGTGAATTTTTTTTAAATTTTTTAAAAAATTTTTTTTTTCAATTTTTTTTTTGAAAAATTTTTTTTTTTGAATTTTTTTTTTGAAATATTTTTCGAAAATTTTTTTTGAAATTTTTTTTTTTTGAAATTTTTTTTTCAATTTTTTTATTTTTCAAATTTTTTTTAAAATTTTTTTTCGAAATTTTTTTTTTTGAAAATTCTTCAAAAAAAAAATTTTTTTCGAAATTTTATTTTTTTGAAAATTTTTTTTACGAAAATTTTTTATTTCATTTTTTTTTAATTTTTTTTTTTTCGAATTTTTTTTGTAATTTTTTTTAATTTTTTTTTTGATTTTTTTTATAAATTTTTTTTTGAATTTCTTTTTGAAATTTTAAAAAAAATTTTTTTTTTTATCTTTTTTTTATTTTTTTTTGAATTTTTTTTTTGAAAATTTTTTTTTTTGAATTTTTTTTTTGAAATTTTTTTCGAAATTTTGTTTTTTCGATTTTTTCTAAAAATTTTTTTTTTATTTTTTAAATTTTTTTTTGAAACTTTTTTTTTAAATTTTTTTTCGAAATTTTTTTTTTGTAATTTTTTTTAAATTTTTTTTTTGATTTTTTTTATAAATTTTTTTTTAATTTTTTTTTTATAAATTTTTTTTTGAATTTTTTTTTTGAAATTTTTTAAAAAATTTTTTTTTAATATTTTTTTTATTTTTTTTTGAATTTTTTTTTTTTAAATTTTTTTTTTGAATTTTTTTTTTTGAAATTTTTTTCTAAAATTTTTTTTTTCGATTTTTTCTAAAAATTTTTTTTTTATTTTTTTAATTTTTTTTTAAACTTTTTTTTTTAATTTTTTTTCGAAATTTTTTTTTTTTGAAAATTTTTTTTTTAAAAAATTTTTTTCGAAATTTTATTTTTTTGAAAATTTTTTTTACGAAAATTTTTTTTTTCATTTTTTTTTGAATTTTTTTTGTGAATTTTTTTAAAACTTTTTTTGAATCTTTTTATTTTTTTTTGAATTTTTTTTTTGTAAATTTTTTGAAATTTTTTTTGTTTTTTTTTTTGAAATTTTTTTTCGATTTTTTTTTGTAATTTTTTTTTAATTTTTTTTGATTTTTTTTATAAATTTTGTTTTGAATTTTTTTTTTTAAATTTTTTTTTGAAATTTTTTTTAAAATTTTTTTTGAATCTTTTTTTTTATTTTTTTTTGAATTTTTTTTTGTAAATTTTTTTAAAATTTTTTCTAAAATTTTTTTTTTGTTTTTTTTATTATTTTTGTAATTTTTTTTTGAAAATTTTTTTTCGAAATTTTTTTTTTTGAAAATTTTTTTTTTAAATTTTTTTTTTTTAATTTTTTTTTCGAAATTTTTTTGATAAATTTTTTTTTTGAAATTTTTTTTGTGATTTTTTTTTTAATTTTTTTAAAAATTTTTTTTTTGAAATTTTTTTTTTTAAATTTTTTTGGTAAATTTTTTTTTTTGAATATTTTTTTTTAAATTTTTTTTTTGAAATTTTTTTTTGTGAATTTTTTTTAAATTTTTTCAAAAATTTTTTTTTTCATTTTTTTTTTGAAAATTTTTTTTTTTGAATTTTTTTTTGAAATTTTTTTTGAAATTTTTTTTTTGAAATTTTTTTTTCAATTTTTTTATTTTTTAAATTTTTTTTTGAAAATTTTTTTTTAAATTTTTTTTCGAATTTTTTTTTTTTGAAAATTAAAAAAAAAAAATTTTTTTCGAAATTTTATTTTTTTGAAATTTTTTTTGAATTTTTTTTTTCCAAAATTTTTTTTTAAATTGTTTTTTCGAATTTTTTTTTGTAATTTTTTCTAAATTTTTTTTGATTTTTTTTTATAAATTTTTTTTTGAAAAGTCTTTTTTTTATTTTTTTTGAATTTTTTTTTGTAAATTTTTTGTAAATTTTTTTTTAAAATTTGTTTTTGTTTTTTTTTGAATTTTTTTTTTATTTTTTTTCGAAATTTTATTTTTTTGAAAATTTTTTTTTACGAAAATTTTTTGTGAAATTTATTTTTTTAAATTTTTTTTTCAAATTTTTTTTGAATTTTTTTTGAATTTTTTTTTGAAATTTTTTTTTGAATTTTTTTTTAAATTTTTTTTTAATCTTTTTTTTTTATTTTTTTTTGAATTTTTTTTTGTAAATTTTTTAAAAATTTTTTTAAATTTTTTTTTTGTTTTTTTTTTTAAATTTTTTTAAAATTTTTTTTTGTTTTTTTTTATTTTTTTAATAATTTTTTGAAAATTTTTTTTTAATTTTTTTTTTGAAATTTTTTTTTAATCTTTTTTTTATTTTTTTTTGAATTTTTGTTTTTGGAAATTTTTTTTTTAATTTTTTTTTTTGAAATTTTTTTCCGAAAATTTTTTTTTTCGATTTTTTTTTAAATTTTTTTAAAATTTTTTTTTACGAATTTTTTTTTTTCTTAATTTTTTTTTTCAATTTTTTTTTTTGAAAATTTTTTAAAATTTTTTCATGAAATTTTTTTTTTTGTGAATTTTTTTTTAAATTTTTTTAAAAATTTTTTTTAAAATTTTTTTTTTGTAATATTTTTTAAATTTTTTTTTTGATTTTTTTTATAAATTTTTTTTTGAATTTTTTTTTTACATTTTTTTTTGAATTTTTTTTTTAAATTTTTTTTGAATCTTTTTTTTTTATTTTTTTTTGAATTTTTTTTGTAAATTTTTTAAAATTTTTTCTAAAATTTTTTTTTGTTTTTTTTTTATTTTTTTAATTTTTTTTTGAAAATTTTTTTTCGAAATTTTTTTTTTTTGAATATTTTTTTTTTAAATTTTTTTTCGAATTTTTTTTTTAAATTTTTTTTTAAATTTTTTTTTAAATTTTTTTTGAATTTTATTTAAATTTTTTTTTGAAATTTTTTTTGAATTTTTCTTCAAAATTTTTTTTCGAAATTTCATTTTTTTGAAAATTTTTTTTACGAAAATTTTTTTACGAAAATTTTTTTTACGAAAATTTTTTTTACGAGAATTTTTTTTGAAATTTTTTTTTTTAATTTTTTTTTCAATTTTTTTTTTAATTTTTTTTTGTAATTTTTTTTAAATTTTTTTTTAAATTGTTTTTTTTTATTTTTTTTTTGTAATTTTATTTAAATTTTTTTTTTGATTTTTTTTATAAATTTTTTTTAAATTTTTTTTTTATAAATTTTTTTTTGAATTTTTTTTTGAAATTTTTTAAAAAATTTTTTTTTTAATCTTTTTTTTATTTTTTTTTGAATTTTTTTTTGAAAATTTTTTTTTTTGAATTTTTTTTTTGAAATTTTTTTCTAAAATTTTTTTTTTCGATTTTTTCTAAAAATTTTTTTTTTATTTTTTTAATTTTTTTTTTAAACTTTTTTTTTTAATTTTTTTTCGAAATTTTTTTTTTTTGAAAATTTTTTTTTTTAAAAATTTTTTTCGAAATTTTATTTTTTTGAAAATTTTTTTTACGAAAATTTTTTTTTTCATTTTTTTTTGAATTTTTTTTGTGAATTTTTTTAAAACTTTTTTTGAATCTTTTTATTTTTTTTTGAATTTTTTTTTTTGTAAATTTTTTGAAATTTTTTTTGTTTTTTTTTTTGAAATTTTTTTTCGATTTTTTTTTGTAATTTTTTTTAAATTTTTTTGATTTTTTTTATAAATTTTGTTTTGAATTTTTTTTTAAATTTTTTTTTGAAATTTTTTTAAAAATTTTTTTTGAATCTTTTTTTTAATTTTTTTTTGAATTTTTTTTGTAAATTTTTTTAAAATTTTTTCTAAAATTTTTTTTTTGTTTTTTTTATTATTTTTGTAATTTTTTTTTGAAAATTTTTTTTCGAAATTTTTTTTTTTGAAAATTTTTTTTTGAAATTTTTTTTTTTTAATTTTTTTTTCGAAATTTTTTTGATAAATTTTTTTTTTGAATATTTTTTTTTTAAATTTTTTTTTTGAAATTTTTTTTGTGAATTTTTTAAAAATTTTTAAAAAAATTTTTAAAAAATTCACAAAAAAAATTTCAAAAAAAAAATTTAAAAAAAAAATATTCAAAAAAAAAATTTATCAAAAAAATTTCGAAAAAAAAATTAAAAAAAAAAAATTTCAAAAAAAAATTTTCAAAAAAAAAAATTTCGAAAAAAAATTTTCAAAAAAAAATTACAAAAATAATAAAAAAAACAAAAAAAAAATTTTAGAAAAAATTTTAAAAAAATTTACAAAAAAAATTCAAAAAAAAATAAAAAAAAAGATTCAAAAAAAATTTTAAAAAAAATTTCAAAAAAAAATTTAAAAAAAAATTCAAAACAAAATTTATAAAAAAAATCAAAAAAAATTTAAAAAAAATTACAAAAAAAAATCGAAAAAAAATTTCAAAAAAAAAAACAAAAAAATTTCAAAAAATTTACAAAAAAAAAAATTCAAAAAAAAATAAAAAGATTCAAAAAAAGTTTTAAAAAAATTCACAAAAAAAATTCAAAAAAAAATGAAAAAAAAAATTTTCGTAAAAAAAATTTTCAAAAAAATAAAATTTCGAAAAAAATTTTTTAAAAAAAAAATTTTCAAAAAAAAAAAATTTCGAAAAAAAATTAAAAAAAAAAGTTTAAAAAAAAAATTAAAAAAATAAAAAAAAAATTTTTAGAAAAAATCGAAAAAAAAAATTTTAGAAAAAAATTTCAAAAAAAAAATTCAAAAAAAAAAATTTTCAAAAAAAAATTCAAAAAAAAATAAAAAAAAGATTAAAAAAAAAATTTTTTTAAAAATTTCAAAAAAAAATTCAAAAAAAAATTTATAAAAAAAAAATTTAAAAAAAATTTATAAAAAAAATCAAAAAAAAAAATTAAATAAAATTACAAAAAAAAAATAAAAAAAAACAATTTAAAAAAAAATTTAAAAAAAATTACAAAAAAAAATTAAAAAAAAAATTGAAAAAAAAATTAAAAAAAAAAATTTCAAAAAAAATTCTCGTAAAAAAAATTTTCGTAAAAAAAATTTTCGTAAAAAAATTTTCGTAAAAAAAATTTTCAAAAAAATGAAATTTCGAAAAAAAATTTTGAAGAAAAATTCAAAAAAAATTTCAAAAAAAAATTTAAATAAAATTCAAAAAAAATTTAAAAAAAAATTTAAAAAAAAATTAAAAAAAAAAATTCGAAAAAAAATTTAAAAAAAAAATATTCAAAAAAAAAAAATTTCGAAAAAAAATTTTCAAAAAAAAATTAAAAAAATAAAAAAAAAACAAAAAAAAATTTTAGAAAAAATTTTAAAAAATTTACAAAAAAAATTCAAAAAAAAATAAAAAAAAAAGATTCAAAAAAAATTTTAAAAAAAAATTCAAAAAAAAATGTAAAAAAAAAATTCAAAAAAAAATTTATAAGAAAAATCAAAAAAAAAATTTAAAAAATATTACAAAAAAAAAATTTAAAAAAAAATTTTTAAAAAAATTTTAAAAAAAATTCACAAAAAAAAAAATTTCATGAAAAAATTTTAAAAAATTTTCAAAAAAAAAAATTGAAAAAAAAAATTAAGAAAAAAAAAATTCGTAAAAAAAAATTTTAAAAAAATTTTAAAAAAAATCGAAAAAAAAAATTTTCGGAAAAAAATTTCAAAAAAAAAATTAAAAAAAAAATTTTCAAAAACAAAAATTCAAAAAAAAATAAAAAAAAGATTAAAAAAAAATTTCAAAAAAAAAATTAAAAAAAAATTTTCAAAAAATTATTAAAAAAATAAAAAAAAACAAAAAAAAATTTTAAAAAAATTTCAAAAAAAAAACAAAAAAAAAAATTAAAAAAATTTTTAAAAAATTTACAAAAAAAAATTCAAAAAAAAATAAAAAAAAAAGATTAAAAAAAAATTTAAAAAAAAATTCAAAAAAAAATTTCAAAAAAAAATTCAAAAAAAATTCAAAAAAAATTTGAAAAAAAAATTTAAAAAAATAAATTTCACAAAAAATTTTCGTAAAAAAAATTTTCAAAAAAATAAAATTTCGAAAAAAAATAAAAAAAAAATTCAAAAAAAAACAAAAACAAATTTTAAAAAAAAATTTACAAAAAATTTACAAAAAAAATTCAAAAAAAATAAAAAAAAGACTTTTCAAAAAAAAATTTATAAAAAAAAATCAAAAAAAATTTAGAAAAAATTACAAAAAAAAATTCGAAAAAACAATTTAAAAAAAAATTTTGGAAAAAAAAAATTCAAAAAAAATTTCAAAAAAATAAAATTTCGAAAAAAATTTTTTTTTTTTTAATTTTCAAAAAAAAAAAATTCGAAAAAAAATTTAAAAAAAAATTTTCAAAAAAAAATTTAAAAAATAAAAAAATTGAAAAAAAAATTTCAAAAAAAAAATTTCAAAAAAAATTTCAAAAAAAAATTCAAAAAAAAAAATTTTCAAAAAAAAAATGAAAAAAAAAATTTTTGAAAAATTTTTAAAAAAATTCACAAAAAAAAATTTCAAAAAAAAAATTTAAAAAAAAATATTCAAAAAAAAAAATTTACCAAAAAAATTTAAAAAAAAAAAAATTCAAAAAAAAAATTTTTAAAAAAATTAAAAAAAAAATCACAAAAAAAATTTCAAAAAAAAAATTTATCAAAAAAATTTCGAAAAAAAAATTAAAAAAAAAAAATTTCAAAAAAAAATTTTCAAAAAAAAAAATTTCGAAAAAAAATTTTCAAAAAAAAATTACAAAAATAATAAAAAAAACAAAAAAAAAATTTTAGAAAAAATTTTAAAAAAATTTACAAAAAAAAATTCAAAAAAAAATAAAAAAAAAGATTCAAAAAAAATTTTAAAAAAAATTTCAAAAAAAAATTTAAAAAAAAAAATTCAAAACAAAATTTATAAAAAAAATCAAAAAAAATTTTAAAAAAATTACAAAAAAAAATCGAAAAAAAATTTCAAAAAAAAAAACAAAAAAAATTTCAAAAAATTTACAAAAAAAAAATTCAAAAAAAAATAAAAAGATTCAAAAAAAGTTTTAAAAAAATTCACAAAAAAAATTAAAAAAAATGAAAAAAAAAATTTTCGTAAAAAAAATTTTCAAAAAAATAAAATTTCGAAAAAAATTTTTTAAAAAAAAAATTTTCAAAAAAAAAAAATTTCGAAAAAAAATTAAAAAAAAAAGTTTAAAAAAAAATTTAAAAAATAAAAAAAAAATTTTTAGAAAAAATCGAAAAAAAAAATTTTAGAAAAAAATTTCAAAAAAAAAAATTCAAAAAAAAAATTTAAAAAAAAAAAATTCAAAAAAAAATAAAAAAAATATTAAAAAAAAATTTTTTAAAAAATTTCAAAAAAAAAATTCATAAAAAAATTTATAAAAAAAAAATTTAAAAAAAATTTATAAAAAAAATCAAAAAAAAAATTTAAAAAAAATTACAAAAAAAAAAATTTCGAAAAAAAATTTAAAAAAAAAGTTTCAAAAAAAAATTTAAAAAATAAAAAAAAAATTTTTAGAAAAAATCGAAAAAACAAAATTTCGAAAAAATTTCAAAAAAAAAATTCAAAAAAAAAAATTTTCAAAAAAAAAATTCAAAAAAAAATAAAAAAAAGATAAAAAAAAAAATTTTTTTTAAAATTTCAAAAAGAAATTCAAAAAAAAATTTATAAAAAAAATCAAAAAAAAAATTTAAAAAAAATTACAAAAAAAATTCGAAAAAAAAAAAATTAAAAAAAAATGAAAAAAAAAATTTTCGTAAAAAAAATTTTCAAAAAAATAAAATTTCGAAAAAAATTTTTTTTTTGAAAAATTTTCAAAAAAAAAAATTTCGAAAAAAAATTTTAAAAAAAATTTGAAAAATAAAAAAATTGAAAAAAAAATTTCAAAAAAAAAAAATTTCAAAAAAAATTTTCGAAAAATATTTCAAAAAAAAAATTCAAAAAAAAAAATTTTTCAAAAAAAAAATTGAAAAAAAAAATTTTTTAAAAAATTTAAAAAAAATTCACAAAAAAAAATTTCAAAAAAAAAATTAAAAAAAAAATATTCAAAAAAAATTTACCAAAAAAAAAAAAATTTCAAAAAAAAAATTTTAAAAAAATTTAAAAAAAATTCACAAAAAAAATTTCAAAAAAAAAATAAAAAAAATATTAAAAAAAAAAAAATTTCGAAAAAAAATTTAAAAAAAAATTTAAAAAAAAAAATTAAAAAAATAAAAAAAAAACAAAAAAAAAATTTTAGAAAAAATTTAAAAAAAATTTACAAAAAAAAATAAAAAAAAAAGATTAAAAAAAAATTGAAAAAAAAAAATTTCAAAAAAAATTTTCGTAAAAAAAATTTTCGTAAAAAAAATTTTCGTAAAAAAAAATTTCAAAAAAATAAAATTTCGAAAAAAAATTTTGAAAAAAAATTCAAAAAAAAAATTGAAAAAAAATTTAAAAAAAAAGTTTTAAAAAAATTCACAAAAAGAATTCAAAAAAAAATGAAAAAAAAAATTTTCGTAAAAAAAATTTTCAAAAAAATAAAATTTCGAAAAAAATTTTTAAAAAAAAAAATTTTCAAAAAAAAACATTTCGAAAAAAAATTAAAAAAAAAAGTTTCAAAAAAAAATTTAAAAAATAAAAAAAAAATTTTTAGAAAAAATCGAAAAAAAAAATTTTAGAAAAATATTTCAAAAAAAAAATTCAAAAAAAAAATTTTCAAAAAAAAAATTCAAAAAAAAATAAAAAAAAGATTAAAAAAAAAAATTTTTAAAAAATTTCAAAAAAAAAATTCAAAAAAAAATTTATAAAAAAAAAATTTAAAAAAAATTTATAAAAAAAATCAAAAAAAAAATTAAAAAAAAATTACAAAAAAAAAATCGAAAAAAACAATTAAAAAAAAAATTAAAAAAAATTACAAAAAAAATTGAAAAAAAAATTAAAAAAAAAAATTTCAAAAAAAAAATAAAAAAAATATTCAAAAAAAAAAAATTTCGAAAAAAAATTTAAAAAAAAATTTTAAAAAAAAAATTAAAAAAATAAAAAAAAAACAAAAAAAAAATTTTAGAAAAAATTTAAAAAAAATTTACAAAAAAAAATAAAAAAAAAAGATTAAAAAAAAGTTTTAAAAAAATTCACAAAAAAATTAAAAAAAAAATGAAAAAAAAAATTTTCGTAAAAAAAATTTTCAAAAAAATAAAATTTCGAAAAAAATTTTTTAAAAAAAAAATTTTCAAAAAAAAAAAATTTCGAAAAAAAATTAAAAAAAAAGTTTAAAAAAAAAATTAAAAAAATAAAAAAAAATTTTTAGAAAAAATCGAAAAAAAAAATTTTAGAAAAAAATTTCAAAAAAAAAATTCAAAAAAAAAATTTTGAAAAAAAAAATTCAAAAAAAAATAAAAAAAAGATTAAAAAAAAAATTTTTTAAAAAATTTCAAAAAAAAAATTCAAAAAAAAATTTAAAAAAAAAAAATTTAAAAAAAAATTATAAAAAAAATCAAAAAAAAAATTTTAAAAAAATTACAAAAAAAAATAAAAAAAAACAATTTAAAAAAAAATTTAAAAAAAAATACAAAAAAAAATTCAAAAAAAAATTGAAAAAAAAATTTAAAAAAAAAATTTAAAAAAAAATATTCAAAAAAAAAATTTATAAAAAAAATCAAAAAAAAAATTAAAAAAAAATTACAAAAAAAAATTCGAAAAAAAAATAAAAAAAAAAAAAATTTCAAAAAAAAAATTAAAAAAAAAATATTCAAAAAAAAAATTTACCAAAAAAATTAAAAAAAAAAAATTTCAAAAAAAAATTTAAAAAAAAAATTCAAAACAAAATTTATAAAAAAAATCAAAAAAAATTAAAAAAAAATTACAAAAAAAATCGAAAAAAAATTTCAAAAAAAAAACAAAAAAAATTACAAAAAATTTACAAAAAAAAAATTCAAAAAAAAATAAAAAGATTCAAAAAAAGTTTTAAAAAAATTCACAAAAAAAATTTCAAAAAAAAATGAAAAAAAAAATTTTCGTAAAAAAAATTTTCAAAAAAATAAAATTTCGAAAAAAATTTTTTAAAAAAAAAATTTTCAAAAAAAAAAAATTTCGAAAAAAAATTAAAAAAAAAGTTTAAAAAAAAAATTAAAAAAATAAAAAAAAAATTTTTAGAAAAAATCGAAAAAAAAAATTTTAGAAAAAAATTTCAAAAAAAAAATTCAAAAAAAAAATTTTCAAAAAAAAAATTCAAAAAAAAATAAAAAAAAGATTAAAAAAAAAATTTTTTAAAAAATTTCAAAAAAAAAATTCAAAAAAAAATTTATAAAAAAAAATTAAAAAAATAAAAAAAAACAAAAAAAAAATTTTAGAAAAAATTTTAAAAAATTTACAAAAAAAATTCAAAAAAAAATAAAAAAAAAAGATTCAAAAAAAATTTTAAAAAAAAATTCAAAAAAAATGTAAAAAAAAAATTCAAAAAAAAATTTATAAAAAAAATCAAAAAAAAAATTTAAAAAATATTACAAAAAAAAATTGAAAAAAAAATTTTAAAAAAAATTTTTAAAAAAATTTAAAAAAAAATTCACAAAAAAAAAAATTTCATGAAAAAATTTTAAAAAATTTTCAAAAAAAAAATTGAAAAAAAAAATTAAGAAAAAAAAAAATTCGTAAAAAAAAATTTTAAAAAAATTTTAAAAAAAATCGAAAAAAAAAATTTTCGGAAAAAAATTTCAAAAAAAAAATTAAAAAAAAAAATTTTTAAAAAAATTTTTAAAAAATTCACAAAAAAAATTTCAAAAAAAAAATTTAAAAAAAAAATATTCAAAAAAAAAATTTATCAAAAAAATTTCGAAAAAAAAATTAAAAAAAAAAAATTTCAAAAAAAAATTTTCAAAAAAAAAAATTTCGAAAAAAAATTTTCAAAAAAAAATTACAAAAATAATAAAAAAAACAAAAAAAAAATTTTAGAAAAAATTTTAAAAAAATTTACAAAAAAAATTCAAAAAAAAATAAAAAAAAAGATTCAAAAAAAATTTTAAAAAAAATTTCAAAAAAAAATTTAAAAAAAAATTCAAAACAAAATTTATAAAAAAAATCAAAAAAAATTTAAAAAAAATTACAAAAAAAAATCGAAAAAAAATTTCAAAAAAAAAAACAAAAAAATTTCAAAAAATTTACAAAAAAAAAAATTCAAAAAAAAATAAAAAGATTCAAAAAAAGTTTTAAAAAAATTCACAAAAAAAATTCAAAAAAAAATGAAAAAAAAAATTTTCGTAAAAAAAATTTTCAAAAAAATAAAATTTCGAAAAAAATTTTTTAAAAAAAAAATTTTCAAAAAAAAAAAATTTCGAAAAAAAATTAAAAAAAAAAGTTTAAAAAAAAAATTAAAAAAATAAAAAAAAAATTTTTAGAAAAAATCGAAAAAAAAAATTTTAGAAAAAAATTTCAAAAAAAAAATTCAAAAAAAAAAATTTTCAAAAAAAAATTCAAAAAAAAATAAAAAAAAGATTAAAAAAAAAATTTTTTTAAAAATTTCAAAAAAAAATTCAAAAAAAAATTTATAAAAAAAAAATTTAAAAAAAATTTATAAAAAAAATCAAAAAAAAAAATTAAATAAAATTACAAAAAAAAAATAAAAAAAAACAATTTAAAAAAAAATTTAAAAAAAATTACAAAAAAAAATTAAAAAAAAAATTGAAAAAAAAATTAAAAAAAAAAATTTCAAAAAAAATTCTCGTAAAAAAAATTTTCGTAAAAAAAATTTTCGTAAAAAAATTTTCGTAAAAAAAATTTTCAAAAAAATGAAATTTCGAAAAAAAATTTTGAAGAAAAATTCAAAAAAAATTTCAAAAAAAAATTTAAATAAAATTCAAAAAAAATTTAAAAAAAAATTTAAAAAAAAATTAAAAAAAAAAATTCGAAAAAAAATTTAAAAAAAAAATATTCAAAAAAAAAAAATTTCGAAAAAAAATTTTCAAAAAAAAATTAAAAAAATAAAAAAAAAACAAAAAAAAATTTTAGAAAAAATTTTAAAAAATTTACAAAAAAAATTCAAAAAAAAATAAAAAAAAAAGATTCAAAAAAAATTTTAAAAAAAAATTCAAAAAAAAATGTAAAAAAAAAATTCAAAAAAAAATTTATAAGAAAAATCAAAAAAAAAATTTAAAAAATATTACAAAAAAAAAATTTAAAAAAAAATTTTTAAAAAAATTTTAAAAAAAATTCACAAAAAAAAAAATTTCATGAAAAAATTTTAAAAAATTTTCAAAAAAAAAAATTGAAAAAAAAAATTAAGAAAAAAAAAATTCGTAAAAAAAAATTTTAAAAAAATTTTAAAAAAAATCGAAAAAAAAAATTTTCGGAAAAAAATTTCAAAAAAAAAATTAAAAAAAAAATTTTCAAAAACAAAAATTCAAAAAAAAATAAAAAAAAGATTAAAAAAAAATTTCAAAAAAAAAATTAAAAAAAAATTTTCAAAAAATTATTAAAAAAATAAAAAAAAACAAAAAAAAATTTTAAAAAAATTTCAAAAAAAAAACAAAAAAAAAATTTAAAAAAATTTTTAAAAAATTTACAAAAAAAAATTCAAAAAAAAATAAAAAAAAAAGATTAAAAAAAAATTTAAAAAAAAATTCAAAAAAAAATTTCAAAAAAAAATTCAAAAAAAATTCAAAAAAAATTTGAAAAAAAAATTTAAAAAAATAAATTTCACAAAAAATTTTCGTAAAAAAAATTTTCAAAAAAATAAAATTTCGAAAAAAAATAAAAAAAAAATTCAAAAAAAAACAAAAACAAATTTTAAAAAAAAATTTACAAAAAATTTACAAAAAAAATTCAAAAAAAATAAAAAAAAGACTTTTCAAAAAAAAATTTATAAAAAAAAATCAAAAAAAATTTAGAAAAAATTACAAAAAAAAATTCGAAAAAACAATTTAAAAAAAAATTTTGGAAAAAAAAAATTCAAAAAAAATTTCAAAAAAATAAAATTTCGAAAAAAATTTTTTTTTTTTTAATTTTCAAAAAAAAAAAATTCGAAAAAAAATTTAAAAAAAAATTTTCAAAAAAAAATTTAAAAAATAAAAAAATTGAAAAAAAAATTTCAAAAAAAAAATTTCAAAAAAAATTTCAAAAAAAAATTCAAAAAAAAAAATTTTCAAAAAAAAAATGAAAAAAAAAATTTTTGAAAAATTTTTAAAAAAATTCACAAAAAAAAATTTCAAAAAAAAAATTTAAAAAAAAATATTCAAAAAAAAAAATTTACCAAAAAAATTTAAAAAAAAAAAAATTCAAAAAAAAAATTTTTAAAAAAATTAAAAAAAAAATCACAAAAAAAATTTCAAAAAAAAAATTTATCAAAAAAATTTCGAAAAAAAAATTAAAAAAAAAAAATTTCAAAAAAAAATTTTCAAAAAAAAAAATTTCGAAAAAAAATTTTCAAAAAAAAATTACAAAAATAATAAAAAAAACAAAAAAAAAATTTTAGAAAAAATTTTAAAAAAATTTACAAAAAAAAATTCAAAAAAAAATAAAAAAAAAGATTCAAAAAAAATTTTAAAAAAAATTTCAAAAAAAAATTTAAAAAAAAAAATTCAAAACAAAATTTATAAAAAAAATCAAAAAAAATTTTAAAAAAATTACAAAAAAAAATCGAAAAAAAATTTCAAAAAAAAAAACAAAAAAAATTTCAAAAAATTTACAAAAAAAAAATTCAAAAAAAAATAAAAAGATTCAAAAAAAGTTTTAAAAAAATTCACAAAAAAAATTAAAAAAAATGAAAAAAAAAATTTTCGTAAAAAAAATTTTCAAAAAAATAAAATTTCGAAAAAAATTTTTTAAAAAAAAAATTTTCAAAAAAAAAAAATTTCGAAAAAAAATTAAAAAAAAAAGTTTAAAAAAAAATTTAAAAAATAAAAAAAAAATTTTTAGAAAAAATCGAAAAAAAAAATTTTAGAAAAAAATTTCAAAAAAAAAAATTCAAAAAAAAAATTTAAAAAAAAAAAATTCAAAAAAAAATAAAAAAAATATTAAAAAAAAATTTTTTAAAAAATTTCAAAAAAAAAATTCATAAAAAAATTTATAAAAAAAAAATTTAAAAAAAATTTATAAAAAAAATCAAAAAAAAAATTTAAAAAAAATTACAAAAAAAAAAATTTCGAAAAAAAATTTAAAAAAAAAGTTTCAAAAAAAAATTTAAAAAATAAAAAAAAAATTTTTAGAAAAAATCGAAAAAACAAAATTTCGAAAAAATTTCAAAAAAAAAATTCAAAAAAAAAAATTTTCAAAAAAAAAATTCAAAAAAAAATAAAAAAAAGATAAAAAAAAAAATTTTTTTTAAAATTTCAAAAAGAAATTCAAAAAAAAATTTATAAAAAAAATCAAAAAAAAAATTTAAAAAAAATTACAAAAAAAATTCGAAAAAAAAAAATTAAAAAAAAATGAAAAAAAAAATTTTCGTAAAAAAAATTTTCAAAAAAATAAAATTTCGAAAAAAATTTTTTTTTTGAAAAATTTTCAAAAAAAAAAATTTCGAAAAAAAATTTTAAAAAAAATTTGAAAAATAAAAAAATTGAAAAAAAAATTTCAAAAAAAAAAAATTTCAAAAAAAATTTTCGAAAAATATTTCAAAAAAAAAATTCAAAAAAAAAAATTTTTCAAAAAAAAAATTGAAAAAAAAAATTTTTTAAAAAATTTAAAAAAAATTCACAAAAAAAAATTTCAAAAAAAAAATTAAAAAAAAAATATTCAAAAAAAATTTACCAAAAAAAAAAAAATTTCAAAAAAAAAATTTTAAAAAAATTTAAAAAAAATTCACAAAAAAAATTTCAAAAAAAAAATAAAAAAAATATTAAAAAAAAAAAAATTTCGAAAAAAAATTTAAAAAAAAATTTAAAAAAAAAAATTAAAAAAATAAAAAAAAAACAAAAAAAAAATTTTAGAAAAAATTTAAAAAAAATTTACAAAAAAAAATAAAAAAAAAAGATTAAAAAAAAATTGAAAAAAAAAAATTTCAAAAAAAATTTTCGTAAAAAAAATTTTCGTAAAAAAAATTTTCGTAAAAAAAAATTTCAAAAAAATAAAATTTCGAAAAAAAATTTTGAAAAAAAATTCAAAAAAAAAATTGAAAAAAAATTTAAAAAAAAAGTTTTAAAAAAATTCACAAAAAGAATTCAAAAAAAAATGAAAAAAAAAATTTTCGTAAAAAAAATTTTCAAAAAAATAAAATTTCGAAAAAAATTTTTAAAAAAAAAAATTTTCAAAAAAAAACATTTCGAAAAAAAATTAAAAAAAAAAGTTTCAAAAAAAAATTTAAAAAATAAAAAAAAAATTTTTAGAAAAAATCGAAAAAAAAAATTTTAGAAAAATATTTCAAAAAAAAAATTCAAAAAAAAAATTTTCAAAAAAAAAATTCAAAAAAAAATAAAAAAAAGATTAAAAAAAAAAATTTTTAAAAAATTTCAAAAAAAAAATTCAAAAAAAAATTTATAAAAAAAAAATTTAAAAAAAATTTATAAAAAAAATCAAAAAAAAAATTAAAAAAAAATTACAAAAAAAAAATCGAAAAAAACAATTAAAAAAAAAATTAAAAAAAATTACAAAAAAAATTGAAAAAAAAATTAAAAAAAAAAATTTCAAAAAAAAAATAAAAAAAATATTCAAAAAAAAAAAATTTCGAAAAAAAATTTAAAAAAAAATTTTAAAAAAAAAATTAAAAAAATAAAAAAAAAACAAAAAAAAAATTTTAGAAAAAATTTAAAAAAAATTTACAAAAAAAAATAAAAAAAAAAGATTAAAAAAAAGTTTTAAAAAAATTCACAAAAAAATTAAAAAAAAAATGAAAAAAAAAATTTTCGTAAAAAAAATTTTCAAAAAAATAAAATTTCGAAAAAAATTTTTTAAAAAAAAAATTTTCAAAAAAAAAAAATTTCGAAAAAAAATTAAAAAAAAAGTTTAAAAAAAAAATTAAAAAAATAAAAAAAAATTTTTAGAAAAAATCGAAAAAAAAAATTTTAGAAAAAAATTTCAAAAAAAAAATTCAAAAAAAAAATTTTGAAAAAAAAAATTCAAAAAAAAATAAAAAAAAGATTAAAAAAAAAATTTTTTAAAAAATTTCAAAAAAAAAATTCAAAAAAAAATTTAAAAAAAAAAAATTTAAAAAAAAATTATAAAAAAAATCAAAAAAAAAATTTTAAAAAAATTACAAAAAAAAATAAAAAAAAACAATTTAAAAAAAAATTTAAAAAAAAATACAAAAAAAAATTCAAAAAAAAATTGAAAAAAAAATTTAAAAAAAAAATTTAAAAAAAAATATTCAAAAAAAAAATTTATAAAAAAAATCAAAAAAAAAATTAAAAAAAAATTACAAAAAAAAATTCGAAAAAAAAATAAAAAAAAAAAAAATTTCAAAAAAAAAATTAAAAAAAAAATATTCAAAAAAAAAATTTACCAAAAAAATTAAAAAAAAAAAATTTCAAAAAAAAATTTAAAAAAAAAATTCAAAACAAAATTTATAAAAAAAATCAAAAAAAATTAAAAAAAAATTACAAAAAAAATCGAAAAAAAATTTCAAAAAAAAAACAAAAAAAATTACAAAAAATTTACAAAAAAAAAATTCAAAAAAAAATAAAAAGATTCAAAAAAAGTTTTAAAAAAATTCACAAAAAAAATTTCAAAAAAAAATGAAAAAAAAAATTTTCGTAAAAAAAATTTTCAAAAAAATAAAATTTCGAAAAAAATTTTTTAAAAAAAAAATTTTCAAAAAAAAAAAATTTCGAAAAAAAATTAAAAAAAAAGTTTAAAAAAAAAATTAAAAAAATAAAAAAAAAATTTTTAGAAAAAATCGAAAAAAAAAATTTTAGAAAAAAATTTCAAAAAAAAAATTCAAAAAAAAAATTTTCAAAAAAAAAATTCAAAAAAAAATAAAAAAAAGATTAAAAAAAAAATTTTTTAAAAAATTTCAAAAAAAAAATTCAAAAAAAAATTTATAAAAAAAAATTAAAAAAATAAAAAAAAACAAAAAAAAAATTTTAGAAAAAATTTTAAAAAATTTACAAAAAAAATTCAAAAAAAAATAAAAAAAAAAGATTCAAAAAAAATTTTAAAAAAAAATTCAAAAAAAATGTAAAAAAAAAATTCAAAAAAAAATTTATAAAAAAAATCAAAAAAAAAATTTAAAAAATATTACAAAAAAAAATTGAAAAAAAAATTTTAAAAAAAATTTTTAAAAAAATTTAAAAAAAAATTCACAAAAAAAAAAATTTCATGAAAAAATTTTAAAAAATTTTCAAAAAAAAAATTGAAAAAAAAAATTAAGAAAAAAAAAAATTCGTAAAAAAAAATTTTAAAAAAATTTTAAAAAAAATCGAAAAAAAAAATTTTCGGAAAAAAATTTCAAAAAAAAAATTAAAAAAAAAAATTTTCAAAAACAAAAATTCAAAAAAAAATAAAAAAAAGATTTAAAAAAAATTTCAAAAAAAAAATTTAAAAAAAAATTTTCAAAAAATTATTAAAAAAATAAAAAAAAACAAAAAAAAATTTTAAAAAAATTTCAAAAAAAAAACAAAAAAAAAATTTAAAAAAAATTAAAAAAAGTTACAAAAAAAAATAAAAAAAAAAATAAAAAAAAAAGATTAAAAAAAAATTTAAAAAAAAATTCAAAAAAAAATTTCAAAAAAAAATTCAAAAAAAAATTATAAAAAAAAATCAAAAAAATTTTTTTAAAAAATTACAAAAAAAAATTCAAAAAAAATTTGAAAAAAAAATTAAAAAAAATAAATTTCACAAAAAATTTTCGTAAAAAAAAATTTTCAAAAAAATAAAATTTCGAAAAAAAAATAAAAAAAAATTCAAAAAAAAACAAAAACAAATTTTAAAAAAAATTTTAAAAAATTTACAAAAAAAAATTCAAAAAAAATAAAAAAAAAGACTCAAAAAAAATTTTTAAAAAAAAATTCAAAAAAAAATTTCAAAAAAAAATTTATAAAAAAAAATCAAAAAAAATTTAGAAAAAATTACAAAAAAAAATCGAAAAAACAATTTAAAAAAAAATTTTGGAAAAAAAAAATTCAAAAAAAATTTCAAAAAAATAAAATTTCGAAAAAATTTTTTTTTTTAAATTTTCAAAAAAAAAAATTCGAAAAAAAATTTAAAAAAAAATTTTCAAAAAAAAATTTAAAAAATAAAAAAATTGAAAAGAAAATTTCAAAAAAAAAAATTTCAAAAAAAAATTTTCAAAAAAAAAATTGAAAAAAAAATTTTAAAAAAATTCACAAAAAAAAATTTCAAAAAAAAAATTAAAAAAAAAATATTCAAAAAAAAAATTTACCAAAAAAATTTAAAAAAAAAAATTTCAAAAAAAAATTTTTAAAAAAATTTAAAAAAAATTCACAAAAAAAATTTCAAAAAAAAAATTAAAAAAAAAATATTCAAAAAAAAAATTTATAAAAAAAATCAAAAAAAAAATTTAAAAAAAATTACAAAAAAAAATTCGAAAAAAAAATTAAAAAAAAAAAAATTTCAAAAAAAAATTTAAAAAAAAATATTCAAAAAAAAAATTTACCAAAAAAATTAAAAAAAAAAAATTTCAAAAAAAAATTTTTAAAAAAATTTTAAAAAAATTCACAAAAAAAATTTCAAAAAAAAATTTAAAAAAAAAATATTCAAAAAAAAAATTTATCAAAAAAATTTCGAAAAAAAAATTAAAAAAAAAAAATTTCAAAAAAAAATTTTCAAAAAAAAAAATTTCGAAAAAAAATTTTCAAAAAAAAATTACAAAAATAATAAAAAAAACAAAAAAAAAATTTTAGAAAAAAATAAAAAAAAAGATTCAAAAAAAATTTTAAAAAATATTTCAAAAAAAAATTTTTAAAAAAAAATTCAAAACAAAATTTATAAAAAAAATCAAAAAAAATTTAAAAAAAATTACAAAAAAAAATCGAAAAAAAATTTCAAAAAAAAAAACAAAAAAAATTTCAAAAAATTTACAAAAAAAAAATTCAAAAAAAAATAAAAAGATTCAAAAAAAGTTTTAAAAAAATTCACAAAAAAAATTCAAAAAAAAATTTAAAAAAAAATTTTCGTAAAAAAAATTTTCAAAAAAATAAAATTTCGAAAAAATTTTTTTAAAAAAAAAATTTTCAAAAAAAAAAATTTCGAAAAAAAATTAAAAAAAAAAGTTTAAAAAAAAAATTAAAAAAATAAAAAAAAAATTTTTAGAAAAAATCGAAAAAAAAAATTTTAGAAAAAAATTTCAAAAAAAAAATTCAAAAAAAAAATTTTCAAAAAAAAAATTAAAAAAAAAATAAAAAAAAAGATAAAAAAAAATTTTTTAAAAAAATTTCAAAAAAAAAATTCAAAAAAAAATTTATAAAAAAAAAATTTTAAAAAAATTTATAAAAAAAATCAAAAAAAAAATTTAAAAAAAATTACAAAAAAAAAATAAAAAAAAACAATTTAAAAAAAAATTTAAAAAAAATTACAAAAAAAAATTCAAAAAAAAATTGAAAAAAAAATTAAAAAAAAAAATTAAAAAAAAAATTTTCGTAAAAAAAATTTTCGTAAAAAAAATTTTCGTAAAAAAAATTTTCGTAAAAAAAATTTTCAAAAAAATGAAATTTCGAAAAAAAATTTTGATGAAAAATTCAAAAAAAATTTCAAAAAAAAATTTAAATAAAATTCAAAAAAAATTTAAAAAAAAATTTAAAAAAAAAATTTGAAAAAAAATTAAAAAAAAAATATTCAAAAAAAAAATTTACAAAAAAAATTTCAAAAAAAAAATTTCAAAAAAAAAATTTCAAAAAAAAATTTTCAAAAAAAAAAAATTTCAAAAAAAAATATTCAAAAAAAAAATTTACCAAAAAAATTAAAAAAAAAAAATTTAAAAAAAAAATTTTTAAAAAAATTTAAAAAAAATTCACAAAAAAAATTTCAAAAAAAAAATTAAAAAAAAAATATTCAAAAAAAAAATTTATAAAAAAAATCAAAAAAAAAATTTAAAAAAAATTACAAAAAAAAATTCGAAAAAAAAATAAAAAAAATAAAAATTTCAAAAAAAAAATTGAAAAAAAAATATTCAAAAAAAAAATTTACCAAAAAAATTAAAAAAAAAAAATTTCAAAAAAAAATTTTTAAAAAAATTTTTAAAAAATTCACAAAAAAAATTTCAAAAAAAAAATTTAAAAAAAAAATATTCAAAAAAAAAATTTATCAAAAAAATTTCGAAAAAAAAATTAAAAAAAAAAAATTTCAAAAAAAAATTTTCAAAAAAAAAAATTTCGAAAAAAAATTTTCAAAAAAAAATTACAAAAATAATAAAAAAAACAAAAAAAAAATTTTAGAAAAAATTTTAAAAAAATTTACAAAAAAAATTCAAAAAAAAATAAAAAAAAAGATTCAAAAAAAATTTTAAAAAAAATTTCAAAAAAAAATTTAAAAAAAAATTCAAAACAAAATTTATAAAAAAAATCAAAAAAAATTTAAAAAAAATTACAAAAAAAAATCGAAAAAAAAATTCAAAAAAAAAAAAAAAAAAAATTTCAAAAAATTTACAAAAAAAAAAATTCAAAAAAAAATAAAAAGATTCAAAAAAAGTTTTAAAAAAATTCACAAAAAAAATTCAAAAAAAAATGAAAAAAAAATTTTCGTAAAAAAAATTTTCAAAAAAATAAAATTTCGAAAAAAATTTTAAAAAAAAAAAATTTTCAAAAAAAAAAAATTTCGAAAAAAAATTAAAAAAAAAAGTTTAAAAAAAAAATTAAAAAAATAAAAAAAAAATTTTTAGAAAAAATCGAAAAAAAAAATTTTAGAAAAAAATTTCAAAAAAAAAATTCAAAAAAAAAAATTTTCAAAAAAAAATTCAAAAAAAAATAAAAAAAAGATTAAAAAAAAAATTTTTTAAAAAATTTCAAAAAAAAAATCAAAAAAAAATTTATAAAAAAAAAATTTAAAAAAAATTTATAAAAAAAATCAAAAAAAAAATTTAAATAAAATTACAAAAAAAAAATAAAAAAAAACAATTTAAAAAAAAATTTAAAAAAAATTACAAAAAAAAATTTAAAAAAAAATTGAAAAAAAAATTAAAAAAAAAAATTTCAAAAAAAATTCTCGTAAAAAAAATTTTCGTAAAAAAAAATTTCGTAAAAAAATTTTCGTAAAAAAAATTTTCAAAAAAATGAAATTTCGAAAAAAAATTTTGAAGAAAAATTCAAAAAAAATTTCAAAAAAAAATTTAAATAAAATTCAAAAAAAATTTAAAAAAAAATTTAAAAAAAAATTTAAAAAAAAAATTCGAAAAAAAATTTAAAAAAAAAATATTCAAAAAAAAAAAATTTCGAAAAAAAATTTTCAAAAAAAAATTAAAAAAATAAAAAAAAACAAAAAAAAATTTTAGAAAAAATTTTAAAAAATTTACAAAAAAAATTCAAAAAAAAATAAAAAAAAAAGATTCAAAAAAAATTTTAAAAAAAAATTCAAAAAAAAATGTAAAAAAAAAATTCAAAAAAAAATTTATAAAAAAAATCAAAAAAAAAATTTAAAAAATATTACAAAAAAAAAATTTTAAAAAAAATTTTTAAAAAAATTTAAAAAAAAATTCACAAAAAAAAAAATTTCATGAAAAAATTTTAAAAAATTTTCAAAAAAAAAAATTGAAAAAAAAAATTAAGAAAAAAAAAATTCGTAAAAAAAAATTTTAAAAAAAATCGAAAAAAAAAATTTTCGGAAAAAAATTTCAAAAAAAAAATTAAAAAAAAAATTTTCAAAAACAAAAATTCAAAAAAAAATAAAAAAAAGATTAAAAAAAAATTTCAAAAAAAAAATTAAAAAAAAATTTTCAAAAAATTATTAAAAAAATAAAAAAAAACAAAAAAAAATTTTAAAAAAATTTCAAAAAAAAAACAAAAAAAAAATTTAAAAAAATTTTTAAAAAATTTACAAAAAAAAATTCAAAAAAAAATAAAAAAAAAAGATTAAAAAAAAATTTAAAAAAAAATTCAAAAAAAAATTTCAAAAAAAAATTCAAAAAAAATTCAAAAAAAATTTGAAAAAAAAATTTAAAAAAATAAATTTCACAAAAAATTTTCGTAAAAAAAAATTTTCAAAAAAATAAAATTTCGAAAAAAAATAAAAAAAAAATTCAAAAAAAAACAAAAACAAATTTTAAAAAAAAATTTAAAAAAAATTTACAAAAAAAAATTCAAAAAAAATAAAAAAAAGACTTTTCAAAAAAAAATTTATAAAAAAAAATCAAAAAAAATTTAGAAAAAATTACAAAAAAAAATTCGAAAAAACAATTTAAAAAAAAATTTTGGAAAAAAAAAATTCAAAAAAAATTTCAAAAAAATAAAATTTCGAAAAAAATTTTTTTTTTTTTAATTTTCAAAAAAAAAAAATTCGAAAAAAAATTTAAAAAAAAATTTTCAAAAAAAAATTTAAAAAATAAAAAAATTGAAAAAAAAATTTCAAAAAAAAAATTTCAAAAAAAATTTCAAAAAAAAATTCAAAAAAAAAAATTTTCAAAAAAAAAATGAAAAAAAAAATTTTTGAAAAAATTTAAAAAAAATTCACAAAAAAAAATTTCAAAAAAAAAATTTAAAAAAAAATATTCAAAAAAAAAAATTTACCAAAAAAATTTAAAAAAAAAAAATTTCAAAAAAAAAATTTTTAAAAAAATTAAAAAAAAAATCACAAAAAAAATTTCAAAAAAAAAATTTATCAAAAAAATTTCGAAAAAAAAATTAAAAAAAAAAAATTTCAAAAAAAAATTTTCAAAAAAAAAAATTTCGAAAAAAAATTTTCAAAAAAAAATTACAAAAATAATAAAAAAAACAAAAAAAAAATTTTAGAAAAAATTTTAAAAAAATTTACAAAAAAAAATTCAAAAAAAAATAAAAAAAAAGATTCAAAAAAAATTTTAAAAAAAATTTCAAAAAAAAATTTAAAAAAAAAAATTCAAAACAAAATTTATAAAAAAAATCAAAAAAAATTTAAAAAAAATTACAAAAAAAAATCGAAAAAAAATTTCAAAAAAAAAAACAAAAAAAATTTCAAAAAATTTACAAAAAAAAATTCAAAAAAAAATAAAAAGATTCAAAAAAAGTTTTAAAAAAATTCACAAAAAAAATTCAAAAAAAAATGAAAAAAAAAATTTTCGTAAAAAAAATTTTCAAAAAAATAAAATTTCGAAAAAAATTTTTTAAAAAAAAAATTTTCAAAAAAAAAAAATTTCGAAAAAAAATTAAAAAAAAAAGTTTAAAAAAAATTAAAAAAATAAAAAAAAAATTTTTAGAAAAAATCGAAAAAAAAAATTTTAGAAAAAAATTTCAAAAAAAAAAATTCAAAAAAAAAATTTAAAAAAAAAAAATTCAAAAAAAAATAAAAAAAATATAAAAAAAAAAATTTTTTAAAAAATTTCAAAAAAAAAATTCAAAAAAAAATTTATAAAAAAAAAATTTAAAAAAAATTTATAAAAAAAATCAAAAAAAAAATTTAAAAAAAATTACAAAAAAAAAAATTTCGAAAAAAAATTTAAAAAAAAAGTTTCAAAAAAAAATTTAAAAAATAAAAAAAAAATTTTTAGAAAAAATCGAAAAAACAAAATTTCGAAAAAAATTTCAAAAAAAAAATTCAAAAAAAAAAATTTTCAAAAAAAAAATTCAAAAAAAAATAAAAAAAAGATAAAAAAAAAATTTTTTTTTAAAATTTCAAAAAGAAATTCAAAAAAAAATTTATAAAAAAAATCAAAAAAAAAATTTAAAAAAAATTACAAAAAAAATTCGAAAAAAAAAAAATTAAAAAAAAATGAAAAAAAAAATTTTCGTAAAAAAAATTTTCAAAAAAATAAAATTTCGAAAAAAATTTTTTTTTTGAAAAATTTTCAAAAAAAAAAATTTCGAAAAAAAATTTTAAAAAAAATTTGAAAAATAAAAAAATTGAAAAAAAAATTTCAAAAAAAAAAAATTTCAAAAAAAATTTTCGAAAAATATTTCAAAAAAAAAATTCAAAAAAAAAAATTTTTCAAAAAAAAAATTGAAAAAAAAAATTTTTTAAAAAATTTAAAAAAAATTCACAAAAAAAAATTTCAAAAAAAAAATTAAAAAAAAAATATTCAAAAAAAATTTACCAAAAAAAAAAAATTTCAAAAAAAAAATTTTAAAAAAATTTAAAAAAAATTCACAAAAAAAATTTCAAAAAAAAAATAAAAAAAATATTCAAAAAAAAAAATTTCGAAAAAAAATTTAAAAAAAAATTAAAAAAAAAAAATTAAAAAAATAAAAAAAAAACAAAAAAAAATTTTAGAAAAAATTTAAAAAAAATTTACAAAAAAAAATAAAGATTAAAAAAAAATTGAAAAAAAAAAATTTCAAAAAAAATTTTCGTAAAAAAAATTTTCGTAAAAAAAATTTTCGTAAAAAAAAATTTCAAAAAAATAAAATTTCGAAAAAAAATTTTGAAAAAAAATTCAAAAAAAAAATTGAAAAAAAATTTTAAAAAAAAGTTTTAAAAAAATTCACAAAAAGAATTCAAAAAAAAATGAAAAAAAAAATTTTCGTAAAAAAAATTTTCAAAAAAATAAAATTTCGAAAAAAATTTTAAAAAAAAAAAATTTTCAAAAAAAAACATTTCGAAAAAAAATTAAAAAAAAAAGTTTCAAAAAAAAATTTAAAAAATAAAAAAAAAATTTTTAGAAAAAATCGAAAAAAAAAATTTTAGAAAAATATTTCAAAAAAAAAATTCAAAAAAAAAATTTTCAAAAAAAAAATTCAAAAAAAAATAAAAAAAAGATTAAAAAAAAAAATTTTTAAAAAATTTCAAAAAAAAAATTCAAAAAAAAATTTATAAAAAAAAAATTTAAAAAAAATTTATAAAAAAAATCAAAAAAAAAATTAAAAAAAAATTACAAAAAAAAAATCGAAAAAAACAATTAAAAAAAAAATTAAAAAAAATTACAAAAAAAATTGAAAAAAAAATTAAAAAAAAAATTTCAAAAAAAAAATAAAAAAAATATTCAAAAAAAAAAAATTTCGAAAAAAAATTTAAAAAAAAATAAAAAAAAAAAAATTAAAAAAATAAAAAAAAAACAAAAAAAAAATTTTAGAAAAAATTTAAAAAAAATTTACAAAAAAAAATAAAAAAAAAAGATTAAAAAAAAATTGAAAAAAAAAAATTTCAAAAAAAATTTTCGTAAAAAAAATTTTCGTAAAAAAAATTTTCGTAAAAAAAAATTTCAAAAAAATAAAATTTCGAAAAAAAATTTTGAAAAAAAATTCAAAAAAAAAATTGAAAAAAAATTTTAAAAAAAAGTTTTAAAAAAATTCACAAAAAGAATTAAAAAAAAAATGAAAAAAAAAATTTTCGTAAAAAAAATTTTCAAAAAAATAAAATTTCGAAAAAAATTTTTAAAAAAAAAAATTTTCAAAAAAAAAAATTTCGAAAAAAAATTAAAAAAAAAAAATTAAAAAAATAAAAAAAAAACAAAAAAAAATTTTAGAAAAAATTTAAAAAAAATTTACAAAAAAAAATAAAGATTAAAAAAAAATTGAAAAAAAAAAATTTCAAAAAAAATTTTCGTAAAAAAAATTTTCGTAAAAAAAATTTTCGTAAAAAAAAATTTCAAAAAAATAAAATTTCGAAAAAAAATTTTGAAAAAAAATTCAAAAAAAAAATTGAAAAAAAATTTTAAAAAAAAGTTTTAAAAAAATTCACAAAAAGAATTCAAAAAAAAATGAAAAAAAAAATTTTCGTAAAAAAAATTTTCAAAAAAATAAAATTTCGAAAAAAATTTAAAAAAAAAAAAATTTTCAAAAAAAAACATTTCGAAAAAAAATTAAAAAAAAAAGTTTCAAAAAAAAATTTAAAAAATAAAAAAAAAATTTTTAGAAAAAATCGAAAAAAAAAATTTTAGAAAAATATTTCAAAAAAAAAATTCAAAAAAAAAATTTTCAAAAAAAAAATTCAAAAAAAAATAAAAAAAAGATTAAAAAAAAAAATTTTTAAAAAATTTCAAAAAAAAAATTCAAAAAAAAATTTATAAAAAAAAAATTTAAAAAAAATTTATAAAAAAAATCAAAAAAAAAATTAAAAAAAAATTACAAAAAAAAAATCGAAAAAAACAATTAAAAAAAAAATTAAAAAAAATTACAAAAAAAATTGAAAAAAAAATTAAAAAAAAAATTTCAAAAAAAAAATAAAAAAAATATTCAAAAAAAAAAAATTTCGAAAAAAAATTTAAAAAAAAATAAAAAAAAAAAAATTAAAAAAATAAAAAAAAAACAAAAAAAAAATTTTAGAAAAAATTTAAAAAAAATTTACAAAAAAAAATAAAAAAAAAAGATTAAAAAAAAATTGAAAAAAAAAAATTTCAAAAAAAATTTTCGTAAAAAAAATTTTCGTAAAAAAAATTTTCGTAAAAAAAAATTTCAAAAAAATAAAATTTCGAAAAAAAATTTTGAAAAAAAATTCAAAAAAAAAATTGAAAAAAAATTTTAAAAAAAAGTTTTAAAAAAATTCACAAAAAGAATTAAAAAAAAAATGAAAAAAAAAATTTTCGTAAAAAAAATTTTCAAAAAAATAAAATTTCGAAAAAAATTTTTAAAAAAAAAAATTTTCAAAAAAAAAAATTTCGAAAAAAAATTAAAAAAAAAAGTTTCAAAAAAAAATTAAAAAAATAAAAAAAAAATTTTTAGAAAAAATCGAAAAAAAAAATTTTAGAAAAATATTTCAAAAAAAAAATTCAAAAAAAAAATTTTCAAAAAAAAAATTCAAAAAAAAATAAAAAAAGATTAAAAAAAAAAATTTTTAAAAAATTTCAAAAAAAAAATTCAAAAAAAAATTTATAAAAAAAAAATTTAAAAAAAATTTATAAAAAAAATCAAAAAAAAAATTTAAAAAAAATTACAAAAAAAAAATCGAAAAAAACAATTAAAAAAAAAAGTTAAAAAAATTACAAAAAAAATTGAAAAAAAAATTTAAAAAAAAAATTTCAAAAAAAATTTTCGTAAAAAAAATTTTCAAAAAAATAAAATTTCGAAAAAATAAAATTTCGAAAAAAATTTTTTTTTTGAAAAATTTTCAAAAAAAAAATTTCGAAAAAAAATTTAAAAAAAAATTTAAAAAATAAAAAAATTTAAAAAAAAATTTCAAAAAAAAAAAATTTCAAAAAAAATTTTCGAAAAAAATTTCAAAAAAAAAATTCAAAAAAAAAAATTTTCAAAAAAAAAATTTAAAAAAAAATATTCAAAAAAAATTTACCAAAAAAATAAAAAAAAAAAAATTTCAAAAAAAAATTTTCAAAAAATTATTAAAAAAATAAAAAAAAAACAAAAAAAAATTTTAGAAAAAATTTTATAAAAAAAATCAAAAAAAAAATTTAAAAAAAAAATTTGGAAAAAAAAATTTGAAAAAAATTACAAAAAAAATTCAAAAAAATTTAAAAAAAAATTTCGAAAAAAATTACAAAAGAAAATTTAAAAAAAAAATTACAAAAAAAATTCAAAAAAAAATTGAAAAAAAAAAATTTTCAAAAAAAAAAAATTTCAAAAAAAAATTTTAAAAAAAATTTCAAAAAAAAATTTAAAAAAATAAAAAAAAAATTTCAAAAAAAACAATAAAAAAAAAATTTGGAAAAAAAAATTTCAAAAAAAATTTTTCAAAAAAAACTTCAAAAAAATTGAAAAAAAAAATTCAAAAAAAAAAATTGAAAAAAAAAATTTCGAAAAAAAATTTAAAAAAAAAGTTTAAAAAAAAATTAAAAAAATAAAAAAAAATTTTTAGAAAAAATCGAAAAAAAAAATTTTAGAAAAAAATTTCAAAAAAAAAAATTCAAAAAAAAAATTTAAAAAAAAAAATTCAAAAAAAAATAAAAAAAATATTAAAAAAAAAATTTTTTAAAAAATTTCAAAAAAAAAATTCAAAAAAAAATTTATAAAAAAAAAATTTATAAAAAAAATCAAAAAAAAAATTTAAAAAAAATTACAAAAAAAAAAATTTGGAAAAAAAATTAAAAAAAAAAGTTTCAAAAAAAAATTTAAAAAATAAAAAAAAAATTTTTAGAAAAAATCGAAAAAAAAAAATTTCGAAAAAAATTTCAAAAAAAAAATTCAAAAAAAAAAATTTTCAAAAAAAAAATTCAAAAAAAAATAAAAAAAAGATAAAAAAAAAAATTTTTTTTAAAATTTCAAAAAGAAATTCAAAAAAAAATTTATAAAAAAAATCAAAAAAAAAATTTAAAAAAAATTACAAAAAAAATTCGAAAAAAAAAAAATTAAAAAAAAATGAAAAAAAAATTTTCGTAAAAAAAATTTTCAAAAAAATAAAATTTCGAAAAAAATTTTTTTTTTGAAAAATTTTCAAAAAAAAAAATTTCGAAAAAAAATTTAAAAAAAAATTTGAAAAATAAAAAAATTGAAAAAAAAATTTCAAAAAAAAAAAATTTCAAAAAAAATTTTCGAAAAATATTTCAAAAAAAAAATTCAAAAAAAAAAATTTTTCAAAAAAAAAATTGAAAAAAAAAATTTTTTAAAAAATTTAAAAAAAATTCACAAAAAAAAATTTCAAAAAAAAAATTAAAAAAAAAATATTCAAAAAAAATTTACCAAAAAAAAAAAAATTTCAAAAAAAAAAATTTTAAAAAAATTTAAAAAAAATTCACAAAAAAAATTTCAAAAAAAAATAAAAAAAATATTCAAAAAAAAAAATTTCGAAAAAAAATTTAAAAAAAAATTTAAAAAAAAAAATTAAAAAAATAAAAAAAAAACAAAAAAAAAATTTTAGAAAAAATTTAAAAAAAATTTACAAAAAAAAATAAAAAAAAAAGATTAAAAAAAAATTGAAAAAAAATAATTTCAAAAAAAATTTTCGTAAAAAAAATTTTCGTAAAAAAAATTTTCGTAAAAAAAAATTTCAAAAAAATAAAATTTCGAAAAAAAATTTTGAAAAAAAATTCAAAAAAAAAATTGAAAAAAAATTTTAAAAAAAAGTTTTAAAAAAATTCACAAAAAGAATTAAAAAAAAAATGAAAAAAAAAATTTTCGTAAAAAAAATTTTCAAAAAAATAAAATTTCGAAAAAAATTTTTAAAAAAAAAAATTTTCAAAAAAAAAAATTTCGAAAAAAAATTAAAAAAAAAAGTTTCAAAAAAAAATTTAAAAAATAAAAAAAAAATTTTTAGAAAAAATCGAAAAAAAAAATTTTAGAAAAATATTTCAAAAAAAAAATTCAAAAAAAAAATTTTCAAAAAAAAAATTCAAAAAAAAATAAAAAAAAGATTAAAAAAAAAATTTTTAAAAAATTTCAAAAAAAAAATTCAAAAAAAAATTTATAAAAAAAAAATTTAAAAAAAATTTATAAAAAAAATCAAAAAAAAAATTTAAAAAAAATTACAAAAAAAAAATCGAAAAAAACAATTAAAAAAAAAAGTTAAAAAAATTACAAAAAAAATTGAAAAAAAAATTAAAAAAAAAAATTTCAAAAAAAATTTTCGTAAAAAAAATTTTCAAAAAAATAAAATTTCGAAAAAATAAAATTTCGAAAAAAATTTTTTTTTTGAAAAATTTTCAAAAAAAAAATTTCGAAAAAAAATTTAAAAAAAAATTTAAAAAATAAAAAAATTTAAAAAAAAATTTCAAAAAAAAAAAATTTCAAAAAAAATTTTCGAAAAAAATTTCAAAAAAAAAATTCAAAAAAAAAAATTTTCAAAAAAAAAATTAAAAAAAAAATATTCAAAAAAAATTTACCAAAAAAATAAAAAAAAAAAAATTTCAAAAAAAAATTTTCAAAAAATTATTAAAAAAATAAAAAAAAAACAAAAAAAAATTTTAGAAAAAATTTTATAAAAAAAATCAAAAAAAAAATTTAAAAAAAAAATTTGGAAAAAAAAATTTGAAAAAAATTACAAAAAAAATTCAAAAAAATTTAAAAAAAAATTTCGAAAAAAATTACAAAAGAAAATTTAAAAAAAAAATTACAAAAAAAATTCAAAAAAAAATTGAAAAAAAAAAATTTTCAAAAAAAAAAAATTTCAAAAAAAAATTTTAAAAAAAATTTCAAAAAAAAATTTAAAAAAATAAAAAAAAAATTTCAAAAAAAACAATAAAAAAAAAATTTGGAAAAAAAAATTTCAAAAAAAATTTTTCAAAAAAAACTTCAAAAAAATTGAAAAAAAAAATTCAAAAAAAAAAATTGAAAAAAAAAATTTCGAAAAAAAATTTAAAAAAAAAGTTTAAAAAAAAATTAAAAAAATAAAAAAAAATTTTTAGAAAAAATCGAAAAAAAAAATTTTAGAAAAAAATTTCAAAAAAAAAAATTCAAAAAAAAAATTTAAAAAAAAAAATTCAAAAAAAAATAAAAAAAATATTAAAAAAAAAATTTTTTAAAAAATTTCAAAAAAAAAATTCAAAAAAAAATTTATAAAAAAAAAATTTATAAAAAAAATCAAAAAAAAAATTTAAAAAAAATTACAAAAAAAAAAATTTGGAAAAAAAATTAAAAAAAAAAGTTTCAAAAAAAAATTTAAAAAATAAAAAAAAAATTTTTAGAAAAAATCGAAAAAAAAAAATTTCGAAAAAAATTTCAAAAAAAAAATTCAAAAAAAAAAATTTTCAAAAAAAAAATTCAAAAAAAAATAAAAAAAAGATAAAAAAAAAAATTTTTTTTTAAATTTCAAAAAGAAATTCAAAAAAAAATTTATAAAAAAAATCAAAAAAAAAATTTAAAAAAAATTACAAAAAAAATTCGAAAAAAAAAAAATTAAAAAAAAATGAAAAAAAAATTTTCGTAAAAAAAATTTTCAAAAAAATAAAATTTCGAAAAAAATTTTTTTTTTGAAAAATTTTCAAAAAAAAAAATTTCGAAAAAAAATTTAAAAAAAAATTTGAAAAATAAAAAAATTGAAAAAAAAATTTCAAAAAAAAAAAATTTCAAAAAAAATTTTCGAAAAATATTTCAAAAAAAAAATTCAAAAAAAAAAATTTTTCAAAAAAAAAATTGAAAAAAAAAATTTTTTAAAAAATTTAAAAAAAATTCACAAAAAAAAATTTCAAAAAAAAAATTAAAAAAAAAATATTCAAAAAAAATTTACCAAAAAAAAAAAAATTTCAAAAAAAAAAATTTTAAAAAAATTTAAAAAAAATTCACAAAAAAAATTTCAAAAAAAAATAAAAAAAATATTCAAAAAAAAAAATTTCGAAAAAAAATTTAAAAAAAAATTTAAAAAAAAAAATTAAAAAAATAAAAAAAAAACAAAAAAAAAATTTTAGAAAAAATTTAAAAAAAATTTACAAAAAAAAATAAAAAAAAAAGATTAAAAAAAAATTGAAAAAAAATAATTTCAAAAAAAATTTTCGTAAAAAAAATTTTCGTAAAAAAAATTTTCGTAAAAAAAAATTTCAAAAAAATAAAATTTCGAAAAAAAATTTTGAAAAAAAATTCAAAAAAAAAATTGAAAAAAAATTTTAAAAAAAAGTTTTAAAAAAATTCACAAAAAGAATTAAAAAAAAAATGAAAAAAAAAATTTTCGTAAAAAAAATTTTCAAAAAAATAAAATTTCGAAAAAAATTTTTAAAAAAAAAAATTTTCAAAAAAAAAAATTTCGAAAAAAAATTAAAAAAAAAAGTTTCAAAAAAAAATTTAAAAAATAAAAAAAAAATTTTTAGAAAAAATCGAAAAAAAAAATTTTAGAAAAATATTTCAAAAAAAAAATTCAAAAAAAAAATTTTCAAAAAAAAAATTCAAAAAAAAATAAAAAAAAGATTAAAAAAAAAATTTTTAAAAAATTTCAAAAAAAAAATTCAAAAAAAAATTTATAAAAAAAAAATTTAAAAAAAATTTATAAAAAAAATCAAAAAAAAAATTTAAAAAAAATTACAAAAAAAAAATCGAAAAAAACAATTAAAAAAAAAAATTAAAAAAAATTACAAAAAAAATTGAAAAAAAAATTTAAAAAAAAAATTTCAAAAAAAAAATAAAAAAAATATTCAAAAAAAAAAAATTTCGAAAAAAAATTTAAAAAAAAATTAAAAAAAAAAAATTAAAAAAATAAAAAAAAAACAAAAAAAAAATTTTAGAAAAAATTTTAAAAAAATTTACAAAAAAAAATAAAAAAAAAAGATTAAAAAAAAATTGAAAAAAAAAAATTTCAAAAAAAATTTTCGTAAAAAAAATTTTCGTAAAAAAAATTTTCGTAAAAAAAAATTTCAAAAAAATAAAATTTCGAAAAAAAATTTTGAAAAAAAATTGAAAAAAAAAATTGAAAAAAAATTTTTAAAAAAAGTTTTAAAAAAATTCACAAAAAGAATTCAAAAAAAAATGAAAAAAAAAATTTTCGTAAAAAAAATTTTCAAAAAAATAAAATTTCGAAAAAAATTTTTAAAAAAAAAAATTTTCAAAAAAAAAAATTTCGAAAAAAAATTAAAAAAAAAAGTTTCAAAAAAAAATTTAAAAAATAAAAAAAAAATTTTTAGAAAAAATCGAAAAAAAAAATTTTAGAAAAATATTTCAAAAAAAAAATTCAAAAAAAAAATTTTCAAAAAAAAAATTCAAAAAAAAATAAAAAAAAGATTAAAAAAAAAAATTTTTAAAAAATTTCAAAAAAAAAATTCAAAAAAAAATTTATAAAAAAAAAATTTAAAAAAAATTTATAAAAAAAATCAAAAAAAAAATTTAAAAAAAATAACAAAAAAAAAATCGAAAAAAACAATTAAAAAAAAAATTAAAAAAAATTACAAAAAAAATTGAAAAAAAAATTAAAAAAAAAAATTTCAAAAAAAATTTTCGTAAAAAAAATTTTCGTAAAAAAAATTTTCAAAAAAATAAAATTTCGAAAAAATTTTTTTTTTTGAAAAATTTTCAAAAAAAAAATTTCGAAAAAAAATTTAAAAAAAAATTTAAAAAATAAAAAAATTTTAAAAAAAATTTCAAAAAAAAAAAATTTCAAAAAAAATTTTCGAAAAAAATTTCAAAAAAAAAATTCAAAAAAAAAAATTTTCAAAAAAAAAATTAAAAAAAAAATATTCAAAAAAAATTTACCAAAAAAATAAAAAAAAAAAAATTTCAAAAAAAAATTTTCAAAAAATTATTAAAAAAATAAAAAAAAAACAAAAAAAAATTTTATAAAAAAAATCAAAAAAAAAATTTAAAAAAAAAATTTGGAAAAAAAATTTTGAAAAAAATTACAAAAAAAATTCAAAAAAATTTTAAAAAAAATTTCGAAAAAAATTACAAAAGAAAATTTAAAAAAAAATTACAAAAAAAATTCAAAAAAAAATTGAAAAAAAAAAAATTTCAAAAAAAAATTTTCAAAAAAAAAAAATTTCAAAAAAAAATTTAAAAAAAAATTTCAAAAAAAAATTTAAAAAAATAAAAAAAAAATTTCAAAAAAAAAACAAAAAAAAATTCAAAAAAGAATAAAAAAAAAAGATTCAAAAAAAATTTTAAAAAAATTTACAAAAAAAAAATTCAAAAAAACAATAAAAAAAAAAATTTGGAAAAAAAAATTTCAAAAAAAATTTTTCAAAAAAAACTTCAAAAAAATTGAAAAAAAAAATTCAAAAAAAAAAATTTTCAAAAAAAAAATTGAAAAAAAAAATTTTTTAAAAAATTTAAAAAAAATTCACAAAAAAAAATTTCAAAAAAAAAATTAAAAAAAAAATATTCAAAAAAAAAATTAAAAAAAAAAATTCAAAAAAAAATTTCGAAAAAAAATTAAAAAAGAATTTTTCAAAAAAATTTAAAAAAATTTCAAAAAAAAAAACAAAAAAAAATTTAAAAAAAATTTAAAAAAATTTACAAAAAAAAATTCAAAAAAAAATAAAAAAAAAAGATTAAAAAAAAATTTCAAAAAAAAAAATTTAAAAAAAAAAATTTCGAAAAAAAATTTTAAAAAAAATTTTAGAAAAAATTTTAAAAATATTTTTAAAAAATTTACAAAAAAAATAAAAAAAAAAAGATTCAAAAAAAATTTTAAAAAAAAATTCAAAAAAAAAATTTAAAAAAAAATTCAAAAAAAATTTATAAAAAAAATCAAAAAAAAATTTAAAAAAATTACAGAAAAAAAATTCGAAAAAAACAATTTAAAAAAAAATTTTAAAAAAATTACAAAAAAAATTCAAAAAAAATTGAAAAAAAAAATTTCGAAAAAAAATTAAAAAAGAATTTTTCAAAAAAAAATTTAAAAAAATTTAAAAAAAATTTCAAAAAAAAAAACAAAAAAAAAATTTAAAAAAAATTAAAAAAAATTTACAAAAAAAAAATTCAAAAAAAAATTAAAAAAAAATTTTAAAAAAAATTTGAAAAAAATAAATTTCACAAAAAATTTTCGTAAAAAAAAAAATTTTCAAAAAAATAAAATTTTGAAAAAAAATAAAAAAAAAATTCAAAAAAAAACAAAAACAAATTTTAAAAAAAATTTTAAAAAAATTTACAAAAAAAAATTCAAAAAAAAAATAAAAAAAAAGACTCAAAAAAAATTAAAAAAAAAAATTAAAAAAAAATATTCAAAAAAAAAATTTACCAAAAAAATTAAAAAAAAAAAAATTTCAAAAAAAAATTTTTAAAAAAATTTAAAAAAAATTCACAAAAAAAAGTTCAAAAAAAAAATTAAAAAAAAAAATATTCAAAAAAAAATTTACCAAAAAAATTTCGAAAAAAAAATAAAAAAAAAAATTTCAAAAAAAAATTTTCAAAAAAAAAAAAATTTCGAAAAAAAATTTTCAAAAAAAAATAAAAAAAATAAAAAAAAAAAAATTTAGAAAAAATTTTTAAAAAATTTACAAAAAAAAATTCAAAAAAAAATAAAAAAAAAAGATTCAAAAAAAATTTTGAAAAAAAATTTCAAAAAAAAATTAAAAAAAAAAATTCAAAAAAAAAATTTATAAAAAAAATCAAAAAAAAAAATTTAAAAAAAATTTTAAAAAAAATTCACAAAAAAAAATTTCATGAAAAAAATTTAAAAAATTTTCAAAAAAAAAATTGAAAAAAAAATTAAGGAAAAAAAAAAAAAAAATTCGTAAAAAAAAATTTTAAAAAAATTTTCAAAAAAAATCGAAAAAAAAAATTTTCGGAAAAAATTTCAAAAAAAAAATTAAAAAAAAAATTTTCAAAAACAAAAATTCAAAAAAAAATAAAAAAAAGATTTAAAAAAAATTTAAAAAAAAATTTCAAAAAAAAATTAAAAAAAAAATTAAAAAAAGATTAAAAAAAATTTTTTTTAAAAATTTCAAAAAAAAAATTCAAAAAAAATTTATAAAAAAAATCAAAAAAAAAATTTAAAAAAAATTACAAAAAAAATTTTAAAAAAATGAAAAAAAAAATTCAAAAAAAGAAATTTCAAAAAAAATTTTCGTAAAAAAAATTTTCAAAAAAATAAAATTTCGAAAAATTTTTTTTTTTTTTTTAAATTTTCAAAAAAAAAATTTCGAAAAAAAATTTAAAAAATAAAAGAAAACAAAAAAAAATTTAGAAAAAATTTTAAAAAAATTTACAAAAGAAGATTTAAAAAAAAATAAAAAAAAAGATTCAAAAAAATTTTAAAAAAAAATTTCAAAAAAAAATTTAAAAAAAAAATTCAACAAAAAATTTATAAAAAAAATCAAAAAAAAAATTTAAAAAAAATTACAAAAAAAAAATCGAAAAAAAAATTTTAAAAAAAATTCACAAAAAAAAAATTTCTTAAAAAAATTTTAAAAAATTTTCAAAAAAAAAATTGAAAAAAAAATTTCGAAAAAAATAACAAAAGAAAATTTTAAAAAAAATTACAAAAAAAATTCAAAAAAAAATTGAAAAAAAAAATTCAAAAAAAAAATTTTCAAAAAAAATTTAAAAAAAAAAAAAAAAAAATTACAAAAAAAAAAACCAAAAAAAAATAAAAAAAAAAGATTCAAAAAAAATTTTAAAAAAATTTACAAAAAAAAATTCAAAAAAACAATAAAAAAAAATTTTGGAAAAAATTTTTTTAAAAAAATTCAAAAAAAATTTCAAAAAAAAAATTTCAAAAAAAAATTTTCAAAAAAAACTTCAAAAAAAATTTCAAAAAAAATTTCGAAAAAAATTACAAAGGAAAATTTAAAAAAAAAATACAAAAAAAATTTCGAAAAAAAATTAAAAAAGAATTTTTCAAAAAAAAATTAAAAAAATTTTAAAAAAATTTCAAAAAAAAAACAAAAAAAAAATAAAAAAAAATTTAAAAAAATTTACAAAAAAAAAATTCAAAAAAAAATAAAAAAAAAAGATTGAAAAAAAATTCAAAAAAAAATTCAAAAAAAAATTTCAAAAAAAAATTCAAAAAAAAAATTATAAAAAAAAATAAAAAAAAAAAATTTAAAAAATTACAAAAAAAAATTCAAAAAAAATTTTTAAAAAAATTTGAAAAAAATAAATTTCACAAAAAATTTTCGTAAAAAAAAATTTTTCAAAAAAATAAAATTTCGAAAAAAAATAAAAAAAAATTCAAAAAAAAACAAAAACAAATTTTAAAAAAAATTTTAAAAAAATTTACAAAAAAAAATTCAAAAAAAAGATTCAAAAAAAATTTAAAAAAAAAATTCAAAAAAAAAATTTAAAAAAAAAATTCAAAAAAAAATTTATAAAAAAATCAAAAAAAAAATTAAAAAAAATTACAAAAAAAATTCGAAAAAAACAATTTAAAAAAAATTTTTAAAAAAATTACAAAAAAAAATTCAAAAAAATTGAAAAAAAAAATTTCGAAAAAAAATTAAAAAAGAATTTTTCAAAAAAAAATTAAAAAAATTTAAAAAAAATTTCAAAAAAAAACAAAAAAAATAAAAAAAAAATTTAAAAAAATTTACAAAAAAAATTCAAAAAAAAATAAAAAAAAAATAAAAAAAATTAAAAAAAAATTTAAAAAAAAAAAAATTTCGAAAAAAAATTAAAAAAAAAAATTCTAAAAAAAATTAAAAAAATAAAAAAAAAACAAAAAAAAAATTTTTGAAAAAATTTTTAAAAAATTTACAAAAAAAAATAAAAAAAAAATAAAAAAAAAGATTCAAAAAAAATTTTTAAAAAAAATTCAAAAAAAAAATTTAAAAAAAAATCAAAAAAAATTTATAAAAAAAATCAAAAAAAAAATTTAAAAAAAAATTACAAAAAAAATTCGAAAAAAACAATTTAAAAAAAAAATTTGGAAAAAAAAATTTAAAAAAAATTTCAAAAAAAAAACAAAAAAAAAATTTAAAAAAAATTAAAAAAATTTACAAAAAAAAAATTCAAAAAAAAATAAAAAAAAAAGATTAAAAAAAAATTAAAAAAAAAATTAAAAAAAAAATTTCAAAAAAAAATTCAAAAAAAAATTATAAAAAAAAATCAAAAAATTTTTTTTAAAAAATTACAAAAAAAAATTCAAAAAAAATTTGAAAAAAAAATTTAAAAAAATAAATTTCACAAAAAATTTTCGTAAAAAAAAATTTTCAAAAAAATAAAATTTCGAAAAAAAATAAAAAAAAATTCAAAAAAAAACAAAAACAAATTTAAAAAAAATTTTTAAAAAATTTACAAAAAAAAATTCAAAAAAAATAAAAAAAAAGACTCAAAAAAAATTTAAAAAAAAAATTCAAAAAAAAATTTCAAAAAAAAATTTATAAAAAAAAATCAAAAAAAATTTAGAAAAAATTACAAAAAAAAATTCGAAAAAACAATTTAAAAAAAATTTTGGAAAAAAAAAATTCAAAAAAAATTTCAAAAAAATAAAATTTCGAAAAAAATTTTTTTTTTTTTTAATTTTCAAAAAAAAAATTCGAAAAAAAATTAAAAAAAAAATTTTCAAAAAAAAATTTAAAAAATAAAAAAATTGAAAAGAAAATTTCAAAAAAAAAATTTCAAAAAAAAATTTCGAAAAAAATTTCAAAAAAAAATTCAAAAAAAAAAATTTTCAAAAAAAAAATTGAAAAAAAAAATTTTTTAAAAAATTTAAAAAAAATTCACAAAAAAAAATTAAAAAAAAAAAATTTAAAAAAAAAATGTACCAAAAAAATTTAAAAAAAAAAATTTCAAAAAAAAATTTTTAAAAAAATTTAAAAAAAATTCACAAAAAAAATTTCAAAAAAAAATTAAAAAAAAAATATTCAAAAAAAAAATTTATCAAAAAAATTTCGAAAAAAAAATTAAAAAAAAAAAATTTCAAAAAAAAATTTTCAAAAAAAAAATTTCGAAAAAAAATTTTCAAAAAAAAATTACAAAAATAATAAAAAAAACAAAAAAAAAATTTTAGAAAAAATTTTAAAAAAATTTACAAAAAAAAATTCAAAAAAAAATAATAAAAAAGATTCAAAAAAAATTTTAAAAAAAATTTCAAAAAAAAATTAAAAAAAAAAATTCAAAACAAAATTTATAAAAAAAATCAAAAAAATTTTTAAAAAAATTACAAAAAAAAATCGAAAAAAAATTTCAAAAAAAAAAACAAAAAAAATTTCAAAAAATTTACAAAAAAAAAATTCAAAAAAAAATAAAAAGATTCAAAAAAAGTTTTAAAAAAATTCACAAAAAAAATTCAAAAAAAAATGAAAAAAAAAATTTTCGTAAAAAAAATTTTCAAAAAAATAAAATTTCGAAAAAAATTTTTTAAAAAAAAAATTTTCAAAAAAAAAAAATTTCGAAAAAAAATTAAAAAAAAAAGTTTAAAAAAAAAATTAAAAAAATAAAAAAAAAATTTTTAGAAAAAATCGAAAAAAAAAATTTTAGAAAAAAATTTCAAAAAAAAAATTCAAAAAAAAAATTTTCAAAAAAAAAATTCAAAAAAAAATAAAAAAAAGATTAAAAAAAAATTTTTTAAAAAATTTTAAAAAATTTACAAAAAAAATTCAAAAAAAAATAAAAAAAAAAAATTCAAAAAAAATTTTAAAAAAAAATTCAAAAAAAAATGTAAAAAAAAAATTCAAAAAAAAATTTATAAAAAAAATCAAAAAAAAAATTTAAAAAATATTACAAAAAAAAAATTGAAAAAAAATTTATAAAAAAAAAATTAAAAAAATAAAAAAAAACAAAAAAAAAATTTTAGAAAAAATTTTAAAAAATTTACAAAAAAAATTCAAAAAAAAATAAAAAAAAAAAAATTCAAAAAAAATTTTTAAAAAAAATTCAAAAAAAAATGTAAAAAAAAAATTCAAAAAAAAATTTATAAAAAAAATCAAAAAAAAATTTAAAAAATATTACAAAAAAAAAATTGAAAAAAAATTTTCAAAAAAAAAATTGAAAAAAAAATTAAGAAAAAAAAAAATTCGTAAAAAAAAATTTTAAAAAATTTTTAAAAAAAATCGAAAAAAAAAATTTTCGGAAAAAAATTTCAAAAAAAAAATTTCAAAAAAAAATTTTCAAAAAAAACTTCAAAAAAAATTTCAAAAAAAATTTCGAAAAAAATTACAAAGGAAAATTTAAAAAAAAAAAACAAAAAAAATTTCGAAAAAAAATTAAAAAAGAATTTTTCAAAAAAAAATTAAAAAAATTTTAAAAAAATTTCAAAAAAAAACAAAAAAAAAATTAAAAAAAAATTTAAAAAAATTTACAAAAAAAAAATTCAAAAAAAAATAAAAAAAAAAGATTGAAAAAAAATTCAAAAAAAAATTCAAAAAAAAATTTCAAAAAAAAATTCAAAAAAAAAATTATAAAAAAAAATAAAAAAAAAAATTTTAAAAAATAACAAAAAAAAATTCAAAAAAAATTTTTAAAAAAATTTGAAAAAAATAAATTTCACAAAAAATTTTCGTAAAAAAAAATTTTTCAAAAAAATAAAATTTCGAAAAAAAATAAAAAAAAAATTCAAAAAAAAACAAAAACAAATTTTAAAAAAAATTTTAAAAAAATTTACAAAAAAAAATTCAAAAAAAAGATTCAAAAAAAATTTTAAAAAAAAATTCAAAAAAAAAATTAAAAAAAAAAATTTAAAAAAAAATTTATAAAAAAATCAAAAAAAAAATTAAAAAAAATTACAAAAAAAATTCGAAAAAAACAATTTAAAAAAAATTTTTAAAAAAATTACAAAAAAAAATTCAAAAAAATTGAAAAAAAAAATTTCGAAAAAAAATTAAAAAAGAATTTTTCAAAAAAAAATTAAAAAAATTTAAAAAAAATTTCAAAAAAAAACAAAAAAAATAAAAAAAAAATTTAAAAAAATTTACAAAAAAAAATTCAAAAAAAAATAAAAAAAAAATAAAAAAAATAAAAAAAAAATTTCAAAAAAAAAAAATTTCGAAAAAAAATTTAAAAAAAAAAATTCTAAAAAAAATTAAAAAAATAAAAAAAAAACAAAAAAAAAATTTTTGAAAAAATTTTTAAAAAATTTACAAAAAAAAATAAAAAAAAAATAAAAAAAAAAGATTCAAAAAAAATTTTTAAAAAAAATTCAAAAAAAAAAATTTAAAAAAAAAAACAAAAAAAATTTATAAAAAAAATCAAAAAAAAAATTTAAAAAAAAATTACAAAAAAAATTCGAAAAAAACAATTTAAAAAAAAAATTTGGAAAAAAAAATTTAAAAAAAATTTCAAAAAAAAACAAAAAAAAAATTTAAAAAAAATTAAAAAAATTTACAAAAAAAAAATTCAAAAAAAAATAAAAAAAAAGATTAAAAAAAAATTTAAAAAAAAATTCAAAAAAAAATTTCAAAAAAAAATTCAAAAAAAAATTATAAAAAAAAATCAAAAAATTTTTTTAAAAAAATTACAAAAAAAAATTCAAAAAAAATTTGAAAAAAAAATTTAAAAAAATAAATTTCACAAAAAATTTTCGTAAAAAAAAATTTTCAAAAAAATAAAATTTCGAAAAAAAATAAAAAAAAAATTCAAAAAAAAACAAAAACAAATTTAAAAAAAATTTTTAAAAAATTTACAAAAAAAAATTCAAAAAAAATAAAAAAAAAGACTCAAAAAAAATTTTAAAAAAAAATTCAAAAAAAAATTTCAAAAAAAAATTTATAAAAAAAAATCAAAAAAAATTTAGAAAAAATTACAAAAAAAAATTCGAAAAAACAATTTAAAAAAAATTTTGGAAAAAAAAAATTCAAAAAAAATTTCAAAAAAATAAAATTTCGAAAAAAAATTTTTTTTTTTTTAATTTTCAAAAAAAAAATTCGAAAAAAAATTTAAAAAAAAATTTTCAAAAAAAAATTTAAAAAATAAAAAAATTGAAAAGAAAATTTCAAAAAAAAAATTTCAAAAAAAAATTTCGAAAAAAATTTCAAAAAAAAATTCAAAAAAAAAAATTTTCAAAAAAAAAATTGAAAAAAAAAATTTTTTAAAAAATTTAAAAAAAATTCACAAAAAAAAATTTCAAAAAAAAAATTTAAAAAAAAATATTCAAAAAAAAAATGTACCAAAAAAATTAAAAAAAAAAAATTTCAAAAAAAAATTTTTAAAAAAATTTAAAAAAAATTCACAAAAAAAATTTCAAAAAAAAATTAAAAAAAAAATATTCAAAAAAAAAATTTATCAAAAAAATTTCGAAAAAAGAATTTAAAAAAAAAAATTTCAAAAAAAAATTTTCAAAAAAAAAAATTTCGAAAAAAAATTTTCAAAAAAAAATTACAAAAATAATAAAAAAAACAAAAAAAAAATTTTAGAAAAAATTTTAAAAAAATTTACAAAAAAAAATTCAAAAAAAAATAAAAAAAAAGATTCAAAAAAAATTTTAAAAAAAATTTCAAAAAAAAATAAAAAAAAAAATTCAAAACAAAATTTATAAAAAAAATCAAAAAAAATTTAAAAAAAATTACAAAAAAAAATCGAAAAAAAATTTCAAAAAAAAAAACAAAAAAAATTTCAAAAAATTTACAAAAAAAAAATTCAAAAAAAAATAAAAAGATTCAAAAAAAGTTTTAAAAAAATTCACAAAAAAAATTCAAAAAAAAATGAAAAAAAAAATTTTCGTAAAAAAAATTTTCAAAAAAATAAAATTTCGAAAAAATTTTTTTTAAAAAAAAATTTTCAAAAAAAAAAAATTTCGAAAAAAAATTAAAAAAAAAAGTTTAAAAAAAAATTAAAAAAATAAAAAAAAAATTTTTAGAAAAAATCGAAAAAAAAAATTTTAGAAAAAAATTTCAAAAAAAAAATTCAAAAAAAAAATTTTCAAAAAAAAAATTCAAAAAAAAATAAAAAAAAGATTAAAAAAAAAATTTTTTAAAAAATTTCAAAAAAAAAATTCAAAAAAAAATTTATAAAAAAAAAATTAAAAAAATAAAAAAAAAACAAAAAAAAAATTTTAGAAAAAATTTTAAAAAATTTACAAAAAAAATTCAAAAAAAAATAAAAAAAAAAGATTAAAAAAAAATTTAAAAAAAAAAATTCAAAAAAAAATGTAAAAAAAAAATTCAAAAAAAAATTTATAAAAAAAATCAAAAAAAAAATTTAAAAAATATTACAAAAAAAAAATTGAAAAAAAAATTTCAAAAAAAAAATTGAAAAAAAAAATTAAGAAAAAAAAAAATTCGTAAAAAAAAATTTTAAAAAAATTTAAAAAAAAATCGAAAAAAAAAATTTTCGGAAAAAAATTTCGAAAAAAAAATTAAAAAAAAAATTTTTAAAAAAATTTAAAAAAAATTCACAAAAAAAAATTTCAAAAAAAAAATTAAAAAAAAATATTCAAAAAAAAAATGTACCAAAAAAATTTTAAAAAAAAAATTTCAAAAAAAAATTTTTAAAAAAATTTTAAAAAAATTCACAAAAAAAATTTCAAAAAAAAAAATAAAAAAAAAAAATATTCAAAAAAAAAATTTATCAAAAAAATTTCGAAAAAAAAATTAAAAAAAAAAAAAATTTCAAAAAAAAATTTTCAAAAAAAAAAATTTCGAAAAAAAATTTTCAAAAAAAAATTACAAAAATAATAAAAAAAACAAAAAAAAAATTTTAGAAAAAATTTTAAAAAAATTTACAAAAAAAAATTCAAAAAAAAATAAAAAAAAGATTCAAAAAAAATTTTTAAAAAAATTTCAAAAAAAAATTAAAAAAAAAATTCAAAACAAAATTTATAAAAAAAATCAAAAAAAATTTAAAAAAAATTACCAAAAAAAATCGAAAAAAAATTTCAAAAAAAAAAACAAAAAAAATTTCAAAAAATTTACAAAAAAAAAAATTCAAAAAAAAATAAAAAGATTCAAAAAAAGTTTTAAAAAAATTCACAAAAAAAATTCAAAAAAAAATGAAAAAAAAAATTTTCGTAAAAAAAATTTTCAAAAAAATAAAATTTCGAAAAAATTTTTTTAAAAAAAAAATTTTCAAAAAAAAAAAATTTCGAAAAAAAATTAAAAAAAAAAGTTTAAAAAAAAAATTAAAAAAATAAAAAAAAAATTTTTAGAAAAAATCGAAAAAAAAAAATTTTAGAAAAAAATTTCAAAAAAAAAATTCAAAAAAAAAATTTTCAAAAAAAAAATTAAAAAAAAAATAAAAAAAAGATTAAAAAAAAAATTTTTTTAAAAATTTCAAAAAAAAAATTCAAAAAAAAATTTATAAAAAAAAAATTAAAAAAATAAAAAAAACAAAAAAAAAATTTTAGAAAAAATTTTAAAAAATTTACAAAAAAAATTCAAAAAAAAATAAAAAAAAAAAGATTCAAAAAAAATTCAAAAAAAAATGTAAAAAAAAAATTCAAAAAAAAATTTATAAAAAAAATCAAAAAAAAAATTTAAAAAATATTACAAAAAAAAAATTGAAAAAAAAATTTTAAAAAAAATTTTTAAAAAAATTTAAAAAAAAATTCACAAAAAAAAAAATTTCATGAAAAAATTTTAAAAAATTTTCAAAAAAAAAATTGAAAAAAAAAATTAAGAAAAAAAAAAAATTCGTAAAAAAAAATTTTAAAAAAATTTAAAAAAAAATCGAAAAAAAAAATTTTCGGAAAAAAATTTCAAAAAAAAAATTAAAAAAAAAATTTTCAAAAACAAAAATTCAAAAAAAAATAAAAAGATTAAAAAAAAATTTCAAAAAAAAAATTTAAAAAAAAATTTTCAAAAAATTATTAAAAAAATAAAAAAAAACAAAAAAAAATTTTAAAAAAATTTCAAAAAAAAAACAAAAAAAAAATTTAAAAAAAATTAAAAAAAGTTACAAAAAAAAATTCAAAAAAAATTTGAAAAAAAAATTTAAAAAAATAAATTTCACAAAAAATTTTCGTAAAAAAAAAATTTTCAAAAAAATAAAATTTCGAAAAAAAATAAAAAAAAAATTCAAAAAAAAACAAAAACAAATTTTAAAAAAATTTTTTAAAAATTTACAAAAAAAAATTCAAAAAAAATAAAAAAAAAGACTCAAAAAAAATTTAAAAAAAAAATTCAAAAAAAAATTTCAAAAAAAAATTTAAAAAAAAAAATCAAAAAAAATTTAGAAAAAATTACAAAAAAAAAATCGAAAAACAATTTAAAAAAAAATTTTGGAAAAAAAAATTCAAAAAAAATTTCAAAAAAAAATAAAAAAAAAAAATTCAAAACAAAATTTATAAAAAAAATCAAAAAAAATTTAAAAAAAATTACAAAAAAAAATCGAAAAAAAATTTCAAAAAAAAAAACAAAAAAAATTTCAAAAAATTTACAAAAAAAAAATTCAAAAAAAAATAAAAAGATTCAAAAAAAGTTTTAAAAAAATTCACAAAAAAAATTCAAAAAAAAATGAAAAAAAAAATTTTCGTAAAAAAAATTTTCAAAAAAATAAAATTTCGAAAAAATTTTTTTTAAAAAAAAATTTTCAAAAAAAAAAAATTTCGAAAAAAAATTAAAAAAAAAAGTTTAAAAAAAAATTAAAAAAATAAAAAAAAAATTTTTAGAAAAAATCGAAAAAAAAAATTTTAGAAAAAAATTTAAAAAAAAAAATTCAAAAAAAAAATTTTCAAAAAAAAAATTCAAAAAAAAATAAAAAAAAGATTAAAAAAAAAATTTTTTAAAAAATTTCAAAAAAAAAATTCAAAAAAAAATTTATAAAAAAAAAATTAAAAAAATAAAAAAAAAACAAAAAAAAAATTTTAGAAAAAATTTTAAAAAATTTACAAAAAAAATTCAAAAAAAAATAAAAAAAAAAGATTCAAAAAAAATTTAAAAAAAAAAATTCAAAAAAAAATGTAAAAAAAAAATTCAAAAAAAAATTTATAAAAAAAATCAAAAAAAAAATTTAAAAAATATTACAAAAAAAAAATTGAAAAAAAATTTTCAAAAAAAAAATTGAAAAAAAAAATTAAGAAAAAAAAAATTCGTAAAAAAAAATTTTAAAAAAATTTAAAAAAAAATCGAAAAAAAAAATTTTCGGAAAAAAATTTCAAAAAAAAAATTAAAAAAAAAATTTTTAAAAAAATTTAAAAAAAATTCACAAAAAAAAATTTCAAAAAAAAAATTAAAAAAAAATATTCAAAAAAAAAATGTACCAAAAAAATTTAAAAAAAAAAATTTCAAAAAAAAATTTTTAAAAAAATTTTAAAAAAATTCACAAAAAAAATTTCAAAAAAAAAAATAAAAAAAAAAAATATTCAAAAAAAAAATTTATCAAAAAAATTTCGAAAAAAAAATTAAAAAAAAAAAAAATTTCAAAAAAAAATTTTCAAAAAAAAAAATTTCGAAAAAAAATTTTCAAAAAAAAATTACAAAAATAATAAAAAAAACAAAAAAAAAATTTTAGAAAAAATTTTAAAAAAATTTACAAAAAAAAATTCAAAAAAAAATAAAAAAAAGATTCAAAAAAAATTTTTAAAAAAATTTCAAAAAAAATTAAAAAAAAAATTCAAAACAAAATTTATAAAAAAAATCAAAAAAAATTTAAAAAAAATTACCAAAAAAAATCGAAAAAAAATTTCAAAAAAAAAAACAAAAAAAATTTCAAAAAATTTACAAAAAAAAAAATTCAAAAAAAAATAAAAAGATTCAAAAAAAGTTTTAAAAAAATTCACAAAAAAAATTCAAAAAAAAATGAAAAAAAAAATTTTCGTAAAAAAAATTTTCAAAAAAATAAAATTTCGAAAAAATTTTTTTAAAAAAAAAATTTTCAAAAAAAAAAAATTTCGAAAAAAAATTAAAAAAAAAAGTTTAAAAAAAAAATTAAAAAAATAAAAAAAAAATTTTTAGAAAAAATCGAAAAAAAAAAATTTTAGAAAAAAATTTCAAAAAAAAAATTCAAAAAAAAAATTTTCAAAAAAAAAATTAAAAAAAAAATAAAAAAAAGATAAAAAAAAAAATTTTTTTAAAAATTTCAAAAAAAAAATTCAAAAAAAAATTTATAAAAAAAAAATTAAAAAAATAAAAAAAACAAAAAAAAAATTTTAGAAAAAATTTTAAAAAATTTACAAAAAAAATTCAAAAAAAAATAAAAAAAAAAGATTCAAAAAAAATTCAAAAAAAAATGTAAAAAAAAAATTCAAAAAAAAATTTATAAAAAAAATCAAAAAAAAAATTTAAAAAATATTACAAAAAAAAAATTGAAAAAAAAATTTTAAAAAAAATTTTTAAAAAAATTTAAAAAAAAATTCACAAAAAAAAAAATTTCATGAAAAAATTTTAAAAAATTTTCAAAAAAAAAATTGAAAAAAAAAATTAAGAAAAAAAAAAAATTCGTAAAAAAAAATTTTAAAAAAATTTTTAAAAAAATCGAAAAAAAAAATTTTCGGAAAAAAATTTCAAAAAAAAAATTAAAAAAAAAATTTTCAAAAACAAAAATTCAAAAAAAAATAAAAAAAAGATTAAAAAAAAATTTCAAAAAAAAAATTTAAAAAAAAATTTTCAAAAAATTATTAAAAAAATAAAAAAAAACAAAAAAAAATTTTAAAAAAATTTCAAAAAAAAAACAAAAAAAAAATTTAAAAAAAATTAAAAAAAGTTACAAAAAAAAATTCAAAAAAAATTTGAAAAAAAAATTTAAAAAAATAAATTTCACAAAAAATTTTCGTAAAAAAAAAATTTTCAAAAAAATAAAATTTCGAAAAAAAATAAAAAAAAAATTCAAAAAAAAACAAAAACAAATTTTAAAAAAATTTTTTAAAAATTTACAAAAAAAAATTCAAAAAAAATAAAAAAAAAGACTCAAAAAAAATTTAAAAAAAAAATTCAAAAAAAAATTTCAAAAAAAAATTTAAAAAAAAAATCAAAAAAAATTTAGAAAAAATTACAAAAAAAAAATCGAAAAAACAATTTAAAAAAAAATTTTGGAAAAAAAAAATTCAAAAAAAATTTCAAAAAAATAAAATTTCGAAAAAATTTTTTTTTTTTTAATTTTCAAAAAAAAAATTCGAAAAAAAATTAAAAAAAAAATTTTCAAAAAAAAATTTAAAAAATAAAAAAATTGAAAAGAAAATTTCAAAAAAAAAATTTCAAAAAAAAATTTCGAAAAAAATTTCAAAAAAAAATTCAAAAAAAAAAATTTTCAAAAAAAAAATTGAAAAAAAAAATTTTAAAAAAATTCACAAAAAAAAATTTCAAAAAAAAAATTTAAAAAAAAATATTCAAAAAAAAAATTTACCAAAAAAATTAAAAAAAAAAAATTTAAAAAAAAAATTTTTAAAAAAATTTAAAAAAAATTCACAAAAAAAATTTCAAAAAAAAAATTAAAAAAAAAATATTCAAAAAAAAAATTTATAAAAAAAATCAAAAAAAAAATTTAAAAAAAATTACAAAAAAAAATTCGAAAAAAAAATAAAAAAAATAAAAATTTCAAAAAAAAAATTAAAAAAAAAATATTCAAAAAAAAAATTTACCAAAAAAATTAAAAAAAAAAAATTTCAAAAAAAAATTTTTAAAAAAATTTTTAAAAAATTCACAAAAAAAATTTCAAAAAAAAAAATTAAAAAAAAAATATTCAAAAAAAAAATTTATCAAAAAAATTTCGAAAAAAAAATTAAAAAAAAAAAATTTCAAAAAAAAATTTTCAAAAAAAAAAATTTCGAAAAAAAATTTTCAAAAAAAAATTACAAAAATAATAAAAAAAACAAAAAAAAAATTTTAGAAAAAATTTTAAAAAAATTTACAAAAAAAATTCAAAAAAAAATAAAAAAAAAGATTCAAAAAAAATTTTAAAAAAAATTTCAAAAAAAAATTTAAAAAAAAATTCAAAACAAAATTTATAAAAAAAATCAAAAAAAATTTTAAAAAAATTACAAAAAAAAATCGAAAAAAAATTTCAAAAAAAAAAACAAAAAAAAATTTCAAAAAATTTACAAAAAAAAAAATTCAAAAAAAAATAAAAAGATTCAAAAAAAGTTTTAAAAAAATTCACAAAAAAAATTCAAAAAAAAATGAAAAAAAAAATTTTCGTAAAAAAAATTTTCAAAAAAATAAAATTTCGAAAAAAATTTAAAAAAAAAAAAATTTTCAAAAAAAAAAAATTTCGAAAAAAAATTAAAAAAAAAATTAAAAAAATAAAAAAAAAATTTTTAGAAAAAATCGAAAAAAAAAATTTTAGAAAAAAATTTCAAAAAAAAAATTCAAAAAAAAAAATTTTCAAAAAAAAATTCAAAAAAAAATAAAAAAAAGATTAAAAAAAAAATTTTTTAAAAAATTTCAAAAAAAAAATTCAAAAAAAAATTTATAAAAAAAAAATTTAAAAAAAATTTATAAAAAAAATCAAAAAAAAAATTTAAATAAAATTACAAAAAAAAATAAAAAAAAAACAATTTAAAAAAAAATTTAAAAAAAATTACAAAAAAAAATTAAAAAAAAAATTGAAAAAAAAATTAAAAAAAAAAATTTCAAAAAAAATTCTCGTAAAAAAAATTTTCGTAAAAAAAATTTTCGTAAAAAAATTTTCGTAAAAAAAATTTTCAAAAAAATGAAATTTCGAAAAAAAATTTTGAAGAAAAATTCAAAAAAAATTTCAAAAAAAAATCTAAATAAAATTCAAAAAAAATTTAAAAAAAAATTTAAAAAAAAAATTCGAAAAAAAATTTAAAAAAAAAATATTCAAAAAAAAAAAATTTCGAAAAAAAATTTTCAAAAAAAAATTAAAAAAATAAAAAAAAACAAAAAAAAATTTTAGAAAAAATTTTAAAAAATTTCAAAAAAAAAATTCAAAAAAAAATTTATAAAAAAAAAATTTAAAAAAAATTTATAAAAAAAATCAAAAAAAAAATTAAAAAAAAATTACAAAAAAAAAATCGAAAAAAACAATTAAAAAAAAAAATTAAAAAAAATTACAAAAAAAATTGAAAAAAAAATTAAAAAAAAAAATTTCAAAAAAAAAATAAAAAAAATATTCAAAAAAAAAAAATTTCGAAAAAAAATTTAAAAAAAAATTTTAAAAAAAAAATTAAAAAAATAAAAAAAAAACAAAAAAAAAATTTTAGAAAAAATTTAAAAAAAATTTACAAAAAAAAATAAAAAAAAAAGATTAAAAAAAAGTTTTAAAAAAATTCACAAAAAAATTCAAAAAAAAATGAAAAAAAAAATTTTCGTAAAAAAAATTTTCAAAAAAATAAAATTTCGAAAAAAATTTTTTTAAAAAAAAATTTTCAAAAAAAAAAAATTTCGAAAAAAAATTAAAAAAAAAGTTTAAAAAAAAAATTAAAAAAATAAAAAAAAATTTTTAGAAAAAATCGAAAAAAAAAATTTTAGAAAAAAATTTCAAAAAAAAAATTCAAAAAAAAAATTTTGAAAAAAAAAATTCAAAAAAAAATAAAAAAAAGATTAAAAAAAAAATTTTTTAAAAAATTTCAAAAAAAAAATTCAAAAAAAAATTTAAAAAAAAAAAATTTAAAAAAAAATTATAAAAAAAATCAAAAAAAAAATTTTAAAAAAATTACAAAAAAAAATAAAAAAAAACAATTTAAAAAAAAATTTAAAAAAAAATACAAAAAAAAATTCAAAAAAAAATTGAAAAAAAAATTTAAAAAAAAAATTTAAAAAAAAATATTCAAAAAAAAAATTTATAAAAAAAATCAAAAAAAAAATTTAAAAAAAATTACAAAAAAAAATTCGAAAAAAAAATAAAAAAAAAAAAAATTTCAAAAAAAAAATTAAAAAAAAAATATTCAAAAAAAAAATTTACCAAAAAAATTAAAAAAAAAAAATTTCAAAAAAAAATTTAAAAAAAAAATTCAAAACAAAATTTATAAAAAAAATCAAAAAAAATTAAAAAAAAATTACAAAAAAAATCGAAAAAAAATTTCAAAAAAAAAACAAAAAAAATTACAAAAAATTTACAAAAAAAAAATTCAAAAAAAAATAAAAAGATTCAAAAAAAGTTTTAAAAAAATTCACAAAAAAAATTTCAAAAAAAAATGAAAAAAAAAATTTTCGTAAAAAAAATTTTCAAAAAAATAAAATTTCGAAAAAAATTTTTTAAAAAAAAAATTTTCAAAAAAAAAAAATTTCGAAAAAAAATTAAAAAAAAAGTTTAAAAAAAAAATTAAAAAAATAAAAAAAAAATTTTTAGAAAAAATCGAAAAAAAAAATTTTAGAAAAAAATTTCAAAAAAAAAATTCAAAAAAAAAATTTTCAAAAAAAAAATTCAAAAAAAAATAAAAAAAAGATTAAAAAAAAAATTTTTTAAAAAATTTCAAAAAAAAATTCAAAAAAAAATTTATAAAAAAAAATTAAAAAAATAAAAAAAAACAAAAAAAAAATTTTAGAAAAAATTTTAAAAAATTTACAAAAAAAATTCAAAAAAAAATAAAAAAAAAAGATTCAAAAAAAATTTTAAAAAAAAATTCAAAAAAAATGTAAAAAAAAAATTCAAAAAAAAATTTATAAAAAAAATCAAAAAAAAAATTTAAAAAATATTACAAAAAAAAATTGAAAAAAAAATTTTAAAAAAAATTTTTAAAAAAATTTAAAAAAAAATTCACAAAAAAAAAAATTTCATGAAAAAATTTTAAAAAATTTTCAAAAAAAAAATTGAAAAAAAAAATTAAGAAAAAAAAAAATTCGTAAAAAAAAATTTTAAAAAAATTTTAAAAAAAATCGAAAAAAAAAATTTTCGGAAAAAAATTTCAAAAAAAAAATTAAAAAAAAAAATTTTCAAAAACAAAAATTCAAAAAAAAATAAAAAAAAGATTTAAAAAAAATTTCAAAAAAAAAATTTAAAAAAAAATTTTCAAAAAATTATTAAAAAAATAAAAAAAAACAAAAAAAAATTTTAAAAAAATTTCAAAAAAAAAACAAAAAAAAAATTTAAAAAAAATTAAAAAAAGTTACAAAAAAAAATAAAAAAAAAAATAAAAAAAAAAGATTAAAAAAAAATTTAAAAAAAAATTCAAAAAAAAATTTCAAAAAAAAATTCAAAAAAAAATTATAAAAAAAAATCAAAAAAATTTTTTTAAAAAATTACAAAAAAAAATTCAAAAAAAATTTGAAAAAAAAATTAAAAAAAATAAATTTCACAAAAAATTTTCGTAAAAAAAAATTTTCAAAAAAATAAAATTTCGAAAAAAAAATAAAAAAAAATTCAAAAAAAAACAAAAACAAATTTTAAAAAAAATTTTAAAAAATTTACAAAAAAAAATTCAAAAAAAATAAAAAAAAAGACTCAAAAAAAATTTTTAAAAAAAAATTCAAAAAAAAATTTCAAAAAAAAATTTATAAAAAAAAATCAAAAAAAATTTAGAAAAAATTACAAAAAAAAATCGAAAAAACAATTTAAAAAAAAATTTTGGAAAAAAAAAATTCAAAAAAAATTTCAAAAAAATAAAATTTCGAAAAATTTTTTAAAAAAAAAAATTTTCAAAAAAAAAAATTTCGAAAAAAAATTAAAAAAAAAAGTTTCAAAAAAAAATTAAAAAAATAAAAAAAAAATTTTTAGAAAAAATCGAAAAAAAAAATTTTAGAAAAATATTTCAAAAAAAAAATTCAAAAAAAAAATTTTCAAAAAAAAAATTCAAAAAAAAATAAAAAAAAGATTAAAAAAAAAAATTTTTAAAAAATTTCAAAAAAAAAATTCAAAAAAAAATTTATAAAAAAAAAATTTAAAAAAAATTTATAAAAAAAATCAAAAAAAAAATTTAAAAAAAATAACAAAAAAAAAATCGAAAAAAACAATTAAAAAAAAAATTAAAAAAAATTACAAAAAAAATTGAAAAAAAAATTAAAAAAAAAAATTTCAAAAAAAATTTTCGTAAAAAAAATTTTCGTAAAAAAAATTTTCAAAAAAATAAAATTTCGAAAAAATTTTTTTTTTTGAAAAATTTTCAAAAAAAAAATTTCGAAAAAAAATTTAAAAAAAAATTTAAAAAATAAAAAAATTTTAAAAAAAATTTCAAAAAAAAAAAATTTCAAAAAAAATTTTCGAAAAAAATTTCAAAAAAAAAATTCAAAAAAAAAAATTTTCAAAAAAAAAATTAAAAAAAAAATATTCAAAAAAAATTTACCAAAAAAATAAAAAAAAAAAAATTTCAAAAAAAAATTTTCAAAAAATTATTAAAAAAATAAAAAAAAAACAAAAAAAAATTTTATAAAAAAAATCAAAAAAAAAATTTAAAAAAAAAATTTGGAAAAAAAATTTTGAAAAAAATTACAAAAAAAATTCAAAAAAATTTTAAAAAAAATTTCGAAAAAAATTACAAAAGAAAATTTAAAAAAAAATTACAAAAAAAATTCAAAAAAAAATTGAAAAAAAAAAAATTTCAAAAAAAAATTTTCAAAAAAAAAAAATTTCAAAAAAAAATTTAAAAAAAAATTTCAAAAAAAAATTTAAAAAAATAAAAAAAAAATTTCAAAAAAAAAACAAAAAAAAATTCAAAAAAGAATAAAAAAAAAAGATTCAAAAAAAATTTTAAAAAAATTTACAAAAAAAAAATTCAAAAAAACAATAAAAAAAAAAAATTTGGAAAAAAAAATTTCAAAAAAAATTTTTCAAAAAAAACTTCAAAAAAATTGAAAAAAAAAATTCAAAAAAAAAAATTTCAAAAAAAATTTTCGAAAAAAATTTCAAAAAAAAAATTCAAAAAAAAAAATTTTCAAAAAAAAAATTGAAAAAAAAAATTTTTTAAAAAATTTAAAAAAAATTCACAAAAAAAAATTTCAAAAAAAAAATTAAAAAAAAAATATTCAAAAAAAAAATTAAAAAAAAAAATTCAAAAAAAAATTTCGAAAAAAAATTAAAAAAGAATTTTTCAAAAAAATTTAAAAAAATTTCAAAAAAAAAAACAAAAAAAAATTTAAAAAAAATTTAAAAAAATTTACAAAAAAAAATTCAAAAAAAAATAAAAAAAAAAGATTAAAAAAAAATTTCAAAAAAAAAAATTTAAAAAAAAAAATTTCGAAAAAAAATTTTAAAAAAAATTTTAGAAAAAATTTTAAAAATATTTTTAAAAAATTTACAAAAAAAATAAAAAAAAAAAGATTCAAAAAAAATTTTAAAAAAAAATTCAAAAAAAAAATTTAAAAAAAAATTCAAAAAAAATTTATAAAAAAAATCAAAAAAAAATTTAAAAAAATTACAGAAAAAAAATTCGAAAAAAACAATTTAAAAAAAAATTTTAAAAAAATTACAAAAAAAATTCAAAAAAAATTGAAAAAAAAAATTTCGAAAAAAAATTAAAAAAGAATTTTTCAAAAAAAAATTTAAAAAAATTTAAAAAAAATTTCAAAAAAAAAAACAAAAAAAAAATTTAAAAAAAATTAAAAAAAATTTACAAAAAAAAAATTCAAAAAAAAATTAAAAAAAAATTTTTAAAAAAATTTGAAAAAAATAAATTTCACAAAAAATTTTCGTAAAAAAAAAAATTTTCAAAAAAATAAAATTTTGAAAAAAAATAAAAAAAAAATTCAAAAAAAAACAAAAACAAATTTTAAAAAAAATTTTAAAAAAATTTACAAAAAAAAATTCAAAAAAAAAATAAAAAAAAAGACTCAAAAAAAATTAAAAAAAAAAATTAAAAAAAAATATTCAAAAAAAAAATTTACCAAAAAAATTAAAAAAAAAAAAATTTCAAAAAAAAATTTTTAAAAAAATTTAAAAAAAATTCACAAAAAAAAGTTCAAAAAAAAAATTAAAAAAAAAAATATTCAAAAAAAAATTTACCAAAAAAATTTCGAAAAAAAAATAAAAAAAAAAATTTCAAAAAAAAATTTTCAAAAAAAAAAAAATTTCGAAAAAAAATTTTCAAAAAAAAATAAAAAAAATAAAAAAAAAAAAATTTAGAAAAAATTTTTAAAAAATTTACAAAAAAAAATTCAAAAAAAAATAAAAAAAAAAGATTCAAAAAAAATTTTGAAAAAAAATTTCAAAAAAAAATTAAAAAAAAAAATTCAAAAAAAAAATTTATAAAAAAAATCAAAAAAAAAAATTTAAAAAAAATTTTAAAAAAAATTCACAAAAAAAAATTTCATGAAAAAAATTTAAAAAATTTTCAAAAAAAAAATTGAAAAAAAAAATTAAGGAAAAAAAAAAAAAAAATTCGTAAAAAAAAATTTTAAAAAAATTTTCAAAAAAAATCGAAAAAAAAAATTTTCGGAAAAAATTTCAAAAAAAAAATTAAAAAAAAAATTTTCAAAAACAAAAATTCAAAAAAAAATAAAAAAAAGATTAAAAAAAAATTTAAAAAAAAATTTCAAAAAAAAATTAAAAAAAAAATTAAAAAAAGATTAAAAAAAATTTTTTTTAAAAATTTCAAAAAAAAAATTCAAAAAAAATTTATAAAAAAAATCAAAAAAAAAATTTAAAAAAAATTACAAAAAAAATTTTAAAAAAATGAAAAAAAAAATTCAAAAAAAGAAATTTCAAAAAAAATTTTCGTAAAAAAAATTTTCAAAAAAATAAAATTTCGAAAAATTTTTTTTTTTTTTTTTAATTTTCAAAAAAAAAATTTCGAAAAAAAATTTAAAAAATAAAAGAAAACAAAAAAAAATTTAGAAAAAATTTTAAAAAAATTTACAAAAGAAGATTTAAAAAAAAATAAAAAAAAAGATTCAAAAAAATTTTAAAAAAAAATTTCAAAAAAAAATTTAAAAAAAAAATTCAACAAAAAATTTATAAAAAAAATCAAAAAAAAAATTTAAAAAAAATTACAAAAAAAAAATCGAAAAAAAAATTTTAAAAAAAATTCACAAAAAAAAAATTTCTTAAAAAAATTTTAAAAAATTTTCAAAAAAAAAATTGAAAAAAAAATTTCGAAAAAAATAACAAAAGAAAATTTTAAAAAAAATTACAAAAAAAATTCAAAAAAAAATTGAAAAAAAAAATTCAAAAAAAAAATTTTCAAAAAAAATTTAAAAAAAAAAAAAAAAAAATTACAAAAAAAAAAACCAAAAAAAAATAAAAAAAAAAGATTCAAAAAAAATTTTAAAAAAATTTACAAAAAAAAATTCAAAAAAACAATAAAAAAAAATTTTGGAAAAAATTTTTTTAAAAAAATTCAAAAAAAATTTCAAAAAAAAAATTTCAAAAAAAAATTTTCAAAAAAAACTTCAAAAAAAATTTCAAAAAAAATTTCGAAAAAAATTACAAAGGAAAATTTAAAAAAAAAATACAAAAAAAATTTCGAAAAAAAATTAAAAAAGAATTTTTCAAAAAAAAATTAAAAAAATTTTAAAAAAATTTCAAAAAAAAAACAAAAAAAAAATAAAAAAAAATTTAAAAAAATTTACAAAAAAAAAATTCAAAAAAAAATAAAAAAAAAAGATTGAAAAAAAATTCAAAAAAAAATTCAAAAAAAAATTTCAAAAAAAAATTCAAAAAAAAAATTATAAAAAAAAATAAAAAAAAAAAATTTAAAAAATTACAAAAAAAAATTCAAAAAAAATTTTTAAAAAAATTTGAAAAAAATAAATTTCACAAAAAATTTTCGTAAAAAAAAATTTTTCAAAAAAATAAAATTTCGAAAAAAAATAAAAAAAAATTCAAAAAAAAACAAAAACAAATTTTAAAAAAAATTTTAAAAAAATTTACAAAAAAAAATTCAAAAAAAAGATTCAAAAAAAATTTAAAAAAAAAATTCAAAAAAAAAATTTAAAAAAAAAATTCAAAAAAAAATTTATAAAAAAATCAAAAAAAAAATTAAAAAAAATTACAAAAAAAATTCGAAAAAAACAATTTAAAAAAAATTTTTAAAAAAATTACAAAAAAAAATTCAAAAAAATTGAAAAAAAAAATTTCGAAAAAAAATTAAAAAAGAATTTTTCAAAAAAAAATTAAAAAAATTTAAAAAAAATTTCAAAAAAAAACAAAAAAAATAAAAAAAAAATTTAAAAAAATTTACAAAAAAAATTCAAAAAAAAATAAAAAAAAAATAAAAAAAATTAAAAAAAAATTTCAAAAAAAAAAAATTTCGAAAAAAAATTAAAAAAAAAAATTCTAAAAAAAATTAAAAAAATAAAAAAAAAACAAAAAAAAAATTTTTGAAAAAATTTTTAAAAAATTTACAAAAAAAAATAAAAAAAAAATAAAAAAAAAGATTCAAAAAAAATTTTTAAAAAAAATTCAAAAAAAAAATTTAAAAAAAAATCAAAAAAAATTTATAAAAAAAATCAAAAAAAAAATTTAAAAAAAAATTACAAAAAAAATTCGAAAAAAACAATTTAAAAAAAAAATTTGGAAAAAAAAATTTAAAAAAAATTTCAAAAAAAAAACAAAAAAAAAATTTAAAAAAAATTAAAAAAATTTACAAAAAAAAAATTCAAAAAAAAATAAAAAAAAAAGATTAAAAAAAAATTAAAAAAAAAATTCAAAAAAAAATTTCAAAAAAAAATTCAAAAAAAAATTATAAAAAAAAATCAAAAAATTTTTTTTAAAAAATTACAAAAAAAAATTCAAAAAAAATAAAAAAAAAGACTCAAAAAAAATTTAAAAAAAAAATTCAAAAAAAAATTTCAAAAAAAAATTTATAAAAAAAAATCAAAAAAAATTTAGAAAAAATTACAAAAAAAAATTCGAAAAAACAATTTAAAAAAAATTTTGGAAAAAAAAAATTCAAAAAAAATTTCAAAAAAATAAAATTTCGAAAAAAATTTTTTTTTTTTTTAATTTTCAAAAAAAAAATTCGAAAAAAAATTAAAAAAAAAATTTTCAAAAAAAAATTTAAAAAATAAAAAAATTGAAAAGAAAATTTCAAAAAAAAAATTTCAAAAAAAAATTTCGAAAAAAATTTCAAAAAAAAATTCAAAAAAAAAAATTTTCAAAAAAAAAATTGAAAAAAAAAATTTTTTAAAAAATTTAAAAAAAATTCACAAAAAAAAATTAAAAAAAAAAAATTTTAAAAAAAAATGTACCAAAAAAATTTAAAAAAAAAAATTTCAAAAAAAAATTTTTAAAAAAATTTAAAAAAAATTCACAAAAAAAATTTCAAAAAAAAATTAAAAAAAAAATATTCAAAAAAAAAATTTATCAAAAAAATTTCGAAAAAAAAATTTAAAAAAAAAAATTTCAAAAAAAAATTTTCAAAAAAAAAATTTCGAAAAAAAATTTTCAAAAAAAAATTACAAAAATAATAAAAAAAACAAAAAAAAAATTTTAGAAAAAATTTTAAAAAAATTTACAAAAAAAAATTCAAAAAAAAATAATAAAAAAGATTCAAAAAAAATTTTAAAAAAAATTTCAAAAAAAAATTAAAAAAAAAAATTCAAAACAAAATTTATAAAAAAAATCAAAAAAAAAATTCAAAAAAAAATAAAAAAAAGATTAAAAAAAAAATTTTTTAAAAAATTTCAAAAAAAAAATTCAAAAAAAAATTTATAAAAAAAAAATTAAAAAAATAAAAAAAAAACAAAAAAAAAATTTTAGAAAAAATTTTCAAAAAAAATTTAAAAAAAAAAATTCAAAAAAAAATGTAAAAAAAAAATTCAAAAAAAAATTTATAAAAAAAATCAAAAAAAAAATTTAAAAAATATTACAAAAAAAAAATTGAAAAAAAATTTTCAAAAAAAAAATTGAAAAAAAAAATTAAGAAAAAAAAAAATTCGTAAAAAAAAATTTTAAAAAAATTTAAAAAAAAATCGAAAAAAAAAATTTTCGGAAAAAAATTTCAAAAAAAAAATTAAAAAAAAAATTTTTAAAAAAATTTAAAAAAAATTCACAAAAAAAAATTTCAAAAAAAAAATTAAAAAAAAATATTCAAAAAAAAAATGTACCAAAAAAATTTTAAAAAAAAAATTTCAAAAAAAAATTTTTAAAAAAATTTTAAAAAAATTCACAAAAAAAATTTCAAAAAAAAAAATAAAAAAAAAAATATTCAAAAAAAAAATTTATCAAAAAAATTTCGAAAAAAAAATTAAAAAAAAAAAAAATTTCAAAAAAAAATTTTCAAAAAAAAAAATTTCGAAAAAAAATTTTCAAAAAAAAATTACAAAAATAATAAAAAAAACAAAAAAAAAATTTTAGAAAAAATTTTAAAAAAATTTACAAAAAAAAATTCAAAAAAAAATAAAAAAAAGATTCAAAAAAAATTTTTAAAAAAATTTCAAAAAAAAATTAAAAAAAAAATTCAAAACAAAATTTATAAAAAAAATCAAAAAAAATTTAAAAAAAATTACCAAAAAAAATCGAAAAAAAATTTCAAAAAAAAAAACAAAAAAAATTTCAAAAAATTTACAAAAAAAAAAATTCAAAAAAAAATAAAAAGATTCAAAAAAAGTTTTAAAAAAATTCACAAAAAAAATTCAAAAAAAAATGAAAAAAAAAATTTTCGTAAAAAAAATTTTCAAAAAAATAAAATTTCGAAAAAATTTTTTTAAAAAAAAAATTTTCAAAAAAAAAAAATTTCGAAAAAAAATTAAAAAAAAAAGTTTAAAAAAAAAATTAAAAAAATAAAAAAAAAATTTTTAGAAAAAATCGAAAAAAAAAAATTTTAGAAAAAAATTTCAAAAAAAAAATTCAAAAAAAAAATTTTCAAAAAAAAAATTAAAAAAAAAATAAAAAAAAGATTAAAAAAAAAATTTTTTTAAAAATTTCAAAAAAAAAATTCAAAAAAAAATTTATAAAAAAAAAATTAAAAAAATAAAAAAAACAAAAAAAAAATTTTAGAAAAAATTTTAAAAAATTTACAAAAAAAATTAAAAAAAAATAAAAAAAAAAAGATTCAAAAAAAATTCAAAAAAAAATGTAAAAAAAAAATTCAAAAAAAAAATTATAAAAAAAATCAAAAAAAAAATTTAAAAAATATTACAAAAAAAAAATTGAAAAAAAAATTTAAAAAAAAATTTTTAAAAAAATTTAAAAAAAAATTCACAAAAAAAAAAATTTCATGAAAAAATTTTAAAAAATTTTCAAAAAAAAAATTGAAAAAAAAAATTAAGAAAAAAAAAAAATTCGTAAAAAAAAATTTTAAAAAAATTTAAAAAAAAATCGAAAAAAAAAATTTTCGGAAAAAAATTTCAAAAAAAAAATTAAAAAAAAAATTTTCAAAAACAAAAATTCAAAAAAAAATAAAAAAAAGATTAAAAAAAAATTTCAAAAAAAAAATTTAAAAAAAAATTTTCAAAAAATTATTAAAAAAATAAAAAAAAACAAAAAAAAATTTTAAAAAAATTTCAAAAAAAAAACAAAAAACAAATTTAAAAAAAATTAAAAAAAGTTACAAAAAAAAATTCAAAAAAAATTTGAAAAAAAAATTTAAAAAAATAAATTTCACAAAAAATTTTCGTAAAAAAAAAATTTTCAAAAAAATAAAATTTCGAAAAAAAATAAAAAAAAAATTCAAAAAAAAACAAAAACAAATTTTAAAAAAATTTTTTAAAAATTTACAAAAAAAAATTCAAAAAAAATAAAAAAAAAGACTCAAAAAAAATTTAAAAAAAAAATTCAAAAAAAAATTTCAAAAAAAAATTTAAAAAAAAAAATCAAAAAAAATTTAGAAAAAATTACAAAAAAAAAATCGAAAAACAATTTAAAAAAAAATTTTGGAAAAAAAAATTCAAAAAAAATTTCAAAAAAAAATAAAAAAAAAAAATTCAAAACAAAATTTATAAAAAAAATCAAAAAAAATTTAAAAAAAATTACAAAAAAAAATCGAAAAAAAATTTCAAAAAAAAAAACAAAAAAAATTTCAAAAAATTTACAAAAAAAAAATTCAAAAAAAAATAAAAAGATTCAAAAAAAGTTTTAAAAAAATTCACAAAAAAAATTCAAAAAAAAATGAAAAAAAAAAATTTTCGTAAAAAAAATTTTCAAAAAAATAAAATTTCGAAAAAATTTTTTTTAAAAAAAAATTTTCAAAAAAAAAAAATTTCGAAAAAAAATTAAAAAAAAAAGTTTAAAAAAAAATTAAAAAAATAAAAAAAAAATTTTTAGAAAAAATCGAAAAAAAAAATTTTAGAAAAAAATTTCAAAAAAAAAATTCAAAAAAAAAATTTTCAAAAAAAAAATTCAAAAAAAAATAAAAAAAAGATTAAAAAAAAAATTTTTTAAAAAATTTCAAAAAAAAAATTCAAAAAAAAATTTATAAAAAAAAAATTAAAAAAATAAAAAAAAAACAAAAAAAAAAATTTAGAAAAAATTTTAAAAAATTTACAAAAAAAATTCAAAAAAAAATAAAAAAAAAAGATTCAAAAAAAATTTAAAAAAAAAAATTCAAAAAAAAATGTAAAAAAAAAATTCAAAAAAAAATTTATAAAAAAAATCAAAAAAAAAATTTAAAAAATATTACAAAAAAAAAATTGAAAAAAAATTTTCAAAAAAAAAATTGAAAAAAAAAATTAAGAAAAAAAAAATTCGTAAAAAAAAATTTTAAAAAAATTTAAAAAAAAATCGAAAAAAAAAATTTTCGGAAAAAAATTTCAAAAAAAAAATTAAAAAAAAAATTTTTAAAAAAATTTAAAAAAAATTCACAAAAAAAAATTTCAAAAAAAAAATTAAAAAAAAATATTCAAAAAAAAAATGTACCAAAAAAATTTAAAAAAAAAAATTTCAAAAAAAAATTTTTAAAAAAATTTTAAAAAAATTCACAAAAAAAATTTCAAAAAAAAAAATAAAAAAAAAAAATATTCAAAAAAAAAATTTATCAAAAAAATTTCGAAAAAAAAATTAAAAAAAAAAAAATTTCAAAAAAAAATTTTCAAAAAAAAAAATTTCGAAAAAAAATTTTCAAAAAAAAATTACAAAAATAATAAAAAAAACAAAAAAAAAATTTTAGAAAAAATTTTAAAAAAATTTACAAAAAAAAATTCAAAAAAAAATAAAAAAAAGATTCAAAAAAAATTTTTAAAAAAATTTCAAAAAAAATTAAAAAAAAAATTCAAAACAAAATTTATAAAAAAAATCAAAAAAAATTTAAAAAAAATTACAAAAAAAAATCGAAAAAAAATTTCAAAAAAAAAACAAAAAAAATTTCAAAAAATTTACAAAAAAAAAAATTCAAAAAAAAATAAAAAGATTCAAAAAAAGTTTTAAAAAAATTCACAAAAAAAATTCAAAAAAAAATGAAAAAAAAAATTTTCGTAAAAAAAATTTTCAAAAAAATAAAATTTCGAAAAAATTTTTTAAAAAAAAAAATTTTCAAAAAAAAAAAATTTCGAAAAAAAATTAAAAAAAAAAGTTTAAAAAAAAAATTAAAAAAATAAAAAAAAAATTTTTAGAAAAAATCGAAAAAAAAAAATTTTAGAAAAAAATTTCAAAAAAAAAATTCAAAAAAAAAATTTTCAAAAAAAAAATTAAAAAAAAAATAAAAAAAAGATAAAAAAAAAAATTTTTTTAAAAATTTCAAAAAAAAAATTCAAAAAAAAATTTATAAAAAAAAAATTAAAAAAATAAAAAAAACAAAAAAAAAATTTTAGAAAAAATTTTAAAAAATTTACAAAAAAAATTCAAAAAAAAATAAAAAAAAAAGATTCAAAAAAAATTCAAAAAAAAATGTAAAAAAAAAATTCAAAAAAAAATTTATAAAAAAAATCAAAAAAAAAATTTAAAAAATATTACAAAAAAAAAATTGAAAAAAAAATTTTAAAAAAAATTTTTAAAAAAATTTAAAAAAAAATTCACAAAAAAAAAAATTTCATGAAAAAATTTTAAAAAATTTTCAAAAAAAAAATTGAAAAAAAAAATTAAGAAAAAAAAAAAATTCGTAAAAAAAAATTTTAAAAAAATTTTAAAAAAAATCGAAAAAAAAAATTTTCGGAAAAAAATTTCAAAAAAAAAATTTAAAAAAAAATTTTCAAAAACAAAAATTCAAAAAAAAATAAAAAAAAGATTAAAAAAAAATTTCAAAAAAAAAATTTAAAAAAAAATTTTCAAAAAATTATTAAAAAAATAAAAAAAAACAAAAAAAAATTTTAAAAAAATTTCAAAAAAAAAACAAAAAAAAAATTTAAAAAAAATTAAAAAAAGTTACAAAAAAAAATTCAAAAAAAATTTGAAAAAAAAATTTAAAAAAATAAATTTCACAAAAAATTTTCGTAAAAAAAAAATTTTCAAAAAAATAAAATTTCGAAAAAAAATAAAAAAAAAATTCAAAAAAAAACAAAAACAAATTTTAAAAAATTTTTTTAAAAATTTACAAAAAAAAATTCAAAAAAAATAAAAAAAAAGACTCAAAAAAAATTTAAAAAAAAAATTCAAAAAAAAATTTCAAAAAAAAATTTAAAAAAAAAAATCAAAAAAAATTTAGAAAAAATTACAAAAAAAAAATCGAAAAAACAATTTAAAAAAAAATTTTGGAAAAAAAAAATTCAAAAAAAATTTCAAAAAAATAAAATTTCGAAAAAATTTTTTTTTTTTTAATTTTCAAAAAAAAAATTCGAAAAAAAATTAAAAAAAAAATTTTCAAAAAAAAATTTAAAAAATAAAAAAATTGAAAAGAAAATTTCAAAAAAAAAATTTCAAAAAAAAATTTCGAAAAAAATTTCAAAAAAAAATTCAAAAAAAAAAATTTTCAAAAAAAAAATTGAAAAAAAAAATTTTAAAAAAATTCACAAAAAAAAATTTCAAAAAAAAAATTAAAAAAAAAATATTCAAAAAAAAAATTTACCAAAAAAATTAAAAAAAAAAAATTTAAAAAAAAAATTTTTAAAAAAATTTAAAAAAAATTCACAAAAAAAATTTCAAAAAAAAAATTAAAAAAAAAATATTCAAAAAAAAAATTTATAAAAAAAATCAAAAAAAAAATTTAAAAAAAATTACAAAAAAAAATTCGAAAAAAAAATAAAAAAAATAAAAATTTCAAAAAAAAAATTAAAAAAAAATATTCAAAAAAAAAATTTACCAAAAAAATTAAAAAAAAAAAATTTCAAAAAAAAATTTTTAAAAAAATTTTTAAAAAATTCACAAAAAAAATTTCAAAAAAAAAAATTAAAAAAAAAATATTCAAAAAAAAAATTTATCAAAAAAATTTCGAAAAAAAAATTAAAAAAAAAAAATTTCAAAAAAAAATTTTCAAAAAAAAAAATTTCGAAAAAAAATTTTCAAAAAAAAATTACAAAAATAATAAAAAAAACAAAAAAAAAATTTTAGAAAAAATTTTAAAAAAATTTACAAAAAAAATTCAAAAAAAAATAAAAAAAAAGATTCAAAAAAAATTTTAAAAAAAATTTCAAAAAAAAATTTAAAAAAAAATTCAAAACAAAATTTATAAAAAAAATCAAAAAAAATTTTAAAAAAATTACAAAAAAAAATCGAAAAAAAATTTCAAAAAAAAAAACAAAAAAAATTTCAAAAAATTTACAAAAAAAAAAATTCAAAAAAAAATAAAAAGATTCAAAAAAAGTTTTAAAAAAATTCACAAAAAAAATTCAAAAAAAAATGAAAAAAAAAATTTTCGTAAAAAAAATTTTCAAAAAAATAAAATTTCGAAAAAAATTTTTAAAAAAAAAAATTTTCAAAAAAAAAAAATTTCGAAAAAAAATTAAAAAAAAAATTAAAAAAATAAAAAAAAAATTTTTAGAAAAAATCGAAAAAAAAAATTTTAGAAAAAAATTTCAAAAAAAAAATTCAAAAAAAAAAATTTTCAAAAAAAAATTCAAAAAAAAATAAAAAAAAGATTAAAAAAAAAAATTTTTAAAAAATTTCAAAAAAAAAATTCAAAAAAAAATTTATAAAAAAAAAATTTAAAAAAAATTTATAAAAAAAATCAAAAAAAAAATTTAAATAAAATTACAAAAAAAAATAAAAAAAAAACAATTTAAAAAAAAATTTAAAAAAAATTACAAAAAAAAATTTAAAAAAAAATTGAAAAAAAAATTTAAAAAAAAAATTTCAAAAAAAATTCTCGTAAAAAAAATTTTCGTAAAAAAAATTTTCGTAAAAAAATTTTCGTAAAAAAAATTTTCAAAAAAATGAAATTTCGAAAAAAAATTTTGAAGAAAAATTCAAAAAAAATTTCAAAAAAAAATCTAAATAAAATTCAAAAAAAATTTTAAAAAAAATTTAAAAAAAAAATTCGAAAAAAAATTTAAAAAAAAAATATTCAAAAAAAAAAAATTTCGAAAAAAAATTTTCAAAAAAAAATTAAAAAAATAAAAAAAAACAAAAAAAAATTTTAGAAAAAATTTTAAAAAATTTCAAAAAAAAAATTCAAAAAAAAATTTATAAAAAAAAAATTTAAAAAAAATTTATAAAAAAAATCAAAAAAAAAATTAAAAAAAAATTACAAAAAAAAAATCGAAAAAAACAATTAAAAAAAAAAATTAAAAAAAATTACAAAAAAAATTGAAAAAAAAATTAAAAAAAAAAATTTCAAAAAAAAAATAAAAAAAATATTCAAAAAAAAAAAATTTCGAAAAAAAATTTAAAAAAAAATTTTAAAAAAAAAATTAAAAAAATAAAAAAAAAACAAAAAAAAAATTTTAGAAAAAATTTAAAAAAAATTTACAAAAAAAAATAAAAAAAAAAGATTAAAAAAAAGTTTTAAAAAAATTCACAAAAAAATTCAAAAAAAAATGAAAAAAAAAATTTTCGTAAAAAAAATTTTCAAAAAAATAAAATTTCGAAAAAAATTTTTTTAAAAAAAAATTTTCAAAAAAAAAAAATTTCGAAAAAAAATTAAAAAAAAAGTTTAAAAAAAAAATTAAAAAAATAAAAAAAAATTTTTAGAAAAAATCGAAAAAAAAAATTTTAGAAAAAAATTTCAAAAAAAAAATTCAAAAAAAAAAATTTTCAAAAAAAAATAAAAAAAAAAATAAAAAAAAGATTAAAAAAAAAATTTTTTAAAAAATTTCAAAAAAAAAATCAAAAAAAAATTTATAAAAAAAAAATTTAAAAAAAATTTATAAAAAAAATCAAAAAAAAAATTTAAATAAAATTACAAAAAAAAAATAAAAAAAAACAATTTAAAAAAAAATTTAAAAAAAATTACAAAAAAAAATTTAAAAAAAAATTGAAAAAAAAATTTAAAAAAAAAATTTCAAAAAAAATTCTCGTAAAAAAAATTTTCGTAAAAAAAAATTTCGTAAAAAAATTTTCGTAAAAAAAATTTTCAAAAAAATGAAATTTCGAAAAAAAATTTTGAAGAAAAATTCAAAAAAAATTTCAAAAAAAAATTTAAATAAAATTCAAAAAAAATTTAAAAAAAAATTTAAAAAAAAATTTAAAAAAAAAATTCGAAAAAAAATTTAAAAAAAAAATATTCAAAAAAAAAAAATTTCGAAAAAAAATTTTCAAAAAAAAATTAAAAAAATAAAAAAAAACAAAAAAAAATTTTAGAAAAAATTTTAAAAAATTTACAAAAAAAATTCAAAAAAAAATAAAAAAAAAAGATTCAAAAAAAATTTAAAAAAAAAATTCAAAAAAAAATGTAAAAAAAAAATTCAAAAAAAAATTTATAAAAAAAATCAAAAAAAAAATTTAAAAAATATTACAAAAAAAAAAATTTAAAAAAAATTTTTAAAAAAATTTAAAAAAAAATTCACAAAAAAAAAAATTTCATGAAAAAATTTTAAAAAATTTTCAAAAAAAAAAATTGAAAAAAAAAATTAAGAAAAAAAAAATTCGTAAAAAAAAATTTTAAAAAAATTTTAAAAAAAATCGAAAAAAAAAATTTTCGGAAAAAAATTTCAAAAAAAAAATTAAAAAAAAAATTTTCAAAAACAAAAATTCAAAAAAAAATAAAAAAAAGATTAAAAAAAAATTTCAAAAAAAAAATTAAAAAAAAATTTTCAAAAAATTATTAAAAAAATAAAAAAAAACAAAAAAAAATTTTAAAAAAATTTCAAAAAAAAAACAAAAAAAAAATTTAAAAAAATTTTTAAAAAATTTACAAAAAAAAATTCAAAAAAAAATAAAAAAAAAAGATTAAAAAAAAATTTAAAAAAAAATTCAAAAAAAAATTTCAAAAAAAAATTCAAAAAAAATTCAAAAAAAATTTGAAAAAAAAATTTAAAAAAATAAATTTCACAAAAAATTTTCGTAAAAAAAAATTTTCAAAAAAATAAAATTTCGAAAAAAAATAAAAAAAAAATTCAAAAAAAAACAAAAACAAATTTTAAAAAAAAATTTAAAAAAAATTTACAAAAAAAAATTCAAAAAAAATAAAAAAAAGACTTTTCAAAAAAAAATTTATAAAAAAAAATCAAAAAAAATTTAGAAAAAATTACAAAAAAAAATTCGAAAAAACAATTTAAAAAAAAATTTTGGAAAAAAAAAATTCAAAAAAAATTTCAAAAAAATAAAATTTCGAAAAAAATTTTTTTTTTTTTAATTTTCAAAAAAAAAAAATTCGAAAAAAAATTTAAAAAAAAATTTTCAAAAAAAAATTTAAAAAATAAAAAAATTGAAAAAAAAATTTCAAAAAAAAAATTTCAAAAAAAATTTCAAAAAAAAATTCAAAAAAAAAAATTTTCAAAAAAAAAATGAAAAAAAAAATTTTTGAAAAAATTTAAAAAAAATTCACAAAAAAAAATTTCAAAAAAAAAATTTAAAAAAAAATATTCAAAAAAAAAAATTTACCAAAAAAATTTAAAAAAAAAAAATTTCAAAAAAAAAATTTTTAAAAAAATTAAAAAAAAAATCACAAAAAAAATTTCAAAAAAAAAATTTATCAAAAAAATTTCGAAAAAAAAATTAAAAAAAAAAAATTTCAAAAAAAAATTTTCAAAAAAAAAAATTTCGAAAAAAAATTTTCAAAAAAAAATTACAAAAATAATAAAAAAAACAAAAAAAAAATTTTAGAAAAAATTTTAAAAAAATTTACAAAAAAAAATTCAAAAAAAAATAAAAAAAAAGATTCAAAAAAAATTTTAAAAAAAATTTCAAAAAAAAATTTTAAAAAAAAAATTCAAAACAAAATTTATAAAAAAAATCAAAAAAAATTTAAAAAAAATTACAAAAAAAAATCGAAAAAAAATTTCAAAAAAAAAAACAAAAAAAATTTCAAAAAATTTACAAAAAAAAATTCAAAAAAAAATAAAAAGATTCAAAAAAAGTTTTAAAAAAATTCACAAAAAAAATTCAAAAAAAATGAAAAAAAAAATTTTCGTAAAAAAAATTTTCAAAAAAATAAAATTTCGAAAAAAATTTTTTAAAAAAAAAATTTTCAAAAAAAAAAAATTTCGAAAAAAAATTAAAAAAAAAAGTTTAAAAAAAATTAAAAAAATAAAAAAAAAATTTTTAGAAAAAATCGAAAAAAAAAATTTTAGAAAAAAATTTCAAAAAAAAAAATTCAAAAAAAAAATTTAAAAAAAAAAAATTCAAAAAAAAATAAAAAAAATATAAAAAAAAAAATTTTTTAAAAAATTTCAAAAAAAAAATTCAAAAAAAAATTTATAAAAAAAAAATTTAAAAAAAATTTATAAAAAAAATCAAAAAAAAAATTTTAAAAAAATTACAAAAAAAAAAATTTCGAAAAAAAATTTAAAAAAAAAGTTTCAAAAAAAAATTTAAAAAATAAAAAAAAAATTTTTAGAAAAAATCGAAAAAACAAAATTTCGAAAAAAATTTCAAAAAAAAAATTCAAAAAAAAAAATTTTCAAAAAAAAAATTCAAAAAAAAATAAAAAAAAGATAAAAAAAAAAATTTTTTTTAAAATTTCAAAAAGAAATTCAAAAAAAAATTTATAAAAAAAATCAAAAAAAAAATTTAAAAAAAATTACAAAAAAAATTCGAAAAAAAAAAAATTAAAAAAAAATGAAAAAAAAAATTTTCGTAAAAAAAATTTTCAAAAAAATAAAATTTCGAAAAAAATTTTTTTTTTGAAAAATTTTCAAAAAAAAAAATTTCGAAAAAAAATTTTAAAAAAAATTTGAAAAATAAAAAAATTGAAAAAAAAATTTCAAAAAAAAAAAATTTCAAAAAAAATTTTCGAAAAATATTTAAAAAAAAAAAATTCAAAAAAAAAAATTTTTCAAAAAAAAAATTGAAAAAAAAAATTTTTTAAAAAATTTAAAAAAAATTCACAAAAAAAAATTTCAAAAAAAAAATTAAAAAAAAAATATTCAAAAAAAATTTACCAAAAAAAAAAAATTTCAAAAAAAAAATTTTAAAAAAATTTAAAAAAAATTCACAAAAAAAATTTCAAAAAAAAAATAAAAAAAATATTCAAAAAAAAAAATTTCGAAAAAAAATTTAAAAAAAAATTAAAAAAAAAAAATTAAAAAAATAAAAAAAAAACAAAAAAAAAATTTTAGAAAAAATTTAAAAAAAATTTACAAAAAAAAATAAAGATTAAAAAAAAATTGAAAAAAAAAAATTTCAAAAAAAATTTTCGTAAAAAAAATTTTCGTAAAAAAAATTTTCGTAAAAAAAAATTTCAAAAAAATAAAATTTCGAAAAAAAATTTTGAAAAAAAATTCAAAAAAAAAATTGAAAAAAAATTTTAAAAAAAAGTTTTAAAAAAATTCACAAAAAGAATTCAAAAAAAAATGAAAAAAAAAATTTTCGTAAAAAAAATTTTCAAAAAAATAAAATTTCGAAAAAAATTTTTAAAAAAAAAAATTTTCAAAAAAAAACATTTCGAAAAAAAATTAAAAAAAAAAGTTTCAAAAAAAAATTTAAAAAATAAAAAAAAAATTTTTAGAAAAAATCGAAAAAAAAAATTTTAGAAAAATATTTCAAAAAAAAAATTCAAAAAAAAAATTTTCAAAAAAAAAATTCAAAAAAAAATAAAAAAAAGATTAAAAAAAAAAATTTTTAAAAAATTTCAAAAAAAAAATTCAAAAAAAAATTTATAAAAAAAAAATTTAAAAAAAATTTATAAAAAAAATCAAAAAAAAAATTAAAAAAAAATTACAAAAAAAAAATCGAAAAAAACAATTAAAAAAAAAATTAAAAAAAATTACAAAAAAAATTGAAAAAAAAATTAAAAAAAAAATTTCAAAAAAAAAATAAAAAAAATATTCAAAAAAAAAAAATTTCGAAAAAAAATTAAAAAAAAAATAAAAAAAAAAAAATTAAAAAAATAAAAAAAAAACAAAAAAAAAATTTTAGAAAAAATTTAAAAAAAATTTACAAAAAAAAATAAAAAAAAAAGATTAAAAAAAAATTGAAAAAAAAAAATTTCAAAAAAAATTTTCGTAAAAAAAATTTTCGTAAAAAAAATTTTCGTAAAAAAAAATTTCAAAAAAATAAAATTTCGAAAAAAAATTTTGAAAAAAAATTCAAAAAAAAAATTGAAAAAAAATTTTAAAAAAAAGTTTTAAAAAAATTCACAAAAAGAATTAAAAAAAAAATGAAAAAAAAAATTTTCGTAAAAAAAATTTTCAAAAAAATAAAATTTCGAAAAAAATTTTTAAAAAAAAAAATTTTCAAAAAAAAAAATTTCGAAAAAAAATTAAAAAAAAAAGTTTCAAAAAAAAATTAAAAAAATAAAAAAAAAATTTTTAGAAAAAATCGAAAAAAAAAATTTTAGAAAAATATTTCAAAAAAAAAATTCAAAAAAAAAATTTTCAAAAAAAAAATTCAAAAAAAAATAAAAAAAAGATTAAAAAAAAAAATTTTTAAAAAATTTCAAAAAAAAAATTCAAAAAAAAATTTATAAAAAAAAAATTTAAAAAAAATTTATAAAAAAAATCAAAAAAAAAATTTAAAAAAAATTACAAAAAAAAAATCGAAAAAAACAATTAAAAAAAAAAGTTAAAAAAATTACAAAAAAAATTGAAAAAAAAATTTAAAAAAAAAATTTCAAAAAAAATTTTCGTAAAAAAAATTTTCAAAAAAATAAAATTTCGAAAAAATAAAATTTCGAAAAAAATTTTTTTTTTGAAAAATTTTCAAAAAAAAAATTTCGAAAAAAAATTTAAAAAAAAATTTAAAAAATAAAAAAATTTAAAAAAAAATTTCAAAAAAAAAAAATTTCAAAAAAAATTTTCGAAAAAAATTTCAAAAAAAAAATTCAAAAAAAAAAATTTTCAAAAAAAAAATTTAAAAAAAAATATTCAAAAAAAATTTACCAAAAAAATAAAAAAAAAAAAATTTCAAAAAAAAATTTTCAAAAAATTATTAAAAAAATAAAAAAAAAACAAAAAAAAATTTTAGAAAAAATTTTATAAAAAAAATCAAAAAAAAAATTTAAAAAAAAAATTTGGAAAAAAAAATTTGAAAAAAATTACAAAAAAAATTCAAAAAAATTTAAAAAAAAATTTCGAAAAAAATTACAAAAGAAAATTTAAAAAAAAAAATACAAAAAAAATTCAAAAAAAAATTGAAAAAAAAAAATTTTCAAAAAAAAAAAATTTCAAAAAAAAATTTTAAAAAAAATTTCAAAAAAAAATTTAAAAAAATAAAAAAAAAATTTCAAAAAAAACAATAAAAAAAAAATTTGGAAAAAAAAATTTCAAAAAAAATTTTTCAAAAAAAACTTCAAAAAAATTGAAAAAAAAAATTCAAAAAAAAAAATTGAAAAAAAAAATTTCGAAAAAAAATTTAAAAAAAAAGTTTAAAAAAAAATTAAAAAAATAAAAAAAAATTTTTAGAAAAAATCGAAAAAAAAAATTTTAGAAAAAAATTTCAAAAAAAAAAATTCAAAAAAAAAATTTAAAAAAAAAAATTCAAAAAAAAATAAAAAAAATATTAAAAAAAAAATTTTTTAAAAAATTTCAAAAAAAAAATTCAAAAAAAAATTTATAAAAAAAAAATTTATAAAAAAAATCAAAAAAAAAATTTAAAAAAAATTACAAAAAAAAAAATTTGGAAAAAAAATTAAAAAAAAAAGTTTCAAAAAAAAATTTAAAAAATAAAAAAAAAATTTTTAGAAAAAATCGAAAAAAAAAAATTTCGAAAAAAATTTCAAAAAAAAAATTCAAAAAAAAAAATTTTCAAAAAAAAAATTCAAAAAAAAATAAAAAAAAGATAAAAAAAAAAATTTTTTTTAAAATTTCAAAAAGAAATTCAAAAAAAAATTTATAAAAAAAATCAAAAAAAAAATTTAAAAAAAATTACAAAAAAAATTAGAAAAAAAAAAAATTAAAAAAAAATGAAAAAAAAATTTTCGTAAAAAAAATTTTCAAAAAAATAAAATTTCGAAAAAAATTTTTTTTTTGAAAAATTTTCAAAAAAAAAAATTTCGAAAAAAAATTTAAAAAAAAATTTGAAAAATAAAAAAATTGAAAAAAAAATTTCAAAAAAAAAAAATTTCAAAAAAAATTTTCGAAAAATATTTCAAAAAAAAAATTCAAAAAAAAAAATTTTTCAAAAAAAAAATTGAAAAAAAAAATTTTTTAAAAAATTTAAAAAAAATTCACAAAAAAAAATTTCAAAAAAAAAATTAAAAAAAAAATATTCAAAAAAAATTTACCAAAAAAAAAAAAATTTCAAAAAAAAAAATTTTAAAAAAATTTAAAAAAAATTCACAAAAAAAATTTCAAAAAAAAATAAAAAAAATATTCAAAAAAAAAAATTTCGAAAAAAAATTTAAAAAAAAATTAAAAAAAAAAAATTAAAAAAATAAAAAAAAAACAAAAAAAAAATTTTAGAAAAAATTTAAAAAAAATTTACAAAAAAAAATAAAAAAAAAAGATTAAAAAAAAATTGAAAAAAAATAATTTCAAAAAAAATTTTCGTAAAAAAAATTTTCGTAAAAAAAATTTTCGTAAAAAAAAATTTCAAAAAAATAAAATTTCGAAAAAAAATTTTGAAAAAAAATTCAAAAAAAAAATTGAAAAAAAATTTTAAAAAAAAGTTTTAAAAAAATTCACAAAAAGAATTAAAAAAAAAATGAAAAAAAAAATTTTCGTAAAAAAAATTTTCAAAAAAATAAAATTTCGAAAAAAATTTTTAAAAAAAAAAATTTTCAAAAAAAAAAATTTCGAAAAAAAATTAAAAAAAAAAGTTTCAAAAAAAAATTTAAAAAATAAAAAAAAAATTTTTAGAAAAAATCGAAAAAAAAAATTTTAGAAAAATATTTCAAAAAAAAAATTCAAAAAAAAAATTTTCAAAAAAAAAATTCAAAAAAAAATAAAAAAAAGATTAAAAAAAAAATTTTTAAAAAATTTCAAAAAAAAAATTCAAAAAAAAATTTATAAAAAAAAAATTTAAAAAAAATTTATAAAAAAAATCAAAAAAAAAATTTAAAAAAAATTACAAAAAAAAAATCGAAAAAAACAATTAAAAAAAAAAGTTAAAAAAATTACAAAAAAAATTGAAAAAAAAATTAAAAAAAAAAATTTCAAAAAAAATTTTCGTAAAAAAAATTTTCAAAAAAATAAAATTTCGAAAAAATAAAATTTCGAAAAAAATTTTTTTTTTGAAAAATTTTCAAAAAAAAAATTTCGAAAAAAAATTTAAAAAAAAATTTAAAAAATAAAAAAATTTAAAAAAAAATTTCAAAAAAAAAAAATTTCAAAAAAAATTTTCGAAAAAAATTTCAAAAAAAAAATTCAAAAAAAAAAATTTTCAAAAAAAAAATTTAAAAAAAAATATTCAAAAAAAATTTACCAAAAAAATAAAAAAAAAAAAATTTCAAAAAAAAATTTTCAAAAAATTATTAAAAAAATAAAAAAAAACAAAAAAAAATTTTAGAAAAAATTTTATAAAAAAAATCAAAAAAAAAATTTAAAAAAAAAATTTGGAAAAAAAAATTTGAAAAAAATTACAAAAAAAATTCAAAAAAATTTAAAAAAAAATTTCGAAAAAAATTACAAAAGAAAATTAAAAAAAAAAATTACAAAAAAAATTCAAAAAAAAATTGAAAAAAAAAAATTTTCAAAAAAAAAAAATTTCAAAAAAAAATTTTAAAAAAAATTTCAAAAAAAAATTTAAAAAAATAAAAAAAAAATTTCAAAAAAAACAAAAAAAAAAAAATTTGGAAAAAAAAATTTCAAAAAAAATTTTTCAAAAAAAACTTCAAAAAAATTGAAAAAAAAAATTCAAAAAAAAAAATTGAAAAAAAAAATTTCGAAAAAAAATTTAAAAAAAAAGTTTAAAAAAAAATTAAAAAAATAAAAAAAAATTTTTAGAAAAAATCGAAAAAAAAAATTTTAGAAAAAAATTTCAAAAAAAAAAATTCAAAAAAAAAATTTAAAAAAAAAAATTCAAAAAAAAATAAAAAAAATATTAAAAAAAAAATTTTTTAAAAAATTTCAAAAAAAAAATTCAAAAAAAAATTTATAAAAAAAAAATTTATAAAAAAAATCAAAAAAAAAATTTAAAAAAAATTACAAAAAAAAAAATTTGGAAAAAAAATTAAAAAAAAAAGTTTCAAAAAAAAATTTAAAAAATAAAAAAAAAATTTTTAGAAAAAATCGAAAAAAAAAAATTTCGAAAAAAATTTCAAAAAAAAAATTCAAAAAAAAAAATTTTCAAAAAAAAAATTCAAAAAAAAATAAAAAAAAGATAAAAAAAAAAAATTTTTTTAAAATTTCAAAAAGAAATTCAAAAAAAAATTTATAAAAAAAATCAAAAAAAAAATTTAAAAAAAATTACAAAAAAAATTCGAAAAAAAAAAAATTAAAAAAAAATGAAAAAAAAATTTTCGTAAAAAAAATTTTCAAAAAAATAAAATTTCGAAAAAAATTTTTTTTTTGAAAAATTTTCAAAAAAAAAAATTTCGAAAAAAAATTTAAAAAAAAATTTGAAAAATAAAAAAATTGAAAAAAAAATTTAAAAAAAAAAAAATTTCAAAAAAAATTTTCGAAAAATATTTCAAAAAAAAAATTCAAAAAAAAAAATTTTTCAAAAAAAAAATTGAAAAAAAAAATTTTTTAAAAAATTTAAAAAAAATTCACAAAAAAAAATTTCAAAAAAAAAATTAAAAAAAAAATATTCAAAAAAAATTTACCAAAAAAAAAAAAATTTCAAAAAAAAAAATTTTAAAAAAATTTAAAAAAAATTCACAAAAAAAATTTCAAAAAAAAATAAAAAAAATATTCAAAAAAAAAAATTTCGAAAAAAAATTTAAAAAAAAATTTAAAAAAAAAAATTAAAAAAATAAAAAAAAAACAAAAAAAAAATTTTAGAAAAAATTTAAAAAAAATTTACAAAAAAAAATAAAAAAAAAAGATTAAAAAAAAATTGAAAAAAAATAATTTCAAAAAAAATTTTCGTAAAAAAAATTTTCGTAAAAAAAATTTTCGTAAAAAAAATTTTCGTAAAAAAAAATTTCAAAAAAATAAAATTTCGAAAAAAAATTTTGAAAAAAAATTCAAAAAAAAAATTGAAAAAAAATTTTAAAAAAAAGTTTTAAAAAAATTCACAAAAAGAATTAAAAAAAAAATGAAAAAAAAAATTTTCGTAAAAAAAATTTTCAAAAAAATAAAATTTCGAAAAAAATTTTTAAAAAAAAAAATTTTCAAAAAAAAAAATTTCGAAAAAAAATTAAAAAAAAAAGTTTCAAAAAAAAATTTAAAAAATAAAAAAAAAATTTTTAGAAAAAATCGAAAAAAAAAATTTTAGAAAAATATTTCAAAAAAAAAATTCAAAAAAAAAATTTTCAAAAAAAAAATTCAAAAAAAAATAAAAAAAAGATTAAAAAAAAAATTTTTAAAAAATTTCAAAAAAAAAATTCAAAAAAAAATTTATAAAAAAAAAATTTAAAAAAAATTTATAAAAAAAATCAAAAAAAAAATTTAAAAAAAATTACAAAAAAAAAATCGAAAAAAACAATTAAAAAAAAAAATTAAAAAAAATTACAAAAAAAATTGAAAAAAAAATTTAAAAAAAAAATTTCAAAAAAAAAATAAAAAAAATATTCAAAAAAAAAAAATTTCGAAAAAAAATTTAAAAAAAAATTTAAAAAAAAAAATTAAAAAAATAAAAAAAAAACAAAAAAAAAATTTTAGAAAAAATTTTAAAAAAATTTACAAAAAAAAATAAAAAAAAAAGATTAAAAAAAAATTGAAAAAAAAAAATTTCAAAAAAAATTTTCGTAAAAAAAATTTTCGTAAAAAAAATTTTCGTAAAAAAAAATTTCAAAAAAATAAAATTTCGAAAAAAAATTTTGAAAAAAAATTGAAAAAAAAAATTGAAAAAAAATTTTTAAAAAAAGTTTTAAAAAAATTCACAAAAAGAATTCAAAAAAAAATGAAAAAAAAAATTTTCGTAAAAAAAATTTTCAAAAAAATAAAATTTCGAAAAAAATTTTTAAAAAAAAAAATTTTCAAAAAAAAAAATTTCGAAAAAAAATTAAAAAAAAAAGTTTCAAAAAAAAATTAAAAAAATAAAAAAAAAAATTTTAGAAAAAATCGAAAAAAAAAATTTTAGAAAAATATTTCAAAAAAAAAATTCAAAAAAAAAATTTTCAAAAAAAAAATTCAAAAAAAAATAAAAAAAAGATTAAAAAAAAAAATTTTTAAAAAATTTCAAAAAAAAAATTCAAAAAAAAATTTATAAAAAAAAAATTTAAAAAAAATTTATAAAAAAAATCAAAAAAAAAATTTAAAAAAAATAACAAAAAAAAAATCGAAAAAAACAATTAAAAAAAAAATTAAAAAAAATTACAAAAAAAATTGAAAAAAAAATTAAAAAAAAAAATTTCAAAAAAAATTTTCGTAAAAAAAATTTTCGTAAAAAAAATTTTCAAAAAAATAAAATTTCGAAAAAATTTTTTTTTTTGAAAAATTTTCAAAAAAAAAATTTCGAAAAAAAATTTAAAAAAAAATTTAAAAAATAAAAAAATTTTAAAAAAAATTTCAAAAAAAAAAAATTTCAAAAAAAATTTTCGAAAAAAATTTCAAAAAAAAAATTCAAAAAAAAAAATTTTCAAAAAAAAAATTAAAAAAAAAATATTCAAAAAAAATTTACCAAAAAAATAAAAAAAAAAAAATTTCAAAAAAAAATTTTCAAAAAATTATTAAAAAAATAAAAAAAAAACAAAAAAAAATTTTATAAAAAAAATCAAAAAAAAAATTTAAAAAAAAAATTTGGAAAAAAAATTTTGAAAAAAATTACAAAAAAAATTCAAAAAAATTTTAAAAAAAATTTCGAAAAAAATTACAAAAGAAAATTTAAAAAAAAATTACAAAAAAAATTCAAAAAAAAATTGAAAAAAAAAAAATTTCAAAAAAAAATTTTCAAAAAAAAAAAATTTCAAAAAAAAATTTAAAAAAAAATTTCAAAAAAAAATTTAAAAAAATAAAAAAAAAATTTCAAAAAAAAAACAAAAAAAAATTCAAAAAAGAATAAAAAAAAAAGATTCAAAAAAAATTTTAAAAAAATTTACAAAAAAAAAATTCAAAAAAACAATAAAAAAAAAAATTTGGAAAAAAAAATTTCAAAAAAAATTTTTCAAAAAAAACTTCAAAAAAATTGAAAAAAAAAATTCAAAAAAAAAAATTTCAAAAAAAATTTTCGAAAAAAATTTCAAAAAAAAAATTCAAAAAAAAAAATTTTCAAAAAAAAAATTGAAAAAAAAAATTTTTTAAAAAATTTAAAAAAAATTCACAAAAAAAAATTTCAAAAAAAAAATTAAAAAAAAAATATTCAAAAAAAAAATTAAAAAAAAAAATTCAAAAAAAAATTTCGAAAAAAAATTAAAAAAGAATTTTTCAAAAAAATTTAAAAAAATTTCAAAAAAAAAAACAAAAAAAAATTTAAAAAAAATTTAAAAAAATTTACAAAAAAAAATTCAAAAAAAAATAAAAAAAAAAGATTAAAAAAAAATTTCAAAAAAAAAAATTTAAAAAAAAAAATTTCGAAAAAAAATTTTAAAAAAAATTTTAGAAAAAATTTTAAAAATATTTTTAAAAAATTTACAAAAAAAATAAAAAAAAAAAGATTCAAAAAAAATTTTAAAAAAAAATTCAAAAAAAAAATTTAAAAAAAAATTCAAAAAAAATTTATAAAAAAAATCAAAAAAAAATTTAAAAAAATTACAGAAAAAAAATTCGAAAAAAACAATTTAAAAAAAAATTTTAAAAAAATTACAAAAAAAATTCAAAAAAAATTGAAAAAAAAAATTTCGAAAAAAAATTAAAAAAGAATTTTTCAAAAAAAAATTTAAAAAAATTTAAAAAAAATTTCAAAAAAAAAAACAAAAAAAAAATTTAAAAAAAATTAAAAAAAATTTACAAAAAAAAAATTCAAAAAAAAATTTAAAAAAAATTTTAAAAAAAATTTGAAAAAAATAAATTTCACAAAAAATTTTCGTAAAAAAAAAAATTTTCAAAAAAATAAAATTTTGAAAAAAAATAAAAAAAAAATTCAAAAAAAAACAAAAACAAATTTTAAAAAAAATTTTAAAAAAATTTACAAAAAAAAATTCAAAAAAAAAATAAAAAAAAAGACTCAAAAAAAATTAAAAAAAAAAATTAAAAAAAAATATTCAAAAAAAAAATTTACCAAAAAAATTAAAAAAAAAAAAATTTCAAAAAAAAATTTTTAAAAAAATTTAAAAAAAATTCACAAAAAAAAGTTCAAAAAAAAAATTAAAAAAAAAAATATTCAAAAAAAAATTTACCAAAAAAATTTCGAAAAAAAAATAAAAAAAAAAATTTCAAAAAAAAATTTTCAAAAAAAAAAAAATTTCGAAAAAAAATTTTCAAAAAAAAATAAAAAAAATAAAAAAAAAAAAATTTAGAAAAAATTTTTAAAAAATTTACAAAAAAAAATTCAAAAAAAAATAAAAAAAAAAGATTCAAAAAAAATTTTGAAAAAAAATTTCAAAAAAAAATTAAAAAAAAAAATTCAAAAAAAAAATTTATAAAAAAAATCAAAAAAAAAAATTTAAAAAAAATTTTAAAAAAAATTCACAAAAAAAAATTTCATGAAAAAAATTTAAAAAATTTTCAAAAAAAAAATTGAAAAAAAAAATTAAGGAAAAAAAAAAAAAAAATTCGTAAAAAAAAATTTTAAAAAAATTTTCAAAAAAAATCGAAAAAAAAAATTTTCGGAAAAAATTTCAAAAAAAAAATTAAAAAAAAAATTTTCAAAAACAAAAATTCAAAAAAAAATAAAAAAAAGATTAAAAAAAAATTTAAAAAAAAATTTCAAAAAAAAATTAAAAAAAAAATTAAAAAAAGATTAAAAAAAATTTTTTTTAAAAATTTCAAAAAAAAAATTCAAAAAAAATTTATAAAAAAAATCAAAAAAAAAATTTAAAAAAAATTACAAAAAAAATTTTAAAAAAATGAAAAAAAAAATTCAAAAAAAGAAATTTCAAAAAAAATTTTCGTAAAAAAAATTTTCAAAAAAATAAAATTTCGAAAAATTTTTTTTTTTTTTTTTAATTTTCAAAAAAAAAATTTCGAAAAAAAATTTAAAAAATAAAAGAAAACAAAAAAAAATTTAGAAAAAATTTTAAAAAAATTTACAAAAGAAGATTTAAAAAAAAATAAAAAAAAAGATTCAAAAAAATTTTAAAAAAAAATTTCAAAAAAAAATTTAAAAAAAAAATTCAACAAAAAATTTATAAAAAAAATCAAAAAAAAAATTTAAAAAAAATTACAAAAAAAAAATCGAAAAAAAAATTTTAAAAAAAATTCACAAAAAAAAAATTTCTTAAAAAAATTTTAAAAAATTTTCAAAAAAAAAATTGAAAAAAAAATTTCGAAAAAAATAACAAAAGAAAATTTTAAAAAAAATTACAAAAAAAATTCAAAAAAAAATTGAAAAAAAAAATTCAAAAAAAAAATTTTCAAAAAAAATTAAAAAAAAAAAAAAAAAAAATTACAAAAAAAAAAACCAAAAAAAAATAAAAAAAAAAGATTCAAAAAAAATTTTAAAAAAATTTACAAAAAAAAATTCAAAAAAACAATAAAAAAAAATTTTGGAAAAAATTTTTTTAAAAAAATTCAAAAAAAATTTCAAAAAAAAAATTTCAAAAAAAAATTTTCAAAAAAAACTTCAAAAAAAATTTCAAAAAAAATTTCGAAAAAAATTACAAAGGAAAATTTAAAAAAAAAATACAAAAAAAATTTCGAAAAAAAATTAAAAAAGAATTTTTCAAAAAAAAATTAAAAAAATTTTAAAAAAATTTCAAAAAAAAAACAAAAAAAAAATAAAAAAAAATTTAAAAAAATTTACAAAAAAAAAATTCAAAAAAAAATAAAAAAAAAAGATTGAAAAAAAATTCAAAAAAAAATTCAAAAAAAAATTTCAAAAAAAAATTCAAAAAAAAAATTATAAAAAAAAATAAAAAAAAAAAATTTAAAAAATTACAAAAAAAAATTCAAAAAAAATTTTTAAAAAAATTTGAAAAAAATAAATTTCACAAAAAATTTTCGTAAAAAAAAATTTTTCAAAAAAATAAAATTTCGAAAAAAAATAAAAAAAAATTCAAAAAAAAACAAAAACAAATTTTAAAAAAAATTTTAAAAAAATTTACAAAAAAAAATTCAAAAAAAAGATTCAAAAAAAATTTAAAAAAAAAATTCAAAAAAAAAATTTAAAAAAAAAATTCAAAAAAAAATTTATAAAAAAATCAAAAAAAAAATTAAAAAAAATTACAAAAAAAATTCGAAAAAAACAATTTAAAAAAAATTTTTAAAAAAATTACAAAAAAAAATTCAAAAAAATTGAAAAAAAAAATTTCGAAAAAAAATTAAAAAAGAATTTTTCAAAAAAAAATTAAAAAAATTTAAAAAAAATTTCAAAAAAAAACAAAAAAAATAAAAAAAAAATTTAAAAAAATTTACAAAAAAAATTCAAAAAAAAATAAAAAAAAAATAAAAAAAATTAAAAAAAAATTTCAAAAAAAAAAAATTTCGAAAAAAAATTAAAAAAAAAAATTCTAAAAAAAATTAAAAAAATAAAAAAAAAACAAAAAAAAAATTTTTGAAAAAATTTTTAAAAAATTTACAAAAAAAAATAAAAAAAAAATAAAAAAAAAGATTCAAAAAAAATTTTTAAAAAAAATTCAAAAAAAAAATTTAAAAAAAAATCAAAAAAAATTTATAAAAAAAATCAAAAAAAAAATTTAAAAAAAAATTACAAAAAAAATTCGAAAAAAACAATTTAAAAAAAAAATTTGGAAAAAAAAATTTAAAAAAAATTTCAAAAAAAAAACAAAAAAAAAATTTAAAAAAAATTAAAAAAATTTACAAAAAAAAAATTCAAAAAAAAATAAAAAAAAAAGATTAAAAAAAAATTAAAAAAAAAATTCAAAAAAAAATTTCAAAAAAAAATTCAAAAAAAAATTATAAAAAAAAATCAAAAAATTTTTTTTAAAAAATTACAAAAAAAAATTCAAAAAAAATTTGAAAAAAAAATTTAAAAAAATAAATTTCACAAAAAATTTTCGTAAAAAAAAATTTTCAAAAAAATAAAATTTCGAAAAAAAATAAAAAAAAATTCAAAAAAAAACAAAAACAAATTTAAAAAAAATTTTTAAAAAATTTACAAAAAAAAATTCAAAAAAAATAAAAAAAAAGACACAAAAAAAATTTAAAAAAAAAATTCAAAAAAAAATTTCAAAAAAAAATTTATAAAAAAAAATCAAAAAAAATTTAGAAAAAATTACAAAAAAAAATTCGAAAAAACAATTTAAAAAAAATTTTGGAAAAAAAAAATTCAAAAAAAATTTCAAAAAAATAAAATTTCGAAAAAAATTTTTTTTTTTTTTAATTTTCAAAAAAAAAATTCGAAAAAAAATTAAAAAAAAAATTTTCAAAAAAAAATTTAAAAAATAAAAAAATTGAAAAGAAAATTTCAAAAAAAAAATTTCAAAAAAAAATTTCGAAAAAAATTTCAAAAAAAAATTCAAAAAAAAAATTTTCAAAAAAAAAATTGAAAAAAAAAATTTTTTAAAAAATTTAAAAAAAATTCACAAAAAAAAATTAAAAAAAAAAAATTAAAAAAAAAAATGTACCAAAAAAATTTAAAAAAAAAAATTTCAAAAAAAAATTTTTAAAAAAATTTAAAAAAAATTCACAAAAAAAATTTCAAAAAAAAATTAAAAAAAAAATATTCAAAAAAAAAATTTATCAAAAAAATTTCGAAAAAAAAATTTAAAAAAAAAAATTTCAAAAAAAAATTTTCAAAAAAAAAATTTCGAAAAAAAATTTTCAAAAAAAAATTACAAAAATAATAAAAAAAACAAAAAAAAAATTTTAGAAAAAATTTTAAAAAAATTTACAAAAAAAAATTCAAAAAAAAATAATAAAAAAGATTCAAAAAAAATTTTAAAAAAAATTTCAAAAAAAAATTAAAAAAAAAAATTCAAAACAAAATTTATAAAAAAAATCAAAAAAATTTTTAAAAAAATTACAAAAAAAAATCGAAAAAAAATTTCAAAAAAAAAAACAAAAAAAATTTCAAAAAATTTACAAAAAAAAAATTCAAAAAAAAATAAAAAGATTCAAAAAAAGTTTTAAAAAAATTCACAAAAAAAATTCAAAAAAAAATGAAAAAAAAAATTTTCGTAAAAAAAATTTTCAAAAAAATAAAATTTCGAAAAAAATTTTTTAAAAAAAAAATTTTCAAAAAAAAAAAATTTCGAAAAAAAATTAAAAAAAAAAGTTTAAAAAAAAAATTAAAAAAATAAAAAAAAAATTTTTAGAAAAAATCGAAAAAAAAAATTTTAGAAAAAAATTTCAAAAAAAAAATTCAAAAAAAAAATTTTCAAAAAAAAAATTCAAAAAAAAATAAAAAAAAGATTAAAAAAAAATTTTTTAAAAAATTTTAAAAAATTTACAAAAAAAATTCAAAAAAAAATAAAAAAAAAAAATTCAAAAAAAATTTAAAAAAAAAATTCAAAAAAAAATGTAAAAAAAAAATTCAAAAAAAAATTTATAAAAAAAATCAAAAAAAAAATTTAAAAAATATTACAAAAAAAAAATTGAAAAAAAATTTATAAAAAAAAAATTAAAAAAATAAAAAAAAACAAAAAAAAAATTTTAGAAAAAATTTTAAAAAATTTACAAAAAAAATTCAAAAAAAAATAAAAAAAAAAAAATTCAAAAAAAATTTTTAAAAAAAATTCAAAAAAAAATGTAAAAAAAAAATTCAAAAAAAAATTTATAAAAAAAATCAAAAAAAAAATTTAAAAAATATTACAAAAAAAAAATTGAAAAAAAATTTTCAAAAAAAAAATTGAAAAAAAAATTAAGAAAAAAAAAAAATTCGTAAAAAAAAATTTTAAAAAATTTTTAAAAAAAATCGAAAAAAAAAATTTTCGGAAAAAAATTTCAAAAAAAAAATTTCAAAAAAAAATTTTCAAAAAAAACTTCAAAAAAAATTTCAAAAAAAATTTCGAAAAAAATTACAAAGGAAAATTTAAAAAAAAAATACAAAAAAAATTTCGAAAAAAAATTAAAAAAGAATTTTTCAAAAAAAAATTAAAAAAATTTTAAAAAAATTTCAAAAAAAAACAAAAAAAAAATTAAAAAAAAATTTAAAAAAATTTACAAAAAAAAAATTCAAAAAAAAATAAAAAAAAAAGATTGAAAAAAAATTCAAAAAAAAATTCAAAAAAAAATTTCAAAAAAAAATTCAAAAAAAAAATTATAAAAAAAAATAAAAAAAAAAATTTTAAAAAATTACAAAAAAAAATTCAAAAAAAATTTTTAAAAAAATTTGAAAAAAATAAATTTCACAAAAAATTTTCGTAAAAAAAAATTTTTCAAAAAAATAAAATTTCGAAAAAAAATAAAAAAAAAATTCAAAAAAAAACAAAAACAAATTTTAAAAAAAATTTTAAAAAAATTTACAAAAAAAAATTCAAAAAAAAGATTCAAAAAAAATTTTAAAAAAAAATTCAAAAAAAAAATTAAAAAAAAAAATTCAAAAAAAAATTTATAAAAAAATCAAAAAAAAAATTAAAAAAAATTACAAAAAAAATTCGAAAAAAACAATTTAAAAAAAATTTTTAAAAAAATTACAAAAAAAAATTCAAAAAAATTTAAAAAAAAAATTTCGAAAAAAAATTAAAAAAGAATTTTTCAAAAAAAAATTAAAAAAATTTAAAAAAAATTTCAAAAAAAAACAAAAAAAATAAAAAAAAAATTTAAAAAAATTTACAAAAAAAAATTCAAAAAAAAATAAAAAAAAAATAAAAAAAATAAAAAAAAAATTTCAAAAAAAAAAAATTTCGAAAAAAAATTTAAAAAAAAAAATTCTAAAAAAAATTAAAAAAATAAAAAAAAAACAAAAAAAAAATTTTTGAAAAAATTTTTAAAAAATTTACAAAAAAAAATAAAAAAAAAATAAAAAAAAAAGATTCAAAAAAAATTTTTAAAAAAAATTCAAAAAAAAAAATTTAAAAAAAAAAACAAAAAAAATTTATAAAAAAAATCAAAAAAAAAATTTAAAAAAAAATTACAAAAAAAATTCGAAAAAAACAATTTAAAAAAAAAATTTGGAAAAAAAAATTTAAAAAAAATTTCAAAAAAAAAACAAAAAAAAAATTTAAAAAAAATTAAAAAAATTTACAAAAAAAAAATTCAAAAAAAAATAAAAAAAAAGATTAAAAAAAAATTTAAAAAAAAATTCAAAAAAAAATTTCAAAAAAAAATTCAAAAAAAAATTATAAAAAAAAATCAAAAAATTTTTTTAAAAAAATTACAAAAAAAAATTCAAAAAAAATTTGAAAAAAAAATTTAAAAAAATAAATTTCACAAAAAATTTTCGTAAAAAAAAATTTTCAAAAAAATAAAATTTCGAAAAAAAATAAAAAAAAATTCAAAAAAAAACAAAAACAAATTTAAAAAAAATTTTTAAAAAATTTACAAAAAAAAATTCAAAAAAAATAAAAAAAAAGACTCAAAAAAAATTTTAAAAAAAAATTCAAAAAAAAATTTCAAAAAAAAATTTATAAAAAAAAATCAAAAAAAATTTAGAAAAAATTACAAAAAAAAATTCGAAAAAACAATTTAAAAAAAATTTTGGAAAAAAAAAATTCAAAAAAAATTTCAAAAAAATAAAATTTCGAAAAAAATTTTTTTTTTTTTTAATTTTCAAAAAAAAAATTCGAAAAAAAATTTAAAAAAAAATTTTCAAAAAAAAATTTAAAAAATAAAAAAATTGAAAAGAAAATTTCAAAAAAAAAATTTCAAAAAAAAATTTCGAAAAAAATTTCAAAAAAAAATTCAAAAAAAAAAATTTTCAAAAAAAAAATTGAAAAAAAAAATTTTTTAAAAAATTTAAAAAAAATTCACAAAAAAAAATTTCAAAAAAAAAATTTAAAAAAAAATATTCAAAAAAAAAATGTACCAAAAAAATTAAAAAAAAAAAATTTCAAAAAAAAATTTTTAAAAAAATTTAAAAAAAATTCACAAAAAAAATTTCAAAAAAAAATTAAAAAAAAAATATTCAAAAAAAAAATTTATCAAAAAAATTTCGAAAAAAAAATTTAAAAAAAAAAATTTCAAAAAAAAATTTTCAAAAAAAAAAATTTCGAAAAAAAATTTTCAAAAAAAAATTACAAAAATAATAAAAAAAACAAAAAAAAAATTTTAGAAAAAATTTTAAAAAAATTTACAAAAAAAAATTCAAAAAAAAATAAAAAAAAAGATTCAAAAAAAATTTTAAAAAAAATTTCAAAAAAAAATAAAAAAAAAAAATTCAAAACAAAATTTATAAAAAAAATCAAAAAAAATTTAAAAAAAATTACAAAAAAAAATCGAAAAAAAATTTCAAAAAAAAAAACAAAAAAAATTTCAAAAAATTTACAAAAAAAAAATTCAAAAAAAAATAAAAAGATTCAAAAAAAGTTTTAAAAAAATTCACAAAAAAAATTCAAAAAAAAATGAAAAAAAAAATTTTCGTAAAAAAAATTTTCAAAAAAATAAAATTTCGAAAAAATTTTTTTTAAAAAAAAATTTTCAAAAAAAAAAAATTTCGAAAAAAAATTAAAAAAAAAAGTTTAAAAAAAAATTAAAAAAATAAAAAAAAAATTTTTAGAAAAAATCGAAAAAAAAAATTTTAGAAAAAAATTTCAAAAAAAAAATTCAAAAAAAAAATTTTCAAAAAAAAAATTCAAAAAAAAATAAAAAAAAGATTAAAAAAAAAATTTTTTAAAAAATTTCAAAAAAAAAATTCAAAAAAAAATTTATAAAAAAAAAATTAAAAAAATAAAAAAAAAACAAAAAAAAAATTTTAGAAAAAATTTTAAAAAATTTACAAAAAAAATTCAAAAAAAAATAAAAAAAAAAGATTCAAAAAAAATTTAAAAAAAAAAATTCAAAAAAAAATGTAAAAAAAAAATTCAAAAAAAAATTTATAAAAAAAATCAAAAAAAAAATTTAAAAAATATTACAAAAAAAAAATTGAAAAAAAATTTTCAAAAAAAAAATTGAAAAAAAAAATTAAGAAAAAAAAAAATTCGTAAAAAAAAATTTTAAAAAAATTTAAAAAAAAATCGAAAAAAAAAATTTTCGGAAAAAAATTTCAAAAAAAAAATTAAAAAAAAAATTTTTAAAAAAATTTAAAAAAAATTCACAAAAAAAAATTTCAAAAAAAAAATTAAAAAAAAATATTCAAAAAAAAAATGTACCAAAAAAATTTTAAAAAAAAAATTTCAAAAAAAAATTTTTAAAAAAATTTTAAAAACAAAAAAAATTTCAAAAAAAAAAATAAAAAAAAAAAATATTCAAAAAAAAAATTTATCAAAAAAATTTCGAAAAAAAAATTAAAAAAAAAAAAATTTCAAAAAAAAATTTTCAAAAAAAAAAATTTCGAAAAAAAATTTTCAAAAAAAAATTACAAAAATAATAAAAAAAACAAAAAAAAAATTTTAGAAAAAATTTTAAAAAAATTTACAAAAAAAAATTCAAAAAAAAATAAAAAAAAGATTCAAAAAAAATTTTTAAAAAAATTTCAAAAAAAAATTAAAAAAAAAATTCAAAACAAAATTTATAAAAAAAATCAAAAAAAATTTAAAAAAAATTACCAAAAAAAATCGAAAAAAAATTTCAAAAAAAAAAACAAAAAAAATTTCAAAAAATTTACAAAAAAAAAAATTCAAAAAAAAATAAAAAGATTCAAAAAAAGTTTTAAAAAAATTCACAAAAAAAATTCAAAAAAAAATGAAAAAAAAAATTTTCGTAAAAAAAATTTTCAAAAAAATAAAATTTCGAAAAAATTTTTTTAAAAAAAAAATTTTCAAAAAAAAAAAATTTCGAAAAAAAATTAAAAAAAAAAGTTTAAAAAAAAAATTAAAAAAATAAAAAAAAAATTTTTAGAAAAAAAATTTCGAAAAAAAATTTTCAAAAAAAAATTACAAAAATAATAAAAAAAACAAAAAAAAAATTTTAGAAAAAATTTTAAAAAAATTTACAAAAAAAAATTCAAAAAAAAATAATAAAAAAGATTCAAAAAAAATTTTAAAAAAAATTTCAAAAAAAAATTAAAAAAAAAAATTCAAAACAAAATTTATAAAAAAAATCAAAAAAATTTTTAAAAAAATTACAAAAAAAAATCGAAAAAAAATTTCAAAAAAAAAAACAAAAAAAATTTCAAAAAATTTACAAAAAAAAAATTCAAAAAAAAATAAAAAGATTCAAAAAAAGTTTTAAAAAAATTCACAAAAAAAATTCAAAAAAAAATGAAAAAAAAAATTTTCGTAAAAAAAATTTTCAAAAAAATAAAATTTCGAAAAAAATTTTTTAAAAAAAAAATTTTCAAAAAAAAAAAATTTCGAAAAAAAATTAAAAAAAAAAGTTTAAAAAAAAAATTAAAAAAATAAAAAAAAAATTTTTAGAAAAAATCGAAAAAAAAAATTTTAGAAAAAAATTTCAAAAAAAAAATTCAAAAAAAAAATTTTCAAAAAAAAAATTCAAAAAAAAATAAAAAAAAGATTAAAAAAAAATTTTTTAAAAAATTTTAAAAAATTTACAAAAAAAATTCAAAAAAAAATAAAAAAAAAAAATTCAAAAAAAATTTAAAAAAAAAATTCAAAAAAAAATGTAAAAAAAAAATTCAAAAAAAAATTTATAAAAAAAATCAAAAAAAAAATTTAAAAAATATTACAAAAAAAAAATTGAAAAAAAATTTATAAAAAAAAAATTAAAAAAATAAAAAAAAACAAAAAAAAAATTTTAGAAAAAATTTTAAAAAATTTACAAAAAAAATTCAAAAAAAAATAAAAAAAAAAAAATTCAAAAAAAATTTTTAAAAAAAATTCAAAAAAAAATGTAAAAAAAAAATTCAAAAAAAAATTTATAAAAAAAAGCAAAAAAAAAATTTAAAAAATATTACAAAAAAAAAATTGAAAAAAAATTTTCAAAAAAAAAATTGAAAAAAAAATTAAGAAAAAAAAAAAATTCGTAAAAAAAAATTTTAAAAAATTTTTAAAAAAAATCGAAAAAAAAAATTTTCGGAAAAAAATTTCAAAAAAAAAATTTCAAAAAAAAATTTTCAAAAAAAACTTCAAAAAAAATTTCAAAAAAAATTTCGAAAATAATTACAAAGGAAAATTTAAAAAAAAAATACAAAAAAAATTTCGAAAAAAAATTAAAAAAGAATTTTTCAAAAAAAAATTAAAAAAATTTTAAAAAAATTTCAAAAAAAAACAAAAAAAAAATTAAAAAAAAATTTAAAAAAATTTACAAAAAAAAAATTCAAAAAAAAATAAAAAAAAAAGATTGAAAAAAAATTCAAAAAAAAATTCAAAAAAAAATTTCAAAAAAAAATTCAAAAAAAAAATTATAAAAAAAAATAAAAAAAAAAATTTTAAAAAATTACAAAAAAAAATTCAAAAAAAATTTTTAAAAAAATTTGAAAAAAATAAATTTCACAAAAAATTTTCGTAAAAAAAAATTTTTCAAAAAAATAAAATTTCGAAAAAAAATAAAAAAAAAATTCAAAAAAAAACAAAAACAAATTTTAAAAAAAATTTTAAAAAAATTTACAAAAAAAAATTCAAAAAAAAGATTCAAAAAAAATTTTAAAAAAAAATTCAAAAAAAAAATTAAAAAAAAAAATTCAAAAAAAAATTTATAAAAAAATCAAAAAAAAAATTAAAAAAAATTACAAAAAAAATTCGAAAAAAACAATTTAAAAAAAATTTTTAAAAAAATTACAAAAAAAAATTCAAAAAAATTGAAAAAAAAAATTTCGAAAAAAAATTAAAAAAGAATTTTTCAAAAAAAAATTAAAAAAATTTAAAAAAAATTTCAAAAAAAAACAAAAAAAATAAAAAAAAAATTTAAAAAAATTTACAAAAAAAAATTCAAAAAAAAATAAAAAAAAAATAAAAAAAATAAAAAAAAAATTTCAAAAAAAAAAAATTTCGAAAAAAAATTTAAAAAAAAAAATTCTAAAAAAAATTAAAAAAATAAAAAAAAAACAAAAAAAAAATTTTTGAAAAAATTTTTAAAAAATTTACAAAAAAAAATAAAAAAAAAATAAAAAAAAAAGATTCAAAAAAAATTTTTAAAAAAAATTCAAAAAAAAAAATTTAAAAAAAAAAACAAAAAAAATTTATAAAAAAAATCAAAAAAAAAATTTAAAAAAAAATTACAAAAAAAATTCGAAAAAAACAATTTAAAAAAAAAATTTGGAAAAAAAAATTTAAAAAAAATTTCAAAAAAAAAACAAAAAAAAAATTTAAAAAAAATTAAAAAAATTTACAAAAAAAAAATTCAAAAAAAAATAAAAAAAAAGATTAAAAAAAAATTTAAAAAAAAATTCAAAAAAAAATTTCAAAAAAAAATTCAAAAAAAAATTATAAAAAAAAATCAAAAAATTTTTTTAAAAAAATTACAAAAAAAAATTCAAAAAAAATTTGAAAAAAAAATTTAAAAAAATAAATTTCACAAAAAATTTTCGTAAAAAAAAATTTTCAAAAAAATAAAATTTCGAAAAAAAATAAAAAAAAAATTCAAAAAAAAACAAAAACAAATTTAAAAAAAATTTTTAAAAAATTTACAAAAAAAAATTCAAAAAAAATAAAAAAAAAGACTCAAAAAAAATTTTAAAAAAAAATTCAAAAAAAAATTTCAAAAAAAAATTTATAAAAAAAAATCAAAAAAAATTTAGAAAAAATTACAAAAAAAAATTCGAAAAAACAATTTAAAAAAAATTTTGGAAAAAAAAAATTCAAAAAAAATTTCAAAAAAATAAAATTTCGAAAAAAATTTTTTTTTTTTTTAATTTTCAAAAAAAAAATTCGAAAAAAAATTTAAAAAAAAATTTTCAAAAAAAAATTTAAAAAATAAAAAAATTGAAAAGAAAATTTCAAAAAAAAAATTTCAAAAAAAAATTTCGAAAAAAATTTCAAAAAAAAATTCAAAAAAAAAAATTTTCAAAAAAAAAATTGAAAAAAAAAATTTTTTAAAAAATTTAAAAAAAATTCACAAAAAAAAATTTCAAAAAAAAAATTTAAAAAAAAATATTCAAAAAAAAAATGTACCAAAAAAATTAAAAAAAAAAAATTTCAAAAAAAAATTTTTAAAAAAATTTAAAAAAAATTCACAAAAAAAATTTCAAAAAAAAATTAAAAAAAAAATATTCAAAAAAAAAATTTATCAAAAAAATTTCGAAAAAAAAATTTAAAAAAAAAAATTTCAAAAAAAAATTTTCAAAAAAAAAAATTTCGAAAAAAAATTTTCAAAAAAAAATTACAAAAATAATAAAAAAAACAAAAAAAAAATTTTAGAAAAAATTTTAAAAAAATTTACAAAAAAAAATTCAAAAAAAAATAAAAAAAAAGATTCAAAAAAAATTTTAAAAAAAATTTCAAAAAAAAATAAAAAAAAAAAATTCAAAACAAAATTTATAAAAAAAATCAAAAAAAATTTAAAAAAAATTACAAAAAAAAATCGAAAAAAAATTTCAAAAAAAAAAACAAAAAAAATTTCAAAAAATTTACAAAAAAAAAATTCAAAAAAAAATAAAAAGATTCAAAAAAAGTTTTAAAAAAATTCACAAAAAAAATTCAAAAAAAAATGAAAAAAAAAATTTTCGTAAAAAAAATTTTCAAAAAAATAAAATTTCGAAAAAATTTTTTTTAAAAAAAAATTTTCAAAAAAAAAAAATTTCGAAAAAAAATTAAAAAAAAAAGTTTAAAAAAAAATTAAAAAAATAAAAAAAAAATTTTTAGAAAAAATCGAAAAAAAAAATTTTAGAAAAAAATTTCAAAAAAAAAATTCAAAAAAAAAATTTTCAAAAAAAAAATTCAAAAAAAAATAAAAAAAAGATTAAAAAAAAAATTTTTTAAAAAATTTCAAAAAAAAAATTCAAAAAAAAATTTATAAAAAAAAAATTAAAAAAATAAAAAAAAAACAAAAAAAAAATTTTAGAAAAAATTTTAAAAAATTTACAAAAAAAATTCAAAAAAAAATAAAAAAAAAAGATTCAAAAAAAATTTAAAAAAAAAAATTCAAAAAAAAATGTAAAAAAAAAATTCAAAAAAAAATTTATAAAAAAAATCAAAAAAAAAATTTAAAAAATATTACAAAAAAAAAATTGAAAAAAAATTTTCAAAAAAAAAATTGAAAAAAAAAATTAAGAAAAAAAAAAATTCGTAAAAAAAAATTTTAAAAAAATTTAAAAAAAAATCGAAAAAAAAAATTTTCGGAAAAAAATTTCAAAAAAAAAATTAAAAAAAAAATTTTTAAAAAAATTTAAAAAAAATTCACAAAAAAAAATTTCAAAAAAAAAATTAAAAAAAAATATTCAAAAAAAAAATGTACCAAAAAAATTTTAAAAAAAAAATTTCAAAAAAAAATTTTTAAAAAAATTTTAAAAACAAAAAAAATTTCAAAAAAAAAAATAAAAAAAAAAAATATTCAAAAAAAAAATTTATCAAAAAAATTTCGAAAAAAAAATTAAAAAAAAAAAAATTTCAAAAAAAAATTTTCAAAAAAAAAAATTTCGAAAAAAAATTTTCAAAAAAAAATTACAAAAATAATAAAAAAAACAAAAAAAAAATTTTAGAAAAAATTTTAAAAAAATTTACAAAAAAAAATTCAAAAAAAAATAAAAAAAAGATTCAAAAAAAATTTTTAAAAAAATTTCAAAAAAAAATTAAAAAAAAAATTCAAAACAAAATTTATAAAAAAAATCAAAAAAAATTTAAAAAAAATTACCAAAAAAAATCGAAAAAAAATTTCAAAAAAAAAAACAAAAAAAATTTCAAAAAATTTACAAAAAAAAAAATTCAAAAAAAAATAAAAAGATTCAAAAAAAGTTTTAAAAAAATTCACAAAAAAAATTCAAAAAAAAATGAAAAAAAAAATTTTCGTAAAAAAAATTTTCAAAAAAATAAAATTTCGAAAAAATTTTTTTAAAAAAAAAATTTTCAAAAAAAAAAAATTTCGAAAAAAAATTAAAAAAAAAAGTTTAAAAAAAAAATTAAAAAAATAAAAAAAAAATTTTTAGAAAAAATCGAAAAAAAAAAATTTTAGAAAAAAATTTCAAAAAAAAAATTCAAAAAAAAAATTTTCAAAAAAAAAATTAAAAAAAAAATAAAAAAAAGATTAAAAAAAAAATTTTTTTAAAAATTTCAAAAAAAAAATTCAAAAAAAAATTTATAAAAAAAAAATTAAAAAAATAAAAAAAACAAAAAAAAAATTTTAGAAAAAATTTTAAAAAATTTACAAAAAAAATTCAAAAAAAAATAAAAAAAAAAAGATTCAAAAAAAATTCAAAAAAAAATGTAAAAAAAAAATTCAAAAAAAAATTTATAAAAAAAATCAAAAAAAAAATTTAAAAAATATTACAAAAAAAAAATTGAAAAAAAAATTTTAAAAAAAATTTTTAAAAAAATTTAAAAAAAAATTCACAAAAAAAAAATTTCATGAAAAAATTTTAAAAAATTTTCAAAAAAAAAATTGAAAAAAAAAATTAAGAAAAAAAAAAAATTCGTAAAAAAAAATTTTAAAAAAATTTAAAAAAAAATCGAAAAAAAAAATTTTCGGAAAAAAATTTCAAAAAAAAAATTAAAAAAAAAATTTTCAAAAACAAAAATTCAAAAAAAAATAAAAAAAAGATTAAAAAAAAATTTCAAAAAAAAAATTTAAAAAAAAATTTTCAAAAAATTATTAAAAAAATAAAAAAAAACAAAAAAAAATTTTAAAAAAATTTCAAAAAAAAAACAAAAAAAAAATTTAAAAAAAATTAAAAAAAGTTACAAAAAAAAATTCAAAAAAAATTTGAAAAAAAAATTTAAAAAAATAAATTTCACAAAAAATTTTCGTAAAAAAAAAATTTTCAAAAAAATAAAATTTCGAAAAAAAATAAAAAAAAAATTCAAAAAAAAACAAAAACAAATTTTAAAAAAATTTTTTAAAAATTTACAAAAAAAAATTCAAAAAAAATAAAAAAAAAGACTCAAAAAAAATTTAAAAAAAAAATTCAAAAAAAAATTTCAAAAAAAAATTTAAAAAAAAAAATCAAAAAAAATTTAGAAAAAATTACAAAAAAAAAATCGAAAAACAATTTAAAAAAAAATTTTGGAAAAAAAAATTCAAAAAAAATTTCAAAAAAAAATTAAAAAAAAAAATTCAAAACAAAATTTATAAAAAAAATCAAAAAAAATTTAAAAAAAATTACAAAAAAAAATCGAAAAAAAATTTCAAAAAAAAAAACAAAAAAAATTTCAAAAAATTTACAAAAAAAAAATTCAAAAAAAAATAAAAAGATTCAAAAAAAGTTTTAAAAAAATTCACAAAAAAAATTCAAAAAAAAATGAAAAAAAAAATTTTCGTAAAAAAAATTTTCAAAAAAATAAAATTTCGAAAAAATTTTTTTTAAAAAAAAATTTTCAAAAAAAAAAAATTTCGAAAAAAAATTAAAAAAAAAAGTTTAAAAAAAAATTAAAAAAATAAAAAAAAAATTTTTAGAAAAAATCGAAAAAAAAAATTTTAGAAAAAAATTTCAAAAAAAAAATTCAAAAAAAAAATTTTCAAAAAAAAAATTCAAAAAAAAATAAAAAAAAGATTAAAAAAAAAATTTTTTAAAAAATTTCAAAAAAAAAATTCAAAAAAAAATTTATAAAAAAAAAATTAAAAAAATAAAAAAAAAACAAAAAAAAAATTTTAGAAAAAATTTTAAAAAATTTACAAAAAAAATTCAAAAAAAAATAAAAAAAAAAGATTCAAAAAAAATTTAAAAAAAAAAATTCAAAAAAAAATGTAAAAAAAAAATTCAAAAAAAAATTTATAAAAAAAATCAAAAAAAAAATTTAAAAAATATTACAAAAAAAAAATTGAAAAAAAATTTTCAAAAAAAAAATTGAAAAAAAAAATTAAGAAAAAAAAAATTCGTAAAAAAAAATTTTAAAAAAATTTAAAAAAAAATCGAAAAAAAAAATTTTCGGAAAAAAATTTCAAAAAAAAAATTAAAAAAAAAATTTTTAAAAAAATTTAAAAAAAATTCACAAAAAAAAATTTCAAAAAAAAAATTAAAAAAAAATATTCAAAAAAAAAATGTACCAAAAAAATTTAAAAAAAAAAATTTCAAAAAAAAATTTTTAAAAAAATTTTAAAAAAATTCACAAAAAAAATTTCAAAAAAAAAAATAAAAAAAAAAAATATTCAAAAAAAAAATTTATCAAAAAAATTTCGAAAAAAAAATTAAAAAAAAAAAAAATTTCAAAAAAAAATTTTCAAAAAAAAAAATTTCGAAAAAAAATTTTCAAAAAAAAATTACAAAAATAATAAAAAAAACAAAAAAAAAATTTTAGAAAAAATTTTAAAAAAATTTACAAAAAAAAATTCAAAAAAAAATAAAAAAAAGATTCAAAAAAAATTTTTAAAAAAATTTCAAAAAAAATTAAAAAAAAAATTCAAAACAAAATTTATAAAAAAAATCAAAAAAAATTTAAAAAAAATTACCAAAAAAAATCGAAAAAAAATTTCAAAAAAAAAAACAAAAAAAATTTCAAAAAATTTACAAAAAAAAAAATTCAAAAAAAAATAAAAAGATTCAAAAAAAGTTTTAAAAAAATTCACAAAAAAAATTCAAAAAAAAATGAAAAAAAAAATTTTCGTAAAAAAAATTTTCAAAAAAATAAAATTTCGAAAAAATTTTTTTAAAAAAAAAATTTTCAAAAAAAAAAAATTTCGAAAAAAAATTAAAAAAAAAAGTTTAAAAAAAAAATTAAAAAAATAAAAAAAAAATTTTTAGAAAAAATCGAAAAAAAAAAATTTTAGAAAAAAATTTCAAAAAAAAAATTCAAAAAAAAAATTTTCAAAAAAAAAATTAAAAAAAAAATAAAAAAAAGATAAAAAAAAAAATTTTTTTAAAAATTTCAAAAAAAAAATTCAAAAAAAAATTTATAAAAAAAAAATTAAAAAAATAAAAAAAACAAAAAAAAAATTTTAGAAAAAATTTTAAAAAATTTACAAAAAAAATTCAAAAAAAAATAAAAAAAAAAGATTCAAAAAAAATTCAAAAAAAAATGTAAAAAAAAAATTCAAAAAAAAATTTATAAAAAAAATCAAAAAAAAAATTTAAAAAATATTACAAAAAAAAAATTGAAAAAAAAATTTTAAAAAAAATTTTTAAAAAAATTTTAAAAAAAATTCACAAAAAAAAAAATTTCATGAAAAAATTTTAAAAAATTTTCAAAAAAAAAATTGAAAAAAAAAATTAAGAAAAAAAAAAAATTCGTAAAAAAAAATTTTAAAAAAATTTTAAAAAAAATCGAAAAAAAAAATTTTCGGAAAAAAATTTCAAAAAAAAAATTAAAAAAAAAATTTTCAAAAACAAAAATTCAAAAAAAAATAAAAAAAAGATTAAAAAAAAATTTCAAAAAAAAAATTTAAAAAAAAATTTTCAAAAAATTATTAAAAAAATAAAAAAAAACAAAAAAAAATTTTAAAAAAATTTCAAAAAAAAAACAAAAAAAAAATTTAAAAAAAATTAAAAAAAGTTACAAAAAAAAATTCAAAAAAAATTTGAAAAAAAAATTTAAAAAAATAAATTTCACAAAAAATTTTCGTAAAAAAAAAATTTTCAAAAAAATAAAATTTCGAAAAAAAATAAAAAAAAAATTCAAAAAAAAACAAAAACAAATTTTAAAAAAATTTTTTAAAAATTTACAAAAAAAAATTCAAAAAAAATAAAAAAAAAGACTCAAAAAAAATTTAAAAAAAAAATTCAAAAAAAAATTTCAAAAAAAAATTTAAAAAAAAAAATCAAAAAAAATTTAGAAAAAATTACAAAAAAAAAATCGAAAAAACAATTTAAAAAAAAATTTTGGAAAAAAAAATTCAAAAAAAATTTCAAAAAAATAAAATTTCGAAAAAATTTTTTTTTTTTAAATTTTCAAAAAAAAAATTCGAAAAAAAATTAAAAAAAAAATTTTCAAAAAAAAATTTAAAAAATAAAAAAATTGAAAAGAAAATTTCAAAAAAAAAATTTCAAAAAAAAATTTCGAAAAAAATTTCAAAAAAAAATTCAAAAAAAAAAATTTTCAAAAAAAAAATTGAAAAAAAAAATTTTAAAAAAATTCACAAAAAAAAATTTCAAAAAAAAAATTAAAAAAAAAATATTCAAAAAAAAAATTTACCAAAAAAATTAAAAAAAAAAAATTAAAAAAAAAAATTTTTAAAAAAATTTAAAAAAAATTCACAAAAAAAATTTCAAAAAAAAAATTAAAAAAAAAATATTCAAAAAAAAAATTTATAAAAAAAATCAAAAAAAAAATTTAAAAAAAATTACAAAAAAAAATTCGAAAAAAAAATAAAAAAAATAAAAATTTCAAAAAAAAAATTAAAAAAAAAATATTCAAAAAAAAAATTTACCAAAAAAATTAAAAAAAAAAAATTTCAAAAAAAAATTTTTAAAAAAATTTTTAAAAAATTCACAAAAAAAATTTCAAAAAAAAAAATTAAAAAAAAAATATTCAAAAAAAAAATTTATCAAAAAAATTTCGAAAAAAAAATTAAAAAAAAAAAATTTCAAAAAAAAATTTTCAAAAAAAAAAATTTCGAAAAAAAATTTTCAAAAAAAAATTACAAAAATAATAAAAAAAACAAAAAAAAAATTTTAGAAAAAATTTTAAAAAAATTTACAAAAAAAATTCAAAAAAAAATAAAAAAAAAGATTCAAAAAAAATTTTAAAAAAAATTTCAAAAAAAAATTTAAAAAAAAATTCAAAACAAAATTTATAAAAAAAATCAAAAAAAATTTTAAAAAAATTACAAAAAAAAATCGAAAAAAAATTTCAAAAAAAAAAACAAAAAAAATTTCAAAAAATTTACAAAAAAAAAAATTCAAAAAAAAATAAAAAGATTCAAAAAAAGTTTTAAAAAAATTCACAAAAAAAATTCAAAAAAAAATGAAAAAAAAAATTTTCGTAAAAAAAATTTTCAAAAAAATAAAATTTCGAAAAAAATTTTTAAAAAAAAAAATTTTCAAAAAAAAAAAATTTCGAAAAAAAATTAAAAAAATAAAAAAAAAATTTTTAGAAAAAATCGAAAAAAAAAATTTTAGAAAAAAATTTCAAAAAAAAAATTCAAAAAAAAAAATTTTCAAAAAAAAATTCAAAAAAAAATAAAAAAAAGATTAAAAAAAAAATTTTTTAAAAAATTTCAAAAAAAAAATTCAAAAAAAAATTTATAAAAAAAAAATTTAAAAAAAATTTATAAAAAAAATCAAAAAAAAAATTTAAATAAAATTACAAAAAAAAATAAAAAAAAAACAATTTAAAAAAAAATTTAAAAAAAATTACAAAAAAAAATTAAAAAAAAAATTGAAAAAAAAATTTAAAAAAAAAATTTCAAAAAAAATTCTCGTAAAAAAAATTTTCGTAAAAAAAATTTTCGTAAAAAAATTTTCGTAAAAAAAATTTTCAAAAAAATGAAATTTCGAAAAAAAATTTTGAAGAAAAATTCAAAAAAAATTTCAAAAAAAAATCTAAATAAAATTCAAAAAAAATTTAAAAAAAAATTTAAAAAAAAAATTCGAAAAAAAATTTAAAAAAAAAATATTCAAAAAAAAAAAATTTCGAAAAAAAATTTTCAAAAAAAAATTAAAAAAATAAAAAAAAACAAAAAAAAATTTTAGAAAAAATTTTAAAAAATTTCAAAAAAAAAATTCAAAAAAAAATTTATAAAAAAAAAATTTAAAAAAAATTTATAAAAAAAATCAAAAAAAAAATTAAAAAAAAATTACAAAAAAAAAATCGAAAAAAACAATTAAAAAAAAAAATTAAAAAAAATTACAAAAAAAATTGAAAAAAAAATTAAAAAAAAAAATTTCAAAAAAAAAATAAAAAAAATATTCAAAAAAAAAAAATTTCGAAAAAAAATTTAAAAAAAAAATTTAAAAAAAAAATTAAAAAAATAAAAAAAAAACAAAAAAAAAATTTTAGAAAAAATTTAAAAAAAATTTACAAAAAAAAATAAAAAAAAAAGATTAAAAAAAATTTTTAAAAAAATTCACAAAAAAATTCAAAAAAAAATGAAAAAAAAAATTTTCGTAAAAAAAATTTTCAAAAAAATAAAATTTCGAAAAAAATTTTTTTAAAAAAAAATTTTCAAAAAAAAAAAATTTCGAAAAAAAATTAAAAAAAAAGTTTAAAAAAAAAATTAAAAAAATAAAAAAAAATTTTTAGAAAAAATCGAAAAAAAAAATTTTAGAAAAAAATTTCAAAAAAAAAATTCAAAAAAAAAATTTTGAAAAAAAAAATTCAAAAAAAAATAAAAAAAAGATTAAAAAAAAAATTTTTTAAAAAATTTCAAAAAAAAAATTCAAAAAAAAATTTAAAAAAAAAAAATTTAAAAAAAAATTATAAAAAAAATCAAAAAAAAAATTTTAAAAAAATTACAAAAAAAAATAAAAAAAAACAATTTAAAAAAAAATTTAAAAAAAAATACAAAAAAAAATTCAAAAAAAAATTGAAAAAAAAATTTAAAAAAAAAATTTAAAAAAAAATATTCAAAAAAAAAATTTATAAAAAAAATCAAAAAAAAAATTTAAAAAAAATTACAAAAAAAAATTCGAAAAAAAAATAAAAAAAAAAAAATTTCAAAAAAAAAATTAAAAAAAAAATATTCAAAAAAAAAATTTACCAAAAAAATTAAAAAAAAAAAATTTCAAAAAAAAATTTAAAAAAAAAATTCAAAACAAAATTTATAAAAAAAATCAAAAAAAATTAAAAAAAAATTACAAAAAAAATCGAAAAAAAATTTCAAAAAAAAAACAAAAAAAATTACAAAAAATTTACAAAAAAAAAATTCAAAAAAAAATAAAAAGATTCAAAAAAAGTTTTAAAAAAATTCACAAAAAAAATTTCAAAAAAAAATGAAAAAAAAAATTTTCGTAAAAAAAATTTTCAAAAAAATAAAATTTCGAAAAAAATTTTTTAAAAAAAAAATTTTCAAAAAAAAAAAATTTCGAAAAAAAATTAAAAAAAAAGTTTAAAAAAAAAATTAAAAAAATAAAAAAAAAATTTTTAGAAAAAATCGAAAAAAAAAATTTTAGAAAAAAATTTCAAAAAAAAAATTCAAAAAAAAAATTTTCAAAAAAAAAATTCAAAAAAAAATAAAAAAAAGATTAAAAAAAAAATTTTTTAAAAAATTTCAAAAAAAAAATTCAAAAAAAAATTTATAAAAAAAAATTAAAAAAATAAAAAAAAACAAAAAAAAAATTTTAGAAAAAATTTTAAAAAATTTACAAAAAAAATTCAAAAAAAAATAAAAAAAAAAGATTCAAAAAAAATTTTAAAAAAAAATTCAAAAAAAATGTAAAAAAAAAATTCAAAAAAAAATTTATAAAAAAAATCAAAAAAAAAATTTAAAAAATATTACAAAAAAAAATTGAAAAAAAAATTTTAAAAAAAATTTTTAAAAAAATTTAAAAAAAAATTCACAAAAAAAAAAATTTCATGAAAAAATTTTAAAAAATTTTCAAAAAAAAAATTGAAAAAAAAAATTAAGAAAAAAAAAAATTCGTAAAAAAAAATTTTAAAAAAATTTTAAAAAAAATCGAAAAAAAAAATTTTCGGAAAAAAATTTCAAAAAAAAAATTAAAAAAAAAAATTTTCAAAAACAAAAATTCAAAAAAAAATAAAAAAAAGATTTAAAAAAAATTTCAAAAAAAAAATTTAAAAAAAAATTTTCAAAAAATTATTAAAAAAATAAAAAAAAACAAAAAAAAATTTTAAAAAAATTTCAAAAAAAAAACAAAAAAAAAATTTAAAAAAAATTAAAAAAAGTTACAAAAAAAAATAAAAAAAAAAATAAAAAAAAAAGATTAAAAAAAAATTTAAAAAAAAATTCAAAAAAAAATTTCAAAAAAAAATTCAAAAAAAAATTATAAAAAAAAATCAAAAAAATTTTTTTAAAAAATTACAAAAAAAAATTCAAAAAAAATTTGAAAAAAAAATTAAAAAAAATAAATTTCACAAAAAATTTTCGTAAAAAAAAATTTTCAAAAAAATAAAATTTCGAAAAAAAAATAAAAAAAAATTCAAAAAAAAACAAAAACAAATTTTAAAAAAAATTTTAAAAAATTTACAAAAAAAATTCAAAAAAAATAAAAAAAAAGACTCAAAAAAAATTTTTAAAAAAAAATTCAAAAAAAAATTTCAAAAAAAAATTTATAAAAAAAAATCAAAAAAAATTTAGAAAAAATTACAAAAAAAAATCGAAAAAACAATTTAAAAAAAAATTTTGGAAAAAAAAAATTCAAAAAAAATTTCAAAAAAATAAAATTTCGAAAAAAATTTTTTTTTTAAATTTTCAAAAAAAAAAATTCGAAAAAAAATTTTAAAAAAAATTTTCAAAAAAAAATTTAAAAAATAAAAAAATTGAAAAGAAAATTTCAAAAAAAAAAATTTCAAAAAAAAATTTTCAAAAAAAAAATTGAAAAAAAAATTTTAAAAAAATTCACAAAAAAAAATTTCAAAAAAAAAATTAAAAAAAAAATATTCAAAAAAAAAATTTACCAAAAAAATTTAAAAAAAAAAATTTCAAAAAAAAATTTTTAAAAAAATTTAAAAAAAATTCACAAAAAAAATTTCAAAAAAAAAATTAAAAAAAAAATATTCAAAAAAAAAATTTATAAAAAAAATCAAAAAAAAAATTAAAAAAAAATTACAAAAAAAAATTCGAAAAAAAAATTAAAAAAAAAAAAATTTCAAAAAAAAATTTAAAAAAAAATATTCAAAAAAAAAATTTACCAAAAAAATTAAAAAAAAAATTTCAAAAAAAAATTTTTAAAAAAATTTTAAAAAAATTCACAAAAAAAATTTAAAAAAAAAATTTAAAAAAAAAATATTCAAAAAAAAAATTTATCAAAAAAATTTCGAAAAAAAAATTAAAAAAAAAAAATTTCAAAAAAAAATTTTCAAAAAAAAAAATTTCGAAAAAAAATTTTCAAAAAAAAATTACAAAAATAATAAAAAAAACAAAAAAAAAATTTTAGAAAAAAATAAAAAAAAAGATTCAAAAAAAATTTTAAAAAATATTTCAAAAAAAAATTTTTAAAAAAAAATTCAAAACAAAATTTATAAAAAAAATCAAAAAAAATTTAAAAAAAATTACAAAAAAAAATCGAAAAAAAATTTCAAAAAAAAAAACAAAAAAAATTTCAAAAAATTTACAAAAAAAAAATTCAAAAAAAAATAAAAAGATTCAAAAAAAGTTTTAAAAAAATTCACAAAAAAAATTCAAAAAAAAATTTAAAAAAAAATTTTCGTAAAAAAAATTTTCAAAAAAATAAAATTTCGAAAAAATTTTTTTAAAAAAAAAATTTTCAAAAAAAAAAATTTCGAAAAAAAATTAAAAAAAAAAGTTTAAAAAAAAAATTAAAAAAATAAAAAAAAAATTTTTAGAAAAAATCGAAAAAAAAAATTTTAGAAAAAAATTTCAAAAAAAAAATTCAAAAAAAAAATTTTCAAAAAAAAAATTAAAAAAAAAATAAAAAAAAAGATTAAAAAAAAATTTTTTAAAAAAATTTCAAAAAAAAAATTCAAAAAAAAATTTATAAAAAAAAAATTTTAAAAAAATTTATAAAAAAAATCAAAAAAAAAATTTAAAAAAAATTACAAAAAAAAATAAAAAAAAACAATTTAAAAAAAAATTTAAAAAAAATTACAAAAAAAAATTCAAAAAAAAATTGAAAAAAAAATTTAAAAAAAAAATTTAAAAAAAAATTTTCGTAAAAAAAATTTTCGTAAAAAAAATTTTCGTAAAAAAAATTTTCGTAAAAAAAATTTTCAAAAAAATGAAATTTCGAAAAAAAATTTTGAAGAAAAATTCAAAAAAAATTTCAAAAAAAAATTTAAATAAAATTCAAAAAAAATTTAAAAAAAAATTTAAAAAAAAAATTTGAAAAAAAATTAAAAAAAAATATTCAAAAAAAAAATTTACAAAAAAAATTTCAAAAAAAAAATTTCAAAAAAAAAATTTCAAAAAAAAATTTTCAAAAAAAAAAAATTTCAAAAAAAAATATTCAAAAAAAAAATTTACCAAAAAAATTAAAAAAAAAAAATTTAAAAAAAAAATTTTTAAAAAAATTTAAAAAAAATTCACAAAAAAAATTTCAAAAAAAAAATTAAAAAAAAAATATTCAAAAAAAAAATTTATAAAAAAAATCAAAAAAAAAATTTAAAAAAAATTACAAAAAAAAATTCGAAAAAAAAATAAAAAAAATAAAAATTTCAAAAAAAAAATTGAAAAAAAAATATTCAAAAAAAAAATTTACCAAAAAAATTAAAAAAAAAAAATTTCAAAAAAAAATTTTTAAAAAAATTTTTAAAAAATTCACAAAAAAAATTTCAAAAAAAAAATTTAAAAAAAAAATATTCAAAAAAAAAATTTATCAAAAAAATTTCGAAAAAAAAATTAAAAAAAAAAAATTTCAAAAAAAAATTTTCAAAAAAAAAAATTTCGAAAAAAAATTTTCAAAAAAAAATTACAAAAATAATAAAAAAAACAAAAAAAAAATTTTAGAAAAAATTTTAAAAAAATTTACAAAAAAAATTCAAAAAAAAATAAAAAAAAAGATTCAAAAAAAATTTAAAAAAAAATTTCAAAAAAAAATTTAAAAAAAAATTCAAAACAAAATTTATAAAAAAAATCAAAAAAAATTTAAAAAAAATTACAAAAAAAAATCGAAAAAAAATTTCAAAAAAAAAAACAAAAAAAATTTCAAAAAATTTACAAAAAAAAAAATTCAAAAAAAAATAAAAAGATTCAAAAAAAGTTTTAAAAAAATTCACAAAAAAAATTCAAAAAAAAATGAAAAAAAAAATTTTCGTAAAAAAAATTTTCAAAAAAATAAAATTTCGAAAAAAATTTTTAAAAAAAAAAATTTTCAAAAAAAAAAAATTTCGAAAAAAAATTAAAAAAAAAAGTTTAAAAAAAAAATTAAAAAAATAAAAAAAAAATTTTTAGAAAAAATCGAAAAAAAAAATTTTAGAAAAAAATTTCAAAAAAAAAATTCAAAAAAAAAAATTTTCAAAAAAAAATTCAAAAAAAAATAAAAAAAAGATTAAAAAAAAAATTTTTTAAAAAATTTCAAAAAAAAAATCAAAAAAAAATTTATAAAAAAAAAATTTAAAAAAAATTTATAAAAAAAATCAAAAAAAAAATTTAAATAAAATTACAAAAAAAAAATAAAAAAAAACAATTTAAAAAAAAATTTAAAAAAAATTACAAAAAAAAATTTAAAAAAAAATTGAAAAAAAAATTAAAAAAAAAAATTTCAAAAAAAATTCTCGTAAAAAAAATTTTCGTAAAAAAAAATTTCGTAAAAAAATTTTCGTAAAAAAAATTTTCAAAAAAATGAAATTTCGAAAAAAAATTTTGAAGAAAAATTCAAAAAAAATTTCAAAAAAAAATTTAAATAAAATTCAAAAAAAATTTAAAAAAAAATTTAAAAAAAAATTTAAAAAAAAAATTCGAAAAAAAATTTAAAAAAAAAATATTCAAAAAAAAAAAATTTCGAAAAAAAATTTTCAAAAAAAAATTAAAAAAATAAAAAAAAACAAAAAAAAATTTTAGAAAAAATTTTAAAAAATTTACAAAAAAAATTCAAAAAAAAATAAAAAAAAAAGATTCAAAAAAAATTTTAAAAAAAAATTCAAAAAAAAATGTAAAAAAAAAATTCAAAAAAAAATTTATAAAAAAAATCAAAAAAAAAATTTAAAAAATATTACAAAAAAAAAATTTTAAAAAAAATTTTTAAAAAAATTTAAAAAAAAATTCACAAAAAAAAAAATTTCATGAAAAAATTTTAAAAAATTTTCAAAAAAAAAAATTGAAAAAAAAAATTAAGAAAAAAAAAATTCGTAAAAAAAAATTTTAAAAAAATTTTAAAAAAAATCGAAAAAAAAAATTTTCGGAAAAAAATTTCAAAAAAAAAATTAAAAAAAAAATTTTCAAAAACAAAAATTCAAAAAAAAATAAAAAAAAGATTAAAAAAAAATTTCAAAAAAAAAATTAAAAAAAAATTTTCAAAAAATTATTAAAAAAATAAAAAAAAACAAAAAAAAATTTTAAAAAAATTTCAAAAAAAAAACAAAAAAAAAATTTAAAAAAATTTTTAAAAAATTTACAAAAAAAAATTCAAAAAAAAATAAAAAAAAAAGATTAAAAAAAAATTTAAAAAAAAATTCAAAAAAAAATTTCAAAAAAAAATTCAAAAAAAATTCAAAAAAAATTTGAAAAAAAAATTTAAAAAAATAAATTTCACAAAAAATTTTCGTAAAAAAAAATTTTCAAAAAAATAAAATTTCGAAAAAAAATAAAAAAAAAATTCAAAAAAAAACAAAAACAAATTTTAAAAAAAAATTTAAAAAAAATTTACAAAAAAAAATTCAAAAAAAATAAAAAAAAGACTTTTCAAAAAAAAATTTATAAAAAAAAATCAAAAAAAATTTAGAAAAAATTACAAAAAAAAATTCGAAAAAACAATTTAAAAAAAAATTTTGGAAAAAAAAAATTCAAAAAAAATTTCAAAAAAATAAAATTTCGAAAAAAATTTTTTTTTTTTTAATTTTCAAAAAAAAAAAATTCGAAAAAAAATTTAAAAAAAAATTTTCAAAAAAAAATTTAAAAAATAAAAAAATTGAAAAAAAAATTTCAAAAAAAAAATTTCAAAAAAAATTTCAAAAAAAAATTCAAAAAAAAAAATTTTCAAAAAAAAAATGAAAAAAAAAATTTTTGAAAAAATTTAAAAAAAATTCACAAAAAAAAATTTCAAAAAAAAAATTTAAAAAAAAATATTCAAAAAAAAAAATTTACCAAAAAAATTTTAAAAAAAAAAATTTCAAAAAAAAAATTTTTAAAAAAATTAAAAAAAAAATCACAAAAAAAATTTCAAAAAAAAAATTTATCAAAAAAATTTCGAAAAAAAAATTAAAAAAAAAAAATTTCAAAAAAAAATTTTCAAAAAAAAAAATTTCGAAAAAAAATTTTCAAAAAAAAATTACAAAAATAATAAAAAAAACAAAAAAAAAATTTTAGAAAAAATTTTAAAAAAATTTACAAAAAAAAATTCAAAAAAAAATAAAAAAAAAGATTCAAAAAAAATTTTAAAAAAAATTTCAAAAAAAAATTTAAAAAAAAAAATTCAAAACAAAATTTATAAAAAAAATCAAAAAAAATTTAAAAAAAATTACAAAAAAAAATCGAAAAAAAATTTCAAAAAAAAAAACAAAAAAAATTTCAAAAAATTTACAAAAAAAAATTCAAAAAAAAATAAAAAGATTCAAAAAAAGTTTTAAAAAAATTCACAAAAAAAATTCAAAAAAAAATGAAAAAAAAAATTTTCGTAAAAAAAATTTTCAAAAAAATAAAATTTCGAAAAAAATTTTTTAAAAAAAAAATTTTCAAAAAAAAAAAATTTCGAAAAAAAATTAAAAAAAAAAGTTTAAAAAAAATTAAAAAAATAAAAAAAAAATTTTTAGAAAAAATCGAAAAAAAAAATTTTAGAAAAAAATTTCAAAAAAAAAAATTCAAAAAAAAAATTTAAAAAAAAAAAATTCAAAAAAAAATAAAAAAAATATAAAAAAAAAAATTTTTTAAAAAATTTCAAAAAAAAAATTCAAAAAAAAATTTATAAAAAAAAAATTTAAAAAAAATTTATAAAAAAAATCAAAAAAAAAATTTAAAAAAAATTACAAAAAAAAAAATTTCGAAAAAAAATTTAAAAAAAAAGTTTCAAAAAAAAATTTAAAAAATAAAAAAAAAATTTTTAGAAAAAATCGAAAAAACAAAATTTCGAAAAAAATTTCAAAAAAAAAATTCAAAAAAAAAAATTTTCAAAAAAAAAATTCAAAAAAAAATAAAAAAAAGATAAAAAAAAAAATTTTTTTTAAAATTTCAAAAAGAAATTCAAAAAAAAATTTATAAAAAAAATCAAAAAAAAAATTTAAAAAAAATTACAAAAAAAATTCGAAAAAAAAAAATTAAAAAAAAATGAAAAAAAAAATTTTCGTAAAAAAAATTTTCAAAAAAATAAAATTTCGAAAAAAATTTTTTTTTTGAAAAATTTTCAAAAAAAAAAATTTCGAAAAAAAATTTTAAAAAAAATTTGAAAAATAAAAAAATTGAAAAAAAAATTTCAAAAAAAAAAAATTTCAAAAAAAATTTTCGAAAAATATTTCAAAAAAAAAATTCAAAAAAAAAAATTTTTCAAAAAAAAAATTGAAAAAAAAAATTTTTTAAAAAATTTAAAAAAAATTCACAAAAAAAAATTTCAAAAAAAAAATTAAAAAAAAAATATTCAAAAAAAATTTACCAAAAAAAAAAAATTTCAAAAAAAAAATTTTAAAAAAATTTAAAAAAAATTCACAAAAAAAATTTCAAAAAAAAAATAAAAAAAATATTCAAAAAAAAAAATTTCGAAAAAAAATTTAAAAAAAAATAAAAAAAAAAAAATTAAAAAAATAAAAAAAAAACAAAAAAAAAATTTTAGAAAAAATTTAAAAAAAATTTACAAAAAAAAATAAAGATTAAAAAAAAATTGAAAAAAAAAAATTTCAAAAAAAATTTTCGTAAAAAAAATTTTCGTAAAAAAAATTTTCGTAAAAAAAAATTTCAAAAAAATAAAATTTCGAAAAAAAATTTTGAAAAAAAATTCAAAAAAAAAATTGAAAAAAAATTTTAAAAAAAAGTTTTAAAAAAATTCACAAAAAGAATTCAAAAAAAAATGAAAAAAAAAATTTTCGTAAAAAAAATTTTCAAAAAAATAAAATTTCGAAAAAAATTTTAAAAAAAAAAAATTTTCAAAAAAAAACATTTCGAAAAAAAATTAAAAAAAAAAGTTTCAAAAAAAAATTTAAAAAATAAAAAAAAAATTTTTAGAAAAAATCGAAAAAAAAAATTTTAGAAAAATATTTCAAAAAAAAAATTCAAAAAAAAAATTTTCAAAAAAAAAATTCAAAAAAAAATAAAAAAAAGATTAAAAAAAAAAATTTTTAAAAAATTTCAAAAAAAAAATTCAAAAAAAAATTTATAAAAAAAAAATTTAAAAAAAATTTATAAAAAAAATCAAAAAAAAAATTAAAAAAAAATTACAAAAAAAAAATCGAAAAAAACAATTAAAAAAAAAATTAAAAAAAATTACAAAAAAAATTGAAAAAAAAATTAAAAAAAAAATTTCAAAAAAAAAATAAAAAAAAATATTCAAAAAAAAAAAATTTCGAAAAAAAATTTAAAAAAAAATTAAAAAAAAAAAATTAAAAAAATAAAAAAAAAACAAAAAAAAAATTTTAGAAAAAATTTAAAAAAAATTTACAAAAAAAAATAAAAAAAAAAGATTAAAAAAAAATTGAAAAAAAAAAATTTCAAAAAAAATTTTCGTAAAAAAAATTTTCGTAAAAAAAAATTTCAAAAAAATAAAATTTCGAAAAAAAATTTTGAAAAAAAATTCAAAAAAAAAATTGAAAAAAAATTTTAAAAAAAAGTTTTAAAAAAATTCACAAAAAGAATTAAAAAAAAAATGAAAAAAAAAATTTTCGTAAAAAAAATTTTCAAAAAAATAAAATTTCGAAAAAAATTTTTAAAAAAAAAAATTTTCAAAAAAAAAAATTTCGAAAAAAAATTAAAAAAAAAAGTTTCAAAAAAAAATTAAAAAAATAAAAAAAAAATTTTTAGAAAAAATCGAAAAAAAAAATTTTAGAAAAATATTTCAAAAAAAAAATTCAAAAAAAAAATTTTCAAAAAAAAAATTCAAAAAAAAATAAAAAAAAGATTAAAAAAAAAAATTTTTAAAAAATTTCAAAAAAAAAATTCAAAAAAAAATTTATAAAAAAAAAATTTAAAAAAAATTTATAAAAAAAATCAAAAAAAAAATTTAAAAAAAATTACAAAAAAAAAATCGAAAAAAACAATTAAAAAAAAAAGTTAAAAAAATTACAAAAAAAATTGAAAAAAAAATTAAAAAAAAAATTTCAAAAAAAATTTTCGTAAAAAAAATTTTCAAAAAAATAAAATTTCGAAAAAATAAAATTTCGAAAAAAATTTTTTTTTTGAAAAATTTTCAAAAAAAAAATTTCGAAAAAAAATTTAAAAAAAAATTTAAAAAATAAAAAAATTTAAAAAAAAATTTCAAAAAAAAAAAATTTCAAAAAAAATTTTCGAAAAAAATTTCAAAAAAAAAATTCAAAAAAAAAAATTTTCAAAAAAAAAATTTAAAAAAAAATATTCAAAAAAAATTTACCAAAAAAATAAAAAAAAAAAAATTTCAAAAAAAAATTTTCAAAAAATTATTAAAAAAATAAAAAAAAAACAAAAAAAAATTTTAGAAAAAATTTTATAAAAAAAATCAAAAAAAAAATTTAAAAAAAAAATTTGGAAAAAAAAATTTGAAAAAAATTACAAAAAAAATTCAAAAAAATTTAAAAAAAAATTTCGAAAAAAATTACAAAAGAAAATTTAAAAAAAAAATTACAAAAAAAATTCAAAAAAAAATTGAAAAAAAAAAATTTTCAAAAAAAAAAAATTTCAAAAAAAAATTTTAAAAAAAATTTCAAAAAAAAATTTAAAAAAATAAAAAAAAAATTTCAAAAAAAACAATAAAAAAAAAATTTGGAAAAAAAAATTTCAAAAAAAATTTTTCAAAAAAAACTTCAAAAAAATTGAAAAAAAAAATTCAAAAAAAAAAATTGAAAAAAAAAATTTCGAAAAAAAATTTAAAAAAAAAGTTTAAAAAAAAATTAAAAAAATAAAAAAAAATTTTTAGAAAAAATCGAAAAAAAAAATTTTAGAAAAAAATTTCAAAAAAAAAAATTCAAAAAAAAAATTTAAAAAAAAAAATTCAAAAAAAAATAAAAAAAATATTAAAAAAAAAATTTTTTAAAAAATTTCAAAAAAAAAATTCAAAAAAAAATTTATAAAAAAAAAATTTATAAAAAAAATCAAAAAAAAAATTTAAAAAAAATTACAAAAAAAAAAATTTGGAAAAAAAATTAAAAAAAAAAGTTTCAAAAAAAAATTTAAAAAATAAAAAAAAAATTTTTAGAAAAAATCGAAAAAAAAAAATTTCGAAAAAAATTTCAAAAAAAAAATTCAAAAAAAAAAATTTTCAAAAAAAAAATTCAAAAAAAAATAAAAAAAAGATAAAAAAAAAAATTTTTTTTAAAATTTCAAAAAGAAATTCAAAAAAAAATTTATAAAAAAAATCAAAAAAAAAATTTAAAAAAAATTACAAAAAAAATTCGAAAAAAAAAAAATTAAAAAAAAATGAAAAAAAAATTTTCGTAAAAAAAATTTTCAAAAAAATAAAATTTCGAAAAAAATTTTTTTTTTGAAAAATTTTCAAAAAAAAAAATTTCGAAAAAAAATTTAAAAAAAAATTTGAAAAATAAAAAAATTGAAAAAAAAATTTCAAAAAAAAAAAATTTCAAAAAAAATTTTCGAAAAATATTTCAAAAAAAAAATTCAAAAAAAAAAATTTTTCAAAAAAAAAATTGAAAAAAAAAATTTTTTAAAAAATTTAAAAAAAATTCACAAAAAAAAATTTCAAAAAAAAAATTAAAAAAAAAATATTCAAAAAAAATTTACCAAAAAAAAAAAAATTTCAAAAAAAAAAATTTTAAAAAAATTTAAAAAAAATTCACAAAAAAAATTTCAAAAAAAAATAAAAAAAATATTCAAAAAAAAAAATTTCGAAAAAAAATTTAAAAAAAAATTTTAAAAAAAAAATTAAAAAAATAAAAAAAAAACAAAAAAAAAATTTTAGAAAAAATTTAAAAAAAATTTACAAAAAAAAATAAAAAAAAAAGATTAAAAAAAAATTGAAAAAAAATAATTTCAAAAAAAATTTTCGTAAAAAAAATTTTCGTAAAAAAAATTTTCGTAAAAAAAAATTTCAAAAAAATAAAATTTCGAAAAAAAATTTTGAAAAAAAATTCAAAAAAAAAATTGAAAAAAAATTTTAAAAAAAAGTTTTAAAAAAATTCACAAAAAGAATTAAAAAAAAAATGAAAAAAAAAATTTTCGTAAAAAAAATTTTCAAAAAAATAAAATTTCGAAAAAAATTTTTAAAAAAAAAAATTTTCAAAAAAAAAAATTTCGAAAAAAAATTAAAAAAAAAAGTTTCAAAAAAAAATTTAAAAAATAAAAAAAAAATTTTTAGAAAAAATCGAAAAAAAAAATTTTAGAAAAATATTTCAAAAAAAAAATTCAAAAAAAAAATTTTCAAAAAAAAAATTCAAAAAAAAATAAAAAAAAGATTAAAAAAAAAATTTTTAAAAAATTTCAAAAAAAAAATTCAAAAAAAAATTTATAAAAAAAAAATTTAAAAAAAATTTATAAAAAAAATCAAAAAAAAAATTTAAAAAAAATTACAAAAAAAAAATCGAAAAAAACAATTAAAAAAAAAAATTAAAAAAAATTACAAAAAAAATTGAAAAAAAAATTTAAAAAAAAAATTTCAAAAAAAAAATAAAAAAAATATTCAAAAAAAAAAAATTTCGAAAAAAAATTTAAAAAAAAATTAAAAAAAAAAAATTAAAAAAATAAAAAAAAAACAAAAAAAAAATTTTAGAAAAAATTTTAAAAAAATTTACAAAAAAAAATAAAAAAAAAAGATTAAAAAAAAATTGAAAAAAAAAAATTTCAAAAAAAATTTTCGTAAAAAAAATTTTCGTAAAAAAAATTTTCGTAAAAAAAAATTTCAAAAAAATAAAATTTCGAAAAAAAATTTTGAAAAAAAATTGAAAAAAAAAATTGAAAAAAAATTTTTAAAAAAAGTTTTAAAAAAATTCACAAAAAGAATTCAAAAAAAAATGAAAAAAAAAATTTTCGTAAAAAAAATTTTCAAAAAAATAAAATTTCGAAAAAAATTTTTAAAAAAAAAAATTTTCAAAAAAAAAAATTTCGAAAAAAAATTTAAAAAAAAAGTTTCAAAAAAAAATTAAAAAAATAAAAAAAAAATTTTTAGAAAAAATCGAAAAAAAAAATTTTAGAAAAATATTTCAAAAAAAAAATTCAAAAAAAAAATTTTCAAAAAAAAAATTCAAAAAAAAATAAAAAAAAGATTAAAAAAAAAAATTTTTAAAAAATTTCAAAAAAAAAATTCAAAAAAAAATTTATAAAAAAAAAATTTAAAAAAAATTTATAAAAAAAATCAAAAAAAAAATTTAAAAAAAATAACAAAAAAAAAATCGAAAAAAACAATTAAAAAAAAAATTAAAAAAAATTACAAAAAAAATTGAAAAAAAAATTAAAAAAAAAAATTTCAAAAAAAATTTTCGTAAAAAAAATTTTCGTAAAAAAAATTTTCAAAAAAATAAAATTTCGAAAAAATTTTTTTTTTTGAAAAATTTTCAAAAAAAAAATTTCGAAAAAAAATTTAAAAAAAAATTTAAAAAATAAAAAAATTTTAAAAAAAATTTCAAAAAAAAAAAATTTCAAAAAAAATTTTCGAAAAAAATTTCAAAAAAAAAATTCAAAAAAAAAAATTTTCAAAAAAAAAATTAAAAAAAAAATATTCAAAAAAAATTTACCAAAAAAATAAAAAAAAAAAAATTTCAAAAAAAAATTTTCAAAAAATTATTAAAAAAATAAAAAAAAAACAAAAAAAAATTTTATAAAAAAAATCAAAAAAAAAATTTAAAAAAAAAATTTGGAAAAAAAATTTTGAAAAAAATTACAAAAAAAATTCAAAAAAATTTTAAAAAAAATTTCGAAAAAAATTACAAAAGAAAATTTAAAAAAAAATTACAAAAAAAATTCAAAAAAAAATTGAAAAAAAAAAAATTTCAAAAAAAAATTTTCAAAAAAAAAAAATTTCAAAAAAAAATTTAAAAAAAAATTTCAAAAAAAAATTTAAAAAAATAAAAAAAAAATTTCAAAAAAAAAACAAAAAAAAATTCAAAAAAGAATAAAAAAAAAAGATTCAAAAAAAATTTTAAAAAAATTTACAAAAAAAAAATTCAAAAAAACAATAAAAAAAAAAATTTGGAAAAAAAAATTTCAAAAAAAATTTTTCAAAAAAAACTTCAAAAAAATTGAAAAAAAAAATTCAAAAAAAAAAATTTCAAAAAAAATTTTCGAAAAAAATTTCAAAAAAAAAATTCAAAAAAAAAAATTTTCAAAAAAAAAATTGAAAAAAAAAATTTTTTAAAAAATTTAAAAAAAATTCACAAAAAAAAATTTCAAAAAAAAAATTAAAAAAAAAATATTCAAAAAAAAAATAAAAAAAAAAAATTCAAAAAAAAATTTCGAAAAAAAATTAAAAAAGAATTTTTCAAAAAAATTTAAAAAAATTTCAAAAAAAAAAACAAAAAAAAATTTAAAAAAAATTTAAAAAAATTTACAAAAAAAAATTCAAAAAAAAATAAAAAAAAAAGATTAAAAAAAAATTTAAAAAAAAAAAATTTAAAAAAAAAAATTTCGAAAAAAAATTTTAAAAAAAATTTTAGAAAAAATTTTAAAAATATTTTTAAAAAATTTACAAAAAAAATAAAAAAAAAAAGATTCAAAAAAAATTTAAAAAAAAAATTCAAAAAAAAAATTTAAAAAAAAATTCAAAAAAAATTTATAAAAAAAATCAAAAAAAAATTTAAAAAAATTACAGAAAAAAAATTCGAAAAAAACAATTTAAAAAAAAATTTTAAAAAAATTACAAAAAAAATTCAAAAAAAATTGAAAAAAAAAATTTCGAAAAAAAATTAAAAAAGAATTTTTCAAAAAAAAATTTAAAAAAATTTAAAAAAAATTTCAAAAAAAAAAACAAAAAAAAAATTAAAAAAAAATTAAAAAAAATTTACAAAAAAAAAATTCAAAAAAAAATTAAAAAAAAATTTTAAAAAAAATTTGAAAAAAATAAATTTCACAAAAAATTTTCGTAAAAAAAAAAATTTTCAAAAAAATAAAATTTTGAAAAAAAATAAAAAAAAAATTCAAAAAAAAACAAAAACAAATTTTAAAAAAAATTTTAAAAAAATTTACAAAAAAAAATTCAAAAAAAAAATAAAAAAAAAGACTCAAAAAAAATTAAAAAAAAAATTAAAAAAAAATATTCAAAAAAAAAATTTACCAAAAAAATTAAAAAAAAAAAAATTTCAAAAAAAAATTTTTAAAAAAATTTAAAAAAAATTCACAAAAAAAAGTTCAAAAAAAAAATTAAAAAAAAAAATATTCAAAAAAAAATTTACCAAAAAAATTTCGAAAAAAAAATAAAAAAAAAAATTTCAAAAAAAAATTTTCAAAAAAAAAAAAATTTCGAAAAAAAATTTTCAAAAAAAAATAAAAAAAATAAAAAAAAAAAAATTTAGAAAAAATTTTTAAAAAATTTACAAAAAAAAATTAAAAAAAAAATAAAAAAAAAAGATTCAAAAAAAATTTTGAAAAAAAATTTCAAAAAAAAATTTAAAAAAAAAATTCAAAAAAAAAATTTATAAAAAAAATCAAAAAAAAAAATTTAAAAAAAATTTTAAAAAAAATTCACAAAAAAAAATTTCATGAAAAAAATTTAAAAAATTTTCAAAAAAAAAATTGAAAAAAAAAATTAAGGAAAAAAAAAAAAAAAATTCGTAAAAAAAAATTTTAAAAAAATTTTCAAAAAAAATCGAAAAAAAAAATTTTCGGAAAAAATTTCAAAAAAAAAATTAAAAAAAAAATTTTCAAAAACAAAAATTCAAAAAAAAATAAAAAAAAGATTAAAAAAAAATTTAAAAAAAAATTTCAAAAAAAAATTTAAAAAAAAATTAAAAAAAGATTAAAAAAAATTTTTTTTAAAAATTTCAAAAAAAAAATTCAAAAAAAATTTATAAAAAAAATCAAAAAAAAAATTTAAAAAAAATTACAAAAAAAATTTTAAAAAAATGAAAAAAAAAATTCAAAAAAAGAAATTTCAAAAAAAATTTTCGTAAAAAAAATTTTCAAAAAAATAAAATTTCGAAAAATTTTTTTTTTTTTTTTAAATTTTCAAAAAAAAAATTTCGAAAAAAAATTTAAAAAATAAAAGAAAACAAAAAAAAATTTAGAAAAAATTTTAAAAAAATTTACAAAAGAAGATTTAAAAAAAAATAAAAAAAAAGATTCAAAAAAATTTTAAAAAAAAATTTCAAAAAAAAATTTAAAAAAAAAATTCAACAAAAAATTTATAAAAAAAATCAAAAAAAAAATTTAAAAAAAATTACAAAAAAAAAATCGAAAAAAAAATTTTAAAAAAAATTCACAAAAAAAAAATTTCTTAAAAAAATTTTAAAAAATTTTCAAAAAAAAAATTGAAAAAAAAATTTCGAAAAAAATAACAAAAGAAAATTTTAAAAAAAATTACAAAAAAAATTCAAAAAAAAATTGAAAAAAAAAATTCAAAAAAAAAATTTTCAAAAAAAATTTAAAAAAAAAAAAAAAAAAATTACAAAAAAAAAAACCAAAAAAAAATAAAAAAAAAAGATTCAAAAAAAATTTTAAAAAAATTTACAAAAAAAAATTCAAAAAAACAATAAAAAAAAATTTTGGAAAAAATTTTTTTAAAAAAATTCAAAAAAAATTTCAAAAAAAAAATTTCAAAAAAAAAATTTCAAAAAAAACTTCAAAAAAAATTTCAAAAAAAATTTCGAAAAAAATTACAAAGGAAAATTTAAAAAAAAAATACAAAAAAAATTTCGAAAAAAAATTAAAAAAGAATTTTTCAAAAAAAAATTAAAAAAATTTTAAAAAAATTTCAAAAAAAAAACAAAAAAAAAATAAAAAAAAATTTAAAAAAATTTACAAAAAAAAAATTCAAAAAAAAATAAAAAAAAAAGATTGAAAAAAAATTCAAAAAAAAATTCAAAAAAAAATTTCAAAAAAAAATTCAAAAAAAAAATTATAAAAAAAAATAAAAAAAAAAAATTTAAAAAATTACAAAAAAAAATTCAAAAAAAATTTTTAAAAAAATTTGAAAAAAATAAATTTCACAAAAAATTTTCGTAAAAAAAAATTTTTCAAAAAAATAAAATTTCGAAAAAAAATAAAAAAAAATTCAAAAAAAAACAAAAACAAATTTTAAAAAAAATTTTAAAAAAATTTACAAAAAAAAATTCAAAAAAAAGATTCAAAAAAAATTTAAAAAAAAAATTCAAAAAAAAAATTTAAAAAAAAAATTCAAAAAAAAATTTATAAAAAAATCAAAAAAAAAATTAAAAAAAATTACAAAAAAAATTCGAAAAAAACAATTTAAAAAAAATTTTTAAAAAAATTACAAAAAAAAATTCAAAAAAATTGAAAAAAAAAATTTCGAAAAAAAATTAAAAAAGAATTTTTCAAAAAAAAATTAAAAAAATTTAAAAAAAATTTCAAAAAAAAACAAAAAAAATAAAAAAAAAATTTAAAAAAATTTACAAAAAAAATTCAAAAAAAAATAAAAAAAAAATAAAAAAAATTAAAAAAAAATTTCAAAAAAAAAAAATTTCGAAAAAAAATTAAAAAAAAAAATTCTAAAAAAAATTAAAAAAATAAAAAAAAAACAAAAAAAAAATTTTTGAAAAAATTTTTAAAAAATTTACAAAAAAAAATAAAAAAAAAATAAAAAAAAAGATTCAAAAAAAATTTTTAAAAAAAATTCAAAAAAAAAATTTAAAAAAAAATTAAAAAAAATTTATAAAAAAAATCAAAAAAAAAATTAAAAAAAAAATTACAAAAAAAATTCGAAAAAAACAATTTAAAAAAAAAATTTGGAAAAAAAAATTTAAAAAAAATTTCAAAAAAAAAACAAAAAAAAAAATTTAAAAAAAATTAAAAAAATTTACAAAAAAAAAATTCAAAAAAAAATAAAAAAAAAAGATTAAAAAAAAATTAAAAAAAAAATTCAAAAAAAAATTTCAAAAAAAAAATCAAAAAAAAATTATAAAAAAAAATCAAAAAATTTTTTTTAAAAAATTACAAAAAAAAATTCAAAAAAAATTTGAAAAAAAAATTTAAAAAAATAAATTTCACAAAAAATTTTCGTAAAAAAAAATTTTCAAAAAAATAAAATTTCGAAAAAAAATAAAAAAAAATTCAAAAAAAAACAAAAACAAATTTAAAAAAAATTTTTAAAAAATTTACAAAAAAAAATTCAAAAAAAATAAAAAAAAAGACTCAAAAAAAATTTAAAAAAAAAATTCAAAAAAAAATTTCAAAAAAAAATTTATAAAAAAAAATCAAAAAAAATTTAGAAAAAATTACAAAAAAAAATTCGAAAAAACAATTTAAAAAAAATTTTGGAAAAAAAAAATTCAAAAAAAATTTCAAAAAAATAAAATTTCGAAAAAAATTTTTTTTTTTTTTAATTTTCAAAAAAAAAATTCGAAAAAAAATTAAAAAAAAAATTTTCAAAAAAAAATTTAAAAAATAAAAAAATTGAAAAGAAAATTTCAAAAAAAAAATTTCAAAAAAAAATTTCGAAAAAAATTTCAAAAAAAAATTCAAAAAAAAAAATTTTCAAAAAAAAAATTGAAAAAAAAAATTTTTTAAAAAATTTAAAAAAAATTCACAAAAAAAAATTAAAAAAAAAAAATTTAAAAAAAAAATGTACCAAAAAAATTAAAAAAAAAAAATTTCAAAAAAAAATTTTTAAAAAAATTTAAAAAAAATTCACAAAAAAAATTTCAAAAAAAAATTAAAAAAAAAATATTCAAAAAAAAAATTTATCAAAAAAATTTCGAAAAAAAAATTTAAAAAAAAAAATTTCAAAAAAAAATTTTCAAAAAAAAAATTTCGAAAAAAAATTTTCAAAAAAAAATTACAAAAATAATAAAAAAAACAAAAAAAAAATTTTAGAAAAAATTTTAAAAAAATTTACAAAAAAAAATTCAAAAAAAAATAATAAAAAAGATTCAAAAAAAATTTTAAAAAAAATTTCAAAAAAAAATTAAAAAAAAAAATTCAAAACAAAATTTATAAAAAAAATCAAAAAAATTTTTAAAAAAATTACAAAAAAAAATCGAAAAAAAATTTCAAAAAAAAAAACAAAAAAAATTTCAAAAAATTTACAAAAAAAAAATTCAAAAAAAAATAAAAAGATTCAAAAAAAGTTTTAAAAAAATTCACAAAAAAAATTCAAAAAAAAATGAAAAAAAAAATTTTCGTAAAAAAAATTTTCAAAAAAATAAAATTTCGAAAAAAATTTTTTAAAAAAAAAATTTTCAAAAAAAAAAAATTTCGAAAAAAAATTTAAAAAAAAAGTTTAAAAAAAAAATTAAAAAAATAAAAAAAAAATTTTTAGAAAAAATCGAAAAAAAAAATTTTAGAAAAAAATTTCAAAAAAAAAATTCAAAAAAAAAATTTTCAAAAAAAAAATTCAAAAAAAAATAAAAAAAAGATTAAAAAAAAATTTTTTAAAAAATTTTAAAAAATTTACAAAAAAAATTCAAAAAAAAATAAAAAAAAAAAATTCAAAAAAAATTTTAAAAAAAAATTCAAAAAAAAATGTAAAAAAAAAATTCAAAAAAAAATTTATAAAAAAAATCAAAAAAAAAATTTAAAAAATATTACAAAAAAAAAATTGAAAAAAAATTTATAAAAAAAAAATTAAAAAAATAAAAAAAAACAAAAAAAAAATTTTAGAAAAAATTTTAAAAAATTTACAAAAAAAATTCAAAAAAAAATAAAAAAAAAAAAATTCAAAAAAAATTTTTAAAAAAAATTCAAAAAAAAATGTAAAAAAAAAATTCAAAAAAAAATTTATAAAAAAAATCAAAAAAAAAATTTAAAAAATATTACAAAAAAAAAATTGAAAAAAAATTTTCAAAAAAAAAATTGAAAAAAAAATTAAGAAAAAAAAAAAATTCGTAAAAAAAAATTTTAAAAAATTTTTAAAAAAAATCGAAAAAAAAAATTTTCGGAAAAAAATTTCAAAAAAAAAATTTCAAAAAAAAATTTTCAAAAAAAACTTCAAAAAAAATTTCAAAAAAAATTTCGAAAAAAATTACAAAGGAAAATTTAAAAAAAAAATACAAAAAAAATTTCGAAAAAAAATTAAAAAAGAATTTTTCAAAAAAAAATTAAAAAAATTTTAAAAAAATTTCAAAAAAAAACAAAAAAAAAATTAAAAAAAAATTTAAAAAAATTTACAAAAAAAAAATTCAAAAAAAAATAAAAAAAAAAGATTGAAAAAAAATTCAAAAAAAAATTCAAAAAAAAATTTCAAAAAAAAATTCAAAAAAAAAATTATAAAAAAAAATAAAAAAAAAAATTTTAAAAAATTACAAAAAAAAATTCAAAAAAAATTTTTAAAAAAATTTGAAAAAAATAAATTTCACAAAAAATTTTCGTAAAAAAAAATTTTTCAAAAAAATAAAATTTCGAAAAAAAATAAAAAAAAAATTCAAAAAAAAACAAAAACAAATTTTAAAAAAAATTTTAAAAAAATTTACAAAAAAAAATTCAAAAAAAAGATTCAAAAAAAATTTTAAAAAAAAATTCAAAAAAAAAATTAAAAAAAAAAATTCAAAAAAAAATTTATAAAAAAATCAAAAAAAAAATTAAAAAAAATTACAAAAAAAATTCGAAAAAAACAATTTAAAAAAAATTTTTAAAAAAATTACAAAAAAAAATTCAAAAAAATTGAAAAAAAAAATTTCGAAAAAAAATTAAAAAAGAATTTTTCAAAAAAAAATTAAAAAAATTTAAAAAAAATTTCAAAAAAAAACAAAAAAAATAAAAAAAAAATTTAAAAAAATTTACAAAAAAAAATTCAAAAAAAAATAAAAAAAAAATAAAAAAAATAAAAAAAAAATTTCAAAAAAAAAAAATTTCGAAAAAAAATTAAAAAAAAAAAATTCTAAAAAAAATTAAAAAAATAAAAAAAAAACAAAAAAAAAATTTTTGAAAAAATTTTTAAAAAATTTACAAAAAAAAATAAAAAAAAAATAAAAAAAAAAGATTCAAAAAAAATTTTTAAAAAAAATTCAAAAAAAAAAATTTAAAAAAAAAAACAAAAAAAATTTATAAAAAAAATCAAAAAAAAAATTTAAAAAAAAATTACAAAAAAAATTCGAAAAAAACAATTTAAAAAAAAAATTTGGAAAAAAAAATTTAAAAAAAATTTCAAAAAAAAAACAAAAAAAAAATTTAAAAAAAATTAAAAAAATTTACAAAAAAAAAATTCAAAAAAAAATAAAAAAAAAAGATTAAAAAAAAATTTAAAAAAAAATTCAAAAAAAAATTTCAAAAAAAAATTCAAAAAAAAATTATAAAAAAAAATCAAAAAATTTTTTTTAAAAAATTACAAAAAAAAATTCAAAAAAAATTTGAAAAAAAAATTTAAAAAAATAAATTTCACAAAAAATTTTCGTAAAAAAAAATTTTCAAAAAAATAAAATTTCGAAAAAAAATAAAAAAAAAATTCAAAAAAAAACAAAAACAAATTTAAAAAAAATTTTTAAAAAATTTACAAAAAAAAATTCAAAAAAAATAAAAAAAAAGACTCAAAAAAAATTTTAAAAAAAAATTCAAAAAAAAATTTCAAAAAAAAATTTATAAAAAAAAATCAAAAAAAATTTAGAAAAAATTACAAAAAAAAATTCGAAAAAACAATTTAAAAAAAATTTTGGAAAAAAAAAATTCAAAAAAAATTTCAAAAAAATAAAATTTCGAAAAAAATTTTTTTTTTTTTTAATTTTCAAAAAAAAAATTCGAAAAAAAATTTAAAAAAAAATTTTCAAAAAAAAATTTAAAAAATAAAAAAATTGAAAAGAAAATTTCAAAAAAAAAATTTCAAAAAAAAATTTCGAAAAAAATTTCAAAAAAAAATTCAAAAAAAAAAATTTTCAAAAAAAAAATTGAAAAAAAAAATTTTTTAAAAAATTTAAAAAAAATTCACAAAAAAAAATTTCAAAAAAAAAATTTAAAAAAAAATATTCAAAAAAAAAATGTACCAAAAAAATTAAAAAAAAAAAATTTCAAAAAAAAATTTTTAAAAAAATTTAAAAAAAATTCACAAAAAAAATTTCAAAAAAAAATTAAAAAAAAAATATTCAAAAAAAAAATTTATCAAAAAAATTTCGAAAAAAAAATTTAAAAAAAAAAATTTCAAAAAAAAATTTTCAAAAAAAAAAATTTCGAAAAAAAATTTTCAAAAAAAAATTACAAAAATAATAAAAAAAACAAAAAAAAAATTTTAGAAAAAATTTTAAAAAAATTTACAAAAAAAAATTCAAAAAAAAATAAAAAAAAAGATTCAAAAAAAATTTTAAAAAAAATTTCAAAAAAAAATAAAAAAAAAAAATTCAAAACAAAATTTATAAAAAAAATCAAAAAAAATTTAAAAAAAATTACAAAAAAAAATCGAAAAAAAATTTCAAAAAAAAAAACAAAAAAAATTTCAAAAAATTTACAAAAAAAAAATTCAAAAAAAAATAAAAAGATTCAAAAAAAGTTTTAAAAAAATTCACAAAAAAAATTCAAAAAAAAATGAAAAAAAAAATTTTCGTAAAAAAAATTTTCAAAAAAATAAAATTTCGAAAAAATTTTTTTTAAAAAAAAATTTTCAAAAAAAAAAAATTTCGAAAAAAAATTAAAAAAAAAAGTTTAAAAAAAAATTAAAAAAATAAAAAAAAAATTTTTAGAAAAAATCGAAAAAAAAAATTTTAGAAAAAAATTTCAAAAAAAAAATTCAAAAAAAAAATTTTCAAAAAAAAAATTCAAAAAAAAATAAAAAAAAGATTAAAAAAAAAATTTTTTAAAAAATTTCAAAAAAAAAATTCAAAAAAA